>JAKIJQ010000032.1:662725-1325450 GCA_023373905.1 Rhizoglyphus robini | reverse complement strand
CATTGACATCATAGGTGCAAAGTGCGAGACGGCATTTCTGCATGCTTCTGCTCTTTTTTATCATACAATCTCTTGAACAGAAAAGTAGTGGAAACTTTTCAACATACACTGATCAAAGTAAGAGCATTGAAGTTCCTCTTTCTTCGGATTGAACTGAAACTGTACTGATAGATAGTAAAATATATAGAAACCAACACAAACTGGTTAACTTTATGACATTGTGCATGAGTTTGGACATTAGCAGCGAGCAGAGCGTTCTGTGTAGAAGTGAAAACATAATAGACTTGAACTCAAAGTGTTTTCGTAAAAGTTTAGTCATTGAAATTTTGAAATATTATTTCACGTTTTACTAATTCGCCAAGTCCACCAGCACAACATGAACATCAACCAATTGCACGATTTGTGTTTTGTGCACATATTTGGCCACTTTACACTCACCGAATTGTATCGACTCTCCGCCGTCTGTAAGCAATGGAAATTTCTGGTTGGATTTTGTGTTTACAATCTAAGGTTAGAAATCATACTAACTACTGCTGTTGAAAACAATTACGTCGTTACATACAGAGAGGATCAAGAGAAATTGTTCGAGACAACAAATCCGATTGTAGTTTTGAGAAAGACAAATTTTGAAACTATATTCAAGGAGCACTTGATCAACCGTGATGGTTCACCAGTGCACTCGGACACTTCTCAGCGTGACACAATCAAATTGAATAACTATACTTTGAACTCAATCGCCCGTTTGGTGGAAACATTTCCACGAATTAACGCTCTTGACGTGTTTGTTAGATGTGAACCTGAAAAAACATGTGCATTTGAAGTGCTGATCGCACTGGTGGAAGCATATTACTCGAATTTGACTTCATTGAAGTTGTGCTTTTGCTTTCGATATGAAAACTTAGAAGACTCGTATGAATTTCAAATTCCTCGTCCCCAATCAGCTCGTTTATTTGCCAGAATCAATCGAATGCTCAACTTGCGACATCTAACACTGGAAATCAACTCTCGTTGGTTCAAGGAAGAGCAACAACTTGTATTGCCCATCATTGGTCGATTGAGAGAATTCAATTTTGCCTCCTTTGATAAAACTTTTGTTTTGCATTATTCCCTTCTGAGTTATGCTTCGGCAAATGAGAATTTACTCAAGCTTGGCTATTGCTATGGAGATACAGACTTTAAACTTGAAGAACTGCGCAATGAATTGAACTCACAATTGTGTTCCAAATTTCATGTGTTGAGCTACACCAACTGTTTAGGCTTTTCATTTCCAAATCCATTGCCCTGTGGAACAAGTCAAGAAGTGAGGCAATCTATTGATCAATTCGCCTCTTTGACCACTTTAACAGTCGATTTGGATGAAAATAGAGTGTCTCTGTATGACACATTCACCAGCCTGGTACAACTACCACAATTGACTGTTCTCAGTGTTAAATGTAAACATTTGAAGAAACAAGAACAACCATCAGGTCGACCATTTCCTCAACTTGCATCAGTCAAAGTGCTCACTGTGGATTTGATTAGTTTTCCTTCATATTTGTCTCCCTTAAAAGTTGCATGGACATTTCCCAATGTTCAAGTGCTCAACTTGAGAGTAATTTGTTGCATCGGTTTACGAGATGATGTCTATTATCTTACAGTGAAAGATTGCCAACACTTGCGTGCTCTATTTTTCAACAGAAGAAAAGTCTCGATTGAAAAATTATTATCGTTTGGACGTCGAGAGTTTTCTGCTCGGAAGCACACTTTCCCTAAGCCCGGCGGGATGATATTTAATTTTTAAAACAATTGAGAAAGCTAAAATGAAATTGAATTACTAATGATTTGATTTAAAAATAGTAACAAAAAAAGAATTTCCATATCCAGGTACAAATATATTTAAAAAATTAAAATCGCCACAATTAATGTAAAATAAATTTAATTCTGCTTATGAATTGCCGAAAGCACTTTCCAACATTGAAGCCACAAATCTATCACCATTTATAAATCTGTTCACCATCTTGGCCAAACCATCAACATTCATAATAAAGAAAATCCTTATCAAATAAAATCTAGCAAAAAATAAACCCATGCCAGAAAGTTTACGTATAAAAGTATATAAATTTATTTTCATAGAGTATTTTTGTGTGTTTCGCAAAGTTAAAATCTAAATGTAAAATAAAATAGTGCATTTGAAATCATCAATTTGAATTAAATCTTTAAATTTTGAAACTAAACTCGTTTATTCCTTACCCTCGAATAATGTTTTTAGTCGATTTAAGAAATTACCTGTTATGAAGAGTTTAACGTTGTTCTCGAATTAAAGTTAAATTAGTATATTAAATTAATTTGTCATCGGTGAAATCGATTTCAAATTGAAGCTCCCGATTATAGAGATTACACGTACAAAAATCTCCATACAAATAAGTACTTTCAGATTATAATCTAATTTCATATTATGAATTACCTGTTTTACGAAATTGCTATCGGACATTTTTGAATGCTTGATAAATAAGGATAAAGTCTCGGCAGCACACGAGTTATTTCAAAAACAGTTTAGAAAACAAATTTAAATCAAATTACTAATGATTTTATTTACAAAAATAATTAAAATTGAAATTAACAAATTCAGCTCGATTGTTTGCTAAGATCAATCGAATGTTCCGCTTGTGATATCTCACACTCGACATTGATGCCGAATGGTTCGAGTATGATCGTTCCAATTTATTTAACGAATAGATGTAATTTATCTTACGGATACCTTTTAGAATCAAAGTGAAATCAAAAGACAATTCTCTTTATGACACAAATATAAACATTGTCGAATAATTTTTCGTTGTTCGAATAAAAGGTAGAAAGAAAATGATAGTGATAATTGACTTATTTAGTTCGATTGATAACATAAAGAGATATTGTCCACCTTTTTGTCGACTTCCCAATAAACGAATTGAAACTGTACTACTAATTTTGTAAAAAAAACAACAACATAATGATATTCATGTACAACACAAAGTTTATTTGACCATTTATGCACAATTCATTATGGGATAATATTGTAAAAATCTGTCAATAGTTCGAGTATGGCCGAGAAAACTCCAAAAACAACCGACTTCAATTCGTTTTGCAAATCCTTTGTCGATTGAGAGAATTTAATTTGATGTTAAGGATAACCTTTTTAAAAGTAAACTGAAAAAGTTGACAATAAAATAAATTCATGTCAGATAATATCCAGTACGAGTATGTCAGTATTAAATTAGCTTATAGGCTTATATTTGTTTTTTTTTGAAAAATAAAACTTAGCTCTTAGCAAGTGATAATTTATTGAAAGTAACCAGTTAGAAAAAAAGAATGGAATATTTGTACAAAAATAAATAATACAAAGTATAGTGGTTGTTTTTGTGACCTGCGTCATCATTAAGATTTTCTCTTCCAAGTTGGACTGATTGAAGGTGGGCTTACTTATAATTTGGTCAACTCGTCTACATTAAGTTTACTTACTTGAACATCAATGAGTGAAGGCAAACGATGCCATCCATGATCCGTACTATGGCGTCACCTTTTGGTAGTGAGCAAAGAGCCTTCAATCAAATTTTAACGATAAAAACTTAAAACTCATTCATTACCACTCTTTGTATATTGTGACAGTAAAAGTACATCAAACGATAACTGATAGTAAAGATACTGATTTGAAAAAACCAACTGTTTCATCATTATTTATAAAAACTTAGACTTTATGTTAATGAAAATATATTGTCCGTCCTTTTATCTACTGAATCTAGGTGAATTGAAACTTTACTTGAATTTTGCAAAATCGACAAGATATTATTCATATATGGCACAAAATTTATTACCTTTTATTGAATTCGCCCGATTCACTTTTAGAAACAATTGAAAAATCTGTTAAACTACAAGAATACGCACAAATACTAGACTTTTAGATAAAAGTAAATTTAAATAAAATTTCTAGTGATTTTAATTTATTAGAATTACCTTAACCTTACAACAAATAAAATTCATGTAAAATACAATCCCAAAAATAGATGTAACCTTTTAACATTTGTACAGTGTCCGGCGTGATGAAATTCAACCTTTAAAACAAATTAGAAAGTTGAGTTGAACTTAAATTACTACTGATTTGATTTTTTAGAACTATAATTACAATGGAATTACCTTTCTTATGATGACTCAAAAAACGAAAGAATTTAAAAACATTAAACAATACGTATATGAATTAATTGATACAAACGAATTCCCGAATGTTTGCTCTATTCCGAAATGATATTACTTTTTCAATTAATCGATTAGCATTGCTAGAACGCCAAATGGCGCCTGTTAAGGATTCTTAATTCTAGTTATTTAAATAGTTTCGATGTAATGTCCCTGTATCAACACCACTAGCACATTAAAGTTCCATTCAATATTTTTCTGTGCAACACAACTCTTGATTACTGGATGACAATGAAGCACAAAACGTTATCCGATGATATGAATTTATTTAAGAAAATTTAACCATTAAAAATTTTGAACTTTCTTCTTTACCAACTAATATATTCATGTAGTTAAAAAACAATCTTGTGTGTTAAAAAATTCTAAATATAATAAAAAATATTAAAAATGCGTTGGAAATAATATATTTTAATTAAATATTTTAATTTTGAGTTTAAGTTTTTAGTTTAAGAATTTACCTTTAATGAAGGAGCCTAAGATATTTGTCTAATTAACGTTAAATTACGGGTAGTTTGCTGTGAGTTTATTATCCATCGTAATATCTCATGGAAAGTAAGTGCATGTCTGCTTCAAACGCTATTTTACTGTATAAATAGTATCCATCGATGCACAAACGTGAGCAAATTCTCAAATATATCGATTTTATATTACATATATATGTATATATCACCGAGAGTATAATTTGTGCATGTACAGTTGCGTATCTGAATGATAATGCGCATTTAAGCTATCAGTGGATCGCACATTGTTAGGAAGAATGCAAGCAATCAAAAAAAGACGCTTTCATTTATAATTTGAGCAAACGAAAAATCAATTCATCAAGTCCACCAGCACAACATGAACATCAACCAATTGCACGATCTGTGTTTGGTGCACATATTTTCCACAAACTTTACACACTCACCGAATTGTATCGAATCTCAACCGTCTGTAAGCAATAGAAATTTCTGGTTGGTTTCTGTGTTTACACACTCAAACTACAAATCATACAACCACGCGAAATTCCTTTAGTCGACGACGACGATCCTGATGACGATGGTCAAAAAATTGAAACAAATCTTATAATATAAAGATCTCAAGGCTCGTAAGGAATTGCATTGTAGAAGGCATAAGGTCCACCTCGTCAACCCACAACAATACAGCGAAAGGCAGAGTAAGAACCACCTACTTCCGTATGTCTTACGTCGTTAGCACTATTAAAGGCAGGGGCCCCGATCTACAGTCAAAGGCAGAGGCACTCGTTCAACAGTCAATTACACTATCAAAGGCAGAGGCACTCAATAATCTTCTGAGTACGCCAGTGTACCACAAGCATGCTTTGTTTACTAATGTCAGCTGTTGTCGCTCTGGCCACAGCACAGCACCTCGTGCACGAATAATCTCGAATTGTTTTGAATTTCTCTATTTCCAACGTTTGTTTATGTTTCTATCTGAATGCATGTGTCAACCAAATAACCACGAACGAGTTCAATTAATCAAATTGTACCAAACCAAACCAAATCTTATTGACATTATCGAAGAACGCACATCTACTTTGTGATGTTATTTGTGTGTTTGGTATGTTTGCTTCACATTGTTGTCATTGTTATTGGCCACAAGAGTGGAACACATTGCTCAATGAACAGGTGCTTTTCGAAATCATCTACATTTGTGTCTTTTTATTACTCTGTGCATACCGAGCGAGTGTGACTGAACGTGCTTTCTCCTGTCATCTTTAGTTAATAGGTTGGTTTGTTTTGATGCAAAAACTTGATTGTTGGTACTCTACAATCTGGAGACCAGATCACTCAACTTACCGAACTACTCAACTCTATTGTCTCATCGTTCACTTAATCAGCATGATCATGATAATGATTCACTTTACTACTACTGCTTTACGTACTGCTTTCATAATGTGTCTACATGACCTTCATTTTGTTTTGTTTTTTTGTTATGATTCCGAAACAAATGTTCCATGTCAACGAAACACAGTGCACAGACCTTACTCATCAAAACATATAAAACAAAATCATTTCTACTTTGTTGTAATAAAGTGAGAATTTTACTAAATCCGAAATAGAAATGCTTTGTATTCATGCTGTTTTCTAGGGATATCTATTATTTCTGATTTAAGGATAACTGGCATCTTGGTTCGAAATTTCTCAAAATATGTTATTTGAATCAATTTCTTTGCAATTTCTTACATAATGTGCCCTACATTTTTGAATTCTCAATTCTCCATATCTAGAGATTACGATCAGAGGAGTTGTAGTTGGTAACAACAGAAAAGAATCCAACTCATCAACTTAATGACAACTTAGAGACAACAATTGGAGCCTAAATACGTGCAACAAAGTCCAATGTTCCTCAATATATCCTGCAATGGTAAACATTCACTGCATTCAGTTATTTGTTTTTTTGTGTACCTCATTCCCGGGTGTTATCGAGTCTAAATATAATAAGTTAGAAAGGTTGCAATACTGACCAGTGCATGTGACAGTGCAACAACAAGTTGGTGGCTTGGTACCTGGAGTCAGATCTCGACAGCAATGAGTTGATCGGATCAGGTCCTTATTTGAAAGTTTCGATTGTCTAAAACTATATCTTCGTAAAATCGCTCTAAATCACCGCCACAAATCGGACGCTTCTTCATGAAATAGCTGAAGTGGCAAACCCAGACCAAGAAACACACAGCGGTTTTGTTTATTCCAAAAGTATTATTCGACATTTCCATCAAAACATATAGAGTATATATTATAGACTTTAGCACAGTCAGAATTTGTTACTCGACTTTAGATAATGTAGTGCTTCGCAGAATGAAAACACAATATCTAATAGTTGCCTTCGCAATCACACTTTTGCAATCCACTGCAAGGCCTACTTCAACTTCCTATAATTTGTCCTTTGAATTACCCCAGAAGAGAATCTGCAGTTTTGCTCAAGTTTCGGAAGAAATTAGAATCGAAAATAATATTAAAATGAGAAAACATTATTTGTCTATTGTGATTGAATGTTACCAATTGCTATCATACAAATGCATACAAAAGAGAATAAGTAAGAATACTGGAATTCCACAGACTCGAGTTTGCCTATTACTTCACATTCTAGGCTTTATGTTCAGAAAATTAAAGTTGGATCTAAAGTTTAGATTCTAAACAAGGCATCATATTCACAAGGTTCGAATCAACCAAACATGCATCCAATCAGTACACATGCATGCACTCTCTCAAATTATTCTATTTATTTTTACTTCACTTTTAATTAATGAATTTTACAATTTAGTTAACTCGATGTGTTTTTTACAAGGAAACGTTTGCGCAGCAACAAATGGCTTCGTGACCTGTCACGAAGTCATTTGAGTTTCCTTGTATCTAAATTTAAAATTAAAAATGAAAGAAAAAGTAAAATGTTTCGTAAATTATGATTTTAACCTTTTAAAATAAACATAAAGTCAATCATGTTTTCATAATAAGGGGACGTACTTTAATCACGTGATCAAGAAAATCGACTTTTTGAACTCTTCCTCCCCCCATGTGATCAGGTGGTGATCCAAGGGCAGACCCCCCTCTACATTTACTTTTTTGAGCCGGTTATAAAATCCAACACTAAAAGTAGGTCATAGTATTCAATATCATATCAAATCGCATTACAAATGTGTCATTTGTAATTTTAGAATTACTTGGTGCATTGACAGTAACGACAGTTTTAAGACAGACCCTTTAAAATTTTATTAGAATTTGAATTGGACCCCTCCCCTACTTTGCCGTGATCAATGTGTGATCATCCGTCAAACCCCCCTTCCCTGCTACCCTTGATCACGTAATTAAAGTACGCCCCCTAACAAGTAGAACTTTAAAGACACAAAATATAAAACAAATCAAAAGTATATTTTGAAAACGAAGAGCAAACAAATCTTTAAAGATGAGAAGTAGAACAAGCCAGACCAACCAAAAGAGAGGAAAAAAGCTGCAAAATAACAAAACGCTCTCTGGTGTAAAGGCAAACATAAAGTGAACTCGTAGATGTGTCTAATTTTATAGTCACAGAAAGTGAAGGGAAAATGAGTAAGAACGAACAGATTTGAGTGGACATGAATCATATTGAGAGTTGAGTGAGTCAATGTTGAGAACAAATTGCTCATCACTGACAAGTGATAAGACTCATCTTGAACTATGCGCAATGAGTGGGACATGAGCAATACAATGCACTGTACGTTGTTGATGAATTCAACTTAAGTTTAAACAGCTCGATTTGATTGTCATTGATGAGTATTATCGTGTAGTAGTAGACTACTAGTCGTTAGTGATTGAGTCATTACTGTTCGTTCTGTTCAATATAAAATGAGGCACATTGTCGAGATAGATCACAACGTGTTTGACTTTACTTCTAAGTGGTTCACTTTGTAAGTCTGTTTGTCTCTCTCCTCTTTTTTGGTGGTCTCGTCTACATCTCCGTGTTTGGCTTACCGTTCTCCTTTAAGAAGATTTTTGTTTTGTTTTTTGTGTCCCTCAACTTTACCTCTACCTTCATCACCACCCTCTTTCCTGTCACGATGTCCTCACGGAAGGCTAAACCAGAAGTACCCAATCCGTACGAACTGGCCGAAGGTGATGCACAGAAGATTGGTTACGTGGATTTCGATTTGAAAGCTCTCGAGTTGGACAAAGATTTCAATGTCAATGCAAATTTGAAAACCGAAGGTGATGTGAGCAATATCACTCGCGATATTGTGAACAGACTTCTCGAAAGCAGTGACCCGATTGCTCAAATCATGTCTAATTATAATCGTAAACTACTGTCCAAGCACTTCAAGAATCAATTGGTGCGATACTTTCAGTTCATCTTCACTCGACTACAGCAGCCTGATGTGAACTATCTCAATTTGCATGATGAAAATTCCGAGTACGATTCTGAATTTTATTATGATTTTGCTTCGTTAGGTGTACGATTTTGGCAAGTTCTGACCGACTCTAAACTGTTTTCTTGTGGCATTCTTCATAAACTGTCCAAGTTGATCTACCGCTATTTGAAGCTTTATCCTCAAGAAATACTGAAACTTCGTGAAGGGATTGTCAAAGCTCGTCTACAGCTCGCCATCAATCCACCAGCCGAATCTGCTCAACTCAAACTGATCATTGATGAAGCCTTGAAGCCGATTGATAACTGGTGAGTTTTGCTAATTTATATTTTTGTATTTAATGTTGATTTGTATTCTAAAATTTGTTTTATTTTGATTTTTAGCAAACTTTTTGCAGATTTATCCCAAATCAAGTCACGTCATGCAGAACCGTTTGATCACTTTATGAAAACTCTTGATGCGCCAGTTGCTCGGATGAAATCGACGGAAGAGCTAAGCAAAGTGATCGTGTCAATCTTTTCCGAATTGAAACCTGAACTTGTCCGAGTTGGTAGCAGTGCAAACATCGATTATCGTGCGTTACAATTTCAATTGTCCTTTGGCATTGCTGGTTCGAAGATTCTCGACAGATCAACTCGATCAATGGTGATGACTCCTATTGTGCAAGTGATGGCCAAAATGGGATTGACTGGTGCAGCTTGCAATCGTTCTATTGTGTTCAAGCTTGGTGATACACAACCAAATGAGTACGATCGAAAGTTGGTCATTTCTGTTTGTTCCGACTCGTTGGCATTCTCCAAGCTGGTGGACTTTTACCTTCGATACGATGCTCGATTTGGTCCAATTGTTTTGATGCTCAAGTACTACGTCACCGAGTCCAAACTTATCAACAACAACCGTGCGTTCGATAATGAGCCCATCACTTGGCTAATCATCTGCTTTCTTCAACAAACCGAACCAGCTGTTTTACTATCATTCGATGCTCTGTGCCCACAGACTGAAGTGAAGCCCAAAGATGAATTGGTTCATTTTTGTACCGATTTAGGCTCGTTCGAGACCAGTTCCAATGATGATTCAATCGGCGAGTTGGTGGTGAAATTCATTGAATGGTTTTACAAGTTTGATTTCGACACTTTCTTGGAATCGTCTGATGGATCATCGAATGCCAAAAACGAACATTCCTGTTTCGATTACGACCCGATCCGAGATGGGCAATCACACCGTTGCAATCCATTCTTCCATTTGTTGCAAACGATTTTGACAAAAGAAAATGTAACTCAGTGGAAGAAGATGTTCTCAAAGTTGAAGAACCATTTCAAGATTAACTCGAAAAATCATCTGCTTGTCCTCGCCAATCCAGAATTCTTTAAAGTTCCTGATTCCGACGAATTGATTTACATGAAACGTGAACCTCAGAATCCGTTCTTTCTCAAGTCTGAAGATGCGGATGAATTAGAATATCCCGAAGATGTTGGCGACTTGATGGTACAACCAGAGTTGAATCCATTTGAAAATGCAACAACGTCAGATTACTTTGATGACTATCAATTTGTGAAAAATTTCATTTTCACTTCTAAATCAATCAGCGAAATTCTCGAATCCTACGATTGCGATCACTTGCAATTTCACTACACGGACGTTCTCGAATACTTTGTGCATCTTCAATCACGTTTGCTGAAAATTGATTTAAGCTACGATAAGTTGATTGAGAGTGACTATGATGGATGTGGTGATTATACTTCTCAAGATTACATTTCGTATGGCGAACGATTCTGGCAGTGGCTAATTGAGTGCAAGCTTTTCCCTGTGAATTATCTCCGTAATTACTCGATTCTCATTTATCGTTATTTGGAAAAGTTTCCTCAGAGTATTCTGAGTTTTCGAACTCTTCTTCGTGATGTCTACTTGAAGATAGAATCCGATGACTTTCAAGAAGCGAAACTTGCTGATTACAAGTTGGTGACATTGTCGCAATTTGATGAAGAGTAAGTTACATTACTTTTAATTGAAAATATATAATGATATTAATTATTTATATTTATTTCAGTTCGCTTCACAAAGAAATCACTTGCAAGTACAATTCTCATGACCAACTCGACTACCTCATCACTCAGGTTTATCAACGAAATCAATCAAAACAATGTATATACTTTTTCAATGAGATGATCACTTCTGACGAGAATCTTAAGCCACTGAAACTTTCCTTGGAACAAAGTGATGTTTTGCATGGAGACTGCAATTTGCGTTCTTGGAATGTTAACCAATTTAATTTTTATGTCAAGTTCAATGACATTACCGACGTGTTGGATTGGGCAACTTTTGTGATGGCTCTCCAATTGATCGATAAGTCAATCAAGCGTCGTTTCATTATCAGCGATTTTCATTTACTATCAAACGATGAACTTTTTTTCACTATGAATTCAACAATTCCTTCAAACAAAGACTTGATGAACGTTTGCTTTTGCCTTTATTCATATTACGTACATCACTATACTGGCAATGCACTTGAACTTCTTTCTCGATACAATCAACGATTTGGTGAGATTACGCTACTTATGAAATACTGGTCTTGCTTGAATGGCTTAGTCTATAAGGCACCATTCGTTACTCATGAATTTGCCTGGATGATTGTGCACTTTCTTCAGCAAACCACTCCACCAGTGTTACCACCTCTAGTGCAACTGTTTAAAGATGTCAAGTCGATCGAACCAAGCACCAATCTACATTCTACCACCGAGTTGATTGTGCAATTTTTAAAGTTTTATACTCAATTTGACTTTGCCAACAGTGTGATTTGTCCCCTGGATGGAGTATCTTACACTAAGAAAGAATATTGCGAGATGAAAGACCGTGAAAAATTTGACGAAGATTGTCTTGCATTATATGAAAATCCATTGTCGAAAAAGGTATACAATTTGTTTGAAGAAAGTCCAGACAGATTTGTCAAAGTTGTCACTAAACTTTTGAATGAACACAAGATTGACTCTGAAAATTGCATCGAAATTCTCACTGACCCAAGCATCAATGTTGAAGAATCAACCTGAAGTTGTTGTAAGTCAATTTAGTAATTCAGTAGTATTTCATTTGATTACTGTTTAGTTATGCAATAATTTTTGTTAATCATATTTGTTATTCATTTATATCATATTATTTTCTGTTTATCTTTATATTTGCTTAATCTTTATATTTGTATGTATTTTCAAGTTAAATATTTTTGAAACAATAAAATTTCTTTTTGATTATTAATCGTTTGAATTTGATATTGAGATTATTTCAGGATTTGATCTATTTTCATGACATTTGACATTTTGTGTAATTTTTTCACAAAGAATGTAAATTGTTTTGTGATCGTCGCACCCAAAGAAATTTATGCCAAGTAGCTCAAACTTTATCAACCTTTTCTCAACGCACAGTGCCGGATTTGCCCCGATCTACCCGATCTTAATCTAGATCGATTCTGCTCGTCTTCTTGAGAATTTTGATGTATAACTTGCCATAGTATCCATTTTGGAACCCTAGAATCCAGGAACCAAGTACCAGATAATGCCATTTTCGAACAGATTTAGCATCAAAAACGGATTCTACGGAAAAAATCATGCGGAATAGACACCTCAACCATAAAAATCCACACAAGCAAAGCAAAGATACAAAGAACACACTCTCAAAAAATGTCTATTTAGGACCCGGGATGTCTGTCTGTCCATTCTAGGACCCGATAATTTTTTCTTAAAATAATGATTCATATAGTCAAGTTATATATCAAAATGCTCAGAATTATGAGTAGATTACATTTCTGATATTTTATTGTACTATTTGTGCAATTTGTTTGACTTGGGTCCAGGGCCTAGGATCCAGTTCCAGGAAATCCATTTTGCAAACAAAACGATTAGACTATTGCATTTTACTAACTCTTCTGAAGAAAATGGTACCGGTTTCATTAAAATCCTTGCACGGGAACATATTCAAAATCAAAATTTAGTCTGGCCCTAGAACGGACGGACAGACCGTGGAAGATTGCAAATAAAGATTAAAATCAAATATAATAATTATACAATAAATCTTTCATAGTAATAAGAAAATGGGAAAATAGAAAGCAAAAACATTTCAACAGAATCGACTAACAACTCCTAAAATAAATCCATCAACAAGAATCTTTGTATAAATATAAAATCACATATTAAAAGAATTAAGAGTCCAAAGAACTAGTTTTATTTGAGGAAAATAGTTTTCCAAATAGAAATGTTTTAACCTAATCTAAAAGTAACGGTAATTTATGAGCTTTGAACTTTACAAATATACGTCTTATATGAACATCCACAACACTGATTATAAACATTTGTACGTTACAATGCCATAGATAAAAACAAATCTTTCATATAAAAAATTAAATTTAAAGTTTAAAAACGTAACATTATTTATGAATTACTCTTTAATCACACCAAAACAGAAACGGTTTAACATCTTATTTGTGAATGTCCCAATGATAACTTCATTAATGTGTAATCTTTTATCAGGTTTTCTTAAAGTGTAATGTGAGATTGAAGAAAAGTATAGAGCGTGGAAGTTTAGTGAAAAAGTCATATAAAAAGGATGGATAATCATAATCATTTTTAATAAAATCTCAAACAACCAAATAAAAGTATTCCAATTGGAACAAACAATCCCTCATTTCATATATACTCTAATGAAAAATGTGAGAAAATCCAATTTTGAAACTAAATTTATTAAACATTTGGTCAACAGCTATGGCACACCAGTAATGCACTCGGACACTTCTGCACATGATACCATCAAATTGACTGATAACGATTTGGACTCAATCACTCGCTTGGTGGAAACATTTCCCAGGGTGAACTCTCTCGAAGTGCATGCAGAATGTGATCTTGAACAAGCATTCGAGTTTAACCTTTCAGCACTGATCACACTAGTGGCGAATTATTACGCCATCTTGACCTCGTTAAAGTTGGGCAATTATTTTCGATTAAGATTTGAGTATGATTGTGTCTTAAACAAATACTTGATAATTCCTCGCCAGCATTCCGCCCGATTGGTTGCGACGATCAATCGAATGTTCCGCTTGCGACATCTCACACTGGACATTGATGCCGAATGGTTCGAGTATGAACCGGAAAGGCCAGACAACCGACTTCACGGTCACACTTTACAGTGCCATGGACTTTCCCCAATGTTCAAGTGATCAAACTGAACCGAATTGGTTCATTTTGTAAATGCAGTCTAAAAAGCCAATGTAATATTAAGCTTTGTCTTCTTGTGAAAGATTGTCCTCATTTGCGTGATCTGTTTCGCAATGATCGCACTGTTTCGATTCATCGATTACTAATCGACGATTAGTTGAGTTAGGACGTGAAATGGCAACTGTTGGGGATCCAGAATAGGTTCGATGTAATGTCTAGTGATTTGCTAAAATGTCGTGTAATATCATTCAAAAACAATGCCTTTGTCACATTAAGGTTACACTCAGTATTTTTCTTTGCCACACATCATATATAACTGATGATCCGTGAACGTTATTAAAAAATATCATTTTTGAATGGAATTGACATATCTCACAATCAAACAAATTCCTATCTCATTTAATTCAGCATTTAATTTGCTAATAGAAATTTAATTTGAATAAGTTTAATTAAATTCCATTCAATAAATAAAAATAAAAACAATATTATATGTAAAATAAAATTAAAGTTCAAATTTAAAGTGAAATCAACAAGTGTACTATATGATTGATAATGAAGAAGTAATGTTACCTTTTTGTCAAATGCTAGTAATCACTTAACAATTTTGAATTCAAACAATGCTTAAGATTTTGAGAAATGGACAAAACAATAATACTGTAAATTAAAAATCAGTAAAAACAAATGGATATAAACCTTTTTAATTAGGCACTCGTGAAAAGTAAATTTTCCTTTAACTATAAGTTTTTAATAAAATTTATTGAGCTTTAATAAAATTAATGCATAGCATTATACAAAATTGTATAAATTTAGCCTGTGAACCATTTCATTTGATTCTTGCATACATGTTTATTAATGAAAACAATAATAATAATGATCAAAATAACAAATAACAAAATTTAAAAATTTTAATGTTTTAATTTAATACTAAATCCACAAATGGGATGTACATTATATGTTGGAGTAAATGTAAATTTGTATTAGTAAGGACAACTAAAGGTGTCTTTGTGGCTTGTGACGCCCATCGGTTAGACGTACTGTTGGTTGTAGTACACAGGTCAACTTCCACCTTTCAGTTTGTTGAACTGTCCAAAGAAGTGTCCACAGTTGGGGCAGTGGTGAATGGCGTCCTTAGCACAGTCCATCACCAGTGGGAGCCAGAAGCAAAGGGGGGCACTACAAAATGGAAATAAGGGAAAAGTTAAAGTTAGGGTAACGAGCATTTTTTGAGGGCACTTACATAAAGATCAGGACAATCAGCACTAGCCAGGTGAAGGTGCCATTGACCAGTTGGACACTGGTCACCACGTGACGGTGACATTGGGGGCACTGCATCGCTTGTGGGAACTGACCCAACGGCGCAGGGTAGTACACTGGGGCTGGAGACACATAAACCGCTTGAGGTTGGGCTGGTGGAGAAGTAACAGCAGAACTACCACCTCCACCACTCGTTGTAGCTGAAGTTTGACCTGATTGGTCGTCGCTCATTTGGATTGACTCAACGAGACAGAGGAGAGGTGCAGATAGGTAGAGAGATCTCGAGAAATTACTTGTAAGTTGTAGAAATGAAGTTGTGTGGGCGACGTTTGCGTTCGAATTCACGTGATTATTCGAATGGAAAATTCGACTAGTGTGACACGTATCTCAATTAGCTAAAAAATTATTCACAAAACATAAATTCAAAACAAACTTTATTGATAATTTATAAAGAGATTGCAACACAATTTATGAATACAGAATAAAAAATATTAACAAAAATTCATTAATATCTAAACATTATTTTTAAAAATTTCAACCTTTATTCTGAATGTCGAATACAATAGTCTAATTTTATCAAAGTGACACCAATATTGATAGTGAAATTTTGTCAAATAAAGTAATAGTGTCCAAGAAAAAATTCTTTAAAAAAAATATCAATTCATCATATAGACCATTTAATTTAATCAATTATTTTCATGTAACTCACAAACAATCTTCCTCGTATATGTAACCAAAAATTAAAATCCAAATGTAAAGTAAAATGTTCATCAACATGATTATTCTATATGATTAGTAATAAAGAAGTATTTTTACCTTTTTGTCCAATACCGATTAATTGTTAATGTGTTGGAACGACCTAAAACAATGCTTCTAAAATTTAAAATTAATAACACAATAATAATGCTGAATTATTAACTTAAAAAACGATTAATTCATTTTACAATCTTATCAAGAATAACTTACTTAAATCTAAGCAATTGTTAAGTAATGTTTTATTTTTAAAAATAACCAGTTAGGAATCGAATCAGCTAAAACATTATAACTTGTAAAAAATTAATATTACCATACTTTTCTATTTTGTATAAAATTTTTAATTGCTTATCTATAAAACATTTATAAACAATTGAACTACATTTTTAAGAAATTTATTAAACCAGTTCAATTAAAAATAAAGGGTAAACTTACAAATGCACAATAAATAAATAAAATAAAGGGTCAGTGGATTGCTTAAGTCTATGAGGGTATAGAATAGAATTACAAATTTTATATTTAAGCGAATTTATTTTTACAAAACCATTTAGTTGTTTTCCCTATTTCAAGATGATTTCAAAATTTAATTTTAATTTTTTAATTACTTTTTTGTTTATTTGTTTTCCGTACTATTACCAAAATGACTGTTTGAACATTCAAAACGAGACCTTAAAAGAAAATTTTCAAATCAACTAAAATGATCCAAATTTGACACTCAAACATCCTGGCCGTGATGATATTCTGTATTTGACGCCTTACATTGAGGAGAATCGGTTGGAGGATGCAATTGAGGCAAGTGAAGTGAAGAATCTGCCCGGAATTGGAAATAAATTGAAGAGTTATTCAGGCTTTTTGACTGTCAACAAAAAGTTCATTTCAAATTTGTTCTTTTGGTTCTTTCCGCCGCTGGTTTGTATTTTTTAGGTTTTTAAATCAAATAAATAATTTTGAGTTTGATACCTTAGTCAAAGGAGACTTATGCTCTGGTTCTATTTTGGCTTTCTTGTGGACCAGGTGATCCATCTGTACGTGGAATGTTCACTCAAAATGGTCAAATTCAAGTGGATGCAGATGGAAATCCATCACTGAGAAGTTCAACCTGGAATCAAGAGTTTGCTGTGTTGCCCACCCAGTTTCCAACATTGACAATCCTGTTGGGACTGGGTTCAGTTTTTAGTAAAACTTTTACAGATAATGATACGGGTTATGCTCGAGACCAGAGTGATCTGTACGAAGGATTACGACAGTTTTTCAAAATCTTTTCTGAATATAGACACTCCACTCTATTTGACAGGTTATGGGTGTGCGTGCAAATTTCAATTTGTTTTAGCTAATCGTATTCGTGAAAACAATGAGTTGTCAAAAACGAAAATCAAAATGAATCTACAAGGAATGGCCATTGGTGGGGGGTTATTGTGATCCAGTACCAAGTTGGACTAATCGAAGAGAAGGAATGGACATACTTTTGGCTGCGTCAGCTCGTCTACATCAAATACATTCTCAAGCATCAATGGGTGAAGGCAAACGATGTGATGAATGATCTGTTCTATTTGGTCACATTTGGTCGTGAGCAAGGATCGTACTTTCCCAATGTCACGGGCTTTATTGCGTTGGATAATTTGCTGCTCACAGAAGATTCACCAGAATTGGACAATTTCGTGCCGTAGCTGGATAATCGACGAACTCGAAATGCAATTCATGTTGGTTGTAGACCATTCGTCAGTCCTACCACCAAAGTGGCACTGATCATGTATGGTGACATTGCCAAAAGTGTTCAACCAGAGATTGAAAAACTGCTCAATGCAAACGTGAGGACAATGTTCTACAATGGATATTTGGATTTGATTACGCCGCCTCCACTGATGGAAAATGTTTTACGTAATCTCAAATTGACTGGTTCACGCAGATATTTGGATTCAATAAAACAAATTTACAGTACAGTTGCGGGCTATGTTCGACAGGCGGACAATCTGCAGTGGGTTATTATGCGCAATGCGGGTCATTATGCCCCACTCGATCAACCAGAAGTGGAATTGGATTTAATTACGAGATTTGTTAAGAGAATTAATTTCAATTCGGCTAATGAGAAAATTCAAAATGCAAAATAATTTAATTAATTTTAAATTTAAGACAATAAAAATCAAATTTTTCATACCTTTAATATCTATTATTGAAGCCAATAATAAAATAATAAAATATAATAAACTCAACTAATTTCAATTCTGTTGCTGATAAAATTCAATGTTCAAAATCATTTAACAAATTGCAAATTAAAATCCGTAAAAATAACACTTTTAAACCTTTTAACCTTTCGTTGGTTAACAAGCGAAATTACATTGAAGATATAAACTTGATATTAGACCACAAATTTTTATTTTAAAGAAATAGTATTTAGCCTATAGATAGTTTCATTCAATTTACAAATGTAGACAAAAATATGTTCAGTGTAAAAGTTCAAAAGGTAATTTAAAATTTTATCAACTATCAAATACTACGATTAGGGGTTATAACTTTATTGCCTATAAATATAGTCACTTTCCCAATAAAAAATAATTATTTTCCCAATTAGTGATTTGGCCAATAATTTTAATTTTTAAATTTGCAAATTTTGTTATTATCCCAATAAGTATCTAATAGATCAGGAAATCATTTCAATAATGTCAATAAGATCTCATCTCTAGTGTTTGAAATTGCCCGCATTTGTTCACTATCCGTGTAACTGGTTACCGCTGGTCGTAAAATGGCAACATCCGTATTATGATAAAGGAGTAACATTACTGAAGAGGTAACCTTTTCGAGATTGCTTTGGAATTATGAATTCTTCAAGCTTTGTAAATTCAACAAAACAATATATACGTACGTTCCTACATACTATTTTAGTTTTCAAATTATTGTAAAGTATAAAAGCAAAATAATCTAGCAATGACAATAATACATTTTAATAAGACCAGTCAAAAATTGATTTTCATTCGCGGTGTAAATAAGATTGTCTGGCAAGCCAGGCAAAGTGCGAGACTCTTAAAAAATAAAATAGAAACTTGAACTATCAACTAAGAAACTTTTAAAACGACTTTATTTGATCCATTTGGATCACTAAAGAGGTGTATTGAGACCAATATTTTTATTTAAAATGTGCAACACATTTGTTCATCATTTTCCACGTAGTAACCATAAAAATCATTTTTTAAACTTTGCGCTACCAGAATTGGGCGTAATGTTCCATAGCGCCCAGTTTTGGTTTGACTGGTCGATTACATATACTCTCTAGTGTATGTATGCCAAATTTGGTAATTTTAGAGTCTACGGTTCTCTCAGAATATGGACAAAGGTTTACAGACAGACGGTCAGACAGACAGACAGACACGATGGCAATAGCATAAGCTTACGACTCTAAAAGAGTCTCGCTAAAAAATAAGACATTTTTCATTGTAAAACCATTTAAACATTAAAACGAAATTCAATTACATTTTAAAACTATAATTAAAACCAGCTTAAGTTAAAAATAAAAGGTTATTGAACAGTATCCCTCTATAAGGGCGAAAATAGAATTACAAATTGGTATATAAAACGAATTTAGTTTTACAAAAATAACCATTTGGCCATTTGGATAGTTGTTGCTTTAAAATGTTCTTGAAATGTATTTTTAAAAATATAATTACTATTTTGATTATCTCAACATTAAGAAACCATCAATTAAGCTGTTTGTCCATAAAAAATGAAACAACAAAGGAAAACTTTTTAATCAATCAAAATGATTCAAATTTAACACTCAAACAGGATGATCCTGCTCTTCATGATATTCTTTATTTGACGCCCTACATAGAAAAGGATTGGTTGGAAGATGCAATTGAGGCAAGTGAAGTGAAGAATTTGCCAGGAATTGGACACAAACTCAAGAGTTATTCGGGCTTTTTGACTGTCAACAAAAAGTTCAATTCAAATTTGTTCTTTTGGTTCTTCCCACCGTTGGTTTGTATTTTTGGGTTTTTGATCAATGTTAATTTAAAATTTATATTAGTCAAAGGACAGTTACGCTCCAGTACTTCTATGGCTTTCTGGTGGACCAGGCGATGCTTCAGTACGAGGAATGTTCACACAAAATGGTCCGATTCAAGTGGATGAAGATGGAAATCCGTCACTCAGAAATACAACTTGGAATCAAGAGTTTGCGGTTCTGTACATTGACAATCCTGTTGGGACTGGGTTTAGTTTTACTGATAATGATAAGGGTTATGCTCGAGACCAGAGTGATGTAAGCCGTGATCTGTATGAAGGATTGAGACAGTTTTTCACAATCTTTTCCGAATATCGACGAAATCCACTCTATCTTACTGGTTATGCGTATGCTTGTAAATTTCAAGCAGCCCTAGCAAATAGAATCCGTGAAAACAACGAGTTATCAAAAACAAAAATCAAAATGAACCTACAAGGAATGGCCATTGGTGGGGGCTATTGTGATCCGAGACATCAGTACGATTTCGCCGACTATCTCTATCAAGTTGGACTAATCGAAGAGAAAGATTGGTCATACTTTTGGTTGCGTCAGCTCGTCTACATCAAATACATTCTCGAACATCAATGGGTGAAGGCAAACGATGTTATTAATGACCTGTACTATGGTCTCTATTTCGGTCGTATGAAAGGATCGTACTTTGCCAATGTGACAGGCTATGTTTCGTTGTCGAATTTACTTCTAATCGAAGAACCTCCTGAAATGAATTACTTTCGACCTTATCTGGATAAACGACGAACTCGAAATGCCATTCATGTTGGTCGTCGATCATTTGACAGTCCTGCAAACAATGTTGCTCTGATTATGTATGGAGACATTGCTAAAAGTGTTCGACCAGAAATTGAAAAACTGCTCAATGCAAACGTGAGGACAATGTTCTACAATGGAAATTTGGATTTGGTTACACCGGTTCCACTAATGGAGAATGTTTTACGTAGTCTTAATTGGAACGGTGCACGCAGATATTTAGAGGCAACCAAAAGCATTTACAGATGTTCAAGTGGTAGTGAAGATGAGACATCAAACAGTACAGTTGCGGGCTATGTTCGACAGGCGGACAATCTGCAGTGGGTTATTATGCGCAATGCGGGTCATTATGCCCCACTTGATCAACCTGAAGTGAACCTAGATTTGATTACGAGATTCGTGAAGAGAATTAATTTTAATTCAGCGACACAGAAAATTTAAATTTTCAACTTTTAAAAGATTAAAATAATTTATGAATGATTTTTTTGATTATAAAATGAATTAAGACAAAACATTTGATACCTTTTAAATCTGATCAGCCTGTTCGCTTGCCTAACAATAACTAGTTTATGCTTAACTTAGTTATATTCCTTGGTTCTGCAAAGAAATTAAACCAACTTTAAAAAAATCAATGCGATTACAATCAGAAAACAAAAATCTAATGCTAAAATAATTTTAATAAACCATTTGCATTAAGAATATTTCCAAATGATACAAATCAATTGTCGCTCAATCGAGAAAGTAAAATTGTTAAAAAATTTTCATTTAAAAATAAATCGTTTCAACTCTATTAAAATATTAAATTACCTTTCGATAAACATACTTTTGTGTAGTTACACTTAAATATCAATTAAATTAAATGTTTGAAATCGTAAATGGCAAAAATAAAAACTTTTATCTACCTTTGATCAACTGAATAGACGAATTTTAACACAGATTGTTAAACATGGACATTTGGATTTATAAAATATGTTATTTGAAACAGATTACATTAATTAATATTCATTACAATTTCTCTGATTTTCTATGTCAAACGGACAATCTGCAGTGGGTTATCATGAGCAATGCAGGTCATTATGCCCCCCTCTCGATCAACCTGTAGTGGCACTCGAGTTGATTACGCGATTAGTGGAAGGAATAAGTTTTAATTTGGAGATTCAGAAATTTAAATTATATTCTTATTAAATGAAAGATCTTTTATTTAATTTGTAAATTAATTAAAAACAAAATTTTTAAACCTTTTTTGGAACTTGTAACTGCAATTATTCAACCTACCATTCAAGAACACTGTAATCAATATCCCTTATTAGTAATAAAATACAAAATAGAGTAAGTAAAAATAATAAAATTACCTTTCATTAAAAGCTCGAGATTACACACCTAACACATGACTACACAAATAACCGTTTATCTGATCGGGTCAAATGATTAAAAGTTATGTTATGTTATTTGTTATTTAAATACAATTTACATGCAAATATTATGAAGTCAACCTTTTATGTCATTCTTAAAAATGTGTAATGTCAATATCAAAATTTAAAGATTTAAGCAAAGTAGAATTGTTAGAACTCTACTATTTGCAAAAACAAAAGCGTGGCTCTGACGGGTGACATATGTATAATATTACCCAAAGTGTTCAGCCAGAAATTGGGAAGCTTCTGAGTAAAAACGTGAAAATAATGTTCTACAACTTAAGTTAATTCTAATTAGACCTGAGTTTGATGACAACAGTTCTCATGATGAAGAATGCTTTCCATGATCTCAAATGAAGCGAAGCACAATGATATTTGGATTCAGCAAAACTCATTTATTGGTATTGATAGCGCAGATTATATATCAGTTGCGGGCTTTGTACGAGAAAAATATTTAAAGAATTGTACTACATAAAGTGAATGCAAATTATTTAAACATTACCATTTAATAGACCAGCGTGCTCATATCTTAGTGTTTACTTACTAAGTCTTACACCAAATCTGAAATTGTCCAATGAGTTACTTTGATTCATAATTTCAATATGATTTTTTAATAAAAATTAAGGCAACCTTTTACACTAAACTTCATTACAGTTGCTGGATCATACTCTAGAATTATAATTTAAAAATCAAATATCACAACAATTTTCTGTTGACCTTTTCAATTTCGTATCGATAGACCTGTATATGTACCATGTGGTAGTATTGTTAAAATTATATTTTATTTTTAAAATAAGCTAATTGAAACAAAAGAATTAAAAACAATCTTTAAATGTCTTAAACCGTTAAAAGACGAAAAGATAACTTTAAATAATCACCTTTTATAGCAAGAATCAACTCACAATCAAAATGTAAAATCAAAATTTTCATTGAATTTCGAAAACAATTTGACAATTTGACAAAATCATAGACTTGTGCATTGTGCAATTGTAAGGAACTCACGATGTCATTTTGGAATCAGAATGACATAATTAAGAAATTAATTGGGAAACGACATAATTAAGCATATAATAATTTCTATGATAAATGAAAAATATGAAATTTTTACAAATTTATTTCTATTTATGGACTTTTGGTACTACACATACATTACTTGACGCATTCACATATAGCAAATTCCTCTTCCACACTAATTCCTCATTGCATTTCGCACATTTTCCCTAACATGAACGCATGTATGTGAGTATCCTCTTGACACAAATGAGAGCATCTGCAATGAACCTCTACCTCAAATATGCCGGCATTTGCAGACAGTTTAGCCTCTTTATGTGCAACCACTTCTCAACCAGTTCTCTTTCTCTCATCATCATTGTTGTTGCATAAGAGTGCAATGAGGGAAAGCTTTCTCTCTGCATGGTCCAAAAGTCGCTTTCCACTAAAGCCATTGTTTGACATACAAAGTTAACATCAACTTTTGGACCAAGTGTCGTCTTCTGTTTGCATTCTGCACTGCGGCATGCGCAACGTCCTTGAAAGTACTCAACTTGGTACAGTACAATGCGTCAGTGCATCAATATCATTCCAATAGTACATATTCCACACATTCACATCTGTGATCCCGTTTTGAGATTGTTTAAAAAAACTTTTGCCAATTTCAGGCAGCTATCTTAATTTTGAAAAAAATCATGGAAAAACTTAAACTTCCAGCAAATATGACTTTTTGTGCCTCCGAGTCATTATCGACCAATGAATCATCATCGCCCAAACCGTTGATCCTTCTGTTTGGCTGGATGATGGCCAAAAGTGCTCATATTGAAAAGTATCGTTCATTCTGGTGTAAACGTGGTTACGACATTTTGACGATTGAAACCTCAACCTGGGATTTCTTGTTTCCACCACCTGGTTCTCGTCGTAATTTTCAAGGATTTCTCGATTTTTTCTCAGCACAAAAGGTGCCATACGAAAAGATTGTGCTGCACAATTTCTCGGTTGGCACTTTTGTTTCGATGGATTTTCTCCATCAAATGATTGAAGCCGCTAAACAGGATGACCAACATTTGGCTCATGGTGTGCTCGCTTCCCTCAAGGGCATCATCATGGACTCGTTGGCATTCACCAATTCAGCCGCAACCGGCGCTGCCAAGTCCCTGACCAACAATCCAATTGGTCAGTTTGTGTTTTGGTCCACAATGCACATTTACCTACAACTCACACGACCATTCACACTCAACCATTGTTATCATCTCGAGTCGGTTCTGTTTGATAATCCAAAACGGCTGCCTGGACTTTTTCTGTTCTCACGCGATGATTACATTAGCTGTCCGGACACTACTTTCAGGCTGATTGACCAGTGGAAAAGTTATGGTGTGGTGGTGAGGGAAAAGTGCTGGGACAAGTCTCCACACGTTCTCCACTACAAACATCATCCAGTGGAGTATGAACAGCAGGTG
Source organism: Rhizoglyphus robini (assembly GCA_023373905.1). Taxonomy (NCBI): domain Eukaryota; kingdom Metazoa; phylum Arthropoda; class Arachnida; order Sarcoptiformes; family Acaridae; genus Rhizoglyphus; species Rhizoglyphus robini. Next base: position 1,300,587 of record JAKIJQ010000032.1, on the reverse strand, counting down.
GACGAGTTCTTGGAACAAATTTAGAATTGTGTTTTGGTAAAATTAGTAATGAAATTAGATTTATTTAAAATTATATAATAGAAAATGTGAATTGCAAATTTAAATTGTTATACCATTTATCTCGTCAAGTCATTCACTTCCAAAAAATTAATATTTTTAATTACAACAAAATCACAATGAACGATAAAAGAAATGTACACAAAATTGTTCTACCTTTAACCCGTTCGCCGTGCCATTTTTGCACTCTGTGGCGAGTACTTCTACTATGTCTAGGAGGCTGAAACTTTACCAGGATATTCCCTAGGGCTGGGGCACATGTGCTCGGGACCCAAAATTCCACTAGGATTCACTTCGCCGGAATGTGTCAGATCGACCCGTTCTTGTTCTAGATCGATTCTGTTGGTCTTCCTGAGCATTTTGATATATAACTCACCATGGTAGTCATTTTGGAACCTCTGGATCCTGGATCCAAGTACCAGAAAATGCAATTTTGGAACCAATTTGATTTCAAAAACGGATTCTACGGAAAAATTCATGCAGAAATGACCCCTCAATCATCAAAATTGGTGTAAGAGAAGTATAGATACTCATTTTCAAAAAATGTTTATTTGGGACCCGGGATGTCTGTCCGTCTGTACTAGGGCCCGAGTAAAATCGCATTTTGAACATGTTGTCGTGCATGGATTTTGATGAAACCGGTACCATTTTCTTCAGAAGACAGAGTAGAATGCAATAGTTTTATCGATTATTTTCAAAAGTTGATTTTTGGAAACCGGATTCTAGGCCCCGGACCCAAGTCGAACGAATGATCAAAATACTAAAAATATATACTGCCAATAGAGTCCACTCAACATAACGAGCATTTTGATATATCACTTGATTATATATTTAATAAAAATTGTAGGGCCCTAGCACGGATGGACAGACATCCCGGGCCCCAAATAGACATTTTTTAAAAATCAGTATCTTTACTTCTCTTACACCAATTTTGATGATTGAGGGGTCATTTCTGCATGAATTTTTCCGTAGAATCCATTTTTGAAATCAAATTGGTTCCAAAATTGCATTTTCTGGTACTTGGATCCAGGATCCAGAGGTTCCAAAATGACTACCATGGTGAGTTATATATCAAAATGCTCAGGAAGATCAACAGAATCGATCTAGAACAAAAACGGGTCGATCTGACACATTCCGGCGAAGTGAATCCTAGTGGAATTTTGGGTCCCGAGCACATGTGCCCCGGCCCTAGGGAATATCCTGGTAAAGTTTCAGCCTCCTAGACATAGTAGAAGTACTCGCCACAGAGTGCAAAAATGGCACGGCGAACGGGTTAAAATGTATTATTATAATATCTCTAGATTACAAAATAAAATAAAATAATAAATGATTTTCAAATTTAAATGTTTTACCATTTTATTGGCCATATTTAACTGCCTGACAATTTATTTTAATGTTTTTACAAAAATAAATATCTTATTTATCCTATATCTTGCAATTTAAAAATAAATAATAAATTTAGAAATTTAAGAATATAGTTTAACCATTCTACATTCTACGGATGGCCTTTTTTCGAATTTTTTGAATATAAAAATTAATTAATTGAATGATGTAACCATTTTCTTTTCCCCATTAGGTGTCAAACTCAAAACTAAATAACGAAAACATTTTTACTATTTTAGACTTTGCTTCTACTTTAGATTTCTTTTCGTATCACAAATCTGTGCCTCTACCTCCTCCAGCAATGCAATCACCACTCTACACCACACACCTCTATATGCTTTGTTTGGTTGGTTGCAGCAGTACATTTGCTGCACTCGCACATGTCTAATCCGAGCAATGTACTCATTTCGGTACATGCTGCAGCATGCAACTACAGTGCACAATAACAACAAAACCTGTACATAAAGTCATATGCAATCATCACTTGTACAGCTGATCAAGTACAAGTGATCAATATTCCACTCTTGTTGTTTGAGTCTCGTTGGTTTTAGAGAAAGAAAAAAATCAGTTCATATTGTACAAACCAAAATCTTTAGTTTTCTAATACAGTGATTTTTTATTTTATTCGACAAAATCAAAATTTCACCCTAATTGTTCATCATGTTGAAATCAACGCGCAATTTGTCAATGATTTTCACCGACTTCTCTTCGTCTTTTACTAAGAAGCTATCAATGTCCTATCGCAAGTTGGTTCAACCTCCTCATAATATAAGTTTCTCCTTGATAAGACGAGAAGCATCGTCTGTGATTGGCTGTCAAACTTACTGGTTATCAAATCAACAAGCCAAAAAGTCGAACCCACTTTTTGTTCAACAAATGTCCCACCTCTCAACCAACGCTAGTACAAAACTGCCATCAAACATACGTTTTCGAGCTTCTTCTTCTTCATCAAAATCTGAACCACAAAGAAAATTGATTCTTCTGTTTGCCTGGATGTTAGCCAAAGATGCACATCTTGATAAGTATCGTAATTTTTGGAATGCACGTGGCTACGATATTCTCACTGTGCAGACTGCGCCAATTGATCTACTCTTTCCACCGCCTGGTTCTCGTAGAAATTTTAACGCTTTGATAAACTTTTTATCAACACAAAGTCAACCTTATCAACGCATACTTTATCACACATTTTCAGTGGGAACTTTTGTCTCGGTTGATGTGTTTAGTCGATTTACGAATGCTTTCGAAAAGGGTCGACAAGACGAAGCAAACAGGCTTATCAAGCCACTTCAAGGTATAATCATGGATTCAATCACATTTCCGAATGAATCCTCAGTTGGTTTAGCCAAATCCGTCACCGACAATCTAATTGGTCAATTTTTGATTCGAAACACTGCCAGAACTTATCAACAACTAACCAGACCGATAACACTAGACCACTATGATCGAATCGGTAAAGTTCTGTACGATAATCCACACAAATGGCACGGATTGTTTCTTTTCTCGAAGGACGATCCAATCAGTAGTGCTGATCGAACGTTCCAACTGATCAAACAATGGAAATCAAAGGGCATTCAAGTTCAAGCAAAGTGTTGGGACAAATCGCCACACATTCTTCACTACAAGGAACATCCAGCGGAGTATGAAAAACAAATCGATCATTTTTTGGCAAATTTTGTCGATAGTAAAAATTAATGATAAATTTGTGCGATAGATGGCACAATATTTGTCAATTTAAAATTGTCAAAATTCAATAAAATTAACAATTTACCTTTAAATTTCCCCATGAATGCTGCACAAATTTTTTTTCAAATTATATGGATGTACAGGTATAAGTAGGAATGTAAGGTTGTAACGTTGATAATTTATTTTTGGATTATTGGATAATTTTTACCAAGAATTTTTATAAAAATGTAATATGCAACCTTTTAATTCGACTATATCGCAGAAAATGAAATTGTAGTAATCCTATGTAATTTCTTTAACATCTTAAAAAATCCCAGTCAGTTTAATACAATTTTAATGAGCGAATTTATCTTTCGAAACCTAAACAAACAAGAGTTCAAAACTGTGTATTTGAAAAAAAATATAATTAGCCCCTTATAAACTATTTCAAATTAGGTTACCAGAATTAAGAATTAAGTGAAATGTTGTATCATCAAACATACAATTTCTTTCTTTCTCAAACATCAATGATTTACTTCAAACAATAGCAGTAGATTAAAAAATATTTTATTAAAATAAAAGATGTAATGTTTTAAGGTGAAATTGAATGTACGAAATGTGAATTTAGGATTTTATTACTGATAAACTAAATTGTTTAATCATTTATATTGTTCATTCCAAATTTTGTGTAAAATTTAATACCAAAAATTTAAAATAAACATTTCCAAGAACTGTTTCACTCAATGCAAAGAAATTCCAACTAACTAAATGATCTGAGAAACACTTAACTATACTCTTTTTATGTTACAGCAAGGAAATTGATCATTAGGCGTTAGTTGGCTGGATTACTCTAGTTTGATTGATAACAGTATTAATAAAGCATTTCAAGACGTTAAATTCCAGGAAATTATTGGTTTATAGATCTTACTTTCTACTGTTAGGAGCAATTAATTTTGTTTCTCTAATTCTTCTACTCTAATAAAACATCGCAATAATAATGTAAAATGTGTCATTCGATTAAAAACGATTATGCCTCACAGATGCATATTTGACTTATACCTTGATTATTAGTTGATCACAGAATGAATTATTTTAAACTGAAATTTGCAGAAAAATGCAAAATATAATGTAATACGACCATTTAGTGCAATTGGAATTCTTGAATCGTCAATCAGACACATTCTGTCCATTTCAAACATCTGTGTTTTTCCTGGGACAAAAACCGGGATTGTAAACAAATAATTAAACTGCAATATGGAAAGTTGCAGTCACAATCTCAATTAAAATATGTAAATACATTATTTAAGCATTTGTGTTGTATTCGCATTTTTCATCAAAACATTTTTAGTTAATTTATTACAAATAAAAATAATAAAAAATGATAAAACCATTTTTCTTGTCACACGGGATTCAAGCGTAACTAAATGAAAAACGAATCCTACTTTATTTTCCTTAATCTTTTGTTTGTATTACTAATCTCTGCTTATGCCCTTCCACGAATCTCGCATTGCAAGCATCCCTATACATGGATCTTGTTATAGTAAACATTTTAAAAGTTTAAAAATAATTTAATGAATTACCTTTTTCACACCTCGGTCAATTACGCTAGGAATTTCTAATTTCAAATATTGTTTAACCAATGACTACTGTTGCAATGCCATTGTTACATTTGTATTCTGATTGTTAACAAAATTATATTTGAAAAAATTTATTTAAAATAAAAATAACGTAATACACTAGCTTTTTGTACGATTTCATGATTGAAAATGCTATTTTTTATTCAAGAAAAACAATAGTATTTTTAAGAAATGTATTTGCAAAATTAGTACTTGTTTTTTTAAGAATATACCTTTTGGAAACAAAACGAATTGTTAATTAATTTATTTTAATTAATATATTTAAAGTAATTTGTAAAACATAAAGTTCAGTCTTACCTTTTAAAAACAAACGATCTACGATTATGAATTAGAAAATCCAAATGATGTTGCATGCAACTTGTCTTGTCATTGCAGAGTAGAACTGCTATAACATTAGTTGCAAGTTGCTTTAGTTTATGCTCTCGATTGTGACATACCACAAATTGTATCACATGCTTCGCCTCGAGATGAGTGCAACTGAAGGACACATTGCATGTTGAGGCATGTGTTTGCTATATACCAATACATGCCACACTGTACGTATTGCAAACAAAATATAACATCCTTGAGTGTACTCACTGAGGTTCATGATTACAATACTAAAGTACATCATTTGATCTAGTTTTTAAATGTGTTCTGTATTGTCTAACATCAAAACATTGTCTTGTAATCATCAAAAGTAAATTCAAAATTCGTCAACACATCAAAATGTTTGCCATTACAAAGTTATCATCACTGCCTTATCACAAGTGTATTAAAACATCAAGTTTGTTTATGATTAGACAACAGAGAGAAAACAAGTTTACTTCTGTATTACTTCGTATCAATCAAAACAAACGAATCTTATCAACTGTTCACCAATGTCTTGTCGATCAGAAGTCGTTTTTATCAACCAAATCTTCTCAAAATAATCTCCCACCGAGCATGTCTTTTAGTCCTTCTGATCTTACCTCAAACAGTAAACCTTTAGTCATTCTATTTGCCTGGATGTTGGCAAAAGATTCGCATCTGAAAAAGTATCACAACTTTTGGAGCACACGAGGTTATGACATTTTGACCATTCAAACATCGCCCTTCAATCTAATGTTTCCGCCTGTAAATTCACGGAGAAATGCTTCTAGTGTTATCAAGTTTTTAAAAGAAAGTGAAAATTCGTACGAGAAAATTGTTTTTCATTCTTTCTCTGTTGGAACTTTTGTTTCGTTTGATTTACTTTACCGATTGACTAATGAAACAAGTTCAGAAAAATCTAAACTACTTTTAGATCATCTTCAGGGTGTAATCATGGATTCGGTAACTTTTAGCAAAGGATCACCTGCAGGAACAGCAAAATCAATAACTGACAATCGGTTTGCTCAATTTTTGATCAAATACACAATTCTACTTTACTATCAACTAACACGACCGATCACTTTAACCAGATTTAAGAAATTAGAGAAATTTATGTTTGACAATCCTCAAAAGATACCTGCATTATTTCTGTTCTCACGTGATGATCCAATCAGTGACCCATCAGCAGCGTTCAAACTTGCAAAACACTGGAAAGAGAATGGAGTTCCAGTGAGGGTCAAGTGTTGGGACAAGTCTGCACATGTGTTGCATTACAAATTACATCAAAAGGAGTATGAGAGAGAAATTGATGAGTTTTTGATACAATTAAAATGAAATTTAATAATTTGTTTAACCATTTTAAACACTTGTTTGGTTAAGTCTATGCATCAAAACCCCATGTTGTAAATTCAGATTCTATTCAAAAAATGAAGCATAAAATTGATTTATTGTGTTGGATTATGAGTAATAATATGATTTTAAAATTTGAATAATTGCCAAATTGAATAAATCTTAATTGAATGAAATACTCTTTTAATGACTTGTTAGCAAAAATAAAAGTCAAATATACCTTTTAACAGGAATCAAGCTTAGACTCATTGTCGTGTTATTTAACTCCACCAAAAAAGAAAAGAAATAGGCGTTTGCGAAATTAGTTTCGTCAAAAAGGAGTTTTTGAGACACTCAAAAGTAAAAAGAATTTCATGATTGTAAATATAATATCTTAACCATTTTTTTTTATCAACAAAGAAGCAAAATTAAAGCAAAATTCTGTCCAAAGTTTCAGAATCTGTGCTAAATATTCTAAAAAGTGAACCGTCGAATTTGAAATTATTGAATACTAAAAAAGAATTTTCATTGAACCATTTGATGTCCTTTGTGTGAAATTTAATAAAATAAACCTTTCTAAGAGCTGTTTCACTCAAGACAAAGAAATTAGACATAAAATAAAGTTTACAAAAACCAATATGAAATTGCATGAATGAAATTATCGAGCAACTGTTTTAATAAATACTGTCAAATACTGAAAATCGAATTTAATTAAAAAATCATAATGCCAAAGAGCAAGTTTATTGCTAAAAAGGTGTTTTCATTTTACACAAGTTCAATCATCAGCTATCTGCTAATTATTATTCTTACTGTAAACATTGAGATCTTCACCGACAACCGCATTGAGCACAATAAGCCTGATCTGATGATCCATGACCTCAAAACCAACGAAATAACCATCATCGAAGTTGGGGTCACGAACAAGAGGATATTGCCGACAACAGAAACAACCAAAGGAAGAAAATATGAACTCCTTGGTAACGAACTGAAGCTCATGTTCAGGGGAGCGAAGGTCACTTTGGTACCTGTTGTTCTGTGGGACGGTCTCGTCACAAGACACTTCAAAAAGTATGTAAACTTGGATGATGGGGAAGTCTCGGTACAGGCAAGGGAAGGCAATCGACTTGATTCAGATAGTTTATTTCATAGTGTCATTACATAGAAAATCATAGTACATAAATATAAAAGAAAGGTTTGCGACTCATTATAATTAATTAAGTAATTACTGCATAGCCTAGACTAACCCATTGACAAACATTAAATAGAGTGCTGTTAGTCAGCAATTCGAACATCTCTAGTTCGGTCATCATTGAGTGGTTAGTGTTGGCTGACAAGTATATGGAACAACTGGGAGTCTCGGCGAAGCTACAAGCATACATCCAAGCACAGACATTAAAACGCACTTGTGAAAGCATTATGGTTTATGCTCGGAAGGAAGATCTCAATAGGCCTGTGGACATGGATGAGATCCGTCGATTGTTCGACACACTTGCGAATTAAGTAACATAATTATAATTGTATTTCGACTCTAGTCATATTTTTTGTAAAAACCAAATAAAATAAAATCAATTCTTACTGTAATAGAAAAAAGGTAACCAATGGCGACCGCCATTAAAGGCCAACACTAATTAATTCGCATCTCCACTAATATTATCATATAATTCTTTCTCGATCAATCACACAACAATTCAACACAATTCCACACAACTTTTGGTAAGCAACAATGGTCGTGTTGGTGGATCTGCCTGATGTTGTTCTACTGTTGATTCTAGTGAAACTTCCGTTGTGGAAGATAGTTCAACTGGCACGTCTATGTCGCCGGCTCAATCATCTCAAAAATGTCTGCTTCAAAACCAACTTCACTCATCTACGTCTTCTCGGCGGTTCGAGTGTCAATAAATTTGTATTTGATCACGAAAAGGCGGATTTCTTTCATATTACTGGTGACTTTGATTTGGTGATTCGGTTCGCAAATCGCAAAACGTCCTCATCTTCCGATATTTCACTAAGTGAGGATTGGTCTGTCAGAAATGTCAACCAACTTGGTCGGTTAGCTCAACTTCTTCCAAAGATAGGCCACCTCACTGTGGTAGTATTCAGATCATCAGAGTTGCCCAACTTTTGCGCCAGTTTGCTCGCCAATTGGCCCAATATCCGCACTCTCAAACTACTGAACCACAGTCCAAATATGGATTTCATGCAGCACACTCTGCCTGCAGTTAATTCACTTGCCCTTGTTGAACATCTTCAAATTGATGTTGGACTCAATATCGAGCAGCCAGAGCTTGCCTTTGCTGCACTGTTTTCTCGGTTGAAAACTTTTATCACTCCCGAGTGTTCCACAGCTGAATATATCACTCGAAATGGACGGACTACTGTATTCCTGCAAAGCCCAATCAAACAGTTTGGAGTGGAGAAGAGGCACAGTAATTGGGACGCGGGCTGCACACTTTCGGTCTTTCCTATTACCAAATTGAAGAACCACATTTGGCCAATCGTGAATTGACTCGCAAATTGAAATACATTCAGGCTGATTTAGACTTTTTTGTCAATGGTGCAAATAAGAATAATCTTTCCAAATGGATACTCACCGATTGGACTGCTCTGCAGTGTGTTCATCTCAATTTCAAATGTAAGAAGCTGAACTCCTCATTCAAGCCCCTTTTCGCCCATCTCGCACTCTTGACCAACTTGACAGAATTGCATTTGAATTTGTACTCTAGGGATTTCTCCGAATATTTGTCACTTGAAGGCGGAAAATTGCCTCGTTTCGCGTCAGTGCGACAATTTCGAGTGAAATGCTTACTCGAACCACACCAACTTTATCTACTCGCGAATGTTTTTCCAAACGCTTGTGAACTGTCACTCCAACTTTGGGCCACCATCAACATTTCAAACGACGATCGAGATAGTTACTTTGCGAGTAGACCACATTTGAGTGCACTTTGTGTGCAGTGTAAGCAAACTATGAAGAGAGCAATTGATAAGTTTGGTGACAACATTGCATCGTTCCATTGGTTCCTAGAAAAGAGTCAACAACAACAACAACAACAACAACAAGACGCTTCTGATCGAGAATTGATTCCGAAAGTTAAGCTTTTTACTACCGAAATTGCAGGGCGAATTAGACCAAATTATGTTTGCATTCCTATTGATTAGTAAACTCATGGAATCCAAAATTTAATGTAAAAGCAAAGTTTTTGTTTTCTACCACTCTGTAATATCATTTAATAAATATATCATTTTATCTGTCTGTAGCTTAATGTAATAACACGCGGTTGTGAATTTTAATGTTGTATACAATTTATTCATGCAAGAACATTCATTCTTGAATAAATAATTTAAAAAAATATAACAAAAATATGAAGTACTGTTTATGAACATTTGAGTAAGCATAATCGTACAAAACTTTATTTATATTTGATAAAATCTAAAAAATCAACATTATAAAATACAAAAATTAAAAACCATTTTTATATCACATGCACGTACTCAAAATTATCTAAAATTGAGTTATAAGATGAGAAATTGAATTGTATACAAATAAAAAAATAAAAAACTTTGAAATATTAAATTACCTTTGCATTAATCGTTGAACAATATCACTCTTAATTATTTACCTCAAACGGACTCGCCCAGAGGAATGCTTTTACTTTAAAACATTTCAAAAACCAACTCTCAATTGCTTGTCTTTTCCACAGAATGTCGAGAAGTGTTTGATGATAATTTTAGTATTAAATTTTTGATCATAACTAACAATTGAATAAGTTTAAATTGACGCTTAAGCTTTGAATTAAGAAAGCCTTTTTCAATTTGTTCTAAGTGTGGAATAAAAGACACATAATTGATTAAATTAAAACAGAGAATAGTAAAATAGTTTTGCGGAACTTTAAAAGATGACTCTAATTGAAGACAGTAAGATAGAAAAGTTCCTGGATACTTAACCAAAGACTCTTTGTTTTCGGTTCTTCTCACAGTGACAAGCGAGTTGAGCAGCGAATTCAGTAAAGTGTTTTAATCAGGATCGAATACTTGTAAATAATAGAACAGCAAATCAGAATCGAATTTGTCAAATCAAATCAAATTTGTTCATTTGGTTATTAAAAAAAATATGAAAAAATGTTTGGAATAGTTTGAAAAAATATAGCCAAAGATTCTCTGGAGCAAATTAATTAAAACATAATGCACTTTTTGTAAAAAAAATAAACAAAATAACTGCAGAAATATTATAAAACAAAACGATAATTTTTGTTTACTATTTATAGAAATTTCGTGATCGAATAAGTAACACTACGATGCAAGTGGTTTCTATTTTTGGTTGGAAAAATGCAACTCAATCTGAGTTTTCGAGTGTTAAAGATTCAAAAGTATTGAACTTTTCCAAAGAAAATTCTCACGATGCCGAGCACAAGATTCCTGATTATATTCCTGAAAATATGCAGTTTGGAGACCGTGGTGGCTAGTATAAACTGCATTTGTTCTTTTAACTTGGAATTTTCTTTACTCTTCTTTATTCCATCATTTTGTAAACTCTATTACTGTCAATAAAAATTATTGAAATCTAAATCAATTGGATTTTTAAAATATAAATATTTTTTCACCATGTTAAAAACAAACTGCTATTACATTAATTTTTTGAATCATGGATTTGAAAAAAATTAAGTACAATGTATTTACAAACATTCTCTAGTCTAAGGGTACAGGAATAGTTGGATTTTTTTTGTAAAAATTCAAATTTTAATTTAAATAAAATACAAAACAAAAAAAATAAAACCATTTATATCGCCAACAAACTTACAAGAAACGAATTTTTAAAGCAGCTGCGAATCGGTGCATCTAAATTTACTGAGAATCAGAAGGGTAAAGTCAAAATTTCATTTGATTTAATGTTTTTATTTATTAACCAAATTAATCACCAAATCATTGCTAACGGCAATAAAAAAGAAAATGTGACAATATCAATAACTCAGCGGAGTCAGAAATAAAAGTTAAACACCTGTTTGCACGTGCAAAATATGTCAAAGAAAAAAATCCAAAGTAAACACATCCAACTCAAATTTAAATTTACGCTTAAAATATCTAAAATTGAGCTATGAAATAGGAAGTTGGTTGAATTTTAATTTTAATTATTAAAATAAATAAAATGAAAACATTAAAATATCAAATTACCTTTGTAGTACATTTGACAAAGTGGGCACTCAATGCTTTGCCTCAGAATAAACATACCGGAGAATTTCTTTTACTTTAAATTATCTTTAAAAATGGCACCCGAACTCTTTTGTTTGTTTCTCCAGATAAGATCTATATGTAAATTACAGTTGGCCCAATGGACTGTGAGCACTGACATTGAATTCAAGGGGATAGATTGTTAGGAAAGAGCAACAGTATCGAAATGGCCAATTAAGTAAGTAAGGTATTGCGCAAACGTTATGGAGATTATTTATGCATTGACAATTTTTTTTATTCGTAACCAATTTATAAACTATAATCTGTACTCACTAGTCAGTATAGTAGTGTATGAAACAGAAAAAATTCAACCCAAGATATGATACAGGTCATGATGTTTAAGTAACCTGTAAAAAACGAAAGACAAAGACAATCTTACAGCGATTGTCTGGTGATTGTCTAGTAAAAGAACGTGTATCAAGTGTAAAGTTGAACAACCTCAGGTGTTTCAAGTTATTTATATACTAATTTATCAAGCTTTGTAAATAAATAAATTCAGACCATTTAAAAAAGCAAGACTTCTTACAACAAAGTAAAGTCATTAAAAAAAGTTCCAAGATATGCAACCAATGACAAAGTGATTTCGGGTTTTCTTAAACTGAGAAACCAGTTCAATGAATTCAGTAAAAGTGTTTAAAATAGAATGGAACCATGTAACCATGGAACAACAAATCAGAATTGAAATTATCAAAATCATTATATTAAAATTAAAACCATTTAAAAATCTCAAATCCAGAAGTCATAATTTGTTTCTGTAAATTCAACAAAATAAACAAATCTATAATTTCAATCTTTTTTGGTATAGATGATGACGAAAATAATTTTTTATCTTTGATAAAGCTTTTGTTTAACCTTCTGATTACCACGTGAAAAAACTAACATAGATTACCAGGTGGGGTCAAAATGACCCCAAAAGTAAATTTGAGGTTTATGCCCAAAATTTTAGTGTAATTCATTTAAATTGTGAATACACTAACCAAAACTTGCAAAAGTAACTAAAAACATAATATTTCGGCTTACGTCTGCTGAAATTCCATTCAACCAAAAGGGTCCTAGAATATGCTGCTCCGCAATGCATTTTTTAAAAATATTGGAAATCTGGAAAATAAGAAACATTTGGATAATTCTGAGTAAATATTTGGATTTCTTGGTCAAAAATACACAAGAATAAGTATCCCAGGCACCAAAATTTGTTTTGAATGCTCGTATCGGGAATTAATTATATTTTTGCAGCTATGACTTTTGGCCAGAAAGTATTTTTAATTTTTAAACCACTAAATAAAATGCATAGTTATCGATTTCATCTTAAATTAAACATGTTAAAAGTCAGCTAGCCAAAAATCAGATTTTTTGGGTTCTTAGTTTGCTAGGAAACGAGCATAATGTGGACATTGGGGTCAGAATGACCCCACCTAGTAATCGGAAGGTTAACCATTTAAACGAAAGGATACAAAGTTTGAGCAAGAGAATTTTTATATGCAAACAAAATCTTAAACAAATCACACACAAATTCTTTTTCAAATTTCAGAAAAAACAAAGTATATTGAAACCTTTAAAAAACAATTTCAAAGAAATGGCTAAACAAATATTGAAGATGCGTTGGTCAAATAAAGTTAAATTCGGAAAATTGTCAAGTTGAAACAATTTTTGTGGAAATACCTTTTTCTATAACATCAATGATAAAGAATGCAATTACAAAACTTTAATACAAAGGCTTTTATTACAGAAAATGAATTTAACTTTGAAAGTATAAAGCAGACAAAAAATTGAGACCAAAACACTATTCAAATGTCTTTACAAAGCTTATGACCAACCCATAGACCCATGTACCATGTAAATATAATTTATTAACCATTTTTTGAATTCCAAGGCAAAGTAGATGACTCTGAAAATAACAAAAAAAATATTAGCTGCCGAATCTGTGCTAGATATTCCAAAATCGTAATGAAATTAAATTTTCTCATTTTGATATAACATATTCACATAAAAAACCTAAAAGCCTTATTAAAAACACTTAAAGCTACAAGAATGATTAAAAATCAGGTATGTTAATCAATACTGTAAATACTAGTATAGGATAAGTTATTAAATAAAGAACCTTTTGCTTAAATTCTCAATTACAATTCCTAAAATCATAATTATGTCAAATGTTTGTCCGAAAAAATCTACTCGATTGCACAATAATTGTCAATAATAGTAATTTTCAAATAAAGTGAAACCATTTTTAAGATGTTGGTTCGATGAACACCTACAATTTAAGATTGTATTAAAAATTGAACTTTAACCAATTATCATTTATAATTCGTCAATTGAGACTGAACGTCGTAAACTTTGAAATAAACAAAAATTCAATCCAAGAACATCCTAGTTCTTCAATCCGTCACTAATCAGACTCGAGTGTCGCATTTAGAAGAAGAAACTGCCGTTTCAAATATTAGTTTAACCAAAAATCATTTTGTTAACAACATGAAGTAAAATAAAATTTCAAAACTGTAATTATAAAATACTCACAAAGAAAGAAATTAACCATTATTGAAATCACGTTAAAGAAAGCTTTTACAATCAATGCTGCGAAATTTGAATTTTGAATCTGAATCATTTTTAATTAATCATTCTTTATTTGTATATTCCCCAAGGGGGCAGGTAAGACTTGGAAGACAACTTCCTCCTTCTACTCGAAACCATTAAAGTTACATAGGATCGATATATATTAATAATGACAATAATATAATCATTTTAAGTATCTCTTCGTGTACTTTGGTGGCAGGAAAAAATGTCTGACAAACAAAAGTACAATAAACAAATTGAGTAATTTTCGTTTACAGCAAGACAATTAAATTTATTATTGTTATGCAATTTGTATATAGAAACAATGTATATTCAATAATGTACTAATAATGTCGATTAATATTTCCTGGAACATTGTTCAAATATTTAATATATTCAATTTGTTTGTCAGATAAAGTACACTCATAAACACATTACTCTAAATTAAATTTCCAGGAAATACAATTAGTTTAATAATAAATATTTCAGAAATATAATTAACAAACTTTTCTTAAAGAAATATGTTGCATTGATGGAATGCATTTTTTGCAATTGTAGTTAATTGCGCCAACTCACAACATAGAGATGAAGAGTCTAACATCATAACATATGAAGGGAAAGCTAATATAATTCGAGTTCTACGAGTGATAGAGAAATTCTAGATGGCACTCTTCAAATTGCAATATTTCTTAAAGCTAAATTCGCGATTAAAGATGTTTGCGATATTTTTTAATCAATGTAAGCGTTAGTGGGTTAATCTTAAGCTAAACATATTGTAACATTTTTTAAATTTGTCTATTCTTTAGATTACGGCTTAATTTTACGTGTTAGTGCTACAGCAAATTGACTGATTATGGTTTCAATTCTGATTACCGTTATTGTTTGTGAACAGACTCTCATCACGAATATCATCTCAAGCATTTACTAATCTAAAGTACCAGACACTAATGAACACAATCAAAGATTTGACGCTTTTAACAGCGAGACCCGAAGCCTACATTATAACTACCATCGACCATTCACTGATAGATTTCTCTATTTTGATGTGACATTCAGTTCGCACAATTTGTCCTTTAACACTAGATTTCTGACAGCTACTCAAGAAAATGAAATATTCTACAAAATAGGACAAAAAATTAAACAAACTAAAAAGAAGGCAATCATGTGGGCACTGAAGGAAATGGTAAGTACCACTATGGAACAGCGGAATGCGTTACAAATATGGGCATCGTTGATATAAGCCATTTTCCGGAATTATACCATATGCATCGTGTTCCAAAGAAAACTGGTTGCTGAATACACATTGGTTTGGAATATTTTTTGCTATCATTTTTTACACATTTTAATAAACGGGCAAATAAATTATAGCAAAAAATATTCCGAAGCAATGTTTATTCGGTCACCAGTTTTCTTTGCAACATGATGCTTGTGGTATAATCCCGGAAAATGGCTTATATCAACGATGCCCATATTTGTAACGCATTCCAATGTTCCAAAGTGGTACGTATCACTTCCTTCAATGTCCCCATGTTTGCCTTCTTTTTTAGTTTGAGCAATTTTTTTTGTTCTATTTTGCAGAACATTACATTTTCAAGAGTGGCAGTCAGAAACCTATTGATAAAGGAAAAATTATGCAAAGTGTAAGTTACATCAAAATAAAGAAATTTACCAGTAAAGTCGGCTTAGCCCATCAAACACAAATACAAAACTGATGGGTTACTTGACACATACGAAAATTTACTATATTTATAAAGATATTTTGAAATTTAGCTTTAGGTAATATTGGTACTTTGAAGGGTGTCGCCTAGAATTTCCCTATCACACGTAGATCTCAAATTATATTGGCTTTCCTTTTATATTTGATGTTAGACTCTTCATCTCTATGTGCGTTGGCTCAATTAACTTAAATACTATTGCAAAAAAAATACACTCCATCAATGCAACATTTTTTACAATAAAAATTTGTTGACGAATTTTTGATTTTGACGTTAAGAGAAAGTTGGACAAATTTGTGTGAAACAATTATAAAAACAAACTTTTTCCAGTCAAATAATTTCAATTTTTGAAATGGACAGTGAGCACAGTTGTTGAACAAAAAAAACTGTAAAACTTAATGTCTCCATGGTAGAGCAGTGAATTGTCGCACTCATCAATGTGACGATGAACGGAACTGGTCAGTGCAAATAGATGTGGAATTAGAAATACCATTTTGATAAACAAATTCATGATGATTTTGATATTCACTTTTGTCAATATTGCGTTGTGGAGGATGGTGAGATCAAACGTCCAACCAAGAAGATATTGATTGGAACCGCGGTCTCGTTAGACCTGTTGGTATTTCAAAAAAATAATTATTTGGCTGGTAATGGACAAATACAAAGGAGCAGACTTGTGCGTCCGGCCAGGCCTGTGGCCAGAGTCTGACTGACTGAAGTTATGCAGAAATGATAAGTCCATCAGGAATGGAAACGGTTGTTGTGAGTTAAAGTTAAAGTTAGAGTTGTGTGTCGACATGCCAGTGACATGCGCTCATCACATTATTTAAATATCACAAGGTAAAAATGTGTGGCAGCTAAGTGGAAGTATATTGATTTTTTAATTATTCAATTCGTCGAATACATTTGCTCATTAAGTCTTATTATTATTGAAAGAAGTTGAATATGTTAATTTTGGGGACGACGGATATTCACTCATATTAATGACGCACAAATTTTTTTGTGACAAAAAGACATTGGAACGAAAATGTGGGTTTGTTCTTGTTACCGAAAAAAGGAGATAATTACTTTTCCACTTTCCGTGTCGGGGGTAAAAAACAATGACGCCAAGTAAACATGTACCTTTACACGATTGTATACCAGCACAGTGTACAACATAGACAAGTTCGACATAATATCGATCATTTTCATACCTGCAGCGTAAGTGTACCTACTGTGAGTACACAATGGTGAAAACATGAATTTCTGAAATTTTCCTACAGGAACTAATTGTATTGTATAGTGTTGAGAAAATTTGTTTAATTTGTTATTTATTCAATTAAATGTTCCGGAATTTATTAATTGTTTGCAAACTTAAACTTAAAATTAAACCCATTTTCTTTGCATTATCATCAGCATGTGTAACTCAAATACATTGAACCCTCAAAACGTTCGGCCTCAATACTGTGGAAATTGTCACTGCCACGTTTCAATTGATTCAATGCTTCGTCAAAGGTTTGGTGATAATGGTAAATGTAGGACGAGTCGGCCACACATCGACAGTTGCCATGGCTTTCCTTTTTGCAGCCATATTGGCCAATGTCCATACTACCCCGAACTTTCCCGAAACATTTTCCAACCGAATTGGCATTATGTCCATTGTTCATGTTGGTGTTCCAGTAAGTGATGTACTTGCCACTGCCACCGCGACAATCGTTCGCACTCCGTTTGCTCAACAAATGGCTGGACAGTGTTCCATTTTGGATTGCTATTCGATTTGGGTTAAATAATACATTAAAACATAAAATGAGCAATTATGATCACAAAAATTTACCTTTAACCGCAACCACAAACCAGAGAAAAAGAAGTACAAAATTAAAATTCATTTTTAATTACAAGAAAACCAAAAGAGATGAAATATGAAATAAACTTAGTAAAAACAAATCCTCTATTTATACTCACAACTTGTCAGAATGATTTCCACTTTTAACAATATAACATTCAAAATTGCTTTTGAAATCGTTCATTTCAAACAATTTCTTGCCTATACAATTGCACATCAAATGTGAAATTATTTCTCAATAAATATTTCAATAAGATCTTTATTTTATTTTAATTCACTCCATTGCTATGATTTTGTGTAATCTTGAAACAATTTCTTAAAAGCCGTCACGTGTTTTGTATGATCACTCCCCACTGTTTACAAACCTTCATGTTTATTCACCTCTATACAGTACTGGAGAATAGAAAGAGATGCGATGCATAAAGTGCAAATGATGTACATTGCTACATGGAATGAAACTTGAATATTATTCAACAAAAATTAAGGTGCAAGCTCACAACTTGTACGTAGAACAGGTAATCAATGATGATGACGTTTAAGTGATTGCCGTCTTTACCTTGCAATGAGGATTACAATCTAGTGACAAAGAAGATGTTTGCAGCTAAAGATGAAATGGATGAAATTGTCTTTAACTGTGTGCACTGTGACGTAGTTGCAATATTTGTAAGATTTAAATGTTAAAATTCGTCGACATATATGAAAAAATTATTTTTTTAACACGATACATTTAGTTCCGCAATCCCTTAATTAACTGGACTACATCAAGTATTTTTGAAATTTTGAATAAGTCACAATATGCTCTCGAATTGTTCAGTTAAGAAAATGAAATAATTTGAAATTAAATGATAAAGTCGAGAATAAATAAATAATAAAAACCATTTTGTCTACCCTGAAAGAAATCATTTAATCGAATTTTAAAAATTTGGTATCAATTTACAATTATTATCGTATTACATGTATTTACAGAACTGCGCAAAACGGTTATTCACTTTAAGCAATTGACTCTATATTTTTAAATTTAAATTTTAGTATACCATCTGACATGAAAATAAGCTGATATAACTCAATATTAAATTTAAATGATCTTTTGGAATTAAATAACCTTATTGAAAAATTAAAACAATTTTCAATTATTTAGATAAATAGAAAGTTACCATTGTTACGGAGAGTTCATGTACACTCAAAATGTGTACATTATACTGCTATAGTGTACTAGTTCTGATAAATGAAATTTTTTAAAATAAAATGAATTACTAATTTAAAACAATTTAACTATTTGTAGATTATATTTGACAATTCTTAAGTCTCAGGTCTAACAAGACAGAGAATGGTCCACTTGATCAAAATGCAATAATAAAACTCTTGAATTCAAAGAATATTTGAATTACATTTCAAATAAATGTAAAATTATAATTGACAAACTAAATGTTTGGAAAAGTGGTGGTCACAGTTTGGCTAACAAATACTCTAGAGAAGACTTGAAATGAAGACTGTGAAGTGATAAAAAAGAGTTTTAAAAAAGTAATCACAATGGAATATAAATGATAAGTTTTTACCTTTTAGTCTGGTTGAATCATATGTATAACTATGCAAAATGTTTATATAATATACATTTATGTTGGTTTTGATTGCTTGCATGGTATAGGCGGTTTCAAAAGCACATTGCCATAAGGATGATATTCAGAAGTCTTACATTCAATTTAAAACACACAAAATCATTATTTTTCATATAATAGGTCTGTAAGAAATGATCAATCAAGTTTGCTATTTCTGAATTATATTATTCACGATCATTAGTATTCATTATCACACGACACATTGTCTGGCTCATTCTTTTGTTATGATTTTCGCAAAGTGCTCTACTTGCAAATCTTGACTTCCAATAATTTTGCTTATCTATTAATATCCATCACTTATTGATTGTGTACCAACAAAACGAGGGCATCTCTCATGCAGAGTTCACCTTTCTCAAATTTAGTTGTGGAGAAAACTGCCACTCTTACCTGGTCTATTCCTATAATCGTTCATTTTGAAGAAGTTTAATCACGATATTTTTCACCGCGTAACATTGAGCACCGATTTATTTTGCGATTGAATTTGGTCAACAAATAATTTAATTTGAATCAGCTTTTAGTCGAATTAATGCACAACATATACTAAAAAGAAATGCCATTTCGATACTTGATTCTAATGGAGAGAAACTTTACACCAGAGGTATGTTATATTCAATACATTGACATTGTTTTCAACATTTTCTAGACTCTACCTTTTGAACTTTAAAAAACTTGACGAAGGATTATGTCAATTTAATGTCACATACAACATATTGCGTGAACAGAGCGAAAATTTATTGGTTAATGGATACTTAAAGATTTACTGCGAGGTATGTTCAAAATTAACATTATGGGAGAGTAGGATTCATATATTTTCATTACAGATGGTTATTTTGAGTGAAAAATCTGAACAATTGCTGCCACAACAGATCAACAAGCCGATTGGCAAATACTGAAAAACTTTGAGAAACTTCTCGATGGCGGAAAGTTGAGTGATTTTATGCAGATTTGTGACAAGAAATTTCAGGTGCACATGAATATTCTCGCAACCCGATCTGCAGTGTTTGCGGCAATGTTCGAACATGACGAAACTAAAGAGGTTAAATAAGTTCAAGTGATTGAAGATGTCAAAGTTGAGGTGTTCAGCTAGTGAATCTATACATTTACGATTTTACGATTTATTTTCTCGTACACGGGTAGTGTGGACGAAATGGAAGAATAAGCAACAAAAGTGTTTGTTACAGCCGACAAAGTAAATTGCATTATTCTAAATCTTAACATAATCTATCTTAAAGTAGAGAATATGGAATTTAATAAATAATGAATTACTTTTGAAAAACATTGCTCGAGATTCGTTCATTCGAGAACATTCGTTATATGTTTTGTGAAATAAGTCAAATAATTTAAAGTTGATTAAACTACCATGGTATCTTTGAGAAATAAAAGAATTGACTTGAAACCTGTTGAAAACGAATCTTACAAACGAAATTTTAATCAAAAAGTAAACAAACGAGTCTGCCTAGAAGACACGAAGAAGCCTAAGGACATAAATACTATATAATTTAAATTATTGAACTACATGTGAATATAAAAATGTAAAAATTTTTAAATAAATCGTGTTAATACCAAACTGTAAACGGATTGAATTAAATTTTAGATATCAATTTAACATTTAAAAATTTCAAGATTCAGAAGACTTGGAATACTATTATTAAAATCAAACATACTTTTCAAAAATGTGCTTAAATTTAAATTGTTTTCTATCATAACTAATCATAAGTAACGTTACTTTTTGTGCCTTTTTTTAAAGGTCCTCGTCGTACTTTTTGTCAATCGATAGTCTTACACGTTCTTATCAACAAACGCGTTAGTCAGTTTGAACTTGATGATGACAAAGAGGGACAATCAACTGCCCCTCGATGCCCACTGCTCTGGTTGTAATTGAGGTGGATGAGTGTTTGGTTTGTAGTTGTGAAATAATTATTTTTGTCCTCAATTAATTTATTTAATGACAACAAACAGAGAGTTGAGTACAACAGCAACTGAGTTACCTAAATAAAAGATTAGAGAATCTCTACAGATCTGCTGGGTGTTGAAACTTGGGTAAATGAAACGAAGATGAAATAAGACGTTGTTGGTTTTTACGATTATATTGAAGTAAGATTCAAAAGTAATCCACAAAGTAAATTTATGAATATAATTTGAGAGTGACAGTGACTTTCTTGAGGAAACCGGAATGGAAAATAGATTTGAGAGAACGGGGAGAGTTGAATTCAAAAAACAAGAAATAAAACATAAAAGAAAAGATGGCGTTTTGAGCGTTGCAGTCACAAGAAAGAAAAATGTGTTCGTATTCAAATTGCATACTATTTAATTAGTAAGGAGATGGTAGCGAGAGAGAAAGAGTGAAATAAACATCAAATATAAGAAAGTGATATGTCAAGAATGAGCTTGGAGTTGACTTTGTGAATGCGCTGACCAGTTTATCCAATATCTTAAAACCTGTGTTCAAACAATTAATTTGTTGGCAATTATATTCCTCAGAGTAGTATTTGCTTTAGATTAGAATCGATTCATACGGATTAACGATAAAAGTTGTGTTTTATTTAATTTCAGTTGTAAATATTTTTCACAGTATCCAGTTGATTAAAATTCCAAGTTCAAACAATTACACAAACCCACAATTGATTTATAACCCAACAAGATCAGACTATTTTCTTTTCCCAATTGTACTGTTGGATATAATCATCAATTGTTTTTTAGATATCATATGTTCTATAGCCCACAATTAGGCGGTCGATAAGATTCTTCAATTGAGTTTTTTGAATTCCATCTCTAATTGTACTCATATTGTTGGATAATTTCTCAAATTAAATTACATATGAGATTGAGTCTGGTTGATTTTCACAATAAACACCTCCGTTAATACCATCAACCCACTACCACAGCAATAATTCTTATGTTGATTCGGAGATTTAGTACTAAGAATTAGTACACATTAGTTTCGAATTTGTTTGTTGCACTTGTAACAGAGTAATTTTAAACTGACAGTTTTTAAACTATCGTCTAAACAATTTAATGGGAAATTTTCATGATTCGTTGGATTATGAATTCACAAACATTTTCTTTTTCTTTCCGACATAATTATTTCACAACTACAAACCAAACACTCATCCACCTCAATTACAACCAGAGCAGTGGGCATCGAGGGGGCAGTTGATTGTCCCTTTTTGTCATCATCAAGTTCAAACTGACTAACGCGTTTGTTGATAAGAAAGTGTAAGACTATCGATTGACAAAAAGTACGACGAGGACCTTTTAAAAAAGGCACAAAAAGTAACGTTAATCATGATATATCTGCGGAAAGAAAAGAGTGAAACAATGCATATCGATTTGGACATGGAACTGTTTGCAAAGTCTGCCATAAAAACAACTGATTTACGAATACTAAAAACATTTATTATGTTCCCACAACTACATTCGATTAATCATTTTCATGAATTTGTCTAATATTCAAATTGTTGATCGAAACCCGTCATTTAATACTTAAAGTTTGAGCATGCAACAATATTACCACCTTTTTATAAGATTTTCATAAGATCAAAATATAACAAATACGGACTTTAACAAATTACCTTTAAAACACATTCCAAATCACACTGGATCCCAAATAATAATTATTAGAATTAATTTAGATATCAAGTTTTGTGGTCATTATTTGATAATATGAACATTAAATTGTAATAACAAAGTATTCTACCGAAAACCTTTCGTTTAAAATTTTGAACATAAACATGAACGAATATTAAATTATATGTTGATAAGTATTGTTAAATAAGTAAAATAATTAAAAGTTGATGATAAAATTGTCTTTGAGAAATAAAAGAATTGTTTTGAAACCTATTGAAAAAAGAGAGAAGACAAATAACAGACAATCAATTCTGTACATGACATATGTGTGAGTTGAAAGTTAAAACAGAAACATTTATGGTCTATAATCTTAGAAAGATACATGTTTACTATTTCTGTAAAACCAAAATAAATGCTAAATATAAAGTTAATTTCAAATATAAAAAAATACCTTTTTAAAAATGCACTTATAGTCGTGAAAATTTCCTTTCAATCAAGTAAAATTACCCGTACTCTCTTCACTTTTGCGTTACAATTGTAGAATCTGTGTTGAGTGGTCTAAAAAATAAAGTTTTGTTATCGTAATATTAACCATTATGAAAGCTAACAAAAGAAACGAATTATCAAACAGCTGTTTTAATCAATTCTGCAAATCTTTACTGAGAATCGAATTAATTAAAATCGTGTAAAAAAAGAACAAGTCTTTTTTTTCTAAAAAAAGTGTTTTTATTATAAACAAGTTAATCATCAAATATTCTTGCTAATTAATATTGCGGTAATAGATAAATGTGACTTATGAAATGATGATTTATTAATCTAAAATAAAGTTGCACACCTGTTAAGCAGCTACCAAAAGTAAAGTGCAAAAGTCATTTGCTATGAAATATAAATGTGAATTTTAATTTTAATTAAATTTCCAAAATGAAGAAATTACAAACTCTGAATATTGGATTTGTCTTTACACTTACGTTTGTGATTATGCTATCAACATTGACAGACTGTCAATTGACACTGCTGGAGAGAAAACAATTGTCCTACAATTTTCAAATGCTTCGTGAACGAATGCGTAACACTACAATGCAAGTGGCTTCATTTTTTGGTTTGAAAAATCAAACTCCGTTGGATTCTTCGAGTGTCAAGGATGTCAAAAGAAAGAATAGCTCAAAAGATGATTTACACATTTCAGATCAGAACAATCCCGATTGGAATGACAATATGGAAATTGGAGATAGTGCTGGTTAGTAGAAACTGCATTTGTGATTTATCTTTGATCTCAAGCTCACAAGATCGTACATTTGTATTTCCTCAATATGGTTGCAAGTTTATTGTGAAGCTACATGCAACAAAACAATCACACGCAACACTACATTGAAATGTAACTTTACTGTATGACTCAATAAAAGAAAAATTAAAGAATTTTTATAATTAAACTAAAAAATTAAAAAAACTATAAATTATAGAATCTAAAAAATTGATAATTTTCTTATATTGCGATAAATATTTTTAAAAATGTAAAACACGATTGCACATTTGAGAATAAGGGTGCAAACTAAAATTGGTTTAACCTTGTTGAAAAAACAATCCGAACAACAAATCCAACTTTCCAAACAGCTGTTTCAATCAATTGCGTGAAATTGTGATTTTACTGAGAATCAGCACGAGTAAAGAGAAATGATCATTAGATTTAATGATTTTTCTTTTATTGTAGACAAATTAATCACCAAATCATTGCTAATTATAATTACGGCAACAAATAAATGTGACAATACTAATGAATCGGATACAAAAGTTGAACACCTGTTTGCACCTACGTTCAGGTTTAAAAAAAATACCAAAATTAAAATAACTCTTTAATGATCTAAGAATTAGTTATAAAATAGGAAGCTCGGTAGAATTTCAATCTAAATTGTCAAAATGAATAAATCAAAAACATCGATATATCAAATTACCTTTTTATTAGTTGCGATTAGTATCCACACAACGTTGAATGCTTTACCACAAAATGGCTCATCAGGAGAATTGCTTTCACTGCAAATCATCTTTCGACATGGCGCCCGAACTCCCTTCTTTGTCCCTCCTACAGACACATACGCCAACTACAGTTGGCCAAACGGACTTGGGGCTTTGACCTTGAAGGGGAAGGAACAAATGTATCGATATGGTCAAGTGATACGTAAAAGATATGGAGATTATTTAGGTAATTAGTTACGTTTATTTTAAACTAATTTATAAGCAATTTATTTGTACTCTGCAATCTAATTTATGAAACAGAAAAAGTGCAACCCCAAAACATCATAGTCAAAAGTTCTCCAATCCGTCGATGCATAAACTCGAGTGTCGCATTTCTGCACGGCTTAGTGCCACCAACCAAAGAAGAAATAGCCGTTTCCCAAATTAGTTTTGCCAAAGAATGCCATTCAATCAATGTGACTAGAGTAGGCATGCTCGGAGGCAATTTAAAATGCCCATCTGTTGATCGATTAGTAGCAAACAAAAGTGAACTGCCTCAAATCAAACAATTCATCAATGAGAATCACCAATTTATCGAACGATTTCACAAATACTCTGGTTATACCAAGATTGAGCCAAAATGGTATGCTGTAGTTGCTGCTCATGATACATTGGATTGTGAAAGATACTTTTTTGGAAAGTCATTCAAATGGCCTGACTGGATGGATAAAGTTGATGGAAATTGTTGGCAGAAAATGAATACTTTAAGGACTATAGTCCATGGATTCTCGGAATTTTTACCAAATAAATATGCACGACTTAAAGTTGGTTCTATACTCAAAGACTGGTTAGTCAATCTGAATGAAACTATCAATAACAAGCAAAGTCAGGAAGATAGGAAAGTTCATGTTTACTCTACTCATGACACAGTGATTTCAGTTCTGCTCACAGCTTTAGGTTTGTACCGCGAACAAGTCAGCTTCGGTAGTGGCCTCATCATTGAACTGCGCAAACATCTTCAAACCGATCAAGCACAGATACACCTTCTATACTCGAATGTTACAAACAATTACGACATTTATCCACTCGCACTCAACACTTCAAACACTTTCAAGTCACTGTGCAAATATTCATTTTGTGATTTTAATTATTTTACAACTTCTCTTCTACCATTTTGTCGAATGATGTTGACAAAGAATGTAAGGATTTGTCCGGAAATTTACATTCACCAAATTTATTCTTATAAATTAAAATAAAAAATTTTACCTTTTTGTAAACCAATTAGTAATTGAATTACAAATGAATATAAAATATTTGCAAAATTTTATTGACAATCTAATGAACTGATTAAATGTAAATATAAATTAGAGTAAACACCAGTAGGGGTCATATGTTGGGACAAACGCACATCTTTAAATTCACAAATTAATCCAAAAAAGAAAATGATAGATTAAAAAAGGATTTTTGAGACAATTAATATTAATAAATATACTCGTAAATCAATATAAATTGCTGATTGAACGTTGATTCTCATTCTGCAACTATTTTGAGACTCATTCTAAAAACAATAATTTGCATAATAGTAACCAGATGTTATCAAAAATTTAATAATAAATTTGATTTACATATTCAAAATCTATTAACCTGTGTTAAAATCTGCTAAAAATCATGATACAAAAATTTGAATAAATTATTGAATAATAAAGCAAATAAAAGAAATCCAATTTAAAAGTACCATTTTGAAAAATCTGAACGTTTTATATTTCATACAAAGCACATATTTTCCAAGCAGCTGTTTCAATCAAGGCTGCGAAATTTACCGAGAATCCACGCCGTTAAGACAAAGAAAAGTTTATTTCCATTTCACACAAATTAATGATAATATTAACGTTAATTATTCTTGCGGTGATAGATTAATGTGACTATACTAATGATTCATGATTAGTCCAGTAATGATAGTCATAAAATATATTGTAGTTTAACACCTGTTTGCACCTGTTAAGTCAACATGAATGCAAAATCAACAACTTCTATTCAATATGTAACTATAGTTATAACTCACTAACTATCTGATATTGAGTTATAAAATGCTATTTTTTACCGAAAATCGATTTGAATCTTCAAAATGAATAAATCAACTTTTGAAATTGGAATTACTTTTTTGTGTGTTCTAGCAATCACTATTCCAACATTGCAATCTTTACCTCAAAATGATTTAATGGAATAATTGCTTTCACTGCAAATCATCTTTCGATATGGCGCTCGAACTCCCTTCTTTGTACCACAAACAGATCCGTTTGCCAACTACAGTTGGCCAATGGCCTCGGAGTTTTGACGCTTCAGGGCAAAGAACAAATGTATCGTAATGGCCAAGTGATACATAAAAGATATAAAGGTTGTTTATGTATTGCAAAGAAATTTATTGTTACCGATTTATAAAATGGCAATTTGTACACTTATTATTTTTATTTATAAAACAGAAAATATCCAACCCCAAAACATCATTGACCAATCATAATATGAACAGGAAGAAAACTTTTGATTCGGACCAAAGATGGCCACTGTAGGTGACAACTTTAGCTCACTAAACCTGTGCAGTTGTATTTTGCTATTTCGATGTCGCTGAACACGAATAAAATAATTATTTTCCAAAAATACATATTTCTACCTTTTTAACCCTGGAATCCTTCAATTGAAATGTTTCTCTGAATGAGAATATAATCAAATGATAATACGTAAACGATGACTATCGCTCAGTGCACACAAACTACTAAACACTAGTAGACTTTGATATATTTACAAACAGACATTGACGTTCGTATTTTATTATCACAAAAACAGTAAACACATAGACACTTGAAACGATGTACTTTGTTGTACACTGACCATTGGTCAGTTAACTGTTGATATTGATAACTAGTAGTTATCAAGGCAACAGATCACGTGAACTCCAAGATATTGCCACTTTTGAACAAATGCCTTAAGTTTTTTATTTGCTAAAGCAGTACGTACATCACTGTTTGAAGTGGTTAATGATTTGACTAGTGATTTGAACGCAATCAAATATTGCTTTCTTATTTGCCCTCATGTTGAAAGTAATATGCATGCGTTTTATATATGATCGAACCGAACACCTTAAAATCATATATGAAAGCATCGATCTAGTTGTGATTTCGATCACAGTCAAGCAAATATAGAAAATTTTACTTTCTTATTTCGAAAATTATTTACTCTCGTTCTGAAATCCAACAGCCAAAATGAAACTCAACAGACCTATTGGTTCTGTAGTATGTTTAATGCTACTTTTCATCTGTTCAACAACGTTTGCTAGCGAGCACAACGAAATTGCATCCAAAATGATGCAAACTCAAAATTGTTCTTGTAAGTTATTATAGTGTCCATTTCATCAAATTCTGTTTTCTACAACGAAACTAACAATTCAATTTTTTGCTTTTTTCCATAGTCAACATCAGCCATCATAATGTTTCGTATGATAATGTTGAAGCACTACGTGCCCAACAACTCGAAACCATTCGAGCTATTCAAAAGATCACTGAGGACAGTGCGGCCAAACTGATTCAAGATAGTCCGAACTTTGAAACACTAGTTTTGACTTTGAGGTCTGGCATTCGATTTGGCGGAGGTTTCTACACGCCTGATGAAGACATTCAACTTGGAACTGGACCGCTCAACTACCGGAAAAGCATCCTCACCACTGGTGATGTGTTGGCACGATTTGGCCGTGCACTCAACAAAATGGCCAAAAAGTTTCAGATGCAGGCAGGTCCAAATGTTCAAATACCAGAGTGGAATAAAATTATGGATTCGGTTGATAAGCTGGTTCGAATGTTTCGGCGCCAAATGCCAATTGCTTTCACTGTGATGCATGCATTTCTTGATATCACCTTTCAAAATCGTGAATCGTTTCGCGATTCGATTCAACAGTTGAAACGCCTTTCTGATGGTCTGATTGAATTGGCCAGTCAATGGGAGAAACAGCTAGTGAAGCAAAAGCGAGACTGTGAACTCTACCTGAAGGATACTTTCGAAAGTCCGGTGGTGAAGATTAGCGATACTCGTTACATGAATCCTTTGGCACTTGAACTTGAAGACTTTGGAGAAAAGGCACTTTCTTTTTGGAAAAAAATGAACAATTCTGATGAATTACGAAACCAAATTGCAGCATTTGCCAAATTGCCAAAATCCACAGAAAAGGTTGATCAATACAGTAAAATGCTCAACTACTTGTCGAGCGCAACACTTGACATGTTGGACAACATGAAATCAGAATCGTCTCCAGCCTTGATCTATGATCAGGATAGTTTCTTGTATTATTTAAACAAAGTGAAGAACACTCTAAACGCACTACTCGAACGCCACTTGAGTGAACATGACAAGCAATTGGCCAACATAGTTGTCAAAATAAGCCATCATTCTACTACTCAATTCAACCGAACCAGTGATGTTCCGCAACTTTTGCTCGTAGCAAAAGTACTCGAATCGCGGATCCATTCAAAATTTGTTTTTCAACAGTACGATCCTGTAGTTGTTGCACTGAAGCAACTCGTCTTCCCTTTTGCTCACCATGTCCTGGCAGATGTTGATTTCAACCGAAACAGCACAGATATTGAGTACTTGGTCAAAAATGCCGTTGCGTCTCTAGACACAATGAGACGGAGAATCCCAGTTAGAAAAAATAATGCATTTAATCATGGGTTTCACAGTGACTATCCGTGCATTCTAGCGCCCTTCTACGTTTGGTCCAATGCCGGGAATGCATTGCATAAACTATTATCCGGCCAGTCAGTGACCCTCAAGGCTGACATTCGAAACAGTGATTTGGAAATGGATGCAATCAAATTCTCAAATATTAGCTTTAATTTCAAAGCTAAAAATCCAGCACTTCAACCAGAAATCGACAGACAACTGAATTGGTTCGGGATCAGTTTCACTCACACTGGTGATTCGTACTATCGTTACCAAGGCAAGTATTACATGATGAAGCATGAGCCACTGCAATACTTTTACTCGTTCGCCAAAAATGAGGATGGAACTCCAGACGATAGAAATGGACCATTTGAAGCATTGCAAGAAGGATCCACTCTCATCTCAAGTCCATACAGGGGGGCGCAAAAAGATCGTTACACTTTTTAATTTAAGCCTATCTTGAAGATAATATTTTCTTAAGATTTGAAACCTAGCCTATGATATCGGCTTAGTCGATATCTATAAAATGCCATAAACAACTTGTCCCAATTCACTTCCGTTCCAGACTAATTGGGCCGGAAGTGAATATTTGGGTTTGGAGTTTTTAGTTGTTTTTAAAGTTAAATTAATTTGTTTGATGTGTTGGTCTTTTAGAGTATTTAATTATCTTTCAAAAACGCTTTTATTCTTTTAAATCGACTTATCCGTTCAAAAGTTATGATCCAAAAAGTAAAAAATAATCACGATTTTTTAAAATTCAAACTTTAAAATATTTGTTTTTTGCATTATTTCAACCTTAAGTTTTGTAAATAAGTTTATTTTTGCTTAAATTGATAAGATAGGTCTGCCTATGCGTAAATTTTCACTTTCTTTTCAAAATATTAGACCGGAAGTAAAAATATTTTTTTGGGTTTTTTGTGTTTCCGGTCTATAAATTTTATTTTTTCAACTAAATTTTTAAATTATGTTTTGTTGTAATTCCAAAAACGCAATCGTGCACTAAAATGAGTGCTTCTAATCTAAATTTACAAAACTTGGCGCCAGCACTTTTGGCAACGTCAACAATGAAGAAGGTCAAGGACCTTAGAATCCAAATTTGGATAATGTGTGAGTGGCCTGGAAACTCTCCTGGTGAATGTAATTGAACATAAATTGTTCAAATTACAAAATTCCGTGCTGAAACAACCTCTGCCTACAAACAAAGAAAATTTGTTCGCCAGAGTCATCGAAACTTGGAATTCGATTCCACCTGAACTACTTAAGAAGTTAGTAGAATCATTCCCTGAAAGAATTTTTGAATGCCAATAATCTGGAGGAGGTTGCACATTATTTTAATACACTGTATTTATCATTTGATAATAATTAAATAAGTAAATATTCATTTATATATGAACTACATTGCTTTGATTTGTCTTTGTCGGTTATTTTAACTTCGCAGAGTTGGTCAACTTGTGTCAGAATTTTGATCATATCTTTTGAATGGGTTCATCAATTATGGAATATGCCACCGTTTTGGAAAGGTAATTAATCATTCTAAAAGGCTATTCACTCAAAGAAAACATTTTCTCTCAAAATGGAACAAAAATCCAAAATCTTAAATTTTACTTCCGTTCCATTTTCTCTGAAACGGAAGTGAGTTGAGACAAGTTGAGCAGTGCTATTTAAAGGTAGTAATGAGGCCGAAATGATAGGGTAGGTTTCAAATCTTAAGAAAATAATATCTTAAAGATAGGCTTGAAATAAAAAGTGTAACGATCTTTTTGCGCCCCCCTGTACACAAATTGGAAAATTCAGTTGGTCAGAATGGATCGAATTCTGAATGTATCCTTCGAGAAGCTAGCAACTTTCAAAGACCAAGTTTATCTCGAGCTGGTTGGGCGTGGTCAGTATATAGAGAGTGCACTAAATGATGATATGCACTTGGAGAAATACTACACCGAGTACTATCCAGATGATGATGATGATGACATTAGTGCGCAAAGTATTGAGCAGCGTCAACAGAGTTTACAGCTTATGAAACGAGACTGTAATCCACGGACTGAATGAACAGACGGGATAACAAGAATCTACTGACTGTGCCAATTCTTGAATTTAATCAATGTGTAAACTTATTAATTGTAGATTTTTGAATATACACAATTTGAATAAAAGATCCAATTCCTTTGTGATTATGGAGGAACTTGATTAATCAGGTGAATTGACCGGATGAGATCTGAAAGAGAAGAAAAGGACTGTTCACAAATTTTGTGTCATAACAAAGTAATGAAATTTAAATAATAAGTGGAGAAAGGAGTTTTAATTACAAGTATATTTCAATTTATATATAACGCGTTTCATAGTGTGCTTCCCTCAATCAGAGGTCACAGACTCGTTAGGATTCACGAATGGATTCTAAACCTGTGCCAACAAATCTTAAACCAATAAGGTCTAATTCTAATCTATTTGGCCAATTCTTGTATTGGTTTTGATAATTTGAATTATAACAAACTCACCTTTAATTGTAAAAAATGCAAATTGACGTTGTAACTTTAAGATACACACTCAACACAATCAGCGAACCATAAAATCATATATTAATCAATGCAATTTTAATATCAAAATTTACTTTTTACCTTTTGTAAACCGATCATACTGCACTTCCAAAGAATACGATTTCAAATGTATATTTACCAGACAACACACATTTACAGTGATTTAACTTTTTTTAAAACAAAGGATGGGAATTTTTAAAATAAAGAATTAATTTATAAATTCAAGATAATAAGGTCGAGTGGATTATTTATTTAAAATGATTATAGAATATAGATGTTCTGGCGAGTATACCTTCTTAACAATTTAAATATTAGTTCACCATTTTTACCTAAAAATCTCTGAAAATACACTTTAAAAATAGTAAGGCGACCCTTTTTAGACTGAAATTACGGGTCATAAATTCTAAAAAAATTAATTCTGATATCGTTGTACTCGTATAGGCAAACTTATAATCTGATTAACAAAATTTCTAAGCTTTAATTTTTTAAACCTTTTTGATAACCGTGCTGACGAAATTAAAGTCCAGAGCTACCTTAAAACTAGTTTTTCGATCGGAAAGAAAAATAACATGAAATTAAATGTAACTTAAGTTGTCTTATATTGTACAATGTACAGTGTACATTATAGCTATAAAAATTTAGTAACAAGTTGATATAGTTTTTGCTCGTAATTGAGTTATTCAACATAATTTGAATGAAATTACCAACAAGCCAAGTAAGATATTCAGAATCAGCAATATCAAATAACATCTGCAAACGTGAAGTTGCTTGAAATCTTAAATTTGGCTTTCGCTATTCAAGGTCAATGAATTTTCACATAGAAAAGATCTTAATACGAATCACAAACATTTTTCATAAAATAGTAAAGGTACAAAAATTAAACACTGAAATGTAACCTGTTGAAAAACAAACA
Organism: Rhizoglyphus robini; assembly: GCA_023373905.1. NCBI lineage: Eukaryota > Metazoa > Arthropoda > Arachnida > Sarcoptiformes > Acaridae > Rhizoglyphus > Rhizoglyphus robini. The sequence goes on along the minus strand of JAKIJQ010000032.1, from coordinate 1,267,595 downwards.
CAAACGAAATGTCCAAACGTCAATCAGGAATTTCATAATTAATTTTAATCTTCATTGAAGAAGCTTTTGGTCAAATAATGTTTAGAATTGAAGAATTATTGTCACTCAATGACAATTTTTTAAAAATACCTTTTTATTTACGATTATATTCTCAATTAGGATTTATGGTTCAAAACAAAATTTCATAAATAAATTGATCAAAATTTGTATATTAAAACGTGAAAAACATTAGTATTTAACCATTTATTCTGCGCAGCTAAAAGTTTGGTTCCAACAAATTATTCTCAATTGTCTAATTAGAATCACGAGACACAGAATCCATGGATGTTTAAAATTAACCAAGATTTGAATTTTTCTAAATCTGACTCTTTATTTAATCATACAATACATTTATACAAATAAATATTGATGTTTTTACCTTTTTTAACAAGATCAATTGTGTAAAAAATAAACGCGTTTATATGACACACTGGACGAAATGTCTTAAAAACTCCATATTCCAGAGTATTATAATCTGGCACATTCAAATCAAATTCAAAATTAATGGAATTGGAAGCGTTGATTCAACACTGTAACTACAAACTCGTAAAAATAAAAGTTTTATTTGTTTTCATTTAAAAAAAATAAATCATTTAAAATTAACGTTAATCATTCTCACGGTAATATATAAATGTGAGAATACTAATGACTCGCTAGAAATAACAAAATATTGAAGTTTAACACCTGTTTGCACCTGTTATATCAAAATGAATCTAAAGTCAACAAATTCTATTCAACATTTTGAGCATAATTGAATATAAAAAATGAATGATAAATCAACTTTGAAAATTTGAATTACCTTTTGTTGTAATGTCTATTCCCACATTGAGTTCTTTACCTAAAAATAATTCAATTGGAGAACTGTTTTGAAACCTACTTTTGATTTGAATTTTTAAAAATGCAATTTGAAAATGTAAATTTAAAGTCCAATTTACCTTTTAAACCACATTTTGTTCGAAAATAATGAAATTGCATGCCACATACAGTATCGCTATTCAACTTTAGTTGCATGTTGATTTTCCAAAAACCATTATGAAAAACTACCATATTTAATCAAAAACACAAAATTCCCATGCAGCTGTTTCAATCACTTCTGCAAAATTTACAGAGTATCCGCATCGCTAAGACAACAAAGTTTCATTTGTTTTTATTTTACCCAAAATCACCAAATCAACGCTAATTATTCTCACGGTAATAGATGAATGCGACAATACTAATGATCCGAACGATCATAAAAAAGTGAAATTAAACACCTGTTTGCACCTAATGCACAAATTAAATATAAAAATCAAACACATTGAATTTAATATTGGATTAGCTCGCTCATTATCAAATACTGAGTTGTCAAATAAAAAGTACGATAAAAATAAATTTGAATAATGAAAATGAATAATTCAACTTTGAAGATTGGAATACTATTTTGTTGTGCTTTCGCATTCACTATTCCAACATTGAATTCTTTACCTCAAAATGACTCACCAGGAGAATTGCTTTTACTTCAAATCATTTTTCGATACGGCGCCCGAACTCCTTTGTTTGTACCACCAACAGATCAATATGCAAATTATAGTTGGCCCAATGGTCTCGGGGCTTTGACACTTCAGGGTAAAGAACAAATGTATCGTTATGGCCAAGTGTTACGTAAAAGATATGGAAGTTATTTAGGTATTGTAAAAAAATTGTTTTAACCGATTTTAATTTGTAAATTTTTATACATAAATTTTTTAACAGAAAAAATCCAACCCCAAAACATCATAGTCAAAAGTTCTCCAGTCCGTCGATGCATAGACTCGAGTGTCGCATTCCTGCACGGCTTAGTGCCACCAACAAAAGAAGAAATAGGGGTTTCCGAAATTAGTTTTGCCAAAGAATGGCATCCAATCAATGTGACCACAGTCAACATGTTGAGCAACAATTTCAAATGTCCATCTGTGGATCGATGGATGGCAAACAAAAGTGAACTTCTTCCAATCAAACTATTCATCAATGAAAAGCACCAATTACTTGAAAGATTTAGCAAATATTCTGGTTACAAGATTGAGCCTAAATGGTTTGGCTTTATTACTGCTCATGATACGTTGTATTGTGAATGGTACTTTTTTGGAAAGTCTTTCAAATGGCCTGACTGGATGGATAAAGTTGGTGCAGATTGTTGGAAGCGAATGACTGCTTTGAGAAATTCAGTTCATAGCCTCTCAGGATATCTGCCAGAGAAATATGCACGACTTAAAATTGGTTCTATACTCAAAGATTGGTTAGTTAATTTGAATAAAACTATCTATAACAACAAAAGTCATAAAGATAGAAAAGTTCATGTGTACGCAACCCACGACTCAGTAATTTCGGTTCTGCTCACAGCTTTAGGCTTGTTCCGTGAACAGGCTAGTTTCGGAATTGGTCTCATTATTGAACTGCGCAAACATCTACAAACCGATCAAGCACAGATACACCTTCTCTACTCGAATGTTACAAACAACTACAACATTTATCCAGTCGCACTCAACACTTCAAACACTTTCAAGTCAATGTGCAAATATTCATTTTGTGATTTCAATGATTTCAAAAGTTCACTTCAGGCATATTTGCCAAATGATGTCGACAAAGAGTGCAATGATTTGTCGAGAAATTGATTTGATATTGATACATTCTGTTAACCTTTTCACAATTTGCAAACATTTTACTGTACAAGTTTTCTTAAATTTAGATTTTCAATAAATAACTAAATAAATTTTAATTTGTCAGTATTGGTATTTAATTGCAATTCAAGCATGTAGATGTGAAATGTGTTGACAAAAAAGTGTAATAATTTACGGTAAAATTATTTAATAAACAAAATAAAGCTTACCTGTTATATCATTGCCAGTATTTCAAAAAGCGAACAATAAGCATTGACTTAAATTAATTGTTACAATTGAGATAAACAAGAACTAAATAGACATTTCTCCAAATGTTCTGTTTAAATTAAAAATTCCAATTGCACGCAATCAGGGATTATGAAATAAAATTGTTAAGACATTTCGTTAGATGACATTAAAATTTAGATTCTGAAACCTCACCTTTTTGAAAAATGCATTTTTGTTAGACTAATAAATTTTCTTTTAAAATTAGAAAAAAATAATCTGATTTTTTTAATGCAAAACATATACGTTATAAATCTATACGTAGAAATGCAAGAAAACTAAAGTTACAAAATTTTAAAAACCATTTGAATTCTCGAACTGACTCAAACCGACTCAAACCAATTATCTATTTGTGAATTATCCTCAACACAATGAAAATAATAATTTTTAATTTTACCTTTTAAACAAATCCGTACTCTAGATTATTCAGTCTAAAGTTAAATGCTTATTGATGGGAATTTATACTTTCAAAGTAAATCATTGTAATCATGTGTAATCTGAGAGTAAACTAGAGTTTTATTGCAAGAAATCTTTAAAACAAAGAAAATATAATAAAACCATTTACAAAATTCTTAAGTTGATACGATCACAATCTCCTCACCACATCAAACACTTCGATGTGTTTGGCTTCAGTAAGGCAAAGTGCATTATCTGCACTCACCGGTTCAAACACTTTCAGGTCACTGTGCCAATATTCATTTTGACATTTTGCCGTATGATGTTTACAAAAATGCTATGATTTGGCAAGAAATTGCTTTGACTTAAGCAAATTTATTTTGTAATCGTTTCAAAGAAATTTATATGCGATCACCGGAATAACAAACGAAAATATTATTTTTTGTAAACCAATATTTAGAATTATTAAAAGAAATTGTTTCCAAAATCAATATTGAAGTTACCAATTACAATGGTGTACCAAGCCCTGATTGGGATAATTATACAATGGAATTTTGAAATATCATGAATAAAATAAATTTTTTAAATTTTATTGTTCCTAAATCAATTTATTGAACAATAAAAAAAGTTAAATTCAGCTAACTTTATGAAGCTTAATCATAATCCTATGTATTGCAATAGTCTAATGGCTTTAAAACTTCTAGTTGAAACCCGAATCATACGCAATGATGGGAATGTTTTGCAAGACAAACTCAACAACCTACAATCCATAGACTAGAATCTAAGCATTATTTAAAGTAAATATCAAAGAAAACGTTTTAAGTTTGTCTGAAAAATATGTCACTAATACATTTTACCGATTAAATTTTGATTAATCAATTAGACAATAACAAATTATTATAAATCACGTATTCGAGTAACTTTCGAACAACGGAATAGCAAATAATGAATTTATCAAATTAAATCAAATTAATTCAATAAAATTATACCGTTTAAAATTAACACGCAAGCATATTTCCCAATTCCAAATCAAAATTAAAGATAAAATGAAAAATATAATGTAAAATATAAAACGACATTAAGTGATTGGTAATAAATAATAAAGCTTAACCAGTTAATCAGCAAAAACGATTTCCAAACACTGAATTAAATATAACTTAAATAAAACGATTGTTCAATTTACTTTTTAATTGAAACTCAAACGTGTAGTAATATAACCTTTTACAAAACGTTAGATTTCAAACATGATAACTCATTGTGACTAAAGTGACTAAACTAACAGTAAAATGTAAAAGAGGTTTTTAAAAACAAGTTCTGCTAAATACGGATAACGCTCTAAAATTGTATCAAAAAGCAAGTTTACTGTGAAATAAGCGCAATAAAAACAAATTACAATAAAAGATTAGAATACGTTTAATTATGGTTCGCGTGATGACCGTTCAGGTTCACCGGTCATTGGGCGCATCGAAAGTAGTGTAAGCCCAGCGATGTCTCATTCTGAACACTGTCCGTCTGTCCAGTTGAGATCGAACCAAGTGCGGCAAGTTGCTGTGCTGTCGACTGTTTGGCAGGATGTGCCTCCGACAGTTCCAGTACACGTGAAACCTGTGCAGCACTCGTAGGTTCTCGAAATTGAACTCATTAGTCACCGGATCGATCGAGTCCACCAGTGTAATGGCCAACTTGTTCATGAGTCGACAGCCGAGTGCGAGGTAGTTTTTGCTAATTTCATCGTCCGCACAGGGCGAATCGAACACCCGCCAGTACAGTGCAGGTTCGGCTCCAATGGTTGGATCAGTTGCAAAGAGTGCCATTGAGAGTGGTCCAATCTTCCAGGTCACAGTTACTTCGGGTACCATCGCTTGACAGGCAATTCCGCGTGCTTGTAGATTTGTTAAGGTCAAATTGCGCAAAGCTTCGATCTCATTTGGGAGTTCACACTCAAAGTGCATATAGCCCCAGTAGGCTTTAGGATGTATGGAAAAGGACTTGACGCCAATGGTACAGTGACGAACAAACAGAATGTTCTGGTAGGTGACTTTTAGGCAAAAGCTAGACCTGTTTGGCCTGTGCACGTACACCAGCATGTGATGGTCCTGGAATTCGATCCGTTCCACCACATTCCATAGATCAAGCAGTGAGCGATACAGGCGCATAGGGTGAGCTTGAAAGGCGGGGTGAGTGTAGTCGATCTGCTGGTACACTGGAACATATTGACCTTGGGCTTCATCCAATCGAACGTACTGATTCTGTGGTTCATCCACCCAAATGGTTGGCCCGTTGGGTGCTGGCTCTGGATAAGGTCAAAGATCAAAGGTCAACGGTGAGAATCGGATTCACACATATATGAAGTACTCACCATAGCGCGCATCGTTTCTAATAGCAGGATCGTCCCAATTGACTTGATCAAAGGGATAGAAATTGTAGTACTGGGCCAGATAACTACGATATTCGCGCAAGTCATTGTACACTTGGACTTGTATCGGGTCTGGTATAGGCTCGTTTTGCTGTCCTAAAGGTTGCAAAAATGCGGCTTCCGCATCGCGTCGTACTCTCGAGCTCTCGAGCCGAGTGAGCAGTCGATGGGCCACAATGGCGAGTGCCTTCTTCAGTTCGTACTTGAAGTGCCGGTACAGGTGATGCCAATCGGTCAACGGCATTTCTGGATCGTACAGATAGTGCAAGTTGGTGTCGAACAGACCTTGCTCAGCTAGCACTTGTTCCTCCTGTAGCGCAGGCAGTGCTGCATTGTACGCATCGATCCACTGGTTGTCACGTGCCTTTTGCATAAGCCAGCCATAGGCAGGACAGGCCTTTGGGTTGTAGTGCATCAGTTGGTTCTGATCGGGAAATGCCCACCGACACAGCGCTCGGCCAAATGCCACCAGTCGAGTACGTTGCTCTTGGAGAAGGTCATCCTGCGGTATGAGCACCACCATACAGCGACATCCGGTTTCACGATTCTTGAGGAATAGAGTGAGCGACACATTGGAGCGTGCTACAGCCCAAATATCACCCTGTCTCAGTCGGATTTGCCAAGCCGCTCTGGGCTCACGGACCGCACCCCTCAGCTCGCTTCCCCATAAGGTGTGGAACACTGACTGGAGAAAGCTGCCGGCAATGTTCGTGAAAATGTCCATGGTCAGTTCATGCTGGGTCAGGGCGACAATGACAGGAAACTTCCTGTACGGACCAGGTATGATCAGGGTCAACTTGATCGATTCACGCTCTTGAGGGCCTAGAATTCGCTCCCACAATACATCCCTCACTTGTGGCGCTTGGTCAAGCCTTGCATTTTCTACATTAAATGGGAATCTCCACAAGGCAGGTGTCTTGAGGATGGCATCCCTTATCCTTCGATCTTCATATTCCATCTCTTGACCCCTTTGATCTTGTCCTTGTGGGCCTTGTCCACCAGCAGCACCACCACCTTGTCGATTGTTCATCTTGATAAGTTCGAACTTCGAAGAGAGATCTCGCTTGACACGTGCACTTAGAGGACGAGCAGGAGAAGTTAGGCACAAGTTTATAATCCAAATCTTTACTCTTCACAAACTATGACCAAAAGATCACTTGTGCATGGCTTTTTGAAGTGTACGATTGGGCATTGTTGGTGGACAGTTGGAATTCGAATCGAGATGACGATGAACTTTGTACTTCGAATTTGACTTTGGATCATTTTCGAAATCTTGTACATTCGAAAGTGCCTCAAAAAAGATAGTTTGCTTTGAGCTAAAAAACATTTCGACTGTTAATGATAATTTGAATGAGACCTTCCCGTTCACCTGTCATTGGGTGCATCGAACAGTAAATAGCATTTTTGCATTAATCATCATGTTTATAAAATCCCAAATCTCTTCATGAATTACAATTTCTTCACTAGTTCATTCAGAGTTTAAACACTAGCACCATCGATAGTATCGTCCTTAAATTATGGAATCGAATTGCAATTTGAAGTTCGTTTCGAATCGAAATGAACAGCTGGCTTTGTCGAATTCGAAAAGTAAAACTGTCGAATCACTTTTGGCCTAACACCTTCTCGTCTAACGCATCGTAAACATTTCGTTTCGATTTCACCGTTCTCGTCTTCTTTTCTCTCTCCTTTTAGTTTACTACTATGGACACCATTAGGAAGTACTTTTGCTGTACCCTGGGTCAAAGGTCAACATCACCTTCATCACCTGTACCATCACCACCATCACCACCAAGTAGCAGCAAGATCGCATCCGCCATTCTGAACAGTCTTGCAGACAGTCCCGGTGTGATTGTACTGGTGCACGAAAGCCGTAAAGTCGATGCACTCAAAGACGATGATAATGATGACACTCGAATTGACATTGCACTCGATCGTACTGTCTGTACTACTGTTTCTGCTGTTGACGCCCGACTGGTGTTCATCTCGATCCGTGAGGGCGTGACCGTGCACCTGATCAACCATGAAGAAGATGAGCGACTGGAATCACACTGTCGTGGTATGGCACTGACTGGTACGGTGCAATTGCTGTTTGGTAATATCGAGGATCGTAAATCGTACATTCTGTCCGCTGGTGACCGTCTCGTCCTTACCGCTGGTACCTACTACATACGAGCCTCAACCGAAATCCACTCTATCTATCTCAACAAGCAAGCCTATCTCACCGCCTCGGTGCAGTACTACCCGGTCAAGGTGGACGACTCGGCCAAGTTGATGCAATTCGTCCAAGAACTAACCTTCGATTAGTCAATTCTGTCAATTTGTAATTTTGAATTTCAGATTTCGATTTGTAATGATGTAATAAAAACTTACACTTTATGATATATAATCTAAGTAATTTAATATAGAATGTTATATATGTTATACATAATAAAAGGTAAGTTGAAAGGTTAAGGATGAAAGTTGCAGGTTGAAATCTTCTACATCTCTTCCTCGATTCTCATCACCATCATTAAAATCCTCTTCCTTCGCCTCCCTCATCACAAGTCCCGAACGATTCGGTTGATCGTCACTGTTGATTGCACATTCATTTACTTGTCGAGTCGTTTGTTGATCGTCGCTTACAGTTTGTTGAGCATGTTGAACCAATTGAGCATTGAGTGCCTCAATCTGCAATGTCTGCAATGATGATATCTTGTTAATGTCGGTCAATTTGAGATTGATGTCTTCGAGTTTGGATTCGATTGTGACAATCTGCTGTTTGAGATTGTCCACCTCGCCTTCGATTCCAATAGACGGTGCAGGAAGATGATCAACTTTGGTGGCTTCGAGTTTCTGTGACTTGAGAATGTTCATTTCGTCCTTCAGCATGTTCACCTCCGTCTGAAGAGTTTCCTTTTCGGTGAGAGTGATGCTCAACTTAGAATTGGTTTGCTCAAATTGAGCCATGACAACTGATTTCTCCTGTTGGGTACGCTCGAGTTGGGCCTGCAGTTGAGTAATCTGTTTCGAATCCAATTCAGACTGGAGCACTTTGGAGATTTGGAGACTTTGGAGAGAATGCAGTAGCACTTGAACAGACTCGAGTTGTGCTATGAGATTGTCATAGTCTTGTTGTAACGTGTCACAATTCTCTTGAGACTTGAGGAATTGTTCGTTGAGCGAGTGATCCTCCGTTTCAAGATTGGTACAATAAGTCTCAAGATTGGTACAATAAGTCTCGAGTGTCACGTAAGCATTCGTGAGATTTTCGTTGGATTTCTCGAGATGGGCAACATACTGTTTGAGATTATCGATTTCCGAAAGTCCTTCAGACTGATTGATAATGTTAACATCATTTCCACCTTGGTTGTTGTTGTCGTTGTCGATCACTTTATTCTCATCATCATCATCATAATCTTCTTGTCTAATAAAATCGTTATAATCAACAGACTCGACATTCACATTCGGTGGAAATTGGTCTGTTGAAGGTGATGAACCAATTAGTATAACATTGAGAATATACATTCAAGTACATTACCTGTGTTGACATTGAATTCCTCAATTTGTTGCTCAAAATGTGTTCGATTCTGTTCGTTGTTCAACAAGTTCTGTCGTGCCATCTCTTCTTCTTCTTCTATTTCTGAATAACCACAAATCAAAAGTTATTGTTGTAATTATTTGACTTTACCCACCTCGTTTCACTTCTGCTAATATTTCCGGGTCGTATTCAGGTTCATAATAATCATAATTATAATCAATTGAGGGTTGTTGTTGGCGGGAATATAGATCGAAAGCTGATGTTGATGATCGACCAACAACAGAAGAAGTTGATGGTTGGTTTGTTGATATTGTTTCGATTTGGTCCGACAGATGCACAACATGAGGACGGTGTTGAGGTGATGATTGAGATGATGTGCTGGACATGGTGACGAGGTAGAAGAGATTATGCAAATAAAAATCCTCGTTTTGGGCCAAGTTGTAAAGTAGAAACAAACAGTCTGACGAGTGTAGAAATCGAGACGTCTTTGTTGATGTGAGTGCAGATAGAAATAAACAACAAAAACACCTTCACCACTCGCCCACAGATGGCGCCTCACTCTTGTTATTATTAAGGCGCGCTATCTAAAACTCAGGGATGAGTTGGTAGACGGCTCGCCCAACTCGATGGTCTTTACCAAAAATAATCCTCATCTTATGAACGAAACGCTCGAGTAGGAATTCAATTGTCCGAGCCGGTTCGATTCATGTTTACCAACTCATCGCCCAAATTTACATACTCACACTACTACATATAGTCAATATAACAAAATGCTTTTCGTATTCTCTCGGTAGGGTTTCACTTTTGTTGTTTACATTCATTTCTCTCCTTCACAATATTGTCTTACTGTTGGTAATCAACTAATAAACTGAACTTTTGTCTCTAATGTTCATTCACATGCTTAGCCAATTGTAGAATGTTCTTTGAACAATTAACCGAATAGTATGATATATGTAATGTTTTTGTCATTAAATTTTTTGAACATAAAATATTTAAAATTAAGGTTTGATTGTACAAAATCATTTCACCGTTTGCGCAGTTCGATAATATTTACATTTTTTTACAATCAAGAATTGTAAACGGTTACAAATAGCAAAAATAAAGGAATTCATTAATCGAGCGTAATTTCATTATCATGAAAGAAAATATATTTCAAAACTGTTTACGCACACAAAAATCACAGTCTAAACACAAAACTACAATTCTTGTAGAGAAATAAAACGCATAATTTATTTGAAAATCGCAAGTGACTTATTGCTATTATTACGAGGATTAATAAAGACAAGAATTTAAGAAGACATTAATTAGGACAAGTGATTATTAGACATTGAGTAGTAGTTCAATTAATTACACACACACACACGAATGGTACGAAGCAGATCATGAAGTGGGACACGTTTGAAGATGTTCTCGAGACAAAGGTCTGACAAGTGGGACGGAATGTTGGCAACAGGAAAGTTCATTCTAGAACTAATTATGTAATATTTTTTTGCTACAACGCATCAATCGGCACAAAAGTGAACTAATTAATTTGAAAATATTAAAACCCCAAAAAATGTTGCAAATCTTTTTGAAAATATATTGAATGTACCAATGGTATAACGATACATTGAATATGGCACTAGTTAAAGAGATTAATTATAAAAAAATTAATTAAATGATTTTATTTTTCATTAATTTATACGAGATGAGACAAAATTTCCCATAAAACAAAAGAAACTTATTATAAAAATAAAAAATAAATAATTTTTACTAATTAAATTATTATATCAAATTTACCTTTGCAAAAGTATCGATCGAGACAATACCAAAATTGCCATACGTAAAGCCATAGCGATTTTTAGGGTGCAACGCATAAATCATGAAAGCCAATCGACTTTTGCTTCTCAATGAAAACTCTCGATCACTTTGTACCACCATAGCAAAAAGACGGTTACACCGCTTGTGAATGCGCTTGGTGCACTGCGCAAAGATGAGATGAAGTACAAAGATAAAGTTGAACAGATACTCGATCCAGAGAATCAACAGAATTCGAGTGTGGAGCTTCAAGTTTTCCGAGCCCTCAATGAACCAAATTGCGAACAAAACACTCACCGAACAGTTCACAAGCAAAAAGGCCAAGAAAAGTCGACGATACATTCGATTTATAGACAGAAAGAAAACCAAAGCTCGGTTAAAATGCTTTTGAAACCCGTAAATATTATCCGAATGAATCAAAGGGTCAATTTGTCTCATTTTGAAGTAGAACATGCGAAGAAGAGTCAAAAGGCACGAGTAACCAATCGCAGAGCTGTGTGTATTGTTGATCAGATAAAGGGCGAAACAGAGGAAACTTAGTTGATTGCGAAAAATCAAAAAAAATCAAAACATTTTGATTTTTAAGTTCAGTACAAAACAGTTGATAGATTGAATCCAGATAATAGTAGAGTAGCACAAATTCTGTAATAAGAAAAAATAAGGCAAGATAAGAGTTACGACATATTTGAATAGACCTTTAAAATAAATGGATCAAACAAAACTTATAATGTTAAAGTACCCACAGAATAAATAATTCTTAACTAATTCTGACATATGAAATACTTAAATCAAAGATAATGATGTGTATTTTAATTTCTATTAAATGAATTTTTAGTTTTACCGGTAAATCTACTTCGAAAGATATTTAATTTAATTTAGCTTTCCATTCATAACATTTTTGTCTTTCTTAAAAGAATGTTAAAAAATTTACCAAACGAAACAATGACGCACGTAAACGCATTCACCAGAAAACATTTTCGTATTTCCGCACAGACATTTTTGATCTTTTTGACCAATTTCGCAATGAAAAAGCACTTCCAATCATTCTTGATTATGATTTTCCGTAGCAGCGAAAGTAGATTGAAATTAACATCACAAAGCAGCACCCAATTGTAGTACACAACCATTCCTATGCTACAGGCTGCGGCAAAATTGATACTCGACTTGGTGACCATCATGTAGAATTGATCAAAATTGAATAACAAATTTTCTTGACTTCCATCACTGTTCCAAAATAGATAGACAAAATGAACAGATTTTAAGAAGAGGAAAAAGTTGATTAAATAAAATGTCAACACAAGTCGACTGTTTAGGGACGCAAAGTAATATTGCTCAACCAGTTGAAGATAGAGTTGAAAATAGGTGATATTTTTTCGAGGGTTTAAAATTACTTGAAAAGCAGATTTGAAATTCATGTTTGTAGTAGTTTCTTTATTTGATAAAATTAAACAAAATTATTAACAAAGTCATAAAACAAATAATATAAAATATAAATAGCTATAATGCCAGTGAATATCGAGTTGCACCAAGAGGTCGCTTGAGATTCTAGGAAGAAAAAGTTGATTTATAAGTAAAATAAATTAAAATTAGATACAATGTAAGTGAATTATGTTTGAATTCTGAGTAAAACACTTGGTTCGATCAAACGTGAACCGACCTTGCCCAATCTTATACTAGCTAATTGCTAATTAATTAGGCTAACAAATTTAAATCGGAAAAATAATAATTTTAATTTATTTTATTTTATTTCGCCAATGATTAATGTGACCTTTAAAATTGTTGATATCATTTTGCCTGTAAAATTTTAAAATATTTTTTTAAAAAGTTATATCAAATATTTTTTAGGAAAAAGAATAAATAATAATAGTAACTAAAATTCGAAATTTTGATGACATGAAGTTATCTGTGGATACAGATAATGGTTGAAATGTGGAACCATTTTTATAACACAGTAGAAAAAATTGAGAATGATAATGCATCCATTTTCTGATGGAATCAAAGAATAAGGAAACCCTTATGATGATTTGAAAAATGATTTGAATTTTGAATATGTTGTAAATTGTGAAAAGATTAAACCGGTTTATTTTCCTGGTGAGGTTTACAAAAAACGATCAGATTACTGTGTTAGATTATTTAATTGAATGGATCTTCTGAAACTATGGCTACCAAATTGTGCAATTTACAAATGATAATAAAAAAATTCTAATATACCAAGTTGAAATGGAATTTCACAATTTCGATTTGACCTTTCTAAATCCATTCGAGTTACAACAAAAACGTGTCATTTCTAAACTGCTTCTTCATTTTCTACTTTCTTGTTTATTTCGCGCTTCACCACTATGACCTCTGGTAATTTGTGACCTTCAACTATGATCCTTTGCTAAATTCCTCTTTTTTCTCATAGTTCCCGAAAAATGGTGGACCGAGGCGAGAATTACGACTGTCTGTGTCACCTTTACGGTGTTGTGGTACTTTACGCTGTGTGGTCTGCTGTACTGGCGTTTGTGTAAGGAATATTATGGAAATGACTCGACCACGGACAAGAACAAGCTCTCGACTCCTTCTCCTTCTTTGAAGGGCAACAAGGTCAACAACAACAAGGAAGTCGCCATTAAAGATCTAGAAAAGGGTATTCTTCCGACTCCCAAAGCATCGACTCAACCTGGTGTCAATCTGAAGCAACAACAGCAACAGCCAAAGCAATCTCTACCCCTGAATGGTCAAAGTCCTGCTTCTGTTCCACCCAAACAGATTGTCAACAACAGCACCCAGGCAGCAGCTCCCATCAAAGCAAACACCATCACTGGTGCATCATCACCTTTGGCCTTTGTAAAGGTGACCAAGGCGCAAAAGGTCAACAACAACATGCCAACTGGTGGTGAATCGAGTCAACAAAAGTCAGTGAACGGTCAAGTGAAGCAGCCAAAAGGACCTCCATCCAAGTCTCGATCTCGTTCATCAACTCGAGTCACTTATTCGAAAGAGTCGCTAAGCAGCTAGAGCACCCAGTCTCAATTTACATTTCAATTGTACTCGCATTTCTACTATTTTACTTTTGACCCTTTCATTATAATAAACTCAATTTATTAGCGCAGAAAGTAGCATTATTTCGAAACAAAATTAAATAAACACAATTACCTGTTGAGTATTACTACAAAACAAAATATAAAAAAACTTGAAATTCTTAAAATGTAAACAAAATTTTCTAAAAATAAAGTTGTTCTAAAATCACTTTACAATTTCAAGACCTTTTCAATCACGATTTCAATGTATCAACTAATGTATGTTATACTATATACAATGCACATTAGATGAAACAATTTATATGATTGTCGATTGTCATAAAAGAAATTTAGCGAAATTATTATTTTTAAAAATCAATTCAATAAAAATATTTTTTAAAACCTTTTAGTATGTAGTAAAATCTCAAACAAAACGTGGCACTATTACATGACAAGATGACGATTAAAATGTTAAATATAATTTCTTCAATTTATATTTAGCTATTTATCTATGAAATATTAATTCATCGAAACACAACACATCAATTCAGTATTTTTCAAAACAATTGAAACAATCCCAAACTACATTCCCAAAACAAAAACATGTTAACTTGATGATCAAAAATTTAAAACTATAACTTTAATTCTGATTCATAGAAAAGGTATAAAATAAAACACACTTTCTAAAACTTCAATTTTCGCGCATGAATTTTAATTTGTGAAATGAAAAAAAATGTATGCTTCACTAAATGGATTTTATATGTTTACCTTTTGACTCACGCTAAACCAATTGAACACAAATAATAACTAAACAAAAAAAACATCATATCTAATCATTCGTCTGAGTTTCATATTCTAAAGAGCGACAATTTGGTTACATTGTGATACATTCAAACTATAAATAACTAAAACTATAAATTTAGACAAAATAGAAAACACTCTTTATTTCTTTATAAATTTATATGTTCGTGGTACAGGGGACCGACAGGCCACCGATAATCCGTTATTAATTATTTAATTGCAATAATATAATTCACGAACACAAGGAATATTTCTGATAAATAAACTCAAGGCGAGTTACCATGGTAGAATAACAATTATATTCCAAAAATATGTATCAGTAGTTATTCTTGAAGTTAGTGTTGATTTCGATTACAAACAAACGATTATTCAGAAAAGATTTCACATAATATCCTGTACAGTATTTGAAATGTTTGAAGAATCGAGAAAAATGCCACATTAAGATTTTAAAGCAATAAATAGGAAAGACCTTTAAGTAAATACAGAGAAAATTCCAGATACTTTAATTCAATCAAGCAAATGTGATGGTTTTCTATTTTGTATATTTTTATGGTATTCAAGAAAAAACTAAATTTGTCAATTGAGAAATACCAAGTTTAAGTGTTGTTGATTTTTCTCGAAATATCTGACTAATAAATCTCTCGAAGTTCATCTGAGTTACTGTTTTGTTCCTTTCGATGCCAAAATTTCTCTCTAATTTGTTAATCTACTGACTAATTCCAGTAGTAATTTTTCATATATAATTGAATAAAATATTTTAAATACCATTTGCTATCCTAGAGTGATTTACAATTTAAATAAAATTTTAAAATCAAGTAAATAAATATTAGCACTAAGATGTGCTTCATAAAAAAATTTTTTTAAAGCAAGAAGATAGATCATCAAGTGCAATCCAAAACATTCTAAGATCTCCAAAATCCTCTCAAACACTTTACAGAATTCTCTGTACACTTCAGTCAGTTAGGTAAATCTTATATTTTTTATCTTCATTTTTGATTGGTCATTTTATTAGTCTCATAATCAGTTAATCTACAAGTGAATCACCTTGTCCATAATTTTGCCATATTTTGCTTTTGTCAAATCAATAAATTATCCGCAATCATAGTATTATGGGCGTTTATTGTAAAAAAATAATCTACATAGTTACATTCAAAAACCCTTTTTGATAAGCTTCACCTGCAAAAATTTCCAATTAATAAGAATAACTTGAAATCATTAATGTTGGCCAATTAAAGTGGAACATTGTTGCCACATTTCAAAGCAAAAATAAATTCAATGAATCAGTTAAATATTGTTATGAAAAAAATAAAAATGAGAAAAAAATATTTCTAGATATTGTAGAATATATATTGTACTAATAATTATTATAATCAAAGTCCAACAATCACAAGTAAATCAGGTAATCGTGATATGTCGCTTTTAATACTTTGGATTTCAATTTAATTGATGAACAAAATGTAAATGAAAGTATTAAATATAAGAAATGGAAATGTTTGGCGACCTTTTACATGAAGAATATTGTAAACTGTATAAATTGAAAAGCGTCTGAAAGTTACGAACCAAAAAAATTGCCTTCGCCTACTATCTTTACTCCCATTAATAATTCTTGGAACTATTCAACCGAACCGGATATACTAAACTATGAGAAATACAAAACAATGAGAAACAATGTAAATGTAAAAAATCAAAATTTAATTTTAAAACTTGTTTAGCAAGCAGCAATGAAAAAAGTAAAATATTACGCTCAAGTTTATTTTCAAAGCGAATATAAAGTAATAAATTTATTAAGAGAATATATAAATACAAATAACCATTTGTACAATAACAATTTGAATCAATCTGATAACATATTTACACAACAAAATCGTTTAAAAAATGTAGTTTGCAAAAAATGGTTTTCATAAAATAAATTCACTAAACAGTCCCTAGTACTTTTGATTGACAACTTAAATATAAAATTTAAAATCTATTCTACAGAAAAAATATCCGCTATATGATAAGGTGCCAAACATTACTCATCTTAAATGTACTAACACAAAAACGAAATGACACAATTTGTTCCCTTACCACAACAACCCGACAGCTAACTCTACATTTGATTTATGAGTGAGTGAGCGTAACCATGAAACGACACTCAAAATGTCAATAACATTCACAAGTGTGTATGCACAATAATAAAATGTACACCGGCGGAAACAAATCAAATTGCAATTAAACCTACGACTTAAAGTAACACTTGTGTGCAAAGTATCGCACGCCTTTAGATCAAGCCACATTTTGGTACATTATCATTTGTGCAAAATTATGTTGATAAGCAAAGAACGAGTATGACAAAATCATCAAAAGGAACCGCTTGTCAGAGGAAAAATCGATTGCACTCGCATACTCGAGATATATGCAGATAAGGAGACACTTATGGATTTGTGTTTGTATGCGGCTTCGTACAGAGTGATCCATTTCAATACAAAAAATAAATCTAAATTTACCATTTTCATAAAAATCGAATGTATCAACCTGTACTCATTTATGACCATTTAAGTAGATATTTAAATATATATCTCAATTCAAACATAACACACAATATCACCTCAAGTGTAAAGTAATCATCACCTCAAAAGCAACTCACCTCTTGCACAAATTTACTTTTTGTTGCGTTATTTTGAGTCATCCAAAACTAAGAAGAAGTTAATCCTTGGTCAATTAAAATTTATTTGATGTCATCGAGAAAATTGAATTAATTTAGAAAATATGTTTAATTTTATATCGAAAATTAATTAAAAACTAAGCAGAATTCAAATGCAAAATTACGTGAATATTGAAAATAAAAATAGTTAATCTGTAAATGATATTTAACATTACCTTTTGAAAAATGAAGTCCCGAATTGTGCAAATTCTTCTTTCAGTTCTACTATTTCTATCCAACTCGTCATTTTCTTCCTTTGTTCCGGAAATACCTTTTAAATGTGAACGCATCGTTATCCCCCTGTGTCACCAAATTGGCTATAACTACACCTCTTACCCGAACGCCCTCAAACAGGCAAATCAAATTGAAGCCTCCACAACTCTACAGGATTTCCGCAATCTTTTCGAATCGAAATGTTCTCACTCACTTCCGCTTTTGCTCTGTTCAGTGTTTACACCAATTTGTTTGGTCAGTACCGACCAGACTAGTGGTGGTGCCCCAGTTTACAATTTACCACGAATTCCAGTGTGTCGCGCCATCTGTGAACGGGCCCAGCGGGGATGTGAGCCCCTGATGAACCAATTTGGCTTTGACTGGCCCTCCTTTCTCAATTGTAGTGCATTTCCGGTGAAGGGCGTGTGTATGGATGATAAAGCATTTCGTGATCAACCGGATCCAGAAGATGATCCCAATATTCATGGAAATGGAGTTTTAGATTTTATCAACAATTATAATCCAAATTTGATAATAGAAAATAAACCGGAAGTAGATCATAGTACACAAGCAACAGACATTATCCAAAATTATTTATCTCCACCAATGAGGAAATCTTCTGGAATTTGTCATGATTTCTGCACGTGTCGCGCTCCTTATTTTACTGAAATCACCGAAAACGATTCAAATTTTAGAAATTCATTAATTGAAACATCCGGTGGGTTGACACCAAATTGTGCCACTTCTTGTATTGAGAAATTTCCAGGGAATTTGATCACAAACTTTCAGTATTCAATCATAATCTTATCTGTCATTTGTCTGGTTTTGGCTATTTTAACTTTCCTCACTTTCTTGATAAATCCGATCAAATTTTCCTATCCCGAACGAGCATTGATTTGTATGGTCTCGTGCTATCTTTTCTCCACTTCCGGTGGCTATCTCTTATCAACACTTTTCTCTGAAAATTTTCCCTGTGTCGGTGCCTTCATGCGTTATCCAAAACTTTCCGGGAAGGTTCCCTCCTTGTGTGTTGTAAATTTCGTCGCCTATTACTACTTTGGACTGGCTTCCGGTTATTGGTGGTTGATTTGGACAGTCACATGGTTCTTGTCAACACGACTTCAATGGGCCCAGGAGGCTATTTCTACCTATTCGCTCTATTTCCATTTACTCGCATGGATACTTCCTTATGTTCAAACAGGTTTCATACTGTATCGTGGAAGTATTGACGGTGACTCGTTGCTTCACGCATGCTCAGTAGGAAGCCAAAACCGATACAATCTATTAACTTATCGAATAATTCCATCCGCAATTTGCTTATTAATTGGATCACTGTTATCAATCTCGTCTCTAGTATATTTACATAAAATTTATCGTTCAATTGGTCAAATTAATGATTCGAAAGAAAACCAATCAAAATCACTCAAAAAATTGCTTATCAAACAAGGCATATTATCAACATTTTTCATTTTATCAAAATCGGCAATTTTAACCTGTCTTATCTACGAATACATACAGAGACCTAAATGGGAAAAGGATTGGAATTGCCCATGTGATCCACAAGAATCATCCACAAATGACGTAATAAGTTTATCAACACATTTCCCACTTCTTATCAAGCATCATCTTGAACTACTAATAGGAATAGTTCCCGCATTTCAAATTTGCTTTCATACTAAAACCATAGATTCATGGATTCAATTTTGGAAAAGAATATTCAATAAAATGAACAAATGTCAATCTGATAACACTTATCAACAAATCAATGAAAATAATCAACATAATAAAACAGTAACGTCATCTTCGAACGTCTCCTCATCATGTCATTACGCAAGTTTGATGGCACTGCCAAACAATTATCTAGACATGGAAGAATTGGAACTTCCAAAATATAAAGAATCTGAAGTATAGAATTATTATTCTATGATTAAATCTAACAATTTTTCAAGGAATATATTCACAAACTGATCTCAAATATAATAATAATTTGTGTTTAAAAAGTCAATATTAAAATAAATTAATCCATTTAAAATTAACCCAAATAAATTTTTGTTTTTGAACCGTTTAAAAGAGGAAGAAATAATAGAGACGTAAAAGAAATTCCAATGATATAAATTATTTGATATTAGATGAAAATTACATTAGAAGGAAACCATTTGGTAAGTTGTCCTATTTATTGTATCCTTGTAAATGTCTTTCCTTATTTTTACAGAATTCCCAGTATATATTTACAGTCAATTTAGAACAAATATTTGTTTTTCAGAGAATTTCTTTTATTATGAAAATAATTTAGAAAGAGATGGAAAATCTACAACCTTTGTTTATGCGTTGTGAGTTTTTTCATGGTATTTACTAAATTAAAAGCTTTTAATTAAAAACAATAATTAAACAATATAATTACAAAAATCATATTAAAAAATCTATTCATCTCAATCAAAAATTGTGCTTAGAAAAGTGTAATGAACTTAAAAATATTGGAAAATAAATCTTTTTATATACATTTTTAATAAAAATAGTTGTAAAAATTATTAAAAAGACGCAAATAAAAACACATTTTAAAACCCGCAATTTTCTTTCAAGAATTTCAATGTGACAAAATTGTTTAACTTCATTTTTTAATACCTTTTGAACAATCATGGAAAACAGTGAGCTAATAACTTTTAAGTTTATTGAATACATGAAAATTAACAAGTACGAAACTTTTATTATTATGATTAACAACAACAAATATGACTAGAAATTTGTAGAAAGTGACCTTTTTGACCTGTTTGTTCATACCGATTCATCCTGGAGAATTGTTAATCTCTAATTGGGTTGTAATGATTTGATATTTGTGTGACACCTACAACATTGAATTGACATAAAATTTTAAACAAAGAAATCGAGATGTAAAAACTATTAAAAATGAAACATTTTGTATGACCAGTAAATTTGTGCACAAATAGTGAGACAATTTCGGATTCTCTTTTTCTATCACTGTTGGTGGCTGATGATTACAGGCTAATTCCGTAATGACAAATATTTTGTAAACAAAACAATAAAAATAAAGATTAATATATTGCTAGATGGATTTGGAAATTCCCAACTCCCTTATTTAAGCTTCTGACCCAAATAGATGATTAATAGGGTAGATCGATAGCAATTGAAATTCTTAATATTTTCCCCTAAATTAAGCTGTGTGTTTTATGATCGCCAATTCAAAATAGCAAGACAAGAAAGCCTAATTCGACACTTTGACCTGTTTCGAAAGGCCACTGTCAAAATCGAAGAATGCCAAATTGTTCCTTTGGTGAAGCAGTCCAAAAACTTGCCTTTTGATTAATTGATAAGTTTATTTCGAAATGTCTAAAAATTGATTATTAGAAGCACAAACTCACTAACCAACAACAAAAGCAACGGAAACACATTTATAATTAATCATCGTCAAATTAATTATGTGGCCACATAATCAAATCATTCAATATTTAATATTAAAGTTTTATACTCGCTTTAACAATATACAACAACAACATAGCAAACTTTTTAAAACTAATTAATATATCAAATTTAATTATTAATTATTTTGATCTTAAAAAGTTTTTCTATTTTATATCCGGATATTAAACTTTCATTCGTGATCAGCAGAGAGAAAAAAACTTGAAGTTTTACTTTAGTTTTCTGCTAAATATAAAGAAACAACAATACAAAAAAACTCAAACAAAAAATGCTTCAAGGTTGGCTTAAATTTTGGCAAACGGAACGCTTCTTCAAGCACCATCTCGAAGAAGTGATTCAACTCAATCTCGATGACAGGTCGAGTGGATATCGCAGTGTAACATGCAAACGAATCTTGCTCAGTCTGCTTCTGGTCATCATGTTCATCTCACTGAAAATAGGCCAATTTGTGGCTCTACTCGTGTGGCGGCCCAATAGATTCTGGCGACTGCTCAACTATGACTCGACTCTGTTCTTTGACTGTCCGATCGGGCTGAATCTCTTTTGCATTGCCTTTGGTGTGGAGATGGTCTGTTTCATCTATCGCGCCTACACATTTGCTCACAACTGGAAGGGCGCAATGCCAATTGTGCTCATCTATCGAGTTATTTACCGCAAATGGGATGGATATTTTGTGAAAACAATTTGGAATCGTAGAAGTGGACAGAAGGAGAACATTTGCGACACAATTGCACGATACACTCGATACTATCGGACAGCATTTCAATGTGCTTTGGGATTCTGTGGTACAGACACTCATTTTTGAGCATATTTTTGTGTTTAAGGCAGGAGGCGGCGCATTTTCAGTAAAAATCGCTGCTAGTCAAAACAGCGGGAAAAAGTGGTAATCATTGGGTGCACTTTTCTCTTACATTTCTGGACTGATTTTGATGTGTTATGGCTTTTATTAAAGGTAAATGTATAGACTTTGAATTTATTTAGAAAAATCAAAAGTTTTAAATGTCTATCCGTCTTGAGTTGGGTTCAAAATATAAAATAATCAAATTCCTTCAAATTTTTTGCATATTTTGTAAAAATATCATTAAATAATTGAAATTTTTCTAGACAAATTTAAAGTCTATACATTTGCCTTTAATAAAAGCTATAATACATCAAAATCGGTCCAGAAATGAAGGAGAAAAGTGTACCCAAAATAATACCACTTTTTCCCACTGTTTTGACTAACAGCTATTTTTACTGAAAATGCGCCGCGTCTTGCCTTAATGTAGTTTGGTTTGTATTATTTATATATTTGTCCTTCTAGGTATTTACATCACAGCATTTCATGTGTACGCCTTTGAGCGCATTCTACTCGAATGGCAATTCTTCTTTGGAACACTTTTGGGCTATGCGAGTTTGCTTTACATGACCGTGAATGCACTCACCTGGGACATGTTTCTACTTTGGCTTGGCATGATCAACTGTTTGGTGTCGACGCTTTGTCTCGCCTTCTCGCTCATCTTTCTAATTAGATTGAAGCAGATCAATCGAAAATATCTGGAGGGTCGTAGGCTCACAGCCACACAGTTGGACTACTTTATACGAGCCCACGCCGAGACGGTGCAGCACATTTTTGCTGCCAACCGTCATTTTGGTTATTTGTTGTTTTGCTTTATATCACTGATCTTTCCCATCAATTCGTACATTCTGATGGGCGTGTTAAAGCGAGCCTACAACCGCATGACGGTGATTTTCCATGTCACCATGATGGTGTACGAATTTGACGGTATATTTGTCTTTCATCTACTGGCGGCGCTGTATTCGAAATACATTGGCATGTGTCGCTATCGGCTGCTCCACTGGCTGGCAAACAACAACAGTCCCGCCAAGAAGCAAATCAATTTCAACCTTAGACAAAAAATGAGACTATACTTTTATATGGAAAAATTTCATTGCAAGAAAAAGTACGGAATAACATTTCTCTCCTTTGGCTTGGTCTCATTTGGCTCATTCACTAAGGTAACGCTGAGTAATTATTTTGTTTCTAAATCATTTAATTTTTATTTATTTTTAAGTTTATTCTATTTTACGGCGAAGTTGGCATGTTTTTCTACCAGTTGTTTAAATAATTACATGAATTGACAATTAAATGAAGACACGAGTTTGAGTAGAAGAATTTTGCAGTTTTCAAGTTTTCTGCGATTTGGAGAAGGAGAAACAAAACCAACTAACCCCAGTTATCCATATTGATTTTTGATAACAAACATAAAGAATGCGCTCATGTAGGAGATCAGCTATAAAGAAAGAGTAGAGTGTTATTCAAAATTTCCATGAGAATTATTCATTCATCATACCTCGTAATAAGTCTTGGAAGTGATTCTAAAGTTACCAAACACACAAAACACATAGGCATGCAGCCGAAGCCGTGTTTGAAGCGTTTCCACTTTAATCAAATTTCCAACACATCTACATTCGTGCCGCTTGTAAATTTCAATGAAATTCAAATAAAATTTCCCATTTTCTTGTTCAATTTTATGATAATTTCTCTCCAGTGAAGCACATAGTGCAATTAGTAGGATCATTTGCAAGTTGAACGCAACAATTGCCCAGCCCAAAAATGGATTGAAGGAACTTTCAACAAAGCAAACAATGTACGTAAAGTAGCATTGTACAGCTGTGAAAATGGGAAACATTATAGCAAGTCTCCACTCGCAAACACGAGCATATTCACGCGTTTGGGCGCATATGTGAAGCAGCTCACGGTTGAGACACTTGAAACGCCAGTAATTGTGAAAGATACTTTTGTGGGCAAAAGTTGCGTTCAATAGGACAAACTTTTTCAACAAATATCGTTGACGAGTTCGAATGATTTGACATAGAGCATACAAGACCAGCGCAAGTTGAGTTGTAAAAGCTAACAAGTTTTAAGTTCAAAAACACACATGAAAATCAAAATTTGTTTCCAAAAATGACTCTAAAATTGTCACTTACCGTAAGAAAGGTAGAATGCATTCCAGGGCATTACGAGCATCCAGAAAACAAACGAGCCAACATTGGTCGAGTACACAGAATTAATTTGCACGTTTGCATAAATAAACACTGCAATTGCACCCAAATACAGATTGTACACTCGAAAGCACAACTTTAAATTTGCCTTCAATTGAACCAGCCCAACTTGGACTTGCTTTGGGAGAGCAGTTTTGTTTCCAATAAACATTTTGTCTTCTTGCTCGTAAACCAAATAGATTGAAGTGATTGGACGGCTTTTGATCAAACACACAAAGCCGATTACTTCAGCCCCGATGCATAATATGATCGCTGAGTCGAACTGAGCCCATACTGACTTGGGTGCCAATTGGTGCAAATAAACGTACGGACTGTTGGCCCATTCGTGCCAATTCAAACTTCCAGTTGATTCGTAATGCAGAAACGCAACACCGTACAGAAAGACATAGGCGAACACTGCTAGGGGAAAGTAGAAATGCAATTGATTTGACTCGCGATGTTGGTCTTTTAAAACAAATATGGAAGTGAGCCTAACTGTGTTTACATGCAACACGACTTGCTCGAATATAAATTTGATGATTTTAATAAGAAATTTCATATTTTGCGAATAAAATGAATTTAAAGTTTAAGTCGAAAGAAAAGAACATTGTAGTGTGATCCCAATTGCCTCGTGATATTGACAAACGATCATTATTAATGATTCATTAGTAAATAGAGTCACGAGTTGTTGTTGAAATTCTCTTTTCCTGGAAGTTTCAAATGCTTGAATCGTTAAATATTTACTAACTTTTAATATTGATTATTGATTTTTTAATTTCCGTTTTCTAACGGGATCTTTAGTTTTTTAATAGTAATTTCTTAATTATTTTGTGCCATTTAGATTTAGAAACTATTGTACAAAATTGAATATTAAAATCTCTTGATTTTTAAAATAAAAATGGAAACGACGATTATTTGAACTAATATTCAACTGATTAAACCCATGTAAAAGTGGCTACATTCAAAGAAATTGTTTACAACTAAGAATAAAAGGAGAAGAAGATTGTCGTTTGTTTTGAAAATGGAAAAATAGAAATATTAAATAATTTGAAGAATCAAACAAGGGCAAAGGCCCCATAAAAATTATTGTTTTCAACCTTTAATTATACACTAACCTGCCGAGTTTTAACGTGCTTAATTAGCAAAAAAGTACAAATTCGAATTGAAATTTAATGTTTCTACCTTTATTATAGAATGGTTGTAAACGGACATTAACTCTCTAATCGAATAAATGTATTAAAACCAAAATAAAATTTACCGTTGCTAGTATTTTGTTTATAAAAAAGAATATAAATGAAACAACAAAAATTGCAATAAAACGATTATATTAGTTTTACCCGATTAAGCCACAAAGTGTTGACAGAGCAAACAAAACTTTGCTCTTATATCAAATTTGTCTTGTCTTAGTCTGGCAAATTAGACGAAATGTGTCGATGAACAATTGAACAATGAAGCTTCCAAAAATGGGAAAAATTTCGTATTACCATTTATAAGTGAATATCTGAACAACGACTGAATTATTAATTTTCATGAATTTCAAAAAATCAAGAATACAAAATCGATAGCGCAAACAAATCATTCAAACCAATTGCAATACATGAATTCCATAGATCAAATTAAATTTATAAAAAATATTTTATTATATTATTATTATATTTTAAAACATATTTTAATTTTTCGAAGCCTTTATGAAAAAACGACAGTGACTTTTTTTTTTCATGAATTGAATTCACTAATGTTTGAGTCATCACAATAGAACAAAATTGACGTGAAATTGTTTATAGTGGAAAATGAAGTTGAATGAACCAGTGGATTTGGGGTTTCAGTGTGATATAAATGCTGAAAGTTGTGAAAGTAGTAAACTAAATACGTAAGAAGTAAATGTAAAATCATCAAATATAAAACAGATAAACAAGTTAAATAAAAAAAACCTTTAACAATTACAACAGTTAGAAAACTTTTGAATGAACAATGAACTATTAAACATGAAGCATGAACCAAAGTGAAATTTAGTTCTATTGTAAGAATATTCTGTGTTGAAGATAAATCATAACAAAACTATGCAATTTTAGTTTATTAGTAGATTTTTGGTTCGATTCAGTAACGAATTATTATTATTAAATGAGAAAAATGATATACACTATCACTTCGTATCCTGCTCTCAGGGTTTAGACAAAACCTAATAATATTCATAGGAAAAGAATACAGAGTGTGATTATTAAAATAACCGTTTAAATCATTTTAGTTGAACAAAACATTGAAATTATAAAAACGACATTTATATTTAAACGGGCCTGATTTATTTTGAAGTTTGAAAGTCAGTATTCGTAAAATGGTAAATTAATGCAAAAATTAGTTTCCGATTGCCAACGATTATGAAACACCAATCACCCTGGTTGTTGGTGACTTATCGATGATCACATGATAACGTAATCGAAGCGGTTGGTATATTTTATCGCATCGCCAATTCATTTTCTTATAAAAATCAATTCTCAAAGTAAAAAACAATTTTGGAATTATTTATTAAATTGAATGACCTTTTAAACTCAATTGTTGCTTCACCTTTCAAAATTAATTTATTGTTTGTATTGTAACTTTGATTTATTCAAAGTTGGGCAATCAAAATTGAAAAATATGGATGCAATTCGAAACATATGAAAAGAATAATGAAATGATTGAAATATTACCAATTAAATTTTTGTAATATATACTGTATTAAAAATGATAGCTAAAAGAATATTGACAAACTGAAATTTCAATAATTAAGATAAACTTTTACCTGTAAATTTTCGATGTAATATTGAAATAAATAACAAGTTAAGATCTGTCTGTCTGTTTTGACTGTGAGTAAATTTTAACTTTTCTCATAGTGACACTAAGTATGATTTGAACACGAACGTTTCGAGTCTGCCTCGGAAGGTGGCAGCTGTGTGCTTCTACTAAGATATGTTTCGTTCATCACTTGTACAGTCAAGTGAGTGTACAAAAGGTTATTGGTGATGCCCTAACATCAAAGTTCATTTCTCCATCACTAAACAAAGTTGGTCTGTCTGTGTTTGTCATTTGCCTCGTTGTGCTCACTTGTGACTGTCTCGTCCGGTCCTTCGTCTTTTTCTTTTCACCACCAAAACACGAGATGCATCGAAACCTGGTTTCCGAGTCTGGTGGCCGTACATTTCTGGACAAGTTCCGAAATGGCTTCAACACAGTCATGTCCGAGGTGAACAAAGTGGAACAAATCACCGCCGATTTGGACAATCTACAGCCATCGAGTTACTTTAGTGAAAGTGTTGAGGTGTTGAACAAGGCAGGTGACCTATACGTAAGTGTTATTCTCTTTTATTGTATTCACTCAGTAATTTTGTCTGTCTATTCTCGTACTCTAGGATGAAACTCGTGAGCTGTACGAGAAAGTAACCGAACAGCCAATTAACATTGACCCGATAGAGAAGCGGCTGTTGGCTCTGCGTGAAAAGTTGATTCGAATCGAAGAGAATCCTGAGTTACTGAAACGAGGCTATCAACCGTACATTCCACCAGACTCGTTGGTGGCTAGTTTGGAGGAGGAAGACAACGAACAGCAACAAGAGGATGGAGTGGTGGCCGAACTATCATTCTCTTCGGTGACCAAAGAAGTGCAGCCTTTGGAGAAGATTTTCACTCCTCTCAAGTTGAACGGATCTTTCGAACATCAGGCGTATACTCCGAAGAATGTGACATATTTCTCTAAATCTGATGTTAGTAAAGACGATTTGAAAGGCACCGATCACAGCGAAGCATTCGAAGAAAGTCTGAAAACCGAATCTAGTGGTAGTTTCCTCACTGCCTTCAAGCCTCCCAAGACTCCTGTGGTAATCACCAACCCCAAGTTGGCCAACTGTCTGAGCATCTTGCAACGTTGGAATACGGTGGTAATCAATCAGTCGGACAAGCAGATGGCTCAAACGTTTCCACGAAACACAACATTCATCAAGGACAATCAGTCCACTCCACGAGCTCTCATGTGCAATCAGCCAACCAAACCAAACGCGAACTCAATCAACCGAAGCAAGACATTCGTCAAGAAAGACAACGAAATATCATTTGAAAAAGCAACTCGTCCGACCGAGTACGAAACTGTTGAGTTCACACCAGGAATGACTACTAAAGTTATTCGCAAGTGAATTGATCGATCGTGTGTTACTAATCTCACTTTGCTTGTATAATGTATTTTATATTTCATTAAACTAAATTATCAGTTCTTAAGTACTCATTTGTCTTGTAAATCCTCCGTAAGTTAATTTATTTTTAAAATGCAAATTAATACAAAATTTTAAACGACAATTTATTAAAAACATTCAGAATGCACTGTAATTTCCAAACTGACCGCCAATCATCTAACCCATAAAGCACAATCATGTGGGGAATGGAGAATTAAATTAACAAAAGCATTAAAAGACTGACGCAGAGTAATTCAAGAAATAATTCATCATATAAAGTTTAAAAGGATAAATTTAATTGATAACCATTTCAGTACATCTCTAGAGGATGATTTTTCAGTCAAATGGAACATAATATAAAAGACACAATATAACCTCCAATATTATTTTTAAGAATTTCAGTGAAAAAATTTGTATGCTTCACTGCATTGCATTTACATAATGCCTTATTGAAACATCCAAACAGAATTTATTAAAAACAATTTTTTGGGTATCGATATAAACCATAACAAATAAGTTGGATGGATGTCTATAAAAATTATAGTTTTTAAAAAATAATAGATTTTATCAATTCAATAGTATGCATCGCATGTAATTAAATTTGAACTTGAAATTTTACTAACGAATCAATTATGAAAACATATTGCTTTTTATAAAGAATTTTAAAATAACCATTTAAAAAAAGGAGGACTCGCACAAAAAATCAACATTTGGAATACAAATTTTGTTGAGATGCGAATTATTAAACTAGATAAAAGGAGAATCGTTCAGATAAAGATTTATTTCTGTGATTACACTCTTAAAAGGCACAGCACAGCAGCTGCTACCTAAATATGATTTATAACGCTAGTTTGTTTATTGAAGACAAAAGAAATAAATTCACATCACACAGAAATAAAATTAATTTATGAAATTCATAAAAATTGAATGAGGGAAACCTTGAATAAACTTGTACTGGCTGGAGCATTTGTAATGTCTCTGAATATTCTTTAATTCACAATTTGACGAGGATTTACGGAAACTGTTAAATTGATAAATACTAATGAAAATGTTCGCTGACCTTTTGGAAATAACAATGCTTCTTTATAACGTATTTCATACAGATATATGGAAAGTGTTAATTTCACAGTGTCTTTAGGTATGTTATGTCGTGTTATGTGTGTTATGCAATGCTAAGTAAAATCCTAAGAAAATTCTCTTAATATGAAAAGATATAAAACAAAATTTTGCAGACACAAATTCGGAAAGAAGTGAAATTGACATTTCCAATTCATTTATTGATAGTTTTGGTAAACAAATTTGAAATTCCCCAAAATGTATTCTGTATTATGAAAACCACTTTATAATTGCGAGACCTTTGCGATGATTTTGTCAATGTTTTCAAAGAATTACCCAGTACAATGTAAATTTAATGAAACTGATTTGCATGAAACAATACTTTAAATGAAAATAAAATAAAGAATAAACCATTTGCATTCTGAAGAAAGAAAACGATGTTAATGAACATTAATGAGTTAATCGACTATAATCATACACAACATTAACTCAAACCAATAAACTTAAATAACTTACTCATAATTCTTCGAAGAAACTCTATGCGAGAAAATGATTAATAAATAAAAGCTTTAATAAAATTCGCTAGGTACAAATTACTTATTTTTTTATTAATTTGAAAATATTTGATAATTATTTGGATGATAAAAACGAAATACATATTAAATGAAACCTTTAACAAACCTGTAACTAACACTAACTGTGAATGATTTTATGACTCAGAAAAACGATACAAGAAAGCACTCACATAAACGAGTTTATTTCACGGCTATTGCCATACTATAGTATAAACTCACGAACCCATAGTGAGACTGTGGAAAAGACAGACAGAAAGTGAGAAAGACTCTTCAGTTGGGTTTAACGGTGTCGAACCCAATCGAAAGAAGCAAACGTTCACGGTGAGTGATTGACTGAGACCGTTTGTTTTAACTTCTTGTACCTTTTAAGAAAAAAATAAACAAACGATTAAAACAAGCGTGGTTCATGGATTGGAAACTAATGATAATATAAAGAAATGAGATTTTAGGGGAAATTTAAAACAAGAAACGAAAGATAGAACCAAGCAACAGGAGATTAAAAGGAATTTTATTGATTTACAATTAAATTGTTGTTTTTAACCTTTTATAAATTGACCAAAAGAACAAAGAGTCCAATTATCAAGATTTGCCATAACAAATAAAGAAATCACTAGAAATGTGTTAATGGTGTCTAAATCTTTTATTTGATATATGGTTTGTTTGTTTTATTGTACTATTTGGAGTTCGAATACATGTTACGAATAATATTTTCGATTAGATTAGTGTTTTGGTATGTATAACCTGGGTACCTAACCCTGGCATAATCAAACTAATGGAATCAAACTAATAGAAGAAGAACATAAATAGACACAGAGTGAAGCAAAAAATTAAACTCTCTAGAATTCAAGAAAAATTGTTATTAACCTTTTCAAAAAAAATAAATAAGAACTCTTACAAACAAATCATAAAATTCTCAAGAAATAAATATGAATATCCAATTTCTATAATAATTTCATATATAGGATAATTTAAAAATGATATTCTATCTCTTAAAACGTATAAAATTATTATGATATCATTAAAAAGTTTCAAAAACATACAATAAAATAACCGTAATTCCAATAAAAACATGGAAATTTAAAAATTTATAGCCTATTTTTATAATGCATGATGGACCGTTGTTAATTAGAAAGCACTTTACGTAATTACAATTAAAATAAAATATGCAAATTAAGCAAAATTAAAATGACCTTTTAACAATTTATCGACGTAGTTAGAAAAACTGTATATGAACTGACCACATGCAATCAGTAAAGCAAATTCTCAGAGCAAAATTTAGCGTTACGTCATATTTGTACGGACCAATCTGATCAAATCAGCAATGCTACAGAAGTACAGTAACTATACAAATTCAAAAGACTCATCTAATTCGAGCCAACTATTTCAGTTGCTGCAGTAGCTTAGTGACTAGGTCTATTTTGCAATGTTACTTGCTTTTGATTATAATTATAACGAAGAAGATCAGCAGCTCTCAAGTTGGCGAGTCTTGATTGCTTCAACAGAGCGCTACTCAAGAATCATAACAACAAGATATCACGATAAGATATATATTATCATTATCAATGGAGTTGGCTCACTCTTGTGCGCAGTCGCAGTAGAACAGGTGCAGCGCACACGAATTTGTGCAATCACGTGTGTGTGGCTTGATCTTCACAGTTACGACGAACAAGATAGGATTATTCTTATCAGTAGCGCACAACAGATCCGACACAAGATTATCACTCGTTTGCTCAATTGTGTGTTTGCTCATTCTGTGATCTGCACTAGACTAGTGTGTGTGCGACATTCGTTCACATTCGTCCTCATTCGTGCTCGTTCGTGCTCATTCGTCTTGTTCGCAATGGATCTAAACGCTTTTCTGACTTTTCTCACAAATGCTCAACAACACAAGCAAACTTGTATTGCAACTCTGCAACCGTTGGGTCTTCTCTTTCAGCATGTAAGCACACAGTTTGAGTGGACATTCAACTGGTTCGTTCGCCAAACAACTGCCCAATTCTTGAGTTGCCTCGAAAGTACCCACAACTATGGCAACACTCCGCCTGAATTACGTCCGCAGATTCTATTGTATTTGCTAAATGAACTAGCGCAGAATCGACTCGTCCTTGAGGAATTCAACAATCAGATCGATCTTTTGAAGAACCATGAAGGTCCACAGATTGTGGAGATGATTGATCAAGGTATAACAATATTTTATTTTTTGAATTTCTATTTTTTAAATTATTGTTTTTTAGTTTTCTATTTCGTAATTTATTTTAATTAATTAATAATCTGAAATTTTATTTATTTATTACAAGTTTTTGTTTTTAAAAATTATTTTTAAAAAATACTTTTTATATTTCATTT
This sequence comes from Rhizoglyphus robini, assembly GCA_023373905.1. Lineage (NCBI taxonomy): Eukaryota > Metazoa > Arthropoda > Arachnida > Sarcoptiformes > Acaridae > Rhizoglyphus > Rhizoglyphus robini. Next base: position 1,235,196 of record JAKIJQ010000032.1, on the reverse strand, counting down.
AGCTGCTGAAACGAATTCTGATGGTCGAGCTGCTTTGATTGCTTTCCCAGTAGAAGAACAAGAAAAAGAGCAAACTTTTAGTCAATCAGAAGAAGAAGAAGAACCGGAACATCTACGAAAGCTCTTCATCAAAAGGTTGAATGACAAAACTACCGACGCTGCCGTGAAAGTTCATTTTGCACAGTTTGGCACCGTTCTGAAGTTTTCCAGGTTTCGTGATTTTGGCTTCATCACCTACAGCAGGGCAAGCATGGTGGAAGGCGCCCTACAAGCAGGTGCGCATCTGATCAACGGACTTGTGGTGGTAGCCAAACGAGATGATCCAATGTGCAGAGATGCTAGTAAAAAGAGAATTCACCTGGCCGGTCTTGGGCAGGACATTGGACAATCGGATTTGAGAGAATATTTTGCCAAATATGGAAATGTGGTGCAAGTGAAGAGCTTCATGAGCAAGGAGACAAGATGTGCTTTGGTCCAATTTGACGTTTGTGGCCCTGTGGAGAGGGTCGTGCTCGAGAGTCATCATCTGATCAAGGGTCAAGTGATTGAAGTTACAAGATATTTGTTAAAGCAGCAAGTGGATTCGATCAATCGTGATGCTCGAGCTGGTGGAAGAGATGTGATTGGTTCTGGTGGTTACAATCGAGGAAGTAAGTTGCAATTTGTCTCTTTTCTCTCAATTCGCATTTAATCTCCTTTTAGCTCTTTTAAACTCATTTAGATTACTTTAATATCTTTTAAACTCATTTAATGCTCGCTTAATTATATTTTTCGATTATCTAATAGATGAAAGATACGGCAATGATGGTCGCTATGGTCGTTATGGTCCCCAAAGTCAAGGTTGGAATCAACAGTCGCATGGGCAACAACAACATGAACAAGTTGGTCAGAGCTGGGACTACGGAAACTCGAGAGGTGGCAGGGGCACTGGTGGTGGGCCCATCCGTAGACAACATAACCGTCTACACAGTTGGGTTGGACCTTACCGAAACAAAAAATAGCAACCATCGACAGTGCGGTAAATGACAAGTGAGTGAACTGTTTGTGATTCTTTAATTTTGTCCACACATACCATAACATTCATTTACACATTATTTGTATTACACAATTCCGCATCACAACTCTCAATTGTCCGAATTATTAACATTTAAAATAAAAATACAATCTATGTTTGTACATCTAAAGTAATTCGCTTTATTTATTGATCGAATGTATAGTAGTTAGTGTTACAATTCACATTCAAAGTCGACGACTGGCCAATTGCTGATCCACACGAACAAACTCGTTCGGATCACGATTGTCGATGATGTTCAGTTCGTTCTGCTTCTTCACACATTTGAGCAATTTGAAATGTACCGTGCGAATGTGCTGAACGTTTTTGGGAATACAACAAGTCTCACCGTCAGTATGATCCTATAATCTACTTATCACGCGACAAATGCGAAAAATATTTGGTGAACGAAAGTTTGAAGATTTACTGTGAGGTATGTTCGAGGAAGTTCTAGAATTATGTTATGTTTATTGGCTATTTTGTATATTTAACAGGTGAAATTTGACAACACTTCCCCTTCACCAGAACAATTCAAATCGTTTGGTAAATTATCCGAAAATTATCAATCACTTCTCGAAAGTGGAAAGTGGAGTGATTTTGTGACGAGCAGTTTCGTGTGCACAAGACTGTTCTCACCACTCGTTCCCCAGTGTTTGCTGCAATGTTTGAGCATGAAGATACCAAAGAAATGAAGGAAGTTCAAGTGGTGATTGAGGATGTCGAGGTGGACGTGTTCAAGTTGCTGATTGGGCGCATTTACACGGGCAAGGTGGACTAAGTGGATGTACATGCAGCTGAACTGTTGGTTGCTGTTGACAAGGTTTGTTGTTGCCCACTTCGTCTTCTAACACTAATTCACAATATTTCCCACACAGTACCAATTGGACGACTTGAAATGTCCTGTCGCAGCACTGGGACATTCAAAATGTTCAAAATCAATTGACTGTTCAAAAGTTGGACATGATCAAAGTGGGATTGTCAGTAACAAATTGTCCAATAGCTTAGTACTTTAGCATCGCAGCACTGGGACATTCAAAATCAATTGACTCTTCAAAAGTTGGACATGATCAAAGTGGGATTGTCAGTAACAAATTGTCCAATAGCTTAGTACTTTAGCATCGCAGCACTGGGACATTCAAAATCAATTGACTCTTCAAAAGTTGGACATGATCAAAGTGGGATTGTCAGTAACAAATTGTCCAATAGCTTAGTACTTTAGCATCGCAGCACTGGGACATTCAAAATCAATTGACTGTTCAAAAGTTGGACATGATAAAAGTGGGATTGTCAGTAACAATTTGTCCAATAGCTTAGTACTTTAGCATCGCACCACTGGGACATTCAAAATCAATTGACTGTTCAAAAGTTGGACATGATCAAAGTGGGATTGTCAGTAACAAATTGTCCAATAGCTTAGTACTTTAGCATCGCAGCACTGGGACATTCAAAATCAATTGACTCTTCAAAAGTTGGACATGATCAAAGTGGGATTGTCAGTAACAAATTGTCCAATAGCTTAGTACTTTAGCATCGCAGCACTGGGACATTCAAAATCAATTGACTCTTCAAAAAGTTGGACATGATAAAAGTGGGATTGTCAGTAACAAATTGTCCAATAGCTTAGTACTTTAGCATCGCACCACTGGGACATTCAAAATCAATTGACTGTTCAAAAGTTGGACATGATAAAAAGTGGGATTGTCAGTAACAAATTGTCCAATAGCTTAGTACTTTAGTATCGCACCACTGGGACATTCAAAATCAATTGACTGTTCAAAAGTTGGACATGATAAAAGTGGGATTGTCAGTAACAAATTGTCCAATAGCTTAGTACTTTAGCATCGCACCACTGGGACATTCAAAATCAATTGACTGTTCAAAAGTTGGACATGATAAAAGTGGGATTGTCAGTAACAAATTGTCCAATAGCTTAGTACTTTAGCATCGCACCACTGGGACATTCAAAATCAATTGACTCTTCAAAAGTTGGACATGATAAAAGTGGGATTGTCAGTAACAAATTGTCCAATAGCTTAGTACTTTAGCATCGCACCACTGGGACATTCAAAATCAATTGACTCTTCAAAAGTTATTATGTTGTTAAACTGGTTTAAAAAACAATTTTAGTTCTCTATCATTGATAAGTTAAATCTAAAACTTGAATCAAATAATTTTCTTTTGTTTATCTTTAAAATTGAAAACTCAGAGAACAGCAGAACATCAAGTCGACTGCAGCGTTTGTTGTTCTCATCTGGTTGAAATCTCCTCTTTAGTTCAATGGCGATATTGATGGTGATTGGTGGATGATAATTTCTTTTTACGATTACGATACGATTCCTTTCATTGTCTTCAAGATAATTAATGTGATGTGAAAACAAGAATAAGTATAATAAAGAAAAATTAAGTCTAAAATCGAAACTTACTAAAGGTAAAACGATTTTCACGATTTTTAACAAACTAAATAGTTTTCAAAGTTGAAGTTGAATGAATATTCAGATATTTAATCCAGTTTTTATTAGTTACTTTTATATTATTGTCAGAAAAGTCTTAACGACTTTGTTTGTCGTGAATTATTAATCGAGATTTTACTGGTCCAAGCCGCATTTTAAAGTTTGCAATTTGAAGTTTGGCAACTTACTTTAAGATATATGGTATTGGCTTCATTGGCTCCATTAATTTGTAACATATGCCAACCAAGTCGTTACACTTGAATTTGAAATATATATTTTGGTTTATTTAAATCTTTATTTCTCTGATTTTTAAATATTGAAATAAATTTAATATAAAAGTGCACGCAATAGTGTTATTGTCTTCGTCAAGTAACTCAGTCTATGGTGTTTTTCACAATAACAATTAGATTTAATATTGATTACTAATATCAAATCTAGAATATACCACAAATTAATTTATTACAATATTTTAACAGAATTTACTCGTCCGTATTCAAGTTTTTTTTATGTGCGTCGCTAAATAATAATAATAATTTATTACAATTTTAGAAGGTCAAATACGTTATATTATATAAAATTTTTAATTCAGGAGCCAGTGGCGAAATCAGATGATGTTAAATGAATTTTATATATTTCAATTTACAAAACACTTCCATCATTTTAATTTAGAATTTTTATAAATTCCCGATAATTATAATTTCACTAATTTTAAGGCAATATTTTACAATTTCACTTATCTACTATCTACTGTTCATCACAATCCAGTCCAGCGCCCCGTACAGTCCATCACCGATGGTGGCGCTGCATTCCATAATTTCCCACTTGATTTCCGGTGAAATTGTCATGGGAAATGATAATAGTGCTATGCGATAGAGTGGATATAGGATAGTCCATGTCTACTTTACATATTCAATCCTTACCTCAAATCCCATTTTTAAAATGTCATCCTAAGGGAGGGCTTAATGAGATAATTAAAAGGGACCCACCAATGGAATTAATCACAGAATTAGCTCAATTTGGATCAACACTACTTTTCTCTGGTATAATGAACAATCCAATTCCAACAATAGGCCCATAACAACAACAATCCGTTTGATTTGATAATAAGATGCGATCCATTTGGCTTATCTTGGATCACTGTTTGCATTCACATACAACTTTGACAAATTTTCATCTAAACTTCCTTGTTGTATTTACTGACATTTGAATCTCATTCCATTGTACCAATCCATCCAATCGATTCGATTCGATCTCAAAGCTGCATACCTTGATAATTTACCCCCAAATTCAATTGAGACTGGCGATACTTCCCTTTCTCAAGATGGAGGATATTTTCCCATTTCCGAAAACAACTCATCTATTTCTGATGAAAATTCTATTGCTATTTCTGAATACCATTTGTCCGCCATCCCATCCAATTTAATTGACATTAATTCAATTCCTGAACTTTCGAAATTTTAAAAAAATAAATTTGCCTATAAAAATTTGTAAGTTATATATTTTTAAAGATTTTATTCAATAAATTGAAAAAAATTTATTTTTAAGGGTGTATATTCGTAATCGGCTTACCAAATTAACGAAAAAAAGTTTCCCGTGCACTTTTGAAAATTGTTCAGCTCTTCCATTAGGCACTGAAAAATCACTACAACGCCATGTAAGAGATATTCATCACGGTGGTAGTGTGAAAACATGTAAAGATTGTGGATCTAAATATGCCAATAGTCAAACTTTGAAATCCCATCATTGTTTTTTACACCTGCCTATTGCTTGCCCCGTCGATAATTGTTCCGCAGTATTCTCTGAGAATGAAAAGCGCCAAGATTATGATAATCATGTTTTTCAAAATCATTTTAGACAGAACAATAATTTCAAATATTTGTTACCCTTTTATTGTCTTGTTTGTCAAAATCATTATTCAAATCTAACCACTGCATTCAATTGCAAATGTCAAACAAACAGTGTATTAGATATTTACAAGAAGATAGTTCGATATCGTGAAAATGGTAAACTATGTGAACGTCCAGCTACGGATCCTGAACTTTCTATCAATGAGAAGTATAAAGATTTTGACAAATGTCGCCCATCTTACAATGTATAAATTTTATTTTTCTTATTCCTATTCATCCTTATCCTTATTCTCGTGGTAGTCGATTTATTTGTTCAGTTTGTTCCAAAGAATATGATGACCAAGGTAAAGCTAACCGAAACTGGTACAAGAATCATCTGACTGGTCAGTTCCGGTGCAAGCTCACGAACGACTGTGCCCAAGTCACAGAAGGCCAAGAACATTGTGGACGAACGAGACCCGAACGAATATGTTCGACTGGTGACGGAAGAGTTCGAGAGTTTTCATTTCTATTCATTTGAAATTCTGTTAAATATTTTGATGTAAGTGAATTTAAATAAATTCTGTTGAGTTTTTGTCTAAAAACATTTTCAAAACAGATAATTGTCACGAGTGAGTTTTGTTTGTAAACATTGTATGGAATGTTGCCTAAACAATTTTTAACTTTATTAATGGGAGATTAGTTAAAGTTGTGGTTTCGTGGTTCGTTGAGAAAGAAATGTCGTGTTCAGATAGCACAGATCTTTAGCACTTTCAGTCCAATAAGAAATAATGTATTATATAATAAGAGATTTATAAATTATAATTGCTTATTGAAAATATATTCTACTTAGACGTCGAATACGAAGTCTATGTCAAACAGAATAATGGAGAAAATGCGTTGATTGATGAAGGAGATGATGAGATGATTGAAGTGATTGAATTAGGTGATGACAAAGACAGTTCAATCACCAATCTCGTCATCTTCTCTTTGCACTCGGACCAATCAATGAATGCGCTATTAACAAGCTTGCCATATAGTTTCACCAATGTGTTGGCAAACTTCCGCTTCAGTGAGAGAACCAAAAATCGATGGCATTGGTAGGACATTTGGCGGTTAAACTGGCCATCGAAGTCAGGCGCGAGATGACACGTGTGCGTGTCCTGCAAGATTATGACCTCAACAGACGGGAAAACCCATGGGATGAGCGACTCAAATTGATGGTGAGATTGCTTCTGCAAGACCAATCGGAGAATCCTGATTTGTGGCAGTGACAATGTTTGATCATCGGCTTTCTCGAAAGCGGTGTTGTCGAAGACCTGAGCAAGTCCAAAGTCTAGCAGCTTGATAGTCGAAAAGATCTTGATGATGATCTAACAACTCCAAAATTGTCCATTTTAAGATCTTGGTGACAGAGATGGTGCTTCGAATGAATGAACTGCAAGACGGAACCAATTTGGTGAAACAGTTTAAGCGCCATTTCCTCATGATCGAACGCAAGGGCATTCATGAACCAATCGTTAAAGTCGTAATCGACTTTTTCAACAACCAATCCGTAGAGAATTAATCCAACTGGTGGCTTGAGTTCGTCTAATTTGGCAGCATTCTTGATGAGCTTCGTTTGTCGAATGCCATTCGAATCGTTTTGTTCCACGACAATTTGAAAGTCACATTCAAATTGTACAATGTTGAGGTTGTGTTTCCTTTTTAGCCGATATGCGTTCGCTTCACGAGCAAAGCTCTTCCACAGATCCGAATCATATGTTCGTATGCGAAGAGGCTGGAAAAACTTGCACACAACTTCCATGTTCGGATTGCGACTGCTTCGTGCACTGTAGACAGAGCCAAAAGAGCCACTGCCTAGTAAATCATCTTCCTCAACTTGAAGACCCACTTCAGTCCTCAAGGCAACTTCCGTCTGACGGTTCAGAAGTGGGTTCGTAATACCGAGGTAGGCAAGGCAAAGATTCATTTTGATTTGGTCAGTTGATTGAGCGAGCAAGCAGAGCAAATACGAAGTAAATGAACTAGTTGGCTCACTGGCTAGACATAGGCCCAGTTTAAATAGACCCAACTAGTGATTCTTGTTCATAATTCATTTATTGAACAATGTTGGAATCATTTTGGCTGACTATAGTGTTGAGACAATTGAACTAATAATTGAGACGCGAGAACATGAAGACTGTTCACACTCGTGATTCCGTACTTTTCCGAATCGACTGGACAAATCACTTCTAATGTGATCCGAATCAACTTTTCATCCGATCTGAAGTCAAACGCGTCAAACCGTATAATACGATTCAAAATCGACCGGTATCTTCCTATCAAGGTTAAACCTTTCACCAAGGCCTTGCTCGACGCAAAAGTTGTCACTATCCACAATACCGCGCCCTGAGTTCTGGTTAAAAATATCTGCCTCGAAGCGTAGATTTTTTTAAAAAATAATAATTATTATTTTCAGCCTGAAGAAAATGGCAGCGTTCAAGTCTACGATCCGATTTTCAATGCATCAAACGATTTCGCCCTTTTTGATCCGCTACCCAACCTAATGATTTTCTCGAAATTGGCTTTGGATTGCGATTTGGCAAAATTCCCTGGATTTATTTGCATTATATTATTTTCACAATATTTTTAATTGCAATCGGAATTGATTAATAAATTTGATTAAGTGCTTTTTAAGTAAAGTTGAAAATGTTGTTTGAATCTCTTATAAATTCAAACAACAAACTCACACATGATGGCGGCGTTGTTCTAAACAAACATTGTTAAATGATTTCAGATTTATTACAAAAAATTGTTATTAGGGAGAAAGTTTGAATCTATAGATTAGTATCGCGAGTACAAAGTAAGTTGTTTTGGGCCTGTAATTCAAATAACAATGCAAAATCAATCAAATCAAATCGTAGATCAATTTTTCAATTATTCCCTAAATTGTTGTATCCATTCTCGATTTACTTGTTGAACATTAACAATACTTGTCGATCGGGTTTATGAATATAAGTGTGTAACAACCTTTATTAAAAAATAAAACAAAACAAAGGGAAGCTGCTTACACCATGTGTAAGTTGCCGCGCGGACACAGCATACCGGATCTGTCTATAAAGATAATACTCCAAAGATAATTGATATATGAACGAATAACTTTAGGCTAAGATCTCTTCTTGGGAGCACCATATATATGATGGTGAATCATACGCAGCGAAGCCACCAGGACAGACTCAGCAATCCTCGGCAAAACACCCTTGTCGAGCCGAAATCTTTCGAAGAAATCGGACACACTTGAGCCAACTGTCCAATGGGTCAATGGATACGAATCGCCACACTAAAGTTGGAACTCAATCTCATCATCAGCCTCAACCTTTCGCCTTTCTTTTCGTCTTACTCACAATCCGTCATAAGAATGACTTTCAATCAGAATCCTGCTGAACATTTGAGCATCTGGGCTGACACTCCTCCTGAAGCCCACATGATCAAAAAATATCTAAAAGCGAATTTTATGAACTAGTGGGAAAATGCGCAACTCTATGCCGATCAACAGGCTGAACTGGCCACTTCAACGTAGTCCATGTCGTGTGCGATGCTGAAAGTTTTGGATCGATTTCAAGAAGAATTGAAACCGAAACGGGCCATAGGTGTAAAGCTCATCAAGTGCAAGTACAATCACCAAAAGTAAACCGATTTGGTGCATGCCCGACTAGTCCAACGTGAATTGGACATTCTGGAACGAGTCAGTAGCTATGGTCATATCCTCCAATACTACAGGAACGTCTTTGATCCCGCTAAAGGACACGCCATGATCCAAACTGAGTTCTTGGAACAAACATTTGGCCAACTTGTCGAGACACGTCGATTGGAGCAAGGCATCATCGTGCACATGGCCGAACAATTGCTCGACGCTCTTAGGTACCTACAAGATCTCAAGATTGTGCATCATGATCTCAAACCGGCCAATATCATGTTGACTCATAAAGTATATCTCGACGATCTGCCACGGGATGAGATTCAAAAGCGACTAATGAGCTCTACCATCAAAATCATCGATCTTGGCATTGCGAAACTCTATCCAAATCGTAACCCGATCGAGTTCGAGTACCGGAAAGGCTCCCCAAGATTCTTGAGTCCCGAGAAGCTCAACCTCAACTTGCCGTACGATGCCAATTCATCAGATATGTACGCCCTGGGGGTCACACTAATGTATCTCTACGTTGGCACATACGAACTGGACCTCTACCTCAGTGCCCATTCCGATCTTGTGTTGGATGGTCCCCTGCGAGTACCCAACTGGCTTCAAGTGGCATATGGTCTCATGCCACTCAACAGTGTCCACTGTCTTGAGCACATCATTGTCGGACTGTTGAATAACGAAAATGACTTGCACGGAAGATTCACTGCTCAAATCGCCCAAAGAGAGCTCGGCCGTTTGCCTGTAGAAGTGAGAGAATCGATGAAGTCGTCATTCGTTTCGATCCTGGATCGAGTTATTACTTCTCTTGTTTAACATTTTATAAATCTTGATTTGCTTGACTTTATTAAAATTACATTTCTTTATGTATAAATTTGTGTATTTACTTATTATTTACTTTGAAGTAGAAGCAAAGAGAGTGATCATCAATTTAGAGTAAATGTCAATGTGTAGATGATTTTGGAGAAATGAAACTTATTTTGTAAGTGTGACTTTTGAATCCAAAGTGTCTAATTATGATCTCTGTTGGATGCATAGAACGAATGTTAAAATCATTGTTTTAAACGTTTCTTCTGTCTATTTCTAGAAAGCATGATCACACTATTCAATTCTGAATCTGTTCATTTTAGCAACGAATGCAGCACCAATGTATCCACCTTTCGAACTGTACATTGAACAACATTTTGCTCCAATTGGAACAATTTTCCCATTTTCATGGACTTCCAGACACTATAGGGATAGACTGGGCAATCTTTCAAAACAAGGTTTTTATTTCATCTATGATTTCTTAATCAAATTTGTCCTGTACAACATCATTCATTGACCATTGACAGCCAATTCTTAGTTCAATTATCTCAACACTCAGTCAGCAAAATGAATCCAACATTGTTCAATAAATGAATTATACCCAAGAATCACTAGTTGGGTCTACTTAAACTGGGCCAAGTGGAGCCAGTGAGCCAACTGGTTCATTTACATCGTATTTGCTCTGCTTGCTCGCTCTCAATCAACTGACCAAATCAAAATGAATCCCTGCCTTGCCAAACTCGGTATTACGAATCCAAGTCTAAACCGTCAGACGGAAGTTGTCTTGAGGACTGAATTGGGTCTTCAAGTTGAGGAAGCCGACATACTAGGCAGTGGCTCTTTTGGCTCTGTCTACAGTGCACGCCGCAGCCGCAATCCGAACGAGCAAGTTGTGTGCAAGTTTTTCCAGCCACTGCGCATAAAGTCATACGATTTGGAGCTATGGAAAAGCTTTGCTGATGAAGCGAACGCATATCGGCACATCCAAAGCATCAACAACCGAGGCTGCACCAACATTGTACAATTTGAATGTGACTTTCAAATTATCGTACAGTACGATTCGAATGACAATCGAGAAGTGAAGCTCATCAAGAATGCTGCCAAATTGGACGAACTGAAGCCACCAGTTGGGGCAATTCTTTATGGATTGGTGGTGGAAAAAGTCGATTACGACTTTGACGATTGGTTCATGGCTGCTATTGCGTTCGATCATGAGCAAATAGCGCTTGAACTGTTTCGCCAAATTGGCTCCGTCTTGCAGTCCATTCATTCGAAGCACAATCTCTGTCACCAAGATCTCAAAATGGACAACTTTGGAGTTGTTAGATCATCAGATCGATCTTTCCCGACTGTAAAACTGCTCGACTTTGGACTGGCTCAGGTCTACGACAATGCCACTTTCGAGAAAGCCGAAACAAAGTGTGCAAAGACCTTTTCGATGGAACAAGATGTTGAACTGATCAAGGTTCAAGACGAGTACGAATTTTGCTGCCAAATGGATCCTTTCACGAAGGAAAGTTTCAAATTTGGTCGTATTCTGGTGGATGTCATCCGTAAACTTTGTGGCGATTCCGACAAGCTAATGGACAAGCTCCAGAATAAACGGTTCAGAAGACTCGTTATTGCACTTGCCAACGCCCAATTGACCATCAGCTCGGCAATTGCAATCGCCAAGTCTGAAGGCATCGTTTGAAGTTTATCGTTTTCATTATTGTATTATTTCAAATTATTTTATTTTTTTCATTTTTGTACATTGAATTTATTACATTGATTTATATATAAGTTTTTTTTAATTGTGAATAAATATTCCACTTTCTGTTTTTACCTTTGATAAAAAAGTTATCTTTGAACGCATTTTGAGTAGAATGTTGCAATGCGCATTTGAACGGGTTTTGTTTTTTGATTTGCCTCAGGCTTGTGTTTACTCAATTTGACTGAAGTATATAAGTTGACATAGTGGCTTTGGCTTTTAAGACTATTCTACTTTTGAGTGTTTTAATTCGCAATCTCGTAGTAAAATCAATTACAAAATGAATTCCTCTCTACATCTCAACTCTCTGCCCGATTTGTGTCTGTTGACCATCTTTGATTGTATCCCAAATTCATTCGGCTCAACATAGAAGAATATCTCGAAATTGACAATTCACTGTTGACACGATTCTGTTCACACTTTACTTCACTCAAACAACTTCAACTTTGCATCAAATCAAACTTTACCAAACGTCTTTCCTGGCTATCACTCCTGATGCATCTCGATAATCTCGATTTGAATTTGTCTTATTATTTCGACTCAATCAAAGACAACCAACTCGACATTGCTCTATTCAAATATTTAAATCTGTTCACACCTTGAGCATCACCTTCAATCAAAATTCCAACGATTCTCTCAAGCTAATAGATTCAATCAATTTCGTCCATCACTTTCCTAACCTCAACTTTCTAAACATAATTTTTGATTTTGCGGGTGAAGATTATAAAATTTTTCTCCGGTTAAAAAATTTAAAACCTACCTAGAACCAGTTTCGAGCCATGATCGAGCCACTCATAATCAAGTGCAAACAATTGATCGATATTGTCTACACAAGTCCATATTGCGAATTTGTACGAACTCGAGAGTTTGAAATTAGGTGTTTGTATTGTTAATTTTCAATTTTGTGAAACTTTTATATACAATATATATTGTTTGATTCAAATGAGTCATTTCCAATATTCAAAATTGCTCAAAAGTAACTATAATGATATTTATTAATAATTTGTAAATAAAGAAATAATTAGAGTTTACAATGAAATTATACTATAATAAAGACAATAATTAAACTTATCGATTCTTCACTACTTTGGACTTGGATCCGGAGCCTCCAGAGGCTTGTTTCGGGACATTCTTAGACTTTTTACACTTCAAATTTGGACCCAGCGGGAGTTGGCTTGGAACAGGAAGAAGATGGTGAATCACAGTAGAAACGTGTTGTGATTGATTGGTCAAATGAATTGAGTAATAGTTCCGTAAGGATAGAATGCGTTTGGATTGAACGCAATGGATCTATTTACATTATCACGAGCTGATTGTTGAGATAAACCTGATTAAGAGATGATAATTGTGTTAAGGCATTAAGTGCAACACAATCCATATCCTTAATTCCTTGGTTTTGAACCATTCGACCTTTAAACTTTATTAATTGATCAATTTGAATCTCATGGGATCCTTGCAAGACCCAATAGCGTGACTAATGTCAATTTTATTATATTTTAAAAAATTATTTAAAAAAAATTTAAATAGCACCCAATTAAAAATTGTTACATTTTGAATAAATAAGTTAATTATGAGAGACGAATTTTCTTTTATGTCCAAAAAGGTGCTACAACGTATCGTGTTTGGATGTAATAACAATTTCTATCAAATTAATTTGAATACAATAAAACCCTGTTAATTACCTCTATTTTTCCAAGGAATGTAATTAATATTTTTAAAAATATTGAATTTTATATATTTATATATTATATAAATTTAATTTGAAAAAATATTTATTTGTAACCCAACTTTGGATGGATATGTATCTGCTCGCAAGAATCGTTCGCAACTTGTCTAAATTTTGCCACCGCTTATACAATGGCTTGAAGCGTCATGTTAAAGTGCTGTACTATGGTTTCGATGCGGTGAAAGATTGTGAAAATGGCAAACAACCTCAATGGATCGAGTCGCCAAAAGGCAAGTTTAATTGGGATTATTTGTTGGCTTTTCTGCTTGGAGCGTACATTCTGGTGGACTCTGCGTTTGAATTTGCTCGAAATGGATTTCATTACAACCCAAATGGAATGGACCGCCTCTATACACATCGAATATTTCCGAGACAATTCTGGCTGGTGGGTGATGTGGTCGTGGGCAACGGCATCTGGCTAGTGGCAATTAGCTTTGGCTTTCTGCTGTTTGATCCAATGATGAGCCCAAAATTCCGAATGTACTTAATTGAGAACGATGAATTGATTGTGAATCCTCGAGTTTTGGTGGGTGAGAAGGAAAAGAGAGAAATTGTAAAATTTCGTAAAAAGTATCGAAAATTTGTGGACATCTTGGAAGTTGTGGTTCAGCTGCAGTGTCAGTGCTTCTTTGTTGGCAATTTCGTTTGGTTTTATTGGACCGGTGACATCACTGACTACTCGATGGTGCTGTTCACGAGTGTATTCTTTCTGTACGCTGCATTCAACAACTCTGCACTGTTGCTCTTCTTTGTGCTCAATCTGCGTTACATTCGCATTAAGCAAAAGTGCAAAAGTGAAAAGATTTGTAAGCTCAATCTGCAATTGATGGCAATTAAAAGCAATGGCAAAGGCATCGGGCAGATCCTGTTGGGCATTCAAAAGTGGCGTCAGTTTTGTTTGTTTGCTCAGGAGATGACTCAAATCTATGATGAGGTGAGATGTCAAAATGCGTTCTGGTCCAAGTACGTCACTGGCACTTTCATTGTCTACGTGATGGGCACGTGCTATTTGGCGTATGCATTCCTGTTCAAACAGTCACAGGCTGGAATTATGCGACAGTTTTATGCATTCTTTGCGGTGGATTTTATGAGCATTCTACTGTTGGTCACCTTGGAATGTTCACGAATTGTGCAGCAAAATGTGAAAGTGTCCAAGCAGATGCTCGTGTTTGGTCATCTCTATCAGGAGACGCATCTTGTTCCTGTACGACATCTCTTCAAGGTATTTTGTGTGGGCATTTGGGTTATCATTATAATCGTGATCATTTTCACCTTTAGCTCAACGGACTGGCATCGAATCATCGGAACATTGCCCGAATTTCCTTTACTCTCACGAATCAGTATCGTATCAACTCAAAGATGTTTGAATTGGTATTCTTTTGTGAATATACTGATTTAATGACAAGTTTTTGATTTTAATCTTTTCTTTATAGTTATTCTCGTGTATTGTCACTTTCTTCTTAATGATTTTGGGAAATTCAGAGAAATTCTAATTCTAACTCACTTTGTTTGAACGCTTCGTAGTTTTGCACTAAATTTGTAACTCTGTAATCGGTAATTTGTTTTAATCTTGATCAGTATACAATTTTCTCCTTTTGTTGTGTATAAAACATTAATTGCTGGTATTTTTAGATCGATTCTATTTAATCAATAAATAATTCCATTAAAATTTACATTCAATCCATTAAATTCCATTTATTGTTAGATTTCAATTTAATAACAAAAAATTTTGCTTTAAAATAATTTTAAATTTCGAAATCCTTCCGCCAGTAAAACCTGTAATATACAGAAGAATAAACAATTTTAAATATTTGTTTGCATTTCAGGAGCGGCTGCACCAAAATCCTAAAATGGTTCTCTCGGGAAGATTCATTTTTGTCTGTAAGATTTTCTTCGTTTTCGTCATAATCTGAATAGAGGTAAACAATTTTGAGATTAGGAAACAGATGCGCGAAATTTATTAAATCCATTAGTTTGATGGAGTCGTCGAAATTGGGATAGAGGGTGACACTTAGAGTGCAAACTGATTCAAGTGGAGCAATTTCGAGTTGAACAGAAGCGTCTTGGATAGAACCGAGATTACTCAAATTCAAGTGAAGACTGTCGAGTTTCTTGAGTGGAGATAGACAAGAAAGATGTTTGGCAAAGTCGGATTCGATGTAGATTTGCATTTTCTCCAGTGAAATGAAGTGTGAACAAAAACGTGCCAACAATGAATCGTCAATTTTAAGACAATACTCTGTGTTGAACTCAACAAATTTACTTGCAAATTGTGGGCACAACTTGAGATAGGACTCTATTGCACGATCATCATGTTTAGGAAATGCAATTTCAATACGACGCAGAGCTGTGTTGCCTTCTGCATATTTCATGAGCCACTTTGCATTGAATGGCAAATTACATTTGAATTCTTCGAGTTGGGCGACAATGGGAAATGTGCAATGATAGTCAAAGGCATATTTCAATGATAATCGCTTCAATAAGGGTAAATTGTTGATTGCATTGACTATTAAAGCAGTATTTGAATTGTCATTTGGCAGAAAAGTATTGCTCAACTTCAATTCGACCAATTTTGTCGACCACTGGTGAGTGAACAAGTCTGCCAATGCAATGCACGATATGACTGGATCATCTGAGAAACATCGCTCTTCAATACTCAACGAGGTGACATTGCGAAAGTGGGTGATCACATTTTCGGTTACTGAATTTCCAATGCTTTTCAACTGAATGCCTGGGTAATTGTTGTTGTACTGTTGTGGTTTAGACTCACAAATTGAACGATAACGCTCACAATAGACAAACAAATCGAGTCTGCGTCTACGTGCACACGCACTCTTCTCAAGCGAATACCATCGATGGCAAACATGACCAATATTGCGAGTGAGATCATCGAGGGGGATGCGATCGAAGATGGTCAACAGACACAAATCAGGCAGTGAGTTGAGATGTTGAGTAGGATTCATTTTGGAAAGTTTAAAAACGATCTTACAAACTTGGAAACAAAAAATTTTAGTTTTCAAAGTAGAAAATACAGCCAACTTATATACTGAAGTAAACACGCGCAACAAGATGGAAAACTGCTCGGATATTTTGAGTAGTTGAATTTTTCAAAAGTGTGTTTGTTTTTTTCTCTAAATAATTTAAAAATGTTCAGGAAAAAGTTGTACCCATCTTGTTCCACGGTAATTTGGTCAATTTGGCTTTAAATCAACGAGAACTGTAATCAATTTTGTCACTTACCCGCCACAGAATCGGTTAAAAACAATAGTTTACTCTACAATCTTTGGTTTTTGCACGGCTTATCATAATATCAGTGACCTTTCACCTTACTAACTTTTCATTTTTCTGTCCAAAAGTCGGAACGCATACAGCAGTACAGCTGAAAAGCACAGTTGTTAGATTTTTAGGATTATTTTTAATATAATTTTGAGTTTGCTAACATTTTGATGGTGGCTTTTGAGTGTGGCATTACCATTTCGACTGTTGTTCGACTGATTCGCTCAGCTCACAATTTTGAACTCAAGTTTCGGCTTGTGGTTTTGTCTTCCTCTTGTGCACTCAATTTTGTCACAATTTTGTTTTCAATTGGTTCAATTGTATTATCCCGCAAACTTGTTTTCCAAACAGGTTAGTGTGTGTTTTGTTTCAATTTGACTGGCTCAACTAATCCAAAACCTGAAATCGTTTACAGATTGCAATCCCATCTTTTCTCGAGAAACTGTTCAAACAAGGCATCAAACTTGTTGATAATTCCTATATCTTCTGACACTAAAGTGAGTTTGTGTTTGTGCTGTAATATCGATTATTCACATTCTTTTGGTGACAAAACTTGATAAAACATGATATACAATAGTTAGTATGCAATACATTAGATACATAGCCCTCATACACAAATTACAATTTAAAATAATTAAATTGTGTACAAATTGAGCTTTTACTTCTATGCCATCAATTGTGTCCACTATAGGGAAAGCGTATAATCATGTGTGTATTTGAAATATGAAATTTATTTTGTCTTTTTAATAAATTCTAATCGATTTGTCTTTTCAGAAAAATTGTTTGATTCAAAACGTTCCAAGGTCCTTTTTGTCTTGAAACAATCTTAGAGTGCACAATCTGCTCAAAATGAAACTGAAGCGAAGCTACGAAAAGCATTTCATCAAAGCATCAATGGAACAGATGGACTGCGGAGATAAATCAGACGATGATAAGCTGATAAATTCTGAATCAACCTCATCTCCTTTGGTACCCACTAAATCAAAGCGCGATCGTGCCAATTTACCACTTGAAACAAAACTCGACAAATTAATCACCAAGTTTGATCAGCTAATCTTCAGACACGAACTCGATTTCACTGTGATTGAGAGCAACTTTGGAGATAAACTTTGGACTGATGAAGTGGTCAAGGCTGACAATTTCTGGCAATGCTTCATTGGAGCGCTCATTCGCAAGTTAGGCTTCACTGAGGATGAAGCCTATAACAAAGACGCAGATGATGCAACAAATCCAACTGCACTGGATGACATCAATTACAGGGAGGTTGAGGCTGGTTGGATTTGGTGGGAAATCAAAGCGAAACAACGTGATGATGAACTTGAGTTGCCTTCTGTTGGTGACTTTGTTGGTTACATGGCCAAGTATTTGGACGACCCCAAAGTACAAAGCACTGAACTAGAAAACACCTTCCTTGTAATTGCCGTTTTCTTCTATCTCTACCCGCTGAGCGAGATTCGAGAAATGGCTCAACTCAACAGCAAATGCATTCTCACTCATCTGATGGACCAAATTGTGGACAAGGTCAACTCATTACAATCCGCCATTTATGCTCTGTTTGCGCTTCAACGTGTACTCCAAGCATCGGTACTTCTCTCAGAAGTGCCAAATTATTGGAAATTTAAAGAAGCACTTAATGAGTTGGCTAGTTTCATATCAGATGTAGAATACGATCTGGATCTGGGTAAAGAGGAGGATGCCTTTCGAGCATATCAGGCTTCAATGTTGGCAAAGGTCACTTTACAGAAGCTGGTCAAACAGGAGAAATTGTCAAGTCAACCTAAAATCAAGGAGGAACACGCGCTGATCAGTTTGTGTTTGCGAAATTGGTTCTGTGGCACCTCGTCTGGATACTGCAACTTTCAGATGGAAGAATCAGTGCACAGAATTACCAAGCAGCGTCACCTGTACTTTGAAATGATGTACCTCACCACTGGATCAATCAAGATGGGCATTTGCAACAATTTGGTCAGGTACTTCAAGCAGGAAGACAAGAAGGATGGCAAGAAGAAAGGAAGGAAGGTCGATTGTGGCTATGACATGACCACCTGTACGCATACATTTTGTTTTGATGGCTACCAGAAGGAGAGTTCGCGAGATGGTCAGGATAATATCCCAATGGTTGTGGGTGAGATCAAGGCGGGCTCGGTGGTGGGTGTCAGGCTCGATACATTGGACAGGACGGTGACCTACTATCTCAATGGAGAGGAAGTCAAGGAGAAAAGAAAGAAAAAGTCAAATCGATCTAAAGGCAAAAGTCGTTCTTGGGAAAGCAATCCATACTACGTGACCATCTCATTGGCAGCCATGCAACAAGCAACCATTCTCCTCACAAAGGAAGAGTGGCTCAAACCACCAAATTTCGCCCACGAATTGCACGAACTGTTTTATGATAATTGGCAGTTTCGAATGGTCCGTTGATTGGCATATTTTCTACAGAGTTTCTATATATTGTAACCCATATAACACGAATATCTTGCATTATTTCTCTTCATTATGATTCATTATGACTTCACTCTATTCAAACCTAATTTGCGATTTTACCGCGCCTGAAGAGAATAATCAAAATTGTAACAAGCATAACATTTTTTAAAATCAACATTTTTGTATAAACTCAAACTTTTTTTCTGTTAAAAAATCTTTAATAAATTCTATACAAATAAAAAATCTTGAATCTATTCGTTTCATTTCTATTACGAATATTCAGTTCGCCACGATTCCCTTCCATAAGCGACTTTGAGTTTGTCGAAAAATTGTTTCACTTGAACTTCTAAAGCAACTCGATCATTATTAGGTAACTTTGATTTGAATTAATTGTATAACTTCGCATTTGATATGTGATTAAATTTGTTTTTAAGTATTATTCAATTAAACTTCAATTCAATTAATCTTTCGAAAACCTCGCAATTATATTTCGAAATCCTGTTAGAAAAAAATTTGGTTTCAGCGTTCTATAATTAAAATTCTGGATGTGACATTGAAATGGATTTTCTAATCTGGTTTTAAAATGGTGTTTTATAATTTTTATTTTTTAGAATTCAATTAGAATTGTCAACATTTTGAGGTGTTAACAGATTTCTTTGATTTAAAAGGTCATTCTAATTTTGCTTAATTTGAATATTTTATTTTAATTATAATTACGTAAAGTGACTTTTAATTAACAACGTTCAATTATAATTTTTAAAAATAGGTTTTTAATTTATTGATTCCTGAGTTTTTCTTTTGATTACTGTTATTTGGATGAATGTTTAAACTTTTTAATGATATCATAAGAATTTAATAGGTTTTTGAGAATTAGAATACTATTTTTGAAATGTCCTTTATATGCAATTATTGCAGAAATTTGATATTCGTATTTATTTCATGAAAATTTAAATGATTTGTTAGTAAGATTTCTTTTACGTGCATTTTGAAAAGGTTAGCAATTCATTTACAGGACACTTGTAAACGTGTAGTTCCTCAATTTTCATTAGTTAGGTTATGCCAGGGTTTTAATCAAAAATTGGATACGGTTTTATCAGAAAAAGTTACTATTTATTTTTATTACTTCAAAATTAATTGTGTTATGATTTAAATATTATTCTTAGCGCTGGTATTCTAAAAACTGGTTACTTATTTGTTTATTAAATTGGAAATTGTCTATGATTTTAATTAGTGTATTAATACAACATTTTTGTTCAATTTATAATTGTTTTTGGATCGCGTAAAATAGTTTTTCAAACTTAATTAGCTCATATTGCCAAAAGTAACTTTATTTGCTCATGCTTAATTTTATTGTTAGTACAAATCTTGATAATGGGACACTTTAGGATGTTACGTATTTCTTCATTATGGTCTATTTATAAAAGGTTAGAAACAATAATTTTTATGTCAAAGAATAAAATATCTTCAATCTCCAGTTGTTTTCGCCATTTCGTTCTCAATCAGATTTTGATATATTTGTTGACTATCTCAGACATATCCATAAATTGCTCCTATTCTGGGAGTCTCACAGATAGACACTTGAGCTTTGTATATAGCTGTAAATACTTTGTAATTCATTTTGTTTAATTCTTATGTATTCTTTTGTTAAATTGATTGTATCTTGCCGTCAAATGCGAAAGCAATGACGGTTGCTTATTGTCATTAATTAAAAAAAATCTCCAGTTGTTTGGTTCTATAAATTTCGTTTCTTGTTTCGAATTTCTTTCTTAAAATCTCCTTCTTTAAATTATTATCAGTTTCGTTATAGTCGATTAACTCATTAATATTGATTTCTATCATTTTGTCCTTTAGTAAGCAAATGGTTTATTCTTCAATTTATTTTCATTTAAAGTATTATTTCATACAATAAATAGGTTTAATTAAATTTACATAGTGCTGGGCAATTCTTTGAAAACATTTGACAGTCATCGAAAAGGTCTCGCAATTATAAAGTGATTTTTGAATTATATTTATAAACCGTTCTGTAAACATTTTTAGAATTTTAAATTTTTCTCTGCTTCAATTGCAAACGAGCAAGCCAACTTATTTGCTATTGAAAACTTTCTTGTGTGTTAATAAAGAGTTACATTAAAATGTTTTTAATCACTCGTTCAAATTCTAATAACTGGTTTACCAAATTACTTTTTTCATATGGTATAAGTTGGCATTCAATATTATACGGAACTAAATTATATTTTAACTGTCGCTTTCTTATCGCCTTAGCGAACCTTCTCATTGTTGGTCTTGTTGGTTTACTCTTTCTTCAATCAAGAAATCAAAGGAATCAAGACAAACAGTCTCAGCGCTTACCTCATCTCCTGAGCTTGGGAACTGAAAAAGTATAATCGATCGAGTCGATTTGTGGTAAACTAAACAGTGCAAATTACTGCGGTTAACCGAGTGAATTCATTACTGTTTATTACTGAAAGTAAAGGTTTCATTTAGAATGTATTTCGTTCTTACCATATAAATAGTTATTAAATATTTGCCAATTAGCAAAAGAATTATGAGATTTGTGTTGAGAGAATTTTAAATGGTATTTATAATTCATGCGCTCGTAAAAAGTATTTTCACAGAATTATAATCATTAATTTAAATGACGTCGTTATGAGTTTTATATTGTATTGTAATCAATTCAGATTAAGTTTATTACGATAAGTTATTGTTGAGTTTGATTTGGTCTATTAATCAGCTAATATTAATTCTCATTCTGCTTGCACTTTGCACATGCAAATGGTTTATTCTTTATTTTCTATTGTTATTGATTTAACAGTATTGTTTAATAAATCATAGATTTTCATAATACTGAACATTTAGTTGAAAACACGGTCACGGTTATCAAAAAAGTCTTGCAATTATAAAGTGATTTTTGAATGGCATTTATAAATCACTCTGCATACATTTGTGGATTTCTAAATTTGTTTACCGAAACTATCAATAAATGAATTAGAAATGTCAATTTCACTTTTTCGCGAATTGGTGTTTAGAATTTTGTTTTATATCTTTTAATATTAAGAGAATTTTACTTAGCATTGCATAACACACATAACACGACATAACATACCTAAAGACACCGTGAAATTAACACTTTCCATATATTAACATGAAATACGTTATAATGAGCCATGAATATTGTTATTTCCAAAAAGTCAGCGAACATTTTCATTTGTAACGTTCAATTTAACACTTTCCGTAAATCCTCGTCGAATTGTGAATTTAAAAAATACTCAGAGACATTACAAAAATTCGTTTTAACCCTCAGTCAGTACAAGTTTATTAAAGGTTTCTCCCATTTAATTTTATTAATTAACTAAATTAATTAGCATAAATAGCATTAAATAAATAGCATCACCAAAATCATTAATCTTTCTTAAAACCAACTACCTCTGTAAACCTCTAACTCCAACTTAATTCATAACACATTTTTTGTAGCCCGTTCGCTGGCAGTCTAATCAATAAAGATACCCGGATGGGTTTTTCAAACCAAAAAAACTAAATTAATTTTATTTCTGTGCGATATGAATCTTTTAATTTTCATCGCAACAAAATTTATATTCCGATTGTTAAGTATTTTTTGTTTAATCAATGTTTTTAAATGGTTATTTTTAAAATTTTTTTATTTTATAAAAGAGCAAAATATGTAAATTGACATTATTTTTTGTGCTTAGAAATGTGTGTCCATATTTTTTTCAATTTTGATTGCCCAACATTGAATAAATCCACGTTAGAATACAAACAATACAATAATTTTGCATGATAAAGTAGGAAGTTAATTCTAAAGGTCAGTGCAACTGTAATTTAATGAGGAATTGAAAATCGTTTTTCACTCTAAAAATTGATTAACAATATTTATAATGTGAATATATGATGTGATGGAAAAGACCAACCGTTTCTATTACGTTATTACGTGATCAATGATAAGAGACTAATAACCATGGCAATTGGTGTTCCATAATTGCTAGCAATCAGACACTTATGCTTGCTTGATGTACCACGTAATGAAGACTGATTTAGAAAACTTCAGATTAAATAAAGCTCATATAAATATCAAAGTAGTTTACAAAATAATTTTAATAATTTTTTCAACATAAGTGATTTAAACGGTTATTTTAATAATCTCACTGTTTATTCTTTTTCTATGAATATTCTGGGCTTTGTCCTAAGCTTGAGACTATTAGATACGGAGTGATGTATCTTTTAAAACAAAATTTTCTCAATTAATGATAATAATTCGATGCTAAATCTAACCATAAATCGATTAATAAACTTAAAATTTTGTAGTTCTACTATAATTAATCTTCAACATAGAATATTCTTGCAATAACAATATTTGTGAATTTCGTTAAAGGTTTTATTCGTTTTCCATGTTTTCAATTTTAAATTTAATAATTTGACATGTTCTATTGATAAGTAGTGTTTAATGGCATGTATTTCCATATCATCAGATTAAGATTTATTTTCACATAAGTTAAGGTAGGTCAAAAAATCAAATGAATCAAATCAAAATCGACTTATAATTCATGCATTTTGTAGTTTTGCTATAATTTATCTTCAATATAGAAATTATCAATATTCCAACGACAGTATCCAATGCCAATTTGGTTCACGGTTCATGTTCAATGGTTCATTTAAGATTTTTTGACAATTTTTTCCAAAGTGTGATAGAAGCCTTTTAAAAATGGTTATAAATTATAATATGATATTTTTTAGAAATCCATCTAACAAGAGAAGATTGTAAGATTGATTTCAGGATGTGTTTGTGGGTGTCCTTGTTTAACTTTTTTGGCCCACAAATTAAATTATACTCATATTTAATTCATTCCTTATTAAGACATTCTAGTATAAATGGTTTTACGAATTATTTCCTACTTTAGGAAGTTTCATTGTTCCATTGTTCATCGACACACTTCGAGTAATTTGCCTGACTAAGCAACAAACCTACTACCTGTGGAAACGGCTTATCCTATATTGCAACATGATTTGTGAGACTCAAATTAGATATAAAAGCCAAGTTTTTATTGTTTCATCAACACTTTTCATGACATGATTGAGTGAAACTAATATAGTGGTTTTATAAATTTTTTTTGTTTATTAATTTTCTTTATAAACAAATACAAACTAAAACAAATCTTATTGTGGTTTTAAAATACATTTATTCGATTAGTGAGTTAATTCGCGTTTACAACCATTCTATAATAAAGGTAGAAACATTAAATTTTTATTCGAATTTGTACTTTTTTGCTAATTGAGTATTACACGTAAGTGAATCATTAAAGGTTAAAATAATAATTTTAATGTGCCCTCCTTTGTTTTATTCTTCAATTTATTTATTATTTATTATTTTTAGTTTTTCATTTTCAAAACAAATGACTCTTTTCTCCTATTATATTTACAATTACTTTGAATGTAGCACGTTAATTTTTAAATGGTTTCAATTTACTTGTATTTCTGTTAAAATAATCGCCATTTCTATTTTTATTTGGAAAATCAAGGAAATACTCAATTTTGTACAATATTTTTCAGATAATGGTACAAAATAATCAATATTTACGGCTCTTAGCAAGCAATATCAAGTGTTTGACAATTTTAAACTTTGTTGCAAACTTTTGAAATCCAAATTTTATTTAAATTCAAGTTTCGTTCCATTAACTGCAAATGGTTTTTCATATTTTAACTCATCCTGTACCTCATGAGTGTCTTTAAAACAATTTTGAAAACAATTTTTTTTCTAAAAATTACACCGATTTTAATAAATCCATTAGTAAACCCAAAGCTGCGCTTTTGTCTTTTAGAAAGGTAACATTTTTATGTATAAAAGCTACAGCATCAGTACAAAACTCACACACATAAAATTTCATGTAAAATGATTCAAATCAACTATAAATTCCTTCTGTTTCTGCTATTACCACTTCTTCAGATTGACACAAAAAACTGCTTTTGAGGCGATGTTTTATGATCTGGACTATCTGTTGGAAGATCTTTTTAACGGTAAATTTTAAATATTCATTTTTATTCTCCATATAAACTCACATTTACAAATCAGACTTAGGATAACATCAAAAATATTTTCAGATGATTCTGGTACTAGTTAAAATGGTTTCATGATTGTTAATTTATCATCGCATTTTATATAAAAAAAACTTTTTTTTAAAAACACTCAGAATATTTCCGCAAATACATTTTAATTCTGCTGTTGAACCAAATTCTGTGGTCATTTGCATTGTCGATAGTAAATGACTTGTTTGAGACAAATAGGCCCAACTTTAGAAAGAAGATTAGTGCTTAATGATATAAATCAATTAACATAATGAGCTTCTATTTTATACTAATTAATAATTAATAAATCAAAAAATGAAAGATAC
Source organism: Rhizoglyphus robini (assembly GCA_023373905.1). Taxonomy (NCBI): domain Eukaryota; kingdom Metazoa; phylum Arthropoda; class Arachnida; order Sarcoptiformes; family Acaridae; genus Rhizoglyphus; species Rhizoglyphus robini. Next base: position 1,209,806 of record JAKIJQ010000032.1, on the reverse strand, counting down.
AAATGGTACAAAAAGATAATATTTGGATTCACAATTAATACATTTATTTACAATTAAATAGTTCGAAATATTTATTTCTTCTTTTCGTTATCCGTAGCCTTTTTGGCCTTGAATACTTGTTTAGCGTTTTTCATTTGATTTTTCTTGAATGTACCGAAAACGGTGTACATCAATGATTGGTGCTTTGATTTGGACTTGGTTGCAGCGCTTGGCCATTGAACAGTTGAATTAATCGCATTTGGAGCATTTGAGCTTGAAAGTGCAGATGATTGAACTGAGAATGCTCCACTTGAAGCACACGAGCTTGATGAACCACCAGCATGAGACATTCAAAGTAAAAATCCTTGATGATCAAATTGCCAACGCTGCATTCGAACCAATGGTGGAGTGTTTGGGTTTGCGCTTTCGTCTCTTTCTTTGTATCCTCTCCCTGATTAGTAGAAGAATCGCCAAAATTGCAAGAAAGGCCAGAATCCCACTCGCAATGATCCATCCATTAATGCCAGTTTGCTGTTGAGTGCTGCTCGATTGGTTGATTGTACTCGTAGTTTTGTACTTTCGCCACAGGCGGTTCCAGTCTTTGAGAATTGTTAGTGAAATTTGCGCCACATCGAATGAAGTCGTTCAACTGGTACTGATAAAGATGCTGACCATAAATAGTCGCAGTGCCATAATTCCAATAGTTGATATATCAATCACCGAAAAGATTTTACAAAAGGTTTAATGCCCCTGATGTTTTATTATATAATGACTTTTTTACGAAGTAACGAAGTTGTGATTTTTAAAAGGTTTTTACGATTTATATTTTTTATTTTATTTGAAAGTGAAATTACATTCGTTTTGTTTGTTTTTGTGTTGGTAGAAATATGGTTGCTAAATTTAGTAATTAAACAAACAAATTAGTTGTGTTAGGAATTAGAAAAGTGTGATGAATTTAAATTCAAAATATTTGCCATCTTTCAGTAGTACCCTTCAAAAGGTTATTTGTTAAAATTTCTGTGCTGGCAATAATTCTTTTAGAGTATAGGAAAGCCAACTATCGAGATATATCTTACTCGACTATATGTATTGTGTTTAGGATTAAGTATTGCAATTTTAAAATTTGATGATTTATGATGACAGTTAGTTAACCAGTGTTTATTGGTAATGAAATACAAGTAAATTAAATGGTTGTTTTATAAACAATTAAATTATGTTTCAATCGCATCTCTATCATATTTACACAAAATTTATCTCTCAATTGATCAAATGGATGAGTTAACCAATTTCAACAGATTATAATGAAAGTTTTACTAGATTTGATTTAAAGTCAAGGTTTGTCAAGTTGTTGTCAGTGTATTTTGGTGGATTTTAAAAGGTTATTTGATACATTCCAGTGCTAACATTTATCTTAATTCATTTTAATAAATCCAAGAATAAAAGTTGTAAATCAATTCATTTAGTGATTTTAGTTTGAGCGTGCGAAGCCGCTTTGAAGATTAAACTGATTTCACCACTTATTCCGTATTTAAATTTGTAAGAGAGTTAACATTCTTTCCAGCAGAGCAAATCCTAAAGGTCATTTTATAAAATATATACAAGTAGTAGTTGGAACATTTCTCTAAGATTTTAAATAACAAATAAGTTATCAGTGTAGTTTGCCCTATTCTTGCCAAATGGTATCTATCTAATGTAATTTTCATATACTATCAAATTGTCCCTTTTAAAGTGTTCATGAGTACAGATAATATTTCTTTGAAGAATTAAAAAATGTTTTATGTTATTAATTTTTTCTTGTATGGTTGCGGAACTAATTTGTACTTTCAATTTTTGACTTTTAATTTCCTACTCTGGACAATATGAATTTCATATCTGAATTTGTCTCATTAAGCTCTTTTTATAAAGGTTTATTATTTAAAAAATCAATTTGTACAGATATCAATTGGTTCGGTTTCTTTTCCAGATCATTTAATTAACTGTCCACTTCTTACCAGTCGTTATAACGGTTCAAAAAAATTATTTTGATAAATTTTAAATGAATTTATTTATTTTAATATCGAATTTTTACCCAAATTGTTATTATGTTTGAGATCAGTTTGTGAATATATTCCTTGAAAATTTTTAGATTTTATTATAGAATATTTATTCTAAACTTCAGATTCTTAATATTTTGGAAGTTCCAATTCTTCCATGTCTAGATAATTGTTTGGTAGTGCCATCAAACTTACGTAATGACATGATGAGGAGACGTTCGAAGATGACGTTACTGTTTTTTATGTTGATTATTTTCATTGATCTGTTGATAAGTGTTATCAAATTGACATTTTTGCATTTTATTGAATATTCTTCTCCAAATCCATGAATCTATAGTTTTAGAGTGGAAACATAATTGAAATGCGGGAACAATTCCTATTACTAGTTCGAGATGATGCTTGATAAGAAGTGGGAAATGTGTTGATAAACTTATTACGTCATTTGTGGATGATTCTTGTGGGTCACATGGGCAATTCCAATCCTTTTCCCATTTAGGTCTCTGTATGTATTCGTAGATAAGACAGGCTAAAATTGCCGCTTTTGATAAAATGAAAAATGTCGATAAGATGCCTTGTTTGATGAGCAATTTTTTGAGTGATTTTGTTTGGTTTTCTTTCGAATCATTAATTTGACCAATTGAACGATAAATTTTGTGTAAAGAAAAGAGAGATGAGATTGATAGCAGTGATCCAATTGATAAGCAAATTACGGATGGAATTATTCGATAAGTAAGTAGATTGTATCGATTTTGATTTCCTACTGAGCATGCGTGCAGCAACGGGTCGCCGTCAATACTTCCACGATACAGTATAAACCCTGTTTGAACATAAGGAAGTATCCAACCGAGTAAATGGAAGTAGAGCGAATTGGTAGAAATAGCCTCTTGGGCCCATTGAAGTCGTGTTGACAGGAACCATGTGACAGTCCAAATCAACCACCAATAACCGGAAGCCAGTCCAAAGTAATAATGGGCGACGAAATTGACAACACACAATGAGGGAACCTTCCCGGAAAGTTTTGGATAACGCATGAAATCGCCAACACAAGGAAAGTTTTCAGAGACAAGTGTTGACAAGAGATAGCCACCGGAAGTGGAGAAAAGATAACACGTGACCATGCAAATCAATACTCGCTCGGAATAGGAAAATTTGCTCGGATTTATCAAGAAAGTGAGGAAAGTTAAAATTGCCAAAACCAGACAAATGGCAGATAAGATTATGATTGAATACTGAAAGTTTGTGACCAAATTCCCGGGAAATTTCTCAATACAAGAAGTGACGCAATTTGGTGTCATTCCAACGGCAGTCTCGAATAATGAATTTCTAAAATTTGAATCATTCTCGGTGATTTCAGAGAAATAAGGAGCGCGACACGTGCAGAAATCATGACAATTTCCAGAAGATTTCCTCTTTGGTGGAGATAAATAATTCTGGGAAATGTCTATTGCTTGTGTACTATGATCTACTTTCGGTTTATTTTCTACTATCAAATTTGGATTATAATTGTTGATAAAATCTAAAACTCCATTTCCATGAATATTGGGATTATCTACTGGATCCGGTTGATCTCTAAATGCTTTATCATCCATACACACACCCTTTACCGGAAATGCACTACAATTGAGAAAGGAGGGCCACTCAAAGCCAAATTGATTCATCACGGGCTCACATCCCCGCTGGGCCCGTTCACAGATGGCGCGACACACTGGAATTCGTGGTAAATTATAAACCGGGGCACTTGACTGGTCGGTACTGACCAAACAAATGGGCGTAAACACTGAACAGAGCAGAAGCGGAAGTGAGTGAGAACATTTCGATTCGAAAAGATGACGGAAATCCTGTAAAGTTGAGGAGGCTTCAATTTGATTCGCCTGTTTGAAGGCGTTTGGGTAGGAGGTGTAGTTATAGCCGATTTGGTGACACAGGGGGATAGCGATGCGTTCACATTTAACAGGAACTTCCGGAACAAAAGAAGAAAATGACGAGTTGGATAGAAATAGTAGGAATGGAAGAAGAATTTGCAATATATTGAATTTCATCTTTTCAAAAGGTAAAAATATCATTTCACTTATTAAGTATTTTGTTTTCAATATTCACGTAATTGTATCTGTATTTCTGATTTTTTATAATTTTCCTATTATTTCAATTCGTTTTTAAGTAATTTTCAATTTAAAATTTAACATATTTTCTGAATTAGTTCAATTTTCTCGATGACACAATATAAATTTTAATTGATCAAGGATTAGTCTTCTTCTTAGTTTTGGATAATACAACAAAAAGTAAATTTGTGCAAGAGGTGAGTTGCTTTTGAGGTGATGATTACGTTACACTTGAGGTGATATTGTGTGCTATATTTGAATTAAGATATATTATATTTAAATATCTACTTAAATGGTCATAAAGAGAATACAGGGTGAGACATTCGATTGTTATGAAAATGCTAAAATTGGTTATTTGTTGTATTGACATGGATCACTCTGTACGAAAACACACACACTCCTTAAGTGTCTTATCTGCATATATCTCGAGTATGAGAGTGCAATCGATTTTTCCTTTGACATGCGGTTCCTTTTGATGATTTTGTCATACTCGTTCTTTGCTTATCAAATTAATTTTACAAATGATAATGTACCAAAATGTGGCTTAAGCTAAAGGAGTGCGATACTTTGTACACAAGTGTTAAGTCGTAGGTTTAATTGCAATTTGATTTGTTTCCGCCGGTGTACATTTTATTATCATTATGCATACACACACTTGTGAATGTTATTGACATTTTGACTGTCGTCTCATGGTTACGCTCACTCACTCATAAATCAAAAGTAGAGTTAGCTGTCAGGTTGTTGTGGAAATGGAAGAGGACAAATTGTGTCATTTTATTTTTGTGTTAGTACATATAAGATGTGTAATGTATTTGGCACATTATCATTTGGTGGATATTTTGGTGTATTGTAGATTTTAAATTTAGATTTAGAAAAGTAGAAAATAAATAAAAGGTCTTGAAATTTCTTAGTGAATTTATTTTATAAAAACTTTTTTTTGTAACTTTCTTCAAATTTTAATGTTTTTATTGGTAAATAAGCGACCAGATTTTACTTTTTTTAGTAGTGTTTTACTAAACAGGTTTTTAAATTAAATTTTGATTTTTTACATTTATATTGTTTAGTATATTCGGTTTGGTTGAATAGTTACAAGAATTATTAAGCGATTACAGTAGGCCAAAGTAATTTATTTTTTGTTTGTTGAAAGCTTTCAGACGCTTTTTCAATTGCAATACACCTCATGTAAAAGGTCGCCAAACATTTCCATTTCTTATATTTAATACTTTCATTTGTATTTTGTTCATCAATTAATAAAATCCTAAGTATTGCAATCGACACATCAAGATTATCGGATTTACTTGGGATTACTGGACTTTGTTTATTAGTACAATATCTTGGTAAATGGTATTTAAAATATTTTCTTCGATTACATATGACAAATTACTACTGGAATTAGTCAGTAGATATACAAATTACAGAGAAATTGTGGCATCGAAAGGAACAAAACAGTAAACAATCTCAGATTAACTTCGATGGGCATATTAGCCAGATATTTCGCGGAAATGCAACAACTCATATAAATGGTATTTCCCAATTGACAATTTCATTTTTTTTTCATTGAATACCATTAAAATATACAAAGTACGAGATAACCATCACACTTGCTCGAATAAATTAAAGTATTGAACTTTTTTACTTAAAGGTTTTTCTTATAATTTTCTTTAAATTCTTATTTCTTGATGCTAGTATTTCTCTCGATTCTTTGACACAGACATTTCAAATTCTACACAGAAAATTTTTGTGTAAAATCTTTTCTGAATAATCGTTTGTTTGTAATCGAAATCAACTTAAACTTCAACAATAAACACCATAATGATAAAACATATTTTGGAATACAATTTCTATTCTACAATTGTATCTCGTTTTAAATTCTTTATCAGAAATATTCCTTGTGTTAGTGATTGATCCTTCACAAATATATCATTAATATATCGTCTTAATAACCATATTGCAATTGAATAATTAATAACAGACTCTCTGTGTCCCCTACACCACGTACAGGGTGTCTACTATTTTATTAAAATATACCGTTTGAATGTATCACAATTTAATCGTTCACCAAATCGTCACCCTAGTGACCGTCAACGAAACTTAGGTGAACGAATAGATATGATGTTTTGTTTTGTTGCTATTATTTTTGTTCAGTTTGGTTTAGATTTGGTCAAAAGGTAAACATAAAAAATCAATTCAGTAAAGCATACAAGTTTTTTTCATTTCGCAAATTAAAATTCATGCGCGAGAATTGAAATTTTAGAAAAAATGTGTTTCATTTTATGCGTTTTATATTAATCAGAATTAAATTTATAGTTTAATTTATTTTTGTGGATTATCAAGTTTGCATGTTTTTGTTTGGGACTGCAGTTTACGATTGTTTTAATTGTTTTAGAGAATTCTGGATTGATTGTTCTTGTGTTTCGATGAATTAACATTACATGTTGGTTGAGATTTGACCTACTGAAAGGTTTTTTGAAAACTGTTTTATAAATTGATTTTTAAAAATTTTAATTTTGTTAAATTTCTTTTATGACAATCATATATTGTTTTATCTAATGTGCATTATATATCGTATGTTAGGTTAAAACCTTAGTCGTCGCCATTGAAAAGGTCCTGAAATTATAAAGTAATTTTAGCTTCATAAAACATTTTGTTTACATTTCAGGAATTTCAAGTTTTTAATATTTTCTTTGATAGTAATATTCAACATGATGTTTTACTTATTTTTGTTTGAAAATGATGCCGCATTTTGCATTTGCATTTAAATAAAGTTTATTATAATTAAAGGGTCAAAAGTAAAATAGTACATAGAAATGCGAGTACAATTGAAATGTAAATTGAGACTGGGTGCTCTAGCTGCTTAGTGACTCTTTCGAATAAGTGACTCGAGTTGATGAGCGAGATCGAGACTTTGATGGAGGTCCTTTTGGCTGCTTCACTTGACCATTCACTGGCTTTTGTTGACTCGATTCAGCACCAGTTGGCATGTTGTTGTTGACCTTTTGCGCCTTTGTCACCTTTACATAGGCCAAAGGTGATGATGCACCAGTGATGGTGTTTGCTTTGATGGGAGCTGCTGCCTGGGTGCTGTTGTTGACAATCTGTTTGGGTGGAACAGAAGTAGGACTTTGACCATTCAGGGGTAGAGATTGCTTTGGCTGTTGCTTCAGATTGACACCAGGTTGAGTCGATGCTTTGGGAGTTGGAAGAATGCCCTTTTCTAGATCTTTAATGGCGACTTCCTTGTTGTTGTTGACCTTGTTTGCCTTCAAAGAAAGAGAAGGAGTCGAGAGCTTGTTCTTGTCCGTGGTCGAGTCATTTCCATAATATTCCTTACACAAACGCCAGTACAGCAGACCACACAGCGTAAAGTACCACAACACCGTAAAGGTGACACAGACAGTCGTAATTCTTGCCTCGGTCCACCATTTTTCGGAAACTATGAGAAAAAGGAGGAATTTAGCAAAGGATCAAAGTTGAAGGTCATAATTACCAGAGGTCATAGTTGTGAAAGGCGAAAAAACAAGAAAGTGGAAATGAAGAAGCAGTTTTGAAATGACACGTTTTTGTTGTATGTATTTCGAAAGATAAAATCGAAATTGCGATTGTCGAATCGAATTCAACTTGGAATATCAGAAATAAGATTGTAATTGTTATTGAATGATTGCACATTCGAGTAGACGCGCACTTAATTTAATTTAATTTCAGTCATAACATTCGATTTATCAGTTTACTCATATTATTTTGGCCATTGATCAAGTAGAATTACTTTTTTGTAAACCTCATCAGGAAAATAAACAATTCACAATTTACAACATATTCAAAATTCAAATTTTTTTTAATTTGTCTGAAAATTTTCTAATTCTTTGATTCCGTCAAAAAAGGATGCATTATTATTATCTATTTTGCCCAACTGCGTTATCAAAATGGTACGATATTTCAAAAATTATCTGAACCCACAGATAACTGTCTTCATCAAGAAAGAAATTTCGAATTTTAGTTACTATTATTAGTTATTCTCTTTGCCTAAAAAATATTAGATATAGCATTTTTTTAATTAATTTTCAACATTTTTCAAGTACAATGTTACCTACAAATTCAATGGTCCCATTAATTATTGACAAATTATATACTAAATTAAATCAAATTATTATTGTTTAGATTTAAATTTGTTAGAATAATTAATTAGTAATTAGTAGTTTAAGATTGGGCAAGGTCGGTTCACATTTGATCGAACGAAGTTTTTTTACTTGAAATGATATATTTCGCAATCTTTTGATATCGTCGATATTTCACAATCAACTCACAATTGTCAGTTTCCTCTGTTTCGCCCTTTATCTGATCAACTATACTCACAGCTCTGCGATTGGTTACTCGTGTTTGTTGCGCATTCTACTGCACATGTTCTACCTTAAAATGAGACAAATTGACCCGTTGATCCATTCGGATTATATTCATGTGTTTCCAAAAACATTTTTACCGAGCTTTGGTTTTCTTTCTGTCCATAAATCGAATGTATGGTCGACTTTTTCTTGCACTTCTTGTGAATTGTCCGGTTAGTGTTTTGTTTACGATTTGGTTCATCGAAGGCTCGGAAAACTTGAATCTCCAAACTCGCATTCTGTTAATTCTCTGAATCGAGTATCTATTCAACTTTATCTTTGTACTTCATCTCATCTTTGCACTGTGCACCAGGCGCATTCACAAACCATCTTTTTTCTAGGGTTGTACAAAGTGATCGATACTCAATGAGAAGAAAAACTCGATTGGCTTTCATGATTTATGCGTTGCACACCAAAAAGCGCTATGGTTTTACGTATGGAAATTTTGGTCTGGTTTCGATCGATACTTTTGTTAAGGTAAATTTGATAAATTAAATGGTAAATTAATTTGTAAAAATTGTATTTTTTATTTCCTTTTATAATTAGTTTCTTTTGCTTTATGGAAAATTTTGTCTCATATCGTTTAATTTAATGAAAAATAAAATCATTTAATTAATTATTAATTTATCTTCAACATTAGGTTTCAACATCAACATCATGTAGGTTTTTTGTGAGATTCCTTGATATTACCAAACAGTAATTGGACCTTACCAGTCAGTGCCATGCCACGATAGTCTGACTCGAGTCGCTCACCATCTTTAACATCTTCATGTTTGATCAGATGCACGGATTATTCGAATTATCATTAACCGACTTTTACTTATCTTATTATATAAAGATCTCAAGCTAGCGTAGTATAGGAAAACGCCAAGTAATACAGTGGAAGGCAAAGAGGGACGTTACAATTTGATCGGATGTTAGTGCTGGGGAAGTTAGAAGGGGTTTTAAAGGAAACAATTGCGTAACAACAAATTTCTTTTAAATATAATAAATTCTGTACCAGTGGATTGTATCATTGTTGAGCGATTCTGGTTGCTGTTGGGAGTTATGAATATAGATTTTCAGTGTTGTGATGAGAATTGATTCTTGTGGGTTTGGGTAACTGAAACAATAGGAATTCAAGATCCAACAATTAGTAAATGTGCGGTTAATAGGGATTCTGGTTTGGGGCCTAGTTTTGTGTACACCGGTTACATGCTTGTGCTTTTCTGTAGAATTGACAACTGTGTTTCGTTTTTTGGAATCGCATTCAGCTGTCTTGCATCATTCTTAGAATCATTAACCAGAATTCTGTAAGATCTCACTTCCACCCCCTCACTCGCATTTGTTTGGCTTTTCACCGGTTCTCTCTGCCTTACGACCTTACGATACCATGTCTTTGTCAAACGTGACATTTCCGGCCTTTTCTGTAGTAGACGGTTCCTGGGGATCCGTCAAGCTTACAATCTCTACCGCCAGTGGTATGACGATTTTATCGAGAAAATCCGATGGCCAACCTTTGGAAAACTGGCCATGGCACGTGATAAGCCACGCTACCATCAAGAGCGTATCAAAATTTTTGGTTCAGTTCAAGAAGCCAAATGGAATCAAAAAGTTGGTGACCTTTGAAAGTGCATCAGAATTGGAACGATTCGTATTGGTTCTGAAGAATGCGGCACCAATTTTGGAACTCTTGAACATGTGGCGACAGCGTAAATTCTTGGTAATTCAAGCATCCAACCCCTCAATTCCCATTGAACTCAAGGCCCTTCCAGAAACCAAGGACACTGCTCTGGATTCCAACGGAAACGTTCAAGGGCTAACTGCGATACCACCGCCCCCGCCTCCACCTCTTCCACCAATGGAATCCAAGTTGGCCATCTTAAAGAAGGATTCTGCTGCTGGACAGAAAAAGATGGCACAACCAGTGGATTCTCTCCACAAGAACGATACCAACATACAGGAGATGCAAGATGGATTTAAAAATGGAATCATTAAGCCGTCTCAAGTGAAAGCACGAGCTGCTGTTTTGAATTCGATTGGCAAAGGGGAATAATGTTCAAGTCGAAATTCGGACCAAAGATTCCACTGCATTCCACTCACAATTGTCAGTCTTGGAGGCTAACAAGGCTATTCTGAATTTTCCGTTGTACGAGTAGTTAACTTGGTTTTCTCCGTATACTTTCCTAACATTCTTAGGGTTTGAACCCTCACTTTTTACCTTATTACATCTTATTTTATATGGCTTATTATGTTTTTATAAATAAATGATTTTCCCAATCCAATCTGTAATCAGAAAAACTTTTATTTGCCAACATTTGAGAATGATTCGCAAATGGATAATTAATTTGAGTTGTCTGGTTCATGTTAATGGCTCATGTATTTTAGTTTTTTGCATTTCCACGCATCAGTTTTCTATATGTATGCGTCTGCATAAAAGGTCTTTAATCTATTTTTATAAATTCCTGATTTAACAATTTTTTTCGTATTTTCAAAAAGACATTTTTAAACCAAACAAAAATGCATTTATAAGAAGGTTTTCAGAATATAAATTTAAAAGATATCTAATGAAATGTTTCAAAAATTTTATTTTATAATTCCTGAATCAGTGCAATTGGAATTTTTAATTTAAACGGGACATTTGGAGAAATGTCTATTTATTTCTTGTTTCTCTCTGTAACAATTAATTCAATTCAATGCTTTTTGTTCACATTAAATATACTGACAATGATATAACAGGTTAGCTTTATTATTTTTATTCTTATTTATAATATTTTACCATAAATTATCCCACTTTTTGTCAACAAAAATCAATGCTGATCAATTATTTAGTCATTTATAAAAAAAATTAAATTATAAAAAACTTGAAAATTTTCGCGATTTGTGAAAGGTCAACCAAATGTATCAAAATAATATATGATAAAAGTCAAATCAATTCAATTTACAGACAAATCCTTACATTCTTTGTCAACATCAATCGGCAAAAATGATTGAACTGAAGTTGTGAAATCATTGAAATCACAAAATGAATATTTGCACAGTGACTTGAAAGTGTTTGAAGTGTTGAGTGCGAGTGGATAAATGTTGTAGTTGTTTGTGACATTCGAGTAGAGAAGGTGTATCTGTGCTTGACCTGTTTGTAGATGTTTGCGCAGTTCAATGATGAGACCACTTCCGAAACTGGCCTGTTCACGGAACAAGCCTAAAGCTGTGAGCAACCGAAATCACTGAGTCATGGGTTGCGTACACATGAACTTTTTTATCTTCCTGACTTTGCTTGTTATTGATAGTTTCATTCAAATTGACTAACCAATCTTTGAATATAGAACCAACTTTAAGTCGAGCATATTTCTCTGGCAGATAGTCTGAGAGGCTATGAACTGAATTTCTCAAAGCAGTCATTCGTTTCCAACAATCTCCACCAACCTTGCCCATCCAGTCAGGCCATTTGAAAGACTTTCCAAAAAAGTATTTTTCACAATACAATGTATCATGAGCAGTAATAAAGCCAAACCATTTAGGCTCAATCTTGTAACCAGAGTATTTGCTAAATCTTTCGAGTAATTCGTGCTTTTCATTGATGAATAGTTTGATTGGAAGAAGTTCACTTTTGTTTGCCATCCATCGATCCACAGATGGACATTTGAAATTGTTGCTCAACATGTTCACTGTGGTCACATTGATGGGATGCCATTCTTTGGCAAAACTAATTTCGGAAACGCCTATTTCTTCTTTAGTTGGTGGCACTAAACCGTGCAGAAATGCGACACTCGAGTCTATGCATCGACGGACTGGAGAACTTTTCACTATGATGTTTTGGGGTTGGATTTTTTCTGTTTTATAAATTAGGTGTGAAAGAGTACAAATTATAAACCGGTTAAAATAATTTTTTTACAATACCTAGATAACCTTCATATCTTTTTCGTATCACTTGGCCATAATGATACATTTGTTCTTTACCCTGCAGCGTCAAAGCTCCGAGACCATTGGGCCAACTGTAGTTTGCATACGGATCCGTGGGAGGCACAAACAAGGGAGTCCTGGCACCGTATCGAAAGATGATTTGCAGTGAAAGAAGTTCTCCGGTTAAATCATTTTGAGGCAATGAATGCAATGTTGGAATACTGATAGCAAAAGCACAAAAAAGTTAATTTCAATCTTCAAAATTGATTTATTCATTTTCAGTATTAAAATTTATTTTTAGCTCACTTTTTATTTCATATATCAGTATTTGATGATTAGCAAGGTAATCCAATATTTTATACATTGTGTTTGTTTTATATTTAATTTGTGCATTAGGTGCAAACAGGTGTGTAATCTCACTTTTTTATGATCGTACGAATCATTAGTATAGTCACATTCATCTATTGCCGTGAGAATAATTAGCGTTAATTTGGTGATTTATTTGTGTGAAAAATAAAAACTAATGAAACTTTTTCTTGTCTTAACGACGCGAATTTTCTGTAAATTTTGCAGAAGTAATTGAAACAGCTGCATGGAAAATGTGGAAATTAAATATTACAGTTTTTCATTATTATTTTTGGAAAATCAACATATATCAAGTGTAAAGTTTTATAGCGATACTGCAAGTGGCGTGCAATTTCATGTTGTTTTCGATTTGAACAAACTGGTTTTAAAAGGTAAACTTTGACTTTACTCATTTTTATACACTTTTATTCAGTTCATTGGAGTATTAAGATTATTCTGAATTCACAAATAATTTAATTTCATTGATCAATGAATCAATTGGTTTTCGTTAATTAGGCGATGATGTCGTTGGTAGTTTACGAAAAGGTAAAAAACTTTATTTTAATTTACATGAATAAATTTGGTGAATGTAAATTTCCGGACAAATCCTTACATTCCTTGTCAACATCATTCGGCAAATATTCCTGAAGTGAAGTTGTGAAATCATTGAAATCACAAAATGAATATTTGCACATTGACTTGAAAGTGGCTGAAGTGTTGAGTGCGAGTGGATAAATGTTATAGTTATTTGTGACATTCGAATAGAGAAGGTGTATCTGTGCTTGACCTGTTTGTAGATGTTTGCGCAGTTCAATGATGAGACCACTACCGAAGGTGACTTGTTCGCGGTACAAACCTAAAGCTGTGAGCAGAACCGAAATCACCGTGTCGTGGGTTGCGTACACATGAACTTTTCTATCTTTCTGACTTTGCTTGTTATTGATAGTTTCATTCAGATTCGTTAACCAATCTTTGAGTATCGAACCAACTTTAAGTCGTGCATATTTCTTTGGTAAAAATTCCGAGAATCCATGGACTATAGTCCTTAAAGTATCCATTTTCTGCCAACAGTTTCCATCAACTTTATCCATCCAGTCAGGCCATTTGAATGACTTTCCAAAAAAGTATCTTTCACAATCCAATGTATCATGAGCAGCAATTACAGCCAACCATTTTGGCTCAATCTTGTAATAACCAGAGTATTTGTGAAATCGTTCAATAAATTCATGATTCTCATTGATGAATTGTTTTATTTGAGGCAGTTCACTTTTGTTTGCTACTAATTGATCAACGGATGGGCATTTTAAATTGCCCCCGAGCATACCTACTCTAGTCACATTGATCGGATGCAATTCTTTGGCAAAACTAATTTCGGAAACGCCTATTTCTTCTTTGGTTGGTGGCACTAAGCCGTGCAGAAATGCTACACTCGAGTCTATGCATCGACGGATTGGAGAACTTTTGACTATGATGTTTTGGGGTTGGACTTTTTCTGTTTCATAAATTAGATTGTAAAGAGTACAAAAATAAATTAGTTAAAAATAGAATTATTTACAATACCTAAATAATCTCCGTATCTTTTACGTAGCACTTGACCATATTGATACATTTGTTCCTTTCCCTTCAAGGTCAAAGCTCCAAGTCCGTTGGGCCAACTGTAGTTGGCGTATGGATCTGTAGGAGGGACAAAGAAGGGAGTTCGGGCGCCATGTCGAAAGACGATTTGCAGCGATAGCAATTCTCCTGATGAGCGATTTTGTGGTAAAGCATTCAACGTTGCAACAATGGTAATAGAAAGAAGTACAAAGGTAATTTTATATTTAAAAGTTCCTGAATTATTCATTTTGACAAATCAAATTGAAATTTTACTGAAATTTTCTATTTTATATTAGATAGTTAGCGAGTTTGATTTATTTATATTGGTATTTGTGTACTCGTATTTGGCTATTCTAGGTGCAAACAGGTGTTCAACTTTTATTTCTGACTAACATATCATTAGCTTTGCAACATTTATCTATTCCCGTGAGAATAATTATCGCTGATTTGGTGATTAATTTGTATACAATAAAAGAAAAATCATTAAATCTAATGAACATTTCTCTTTACTCTTGTTGATTCTCAGTTCACATTTCTACTTCATAACCAATGATTTTTGTACTTTAGTTGCTTGACAGGTGTGCAACTTCTTTTCAGATTAATAAATCACTAATATTGTCACATTTATCCATTACCGCAATAATAATTAGCAATATAATATTTTATGATTAATTTGTTTCCAATGAAAACACTTTTTAGGGGAAAAACTTGTTCTTTGATTTCATGATTTTAGTTAATTCTCAATAAAGTTTTGCTGCATTGATTAAAACAGCTGCTTGATAATTATCTCCTTCTTTTCGCTTTCATAATGGTTCATATTACAATCACATTTTCAAGACTACATTAAACACAGATTCTACAATTGTATCATTAAAAGTGAGGAAAGTACGAGTAATTTTACTTGTTGAATTTCTGGTTTTTAAAAAGGTATTTTTATTTATCTTTTGAGTTTCAATCAAATTGTTTTAGTGAGTTTTTTATGTCTTGAATGTAGTGGTAGTAATGTGGTGGTGGTAAATCAAATTTATCATTGCAATATTTCAATTATTTTGCAGTGAGTACAGATTATCATGAAAGAATAGAAGTCGTGAACAGGTATCTTTCTAAGATTGTCGACCATAAACGTTTCTGTTTTAACATTAGATGTTTTAACTTTCAACTTAAACATATGTCATGTACAGAATTGATTGTCTTTTAACTTATCTCTCTTTTCAACAGGTTTCAAGATAATACTTTTATTTTTCAAAAACAATTTGATTGTCAACTTTCAATTATTTAATTTAATTAACAATGCTTATAAACACATATAATTTCATTTTTGTTAATGTTTATGTTCATCATTTTGAAAGGCAGGTTATCGGTAGATTACTTTATTATTACAATTTAATATTCATATTATCAAAGAATGTCATCAACCACAAAACTTCACATTTAGATTGTTTCTTATTGAAGTGTTTTAAAGGTAATTTGTTAAATTTCGTATTTTTTACATTTTGATATTATGAAAATTTTATAAAAACGTGGTTTTGTTGCATACTTAAACTTTAAGTATTAAATGACGGGTTTCGACAAACAATATAAATATGCATAGTAGACTAATTCGGGAAAATGAATAAACGAATGCAATTGCGTTAACATAATAAATGTTTTGAGTATTCATAAATCTTTGTTGTCTTTGATGGTCGACTTTGCAAACAGTTCCATGACCAAATCGATTCGCTTGATTTCAGCCAACTCTATCCGCTACGATTAACACTCGACCTTCTTACACTTCATTAATTTAGTCATGTTCGAACATTAGAAATACACCTTTTCTTGCCTTAACAAATTACGATATGTTTAGAAATGGTTCTTAAAAGGTTTTATTCAAATAAAATAGTGACATTGAGGTTCAAACAATTAATTTACAATTTCAATTTTCAAAGTTTTTGCCCATTTTTACAATTCAAATTGATTTTAAATTAAACTCATTATTAGACAATTTTGTGAGCTTAATGTTAAATTGATGTTTTAATCTACGTAGGCTCGGAATTTCCTGGGAATTTTATTTTAAATATTCTCACATTAAACAAACTATTTTATTTTCGTTTTTTGTGAGTTGTGATTGGCAGGTTATCGGTAGACTATTATTATTTAATGTTCATCTGTACAAAAAAATGTTATTAGTCGGAGCCATAAATTTTAATAATGGCGGCCGTAAGAAAAAACAACTAAAATGTCCAAGTCTAGATGGCGTCTGAGATTTGATGTTAAAGTCAATGTGGTCAAGGCTTAAAGTTCAAATCATTAGTCTGCAAAAAGTCTTTGATTTTTTGATGCGACATCTAGACTTGGACATTTTAGTTGTTTTTCTTATGGCCGCCATTATTAAAATTTATGGCTCCGACTAATAGTAGCCACAATTAAACTTAACATTTAAAATAATTCTCATTCATTATCCAATTCGTTTGTACAGAGGTCAATGTGTTTAAAGGTAATTTATTAAATTCTGTTTTTGTTACAACTCATGTAATCTTATTAAAAAGTGTTAGTTATTTTTATATTTTTAAGCTTAAGTAATAGATGACGTATTTCGACAAACCATATAAAGAATTTCAATTTGAGTTGTTGAGTATTGTGCATATCTAAGATGAGAAGCACAACACAAAGGGATTTGGCAGTGTAGGAAGATATGAGTATGATCTGTGCTTGCAGATGAATTTCAAGTGATTCAATTGTTAGGTAAAACTTTAAACTTCCACTAACTCAAATTGTCGCACTGTTCAAGCAATATGGAGCTTGCAACATTAAATTAACATATTCCTTTATTTTTGAAAGTTCCAAAGGTACTCTAGTAAATATTTAAAAACAATGTCATTGCATTGATTTATTTTAATGTAACATACATATACGTAGTGTAATATTTTATCTCCACTGGGAGCAAGTATTGAAATAAACAAATGGCACTTTTTCGTGTAGATTGTGCCATAATTCGACTAAAAAAACGATTCATATTAAATGAGCTAAATTTAATTGCAAAATAAATCCGTGTTCACTGTAACGTGGTAAAGAAAAAATTGCGATTTAACTTTCTCAACACGAGCGGATCTATCAATAGCCCAGGTGAGAGTATCCTTCACAATCAAATTAGGGAAATATATGAACTCGGCTTAATTCCTGGTGTGACACAATCAACATTGGATGTTTCCTATTGTAAAGTGCAAATCGGTTAAGATTATTGTTTTTGCAATACCTAAAAATTCCCATATTTTTTTATGTAACTCTTGGTTATTACACTATCTTTGTTCTTTACAAGGCTGCAGCATAAACATTGCGAAAATTAGACGTACATACGGTGCGCATTATTTTACTTATATTTTTTACTTTGATACTTTAATACGCATCATTTTGGGAGGAATACCTCCAAAACTGAAGATTTGTTTCTCCTCAATGCCCAAGCTTGGAGAGAATTCACTATCAAGTTGGGAGAATCCCTACAAAATCAAGCATTATTTTTCCAAAATGTAGCTTAAAAGTGGATAACTCACACAATATTTTCAGAATTCATAATTAACAGAGTTATTAAATCATCGTTTTATAAATAGGTTTACATAGGTTAAATTTGAAATTATTTCAATATTATGGATAATCTTAAAAACATAAGCCTCTCATTTGCCAAATTAATTATATTATTTGCAATGGTAATATTAATTTGAATACTATGTCTCCCCTAATAAATGGTTGCAATACGTTTTATACATTTTATATCCATTCATTAATAAAGAGCCTGTTTTCAGAATGTTGATTATTGGCCTATTGTAAATGGTAACAATTTATATTTACAATCAAAAATGTTAATTATTTTTGAATTTGATTTCTTCAAACCCTTTTTGGTGTTATTTATTAAGTAAAACAGACAGGCAAATTTATCAAAACATTTAGTTTGTTAATTATAATTTCAAGTTTATTTGAAAAGTAATCAGAATTTTATTTAAATTGAAGAGTTCTGTTATTGAATTTTGATCGAATCCATCACTCTCTGTCTTGTTCGAATTAGTTTGTCTGTTGAAACTTTTTCACGACTTATCTACAACAGACGCAACCAAAAATGAATTCAAAAGTATGATCTGTCCTTCATGTATAATACATTGTAATGTTTGTCCAACTATTCAAAGTCACTCATTCTGTCATTTGTCATCGTCATAAATATATATTGAATTTTCTCGGCGGAGGCCAAAATGTTGTTTTCACTTTTTAGAAGTTACCGAATCGATAATTCGATTACTGGAAATTGCATTTGACTTGATCACTTTCGAAATATACACATTCAAGTGTTCTACCTGCTACAAGAAACTTTTTCTGAGAAACAACAAATTGTAAAAGTTTGGCATGTGACTCTAATCATCATTAACTTTATGGGTTTAAATTTTTAATTAGTTTATTTTCCGAGCTAAAACTTTATAAAAATAATTAAATTAATACTAAGAAGAGGCGCCAAAGTATCAGTCTGGCATTATCAGACAAATAATATTTGAAGACTCTACAAAAAATGACGATCAAATTTGTCAAATCAACATTGAAACAGATTGTGTTTCATATGAACTGCGCAAAACTTCCACCAATTTTTGTGCTTAAAAACCGAACCGAGTCAAACAAATTGCATTTCTATCTGCCACTTGCTGTGATCACGTTTGTCACTCTTTACGGAGTTGTGTTTCTGCACTACGAATCAACTGGCAGTTTGGATTGGCACGAATGGACTGCAAGTCGGTACGTTTATTTCCATCAATTTGCGCCCATGTCAATATGGGCCCAATACGATTTTGTAAGCGTCGTTTCCATAGCTGCTTCATTGATTTGCTATGTGTGTTTGATCAAACTGAAAAGTATCACTTCAATCTATTTGGTTTGTGAAGAAGAAGAAGATGATGATAAGATGCTTTCAATTGGGAACAAAATTCTTCCCAAAGAAGTTCAAGTTCAATTGGCTAAATTAAAGGAAAAACTGGAATTATCTTGTAGATTGTACTCATTCTATCCCGTAGCTCTTATAGTACCGTCTTACGGTTGTGTCTACATCAATTCTGCATATTCACTCAATGTTGGATCGTTTATCTTTTGGTTTCTTGCAATTCCAATGTTTTCATTCTATACAGTCTATGGTAAGTGTAACATTTTATCAAATATTCCAATGATAATCTATATAATATTTTCAATATAGCCTTTTCAACCCAAATTGTGTTTGTTTTGCATGCACTTTCTCAAATCATTATAATTCGCCAACAACATTTACATGGAAAATTTGCTAAATTGAACCAAAAATTCGTTCACAAATGCATTTACCTCAGCTACTGGCGCTTCAGATGTCTCAACCGTGAGTTGCTCCACATTTGCTGTGAAACGCGCGACTATGCTCGAGTTTGCCAGTGGAGGCTCTGTCTCATATTTCCCATTTTGATTGCGGTACAGTGCTACTTTCTGTACATTGTTTGCTTTGTCCAAACGGCAAATGGTACTTTCAGTCAACTTTTGATTGGCACAATTGTGGTGTGCAACTTTCAAATGTTCTGGCTTATTAAACGATGTGCAGCCATGGATCGGAATTACCGTAGAATTGAGCAAGAAAATCAGAAATTTTATTTAAATTTCATTAAAACTTACAAACGATATGGTAGAAGGTGCGTTGGAAATTTGATTAAAGTGGAAACGCTTCAAACGTCCGGTAGACTGCGTCCCTATGCGTTCTGTGTGCTTGGCAACTGTAGAATAACGTCCAAAACTTATGATGTGGTAATGCACAATCATTGATTTTAAGCATATATGGAAATATCTAATTTTTATCTAATTTTGCCTAGGCAAACCACAGAATGACGAATTTCGTGTTTGGACGGTATATGATACCGGCAAAGTGGAAAAGTCGTCATTCCATGTTTTGCCTAGGCAAAAGGCAAAATAATTTTAGCTGTAGGAAAACTTTATTTTTTTAGATATTGTGATTTTAAAACATCACCAATTAATGGAAATCATTAAGTTATTTCATTATATAACTTAACAAAAATTAAAATTTGTATTAAAAGTTAGTTTTAAACATGTTTACGAGCGAAATAGCCATTTTATCGTTGTTCGTTCATTGAATTTTGACTTTTGCCTAAAATGACAATTTTAAAACGCGGAATGCCTAGTCATTCCTGAGACTGCCTAGGCAAAAGGCGGAAAATGAAATTTCAACAAAATTTCTTTGATTTGCTTAGGCAATCCACGGAATGACGAATTTCGCGTTTGGACGGTAACAGATATATTGACAATTTTAAATTTAGATCATCTCTTACATGAGTGCATTCTTTATGTTTTTAATTAAGAATCAATATGGTTAAGACTTATTGTTTGGGCACATGTCTCCATCGAATGAAGATATTACTCGATTCTGTGGAAAACTCACAAATCTATATGTTTATTATATTTGAGATTGTCTCTTATATTCAAAACTAGATGGTTTGTTTGTTTTTCTTGATGTGCGAAGATTAACAAATTTTAAACGCTTTACAGAATTCATTGAACTGGTTTGTTTGTACGTACAAAATTTTTTATGGCAGATGGAATACTAAAATTTTGAATTTCAAAATATATAGTCAATTGATTAAAGCGAATTAACCGTTTTGTGCAGTTTTGAAGATGCATGTAATAAATGGTTACAAAATTTTAAAAATTCGATTAATTTATCGTGATAGACAAAATGGTTTTTATTCTATTTATATATTCTCGACTTTATCATTTAATTTCAAATTATTTCATTTTCTTATCAGAACAAATCAAGAGCATATTGTGGCTTATTTAAAAAATACTTGCAGCAGTCCAGGGATTGTGAGATTGCGGAACCAAATGTATCGTGTTGAAAAGAACATTTCTTCATACGTATGTGGATTATTTACATTTTACAAATATTGAAACTACGTCACATTGCAGACAATTAAAAACAATTTCATCCATTTCATTACATTATTTGCACTCATGTACGACGCATCTCTTGCATTCTTTATATGCATCACTTACTGGAACACTAACATGAACAATGGACACAATGCCAATTCGGTTAGAAGTTGTTTTGGGAAAATCAAGTCTGGCAGTAACTCTAATGGCAGTTATGGCTGTAAAAAGGAGAGCCATGGCAACTGTCGATGTGTGGCAGACTCGTCCTACATTTATCATTATCACCAAACCTTCGACGAAGCATTGAGTCAATTGAAACGTGGCAGTGACAATTTCCACAGTATTGAGGCCGAACGTTATGAGGTTTCAATGTATTTGAGTTACACATGCTGATGGATGACACCGAAAAAGATTTGATTTTAAGTTTATTATTCAAACAATTAATAAATTCCGGAAAAATTAATTGAATAAACAACAAAATAAACAAATTATTGATTTTACTATTTTACTTCTAACAAGTTATTACTTCTTGTAAGTTATTCTGAGGTAAACCATTGAGTGCCAACTTTATCCAAATTACTACAAAGGTAATTTGATATTTTAAAATTTTCAATTTATTTATTTTAATAATTAAAATTAAAATTCAACCAACTTCCTTGCACTTATATGTTTTTACAGGTTATAGAATATAATTATCAAATTCTTTGAGTAGTTTTATTTAATGTACATGACTTTGATTTGAATTTGTATTTTGATTTCTCTTACGAAAACAACAAACAATGCTTTTAATTAATTGTTTTTATTTTTGTTTTGATTAGACTATTGCTTTAATAAGATCATTAGTAATCTCTCTGTTTGGTGGTTACAAGTGCATGATTCCAATTCAATCACTATATGTTGAACTTAATGTCGAACAATCATTAAATTAACTGGTTTACTAAAAATTTGTTCATATATGAATTAAGGTCGGTTTTGAAATAATGATATTTACATTTTTTAGTTATAGTATTTATGAAGATAAGAATCGACTAAACGCCACAAGTAACCATATCAATGATCACGTTTACACTTAGAGCACCATTTCGCATACTCGGTCAATGTTTTAAACATTATTACAAATATTAATTTGAAAGATACGTTCGATTTTCAAAAAGGTTTATTTATTTTAACAATAATTCAAATTTAAATTCATTTACATTCTTAATGGCTTATAATCAATGCCCAAATGAATATAATCACTTTACCAATAAGCAGCAATGAAACATACTTTAATCAGGGTTACATAACACAAATGTAAATAAACACTAAACTGAAATATAAAAATCAAGGGTAAAATAGAGTAAAACATGAGTTGAGTAGGTCAGCATTTCGAACCGGAATGACAATGGGCGACAGTGCAAACACAAACTAAACACGAGTAAAAAGCAAAGCTTTTTGAAATTCGTCTGACGACATATTCAATGGATATTATCCATCCCGTCGTGCAGAACAATATACTTGGTCGGTTTGGAAACTACCTAAAGATGGGATAAAGGATATTCAATAAGTATATATCAAACTATGCTTTGTCGAGTCTTACCAAAGGTGCATTGTACCAATTCAGGTTGAGTCCCGTCAAATAAAGATCCACAATGACTCATTGTCGATGAGCTTGTTTACTGGTTGGTAAGTTGTAGATTGGCTTTCGACCTGAAGTATCCTTTAGCACAGTTTTGTTATCTTTAATTGGCAGAGCGCGAATCGTGTGTGATGTCGCTTCTGTACCACAAAAAAGGCTGAGTTTCCCACGTCATTGGTATTGGTGTAGCTCTCTGAATTTGTGGAATTTCGAGTTCAATAAGTTTGTCGAACTGTCACAGGGACAGTGTCCCTCGAATATGCCATCGATAATCACGGCCACGGTTGATATATTTAACGACGATGACAAAGCGAAATAAGATATCCTAAATAGTGATGGTTTAAATTGGTTCGGTAGTGTTGCTGTTGTAGTAATGTAGAGCTTCGCTCAGAGACCCCAATGGACATCAGCTTCAATTTCAGATTGCAGAAAGCAGACAGATGCCTTCGATGTGAACTTTGAGATGCCTCTGTTCACAATGTCATTGGAGAAAAGGCACATTTGAAGACATTGTTGAACACAACTTGAAATGCAATGTAAACAAACTACCAAATAGCCAAATCGATAGTTGACTGATGGACGAGAAAAGTTTCTATAGATAATTGCAATTATTTACTATTCACTATTGGCAAACAGAGCAGCATTTTTCCGAAAGGGGGGCGATCGCATTTCTTACTCTGGTAGTGCTAGGTTGTCTGTCCGTCCATGGAGAAAGCGTGTACATTGACCATAGACTGCGATCGCCCCCCTTTCGGAAAAAATGCTGCTCTGTTGGCAAAGTGACTATGTTTATTCGCAATTATAACACATTCTTAATAGAATATATGATTTTGGTTTATCATGTGTTTTAGTTTTTTTTATGAAGCTTTAATATTGTTTTTTTTTCTTTATGACAACTTTATGTCGAAATGTGATTTGCAGTAGGAGCATTTGGAGCAGCTCCCTGGTTAAATCATTTTGTGAATGTGAATTCAAAGTACGATAACTGCTTAATAAGATTGAGGTACGATTGTTTAACAGGTAATTTCTAATTTCATAGTTTTGATTTATTCATTTTGATAGTTATTTAAAACTTAAATCCACCAGACAAATTTTATTGTCTAATACAATTAATTTAGCGTATTTATAAAGATTTGTGTTTTTATGGTTTTCTTGTGGTTGATTCATTTAACGGTATAAAAGGTATTTTACTTTTTTTGTTCAGATAAATCATCAGTATTGTCGCATTCATCAATTACTGTAAA
This sequence comes from Rhizoglyphus robini, assembly GCA_023373905.1. Classification (NCBI taxonomy): domain Eukaryota; kingdom Metazoa; phylum Arthropoda; class Arachnida; order Sarcoptiformes; family Acaridae; genus Rhizoglyphus; species Rhizoglyphus robini. The sequence goes on along the minus strand of JAKIJQ010000032.1, from coordinate 1,185,728 downwards.
ATATTTTGCACTAGCTTTATGGTTAATTTGCGTACAATTAAAACAATATTTACAGTGTCTTTTTTCGGGAAGATTTTAATTAATCGACAAGTAATTTTTGCACGCATTGATTGAAACAGATGATTGGAAAGTGTTCCAAAACGATGGCAGATTGTTGTTAGCTAAAATGAATGTTTTTCATTTTTATGATAATTCTGCAGTAGTTTTGTTTATATTTTATAAAAGTGAATTACGTTTTGAGTAATTTGTTCAGGAAAACTTTTGTTTGATTGAGAACAGTAACATTATGACAGCCTTTGGCTAACGAAACATAATTTAAATCAATATATTAGAATCCAGTTAAATCCAGTGGTTAAAAAATGGTAAAAATAATTATAAAATCTCATTTCAATTTTTCCAAAAACTCATTAATTTCTTGGTGTAATTTGTAATGCAACACATGTGCAGACTTGTCCTATCACTTGACCCTAACTGGAACTTAATTCTCTTTTCAATGTTTTGCAAGTTTTAATGCAGTTGCTGGATCACTGATTGGATCATCACGTGTGAACAGAAATAATGTAATGTAGCTTTTGAGGATTGTTAGACATAAATTTTTCGAATTTCTTTAAGCTGGTGATCGGTATCGTTAGTTGATAGTAGAATTAGGCTTTAGATAAAAAATCGAGAAATTTTTTTGTCGGTCTTTGATTTTGCTGTTCTTGTTGAAAAGTTGATAAGATTATTGTTTAAAAGATGTTCAATTACTGCGTAACTTCTAAAAAACTCCGAGTTTGTTACACTTTATTTTACTTTAATGGTCAATCAAAAGAAGAATCAAAATAATCAATTAAGATCGGAAAATGGCCGACAGTTGGTAACAGGTCACCCTAAAATTATTTCTGAAATTAATTTTTCACAATTCAATTCTTTTAAACATCATTCGTGCTTGAATGGAAGTTGAATCAATTAAAACAATTTAAAATAATATTTAAATGTTGATATAATTCTGTTCAAACATGTATGAAAGCATCTGCTCAATAATTTTTTCCCATTCTGCTCTTTCATAATGGTTATAAACTTTATTTTTTTGTTTAATTTCTTTGCCTTGAGGGAAACAACTCTTAGGTTTATTTATGTAAAATTTACAATTCTTTTGAATTTTGTTTCATTTTATCCATTAGTTGTCTGTCAAAAATGGTCCAAAACTATATTTACGGGTACAATCAATATTACAATCATAATTACAATCATAATTTTTTTTACTTTTGATTGTTTCAAAAACGTCATTTCGCTGGTTTAACAAATTTGTGGTTAATGGTTTGAAAATTTATAGAAAATTTATTTTAATTCTTTCAAAACTCATCAATTTCTTTCTCATAATCCTTTTGATGTAATTTGTAATGCAACACATGTGCAGACTTGTCCCAGCACTTGACCCTCACTGGAACTCCATTCTCTTTCCAGTGTTTTGCAAGTTTGAATGCTGCCGCTGGATCGCTGATTGGATCATCACGTGAGAACAGAAATAATGCAGGTATCTTTTGAGGATTGTCAAACATAAATTTCTCTAGTTTCTTAAATCTGGTTAAAGTGATCGGTCTTGTTAGTTGATAGTAAAGTAGAATTGTGATTTTGATCAAAAATTGTCACCGATTGTCGGTTTTTGATTTTGCTGTTCCTGAAGGTGATCCTTTACTAAAAGTTACTGAATCCATGATTACACCCTGAAAATGATTCAAAAGTATTCTAGATTTAACTGAATTTGTTTCATTAGTCAATCGGTAAAATAAGTCGAATGAAGCAAAAGTTCCAACTGATAAATGTGAACCTTCACTTTTCGTTGTGGCAAGAATATACATGGATTCATGTTAGGGAAAGTGTGCGAAATGCAATGAGGAATTAGAATGGAAAGGAAATTGCTATATGTGAATGCGTCAAGTAATGTTTGAGTAGTACCAAAAGTCCATAAATAGAAATAAACGTTCAAAGATTTCATCAAAAAAGATATAGAAAAAGGTTTAAAAAAATTAAATTTGTCATTCTAATTATTTAAGCTTAATTGTGTCGTTTAAAATTTGTTGTATAAAATGGTTCAATAACTTATTTACCCAAGTTTTTTGGAAATTGATATATTTTTTCACATTCGTTTTACTTTAAGATGTTGTTTTTTATTTTTAAAAATATTTTTATATATTGAGTTGAATTGGTTTATTTTCAAATGCTAAATACAATTCTGACAATTCTATACTCGCGTGGCCATTAGGTCTAAATCAATTGAGTATCTTTTCAGTTCTCAACCAATTTATTAGAATAACAAAATGAGTGTCGAATACAACTGCTCTCAGGCTGTCTACATTTTGTTGGTAAGCAATTGATCATTATATAAGTGGATATTATTTTTATTTTTCTGGTATTATCATTTACTGTTTAGGTTAATCAATTGTTATTTTATAGTTTTTTACTTTTTTATTTTATATTTTTTTATTGATAGTTCGTTGCGTAAGTTCTAACTAAAGCAATTCACGGTCTTGTTATTTTCGTGTAATTTGAAAAAGCTTTTTAGCGAGACTCTTTTAGAGTCGCAAGCTTATGCTATTGCCATCGTGTCCGTCCGTCTGACCGTCCGTCTGTTAACCTTTGGCCATATTCTGAGAGAACCATAGACCCTAGAACTACCAAACTTGGCATATTCACTCTTTGGAGTGTACCTAATTGAAATGTTGAAAAAATTGGCGCAATGGATCATGACGCCCAATTCTGGTGACAAATGTATTCTGAAAGAACTGTAGGCCCTAAAATTACCAAATTTGGCATACATACACTAGGGAGTATATGTAATCGACTAGTCAAACCAAAACTGGGCGCCATGGATCATGACGCCCATTCTGGTGACAAATGTATTCTGAGAGAACTGTAGGCCCTAAAATTAGCAAATTTAGCATACATACACTAGGGAGTATATGTAATCGACTAGTCAAACCAAAACTGGGCGCCATGGAACATTACGCCCATTCTGGTGACAAATGTATTCTGAGAGAACTGTAGGCCCTAAAATTAGCAAATTTAGCATACATACACTAGGGAGTAAATGTAATCGAATAGTCAAAATTAATTTGGGCGCCATGGAACATTACGCCAAATTCTGGTAGCGCCAAGTTTTAAAAAAGATTTTTTTTGTGGTTACTACGCAGAAAATGATGAACAAATGTGTTGCACATTTTAAATAAAAATATTGGTCTCAATACATCTCTTTAGTGACCCAAATGGATCAAATAAAGTCGTTTTTAAAATTTCTCAGTTGATAGTTCGTTTCTATTTTATTTTTTAAGAGTCTCGCACTTTGCCTGGCATGCCAGACAATCTTATTTGGTATGTAAAATCGTATTAAAATATTTTTTGGTTTGTTTGTGGGGAAATTTAAAGGTTGATTCTTTTGTTTTAATTTTTAATACAAATTGATTTCTAACAATATTATATATACTCAAACCGATCTTTACTTGATTTGATAGGATATCCACAAGACTGAAAATTTAAGAAGTTAAATACAATTTTTGGAACTCTATTTTTTAGGAAATCTTGAGAATGGTGGATGGTCATTTGACGAGGTTTATGATAAAAGGTTGTTTAAATTTTTATTTTAAAATTCTATCTAAATTCTAAAATTCTAAGTTATTAATCAAATTAACTTAGGGGAAGATTCATTCATTCATTCATTATCGAAGTACGCAACCACCATTTCTGGTGGACTTGGCCGAGCCCCGAGCAGTCTGATTACAGGCCAAGTTTTTGCTGATCGCGTCGCGTAGGGCGTAATGCAAGGTGCCGACTGGGGAACGAGTGAGTGGCAAGCCCACAGCTGAAGATCCCACCGATCTTCCCCCCGAGATTCTCCTCGCGCAACCAGGACTGATTATTGCCTCACAGGGACTCACACCTGGTCGAGGATGGCACTAGATGGTAAGTGGTGGAGTGCCAGGAAACAATGTCACAGTTTTAAGAGGAGACATTTGGCCCCTCCGTCCGTACCGAACTGGTTGGCTCAGTGATCACTGGACTACCCAAATTTTTGTCCCTGGGATGGGGGACCGCGGTCAGTCTAGACAAAGCAACCAGACACACTTCCCAACTTCCGAAAGAAAGAAAGAAAGAAATGGCTGGCACCGGGGTTCGAACCTCCGCTCCCTTGAGTGCCACTGCTTAGGGGAAGATATCATATCCAATTAAATCAACTTTGATGAAAGAATAAAAAGTTAAATTTTGATAATTTTTATTCGATTTATGTTGGTCATTTCTTTACTCTTGAGTGGTAGTGATTACAAAGATTTTGGATTTTGGAGTTTGAATTGTGCTAATTGAAAAATGAGCAATATTTTATCGAGACACAGTTTGAATAGATTTTTTTAATTGTTTCCAATTTAATGGTCAATTAATATCTACCTACTCTTTAGACAAGTTCGAAAATTATTGCTAAAGTAATTCACGATATTGTTATTTTCTTGTAACCATGTTTCGGAAAAGTGATTTAATCAGTAAAATCATTTTTAATGTTTCTGCTTTAATAGGTTGTTTTTAATTCTTTTGTTTCAGTTAAATTATTTTAATATAAAAAATTTACAAAACTACATGTACGTACTCGTATTACACAAGTCGATCGGTACTAGATTTGCGAGAACTGGTCTGGTACACTAAATTCGAAAGGTTAAAGAAAAATTTTTTAAACTAAATTTTTGGAATATTTTAGTGCAATTGATTATATGCGATGAAGCTTGTCATATAAGGTTGTTTATTTTAAAAGGAGATAGTTTGGATTATGCTAATATTAATTAATTAATTGAGTAGGCAAAGACAAATTTTAGGATCATTCTAAAATTATTGTAGCATTGGATTTTTGTATTCGGATCGTAATCGCATTGATTTTTTGTTATTTAAAAGTTGGTTTAATTTCATTACTTATTCAAGAAATATCCGCTAGTTATTATTAGGCATGCATACGGGCTGGTCTGATTTAAAAGGTATCCAATGATATGTTTTAATTCATTTTACAAAAAATCAAAAATATCCTTCATAAATCTTTAAATCTTTTAAAAGAGTTAAAAAATTTATATTTTCTGAATAACTGAATTGAAATTAATCCTTTTGACGAATCTCGTAATCAAATCAAATGAAATTTCAGGCTGATCGAGAGGTTTATAATGACCCGCATTGCGCATAATAACCCACTGCAGATTGTCCGCCTGTCGAACATAGCCCGCAACTGTACTGTTTGTTGTCTCATCTTTATCACCACTTGAACACCTGTAAATTTGTTTTGTTGCCTCAAAAATCTGCGTGCACCGTTCCAATTAAGACTTCGTAAAACATTTTCCATCAGTGGAACCGGCGTAACCAGATTCAAGTTTCCATTGTAGTTCCATTCAAGTAATCCATTTGTGGTGGTTCGTCAATGAGAAGCAGATTCGACAACGAAACATATCCCGTCACATTGGCAAAGTACGATCCTTGCATACGACCGAAATAGAGACCGTAGTACAGGTCATTGATCACATCGTTTGCTTTCACCCATTGATGCTCGAGAATGTATTTGATGTAGACGAGTTGACGCAGCCAAAAGTATGTCCACTCCTTCTAGATAGAGATAGTCGGCGAAATCGTACTGATGACGAGGTTCACAATAGCCACCCACAAATTGGCAATTGCCATTTCTTGTAGATTCATTTTTATCTTTGTTTTTGCTAACTCGTTATTTTCACGGATTCTATTCTCTAGGACTGTGTGAAATTTGCATGCATACGCATAACCAGTCAGATAGAGTGGATTACGTCGATATTCGGAAAAGATTGTGAAAAACTGTCTCAACCCTTCATACAGATCACGGCTTACATCAATCTGGTAACGAGCATAACCCTTATCATTATCCGTAAAACTAAAGCCTGTGCTAACAGGATTGTCAATGTACAGAACCGCAAACTCTTGATTCCAAGTTGTATTTCTCAGAGATGGATTTCCATTTTCGTCTACTTGAATTGGACCATTTTGGGTAAACATTCCTCGCACTGAAGCATCGCCTGGTCCACCTGAAAGACATAAAAGTACTGGAGCATAAGTATCTTAAGTATTTTGTTAAATTAACATTGATCAAAAACCCCAAAAATACGAACCAGGGCCGGGAAGAACCAAAAGAACAAATTTGAATTGAACTTTTTGTTGACAGTCAAAAAGCCCGAATAACTCTTCAATTTATGTCCAATTCCAGGCAAATTCTTCACTTCACTTGCCTCGATTGCATCTTTCAGCCGATCCTCCTCAATGTATGGTGTCAAATTCAGAATATCATCACGACCAAGATGTTTGACTGTTAAATTTGGATCATTTTGTTTGATTAAAAAATTTTCCTTTGTTGTTTCGTTTTGTATGGTCAAACAGCTTAATTGTTGGTTACTTAACGCTGAGACAATCAATATAGTAATTATATTTTTAAAAATACATTTCAATAACATTTTGAATAAATTCTGACATCAGCAATTCAGTGCTCAAAATGGTTAATTTTGAAAAACTAAATGTGTTTGAATACCAATTTGTAATTATATTTTTTGTCCTTATAGACCGATACAGTTCAATAACCTTTTATTTGTAACTTCTAGCTGGTTTTAATTATTGTTTAAAAAAAGTAATTAGCTTGCCTTTTAACGTTTAAATTGGTTTACAAAATATTAATTAAAAATTTTATAAAAAACGAGTTGACACTCCTCGAATGGGAATCAATTTTTTTAAAAGGTCTTGTTTTATAAAATTTTCTTTAAAGTATTGTTTGATTTACTTTCATATACTTTACAATACTTTGAAAGCGATGATAGTACGATGATATTGTTTTGTTGGGTCTACCAAGTTTGAAAGGTACCTGATCAAGGTATATGATTAAGTCGCAAAGCCAAACTTTGAAAAAGGTCACTTCTTTAGTACAAATCGTAGTATTTGATAGATTAATACTCATAAACATTTTAAATTGCATTTTGCGCTTTAAAGAAAATAATTTCTAGTTAAAATTTGTAAAATCAAATGAGAATGTCCATAAGCTAAATACAATTTTGGTAAAAAAAAAACTTTGTTTTACTGATTTTAATTTACAATAAAATTAAACTATTTTTGAATTTTGAACTTTCTCAATAGCCGAATTGAAATTAATTCTCTTAACAAATCTCGTGATTAAATCCAATGTCACCTCTGGTTGATCAAGTGAGGCATAATGACCCGCATTGCGCATAATAACCCACTGCAGATTGTCCGCCTGTCGAACATAGCCCGCAACTGTACTGTTTGTTGTCTGTTCATCTTCATGACTACATCTGTAAATTTGTTTTGTTGAATCCAAATATCTGCGTGAACCAGTCCATTTGAGATTACGCAAAACATTCTCCATCAGTGGAGGCGGCGTGACAAGATCCAAGTTTCCATTGTAGAACATTGTCCTCACGTTTGCATTGAGCAGCTTCTCAATCTCTGGTCGAACACTTTTGGCAATGTCGCCATACATGATCTGGGCTACTTTGGTGGCAGGACTGTCGAATGATCGACGACCAACATGAATTGCATTTCGAGTTCTTCGATTATCAAGATAAGGTACGAAATTGTCCAATTCGGGAGAATCTTCAGTAAGAAGTAAATTATCCAAAGCAATATAGCCGCTCACATTTGCAAAGTACGATCCTTGCTCACGACCAAATGTGACACCATAGTACAGGTCATTGATCACATCGTTTGCCTTCACCCATTGATGCTCGATGATGTACTTGATGTAGACAAGCTGACGCAACCAAAAGTATGTCCATTCCTTCTCTTCAATCAGTCCAACTTGGTAGAGAAAATCGGCGAAATCGTAATGATGACGCGGATCACAAAAACCTCCACCGATTGCAATTCCTTGAAGATTCATTTTGATTTTTGTTTTTGATAACTCGTTGTTTTCACGAATACGATTCGCTAAAACAGATTGAAATTTGCACGCATACCCATAACCGGTCAAATAAAGTGGATTCCGTCGATATTCGGAAAAGATTGTAAAAAATTGTCGCAATCCTTCATACAGATCACGGCTTGCATCAATCTGGTCACGAGCATAACCATTATCATTGTCCGTAAAACTAAACCCAGTCCCAACAGGATTGTCAATGTACAACACCGCAAACTCTTGATTCCAGGTTGTATTTCTCAGTGAAGGATTTCCATCTTCATCCACTTGAATTGGTCCATTTTGGGTGAACATTCCACGAACAGATGGATCACCTGGCCCACCAGAAAGCCAAAATAGAACAGGAGCATAAGAATCCTTTGACTAAAATAAAAAAACCCAAAATTATTTTATCAAAAAACATAAAAATACGAACTAGTGGCGGAAAGAACCAAAAGAACAAATTTGAATTAAACTTTTTGTTGACAGTCAAAAAGCCCGAATAACTCTTCAATTTATGTCCAACGCCAGGCAGATTCTTCACTTCACTTGCCTCAATTGCATCTTCCAGTCGATCCTCCTCAATGTATGGCGTCAAATACAGAATATCATCACGACCAGGATGTTTGAGTGTCAAATTTGGATCGTTTTGATTGATTTGAAAATTTTCTTTTAATGTCTCGTTTTGTATGTTCAAACAGTAAAATTGATAATTGTACGGAAAACGGATAAACAAAAAGATAATTAAAAAATTAAAAATAAATGTTGAAATCATTTTGAAATAGGGGAAAACAACTAAATGGCTTTGTAAAACTAAATTCGTTTAAATATAAAATTTGTAATTCTACTCTATACCCTCATAGACCATCATAGAAGAAGTTTACTGACCCTTTATTTGTAATTGAACTGGTTTAATTAATTCCTTAAAAATATAATTGAATTGTTTGTAAATATTTTATCAATAAGTATCATTCAAAATTTCATGGAAAATAGAGAAGCATTGTAATATTTATTAGATCTCAATAAATTTTATTAAAAACTTAGAGTTGAAATAAACCGACACGCGCTAGGGATACGTGTTTGCTCATTCTATTCATAAATGGTCATTTTGAATAAAATATTACTTTACAATTGTTTAGATCTAAGTAAAATTTTTGTAATGCATTCGTAGAAAATGTATTAATCGTTTTTTAAGCTGACTATTCAACATTATTGTTTTGTTAATTTTTCAATTTTAGAAGCATTATTTTAAGTCGTTCCGGTACATTAATCAGCATTGGACAAAAAGGTGACTATACTTCTTTAATACTAACACTGATCTACAGGAATTGCCAAGTTTTAGGTACTCGGAATTTTATTACCTATTCTTACAGCATTTTTAACGTAGAATTCGATGGTCTAGTCAAAATTGACTGTTTGACTTCAGTTTTTGAGATATTCAAGTTTTAAGCGCATTTTTGTCCAAATTTCGAATTTCTAAGCTCGAAAATTCAATTTAAAGCAGATTTTCAAATTCTGCTCGGTTTTCTGAAAATTTTAAGCACAAGAACGTCCAAATCGCTTAAGATTTACTATTTAAACTCGATTTTTAAAGATGATAAAACGATAAAAAATTGAAGTTTTTTATCAGGTCATGAAGTTTATGAAGGTGATTTTTATAGTTTTACCTAAAATGCATCATCTTTAAAAATCGAGTTTAAATAGTAAATCTTAAGCGATTTGGACGTTCTTGTGCTTAAAATTTTCAGAAAAACGAGGAGAATTTGAAAATTAGCTTTAAATTGAAGTTTCAAGCTAAGAAATTCGAAATTTGGACAAAAATGCGCTTAAAACTTGAATATCTCAAAAACTGAAGTCAAACAGTCAATTTTGACTAGACCATCGAATTCTACGTTAAAAATGCTGTAAGAATAGGTAATAAAATTCCGAGTACCTAAAACTTGGCAATTCCTGTAGATCAGTGTAATCATATAGAATAATCATGTTGATGAACATCTTCACATTACATTTTAATTTTAATTATTGATTACATATAAGATTGTTTTTTAGTTACATGAATATAATTGATTTAAATGGTCTATAAGAAACAATTATACTCTTTTGAAAGAGTTTTTCCTGTGATACTATTACTTTATTTGACAAAAATTAATTTCACTGTCAATATTAGTGTCTTTGATGAAATTAAAGTGTGTCACGGCACTAAGAATAAAGGTTAAACTTTTTAAAAATAATGTTTAGAGATTAATGAATTTTTGTTAATATTTTGTATTCGGTACTTATGAATTGTGCTCCAATTTCTTTATTAATTATTAGTCAAGTTTGTTTTGAATTTGTATTTTGTGAATTTGTTTTTCGGTTATTAAGATACGTGTCATATGAGTCGAATTCTGCATTCGAATTTGCATGTGATTTCGAATGCAAACGTAGATCACACAACCTAATTTCCACAACTTTGAAGTCATTTCTCTCTATCTCTTCTCTTTTTGCACCACTCCTCTGTCTCGTTGAGTCAATCCAAATGGGCGACGACCAATCAGGTCAAACTTCAGCGACCACGAGTGATGGAGGTGGTAGTTCTGCTGTTACTTCTCCACCAGCCCAACCTCAAGTGATTCATGTGTCTCCAGCCCCAGTGTACTACCCCGCACCGTTGGGTCAGTTCCCACAAACGATGCAGTGCCCCCAATGTCACCGTCATGTGGTGACCAGTGTCCAACTGATCAATGGCACCTTCACCTGGCTAATGATGATTGTCCTGATCATTATCTAAGTAACCTCAAAGAATGCTCGTTACTCTAACTTTAACCTTTTCCCTATTTCCATTTTGTAGTGCCCTCCCTTTGTTCTGGCTTCCACTGGTGATGGACTGTGCTAAGGACGCCATTCACCACTGCCCCAACTGTGGACACTTCTTTGGACAGTTCAACAAACTGAAAGGTGGAAGTTGACCTGTGTACTTCAACCAACAGTACGTCTAACCGATGGGCGCCACAACCCACACAACGACACCTTTAGTTGTCCTTACTAATACAAATTTACATTTACTCCTGCATATTATGTAAATCCCATTTGTGGATTCAGTATTATTAAAACATTAAAACATTGTAATTTTTTCAATTTTGTAATTATTTGTTATTTTGATTATTATTTTTGTTTTTATTGATGCACGTGTATACAAGGATAAAATGAAATGGTTCTTTAATGCAATTTTGTAAGCTGCTATAGTTAGATGCATATATGCATTCATTTTATTAAATTGGGAAAGCACAAAATTCCCATAGCACAAGTACACTACAACCCATTCCACCACACTAATCATGGTTCAAAAAATTGTAATGATGGCCCAGATCATAAAGACACATCACCAATTGACATACTTTGTAACAATTATTTTTATGTGGTGATCGAAGTTTTTCATTCATAACTGGTAATTTTTAATAATTTATCACTTGCTAAAATCTAAAATTTATTTTTTTTAATGAAATTGTTTGTAATGTAAAGAAATGTACCTAACTGTATAATGTTTGTTATCTTTATCATACATCAGTTTTATCATGAGTTGGATTGGAAATTACACACATCTAAACAGTAACAAAATAATCAATGTATGAGACGAGTTTGTGCACTTATTTAGGACAACTAATATTTTTTTTGAACATTCATTTATCTTACAAATTATATTCTTGAGACATGTTAGTCGAACATTCGACATTCGAATGGTGACTCAAGGGTCTCACAAATCTACTTGTTCAACACTTATTATCATAGTTAGAATTTGAAAATTGGACACGCACGATGGTTGACAACCGCAATTTGAATTCTTCGGATTTATATTTTGACAATTGAACCCAACATTGTTTTGAAATTTCTGGAACAATTCATAGTTGGCGTCTACGCACCGGTATTTTTCAACATTAAGAAAAATCTAACTATTACAAAAGTTTTTGATTTAACTTATTGATTTTGAACTTGATTTATTGATTAAACAAAATTTACAAATTTAAAAATGGTATATATCTAAGAAAAATAAATACTTGCAATGTTACTTTACATATACTGTATTAAAATTAAACCTAATGGGTTTAAACTATCACATCTTTTAATTAAGCATTTATTTAATAAGCAACATTGTGCTGCATGTGCTAATTGGCCGCACTTTGACACTCGTTTGCTAGAGCTCTAGGAAGCATCACTTTCGATGATACCCATTCGTGGGCTAATAGTTGTTCCAACTGGATACGCTTGGTTGGTTCGAATTCCACCATTGCTCGTAGAATATCCTTTAAGTGGCCCGAGGCCGGTTCCACCATTTTGTCCAACAATCCCATTGGCAGGTTTTGCATTTGCACTTGAGGACTTCTTCCTCGCTCTTCTTATGATCGAATGGAACCTTCAGGGTTACCATCTCAAACAGGCAAATGCCTAGAGACCAAACATCGGCACAGAAGGGATTGTAGCCTTTGTCGAGTTTTGCAAATACTTCCGGGGCCATAAAATCAGTGGTTCCACACTGTGTGTGCGTCAAGAAATTATGATTCTTTTGCAGCAATTCCTTGCTCAGTCCAAAATCGGTCAATTTAAGTACATGAGTACTGTTCGGCAAAGCATTCGATTCAGAGACGAGCAGAATATTAACATTCTTTATATCGCGGTGGGAAATGTTGTTTCGGTGCATAAATTCTATGCCCACCAAAATTTGGCCAAAATAACTTGAAGCTTGTTCTTAGTTTGGCAATGATTTTGCCACATGTTTCAATAAATCAGTTTCAGCTAATTCAAGGAATAAATATGCGATTGAATTTCTGGAAGCTTTGTTCTAAATGGCGAATCCACCATAGAATTTGATAATAAATTTATGCTTCAACTGTAGCAACACCGATACTTCTGCCATTTCTTCGTAAGGGTTGTTTGGTCCAATCTCGATTCGCTTCATGGCCATGGATTGATCATCTTGAGTGGAAATGAAAACGCTACCAAATCCTCCTTCACCAAGCGATTTGCCAATCTTCAACGAGTGGAAGGCCATCAAGTCTTGTTCGCTTTTGAATTCTTTGGAAGGCAGGCGGTAAACTTCCAAAGTCTTGTTTCTTAGTGCTGGCAATTTAACCATAGCTGTTGAACACAAATTAGAGTCTTGATTTTTGGAACGAATGGATAAGGACTGCGGTCCGTGGTGTAGTGTGGCTTTGGTCACTTGCCGCAGTCCTTAGGTGGTCAGTGGTTCGAGTCCGGTGGCGGAGGGCGCTCTTTACTTTCGATTTTCAATCGATCGTTCAGGGTCCGAAGGCACCGAATCTCGTCGGTGAAGACACCACTTCATCGTTACCTGCTGATTACCCACCTCAAGGCATTGAGCTTTGAGGGAGAAGGCTCTCGAGGCTGGTGTTGTGCCACGTCATTCCACACATGACGCTATATACACGCCGCTCACCACTGCATTCGATTTCGAACTGCATGTGACTGATAGTAGGCTTGAAAATGACCCAACACATTTCAGTGCATCCAGCGCCGGTATGATCCACTCCACCAATCGGATTGAAATTATGCATAGAATTTTATTTTAATATATGGAATCGATCTAGAGGGTAGCGGAAAACCCATATTGAGGTTCACTTTGTTCACTGGCACCTAGTGTAGATTTGCACGTTTTGGATTCTGGTTTTAATAATTCTAATCAATATTAGTATAGCCTTGCCAAGTTGAGTAAGTTGAGTTAGTAGATTGACAATTCATAAAAGGTCAAATCATTTTAATTTACATTATTTTATCCAATTACTGATTTTTTGAATTTAATTAGACACAGGCGCAGATCGAGAATCAATTTGTGCGCTTTAAGTAGTTTTGATTGAAATTGGAATGCAAAACCTGAATGTTTACGATTCGAACAATGGCTTTACATGTCAGAAATTAAAGTCTGTTCTGCTGTTTCTTGATAGCTTTGTTGATAATTTTGTATTACCGTTTTTAGAATTTAAACATAATTATTTGAGTAGAAGGATTTTTCAAGGAATTCATGGATGGAATTGTAAATGGTTTCAAATTTTAAAATCAAAATTTATTTTTAGTTTCCTGTATATTTAAATGTTTACTATATAGGTTTAATAAAAGGTTTATTAATTCAATATTACTAATTCAATTCAATTAAAGTATAAAGTTAGTGACATATAAAAGGTATTATTTGAATTTACAATTTTTAAAATTAGTAAATTTCCGAATTTAGCTACGTAGATATGACATATTGAATAAATTTTTTATACCTGACATAAATCTTGATGATTTGTCACGTTCTCGCTCACTTTTCCCATACTTTAATATCTATCATTTTATTCTACTTTGATTTGTTTTATATCGAGTTTAAACATAATTAATTATCTACTTTGAACTTGGTTTAAAGGTATTCAGAAAATTATAAAATAAAACTTAAATTGACTTGATTGTGCTGCCATCAACTATAGTGAACATTTTCCTGTTTCAATATTTTTCCAATCAAAACATAACCGTGGTTATGTTATGTTAAAGGTTTGTCCCATTGCCCGCGCGGGAGGGGCCTAACACGGTAAAAGCACGACCTTTTAAGATGAAAATAGTGATATGAACTGATTAATGAAATTATCCGATAACTATTTAGATAGACAACTGAAAATCTCTAGTTTTCATAATGGTAATTCTTATTTTTCTACGTCTTCGGGTCACTGAGATATAAGCGATCAAAGTTGCCACTTCAAATTTCAAGTGCGCTCTGTCTGTACCTTTGGCCCATTGAGTCATATTGACTAACCTTGTGAAAAAAGTGCTTTTTAGACCTTGTGTTAACTACGGATAACCTACCAAAAAATTATGATTTTCTACGCATTTGAATCTTATTGGTAAATTTGCGTGCTTTGGGATGTTTCTTTGCGTTGCATTTTGAATTACTTTTCCTACTAATTTTAAATTTGAATTTTCTTGAATATGAATCTACCAGTTGCTTTTAAAATGTATAAAAACAAAAACATTCATAATTTTGCTATTTTATCAGTTTGGAATTTGAATTTATCTTAATCATTTTTTTTACATAAAGTATATTTGGTATTGGCAATCATCATAATCAACAATAACAACGACAATGTTGTTTGTGTTAAAAGTGGTACCTTTGATGAAATTGAACCTGGTTTTATTTTGCATTCAAAAAGGTTTTGGCTATTAAAGTTTAGAAAGATTTTGGTAGAAGCTACTGCTTAATAGATTTCAAGTAAATTAATAATAAAAACTCAACTGAATGATAATTAGTGGGAAGTAAAAAAATTTATTAACTACTACAAATTTTCGAATTATTAATTTAAATTTTTAGGTGGATTATTGTATCAGTTGACATGGTTACACTTTTTTAAAAATGGTTTTACATTTAATTTCTTTGTTTCCTTTATTAATTTTTGTCAAATATTTTTCTGGTTGAATGTGTTCTGTACTCAAACAATGTTCAAACTTTTTAAGTGTTTAAGTATTTTTGTATTTGAAAATTTTTAAATGTAACATTAAAATGAATTTACAATTTCTTCTATTGCATTCATTCTTTCACAAAAAAAGGATAGTATGTGCCCATTACCAAAGGGTCAGATCTGACCCGAAATAAGCAAAATATCCAGGAGAATTCTGATGACCAGTTCAAAGATACCACCTTTGAGTCAGATCTGACCGGACTTTGGTAATGCGACTGTTAAAAGCGGGTAGCTCACACAATATTTTAAGAATCCATAATTAACAGAGTTTTAAAATCATTGTTTTATAAATAGGTTCACATAAGCTAAATTTAAATTTTTTTAATATTCTGGATAATCTTAAAAACATAATCCATATATTTGCAATGGTAATATTAAGTTTGACTACCTTTTCTCTCATATTAAATGCTTGCTTAATTATAAGATTTCAATTGGTAACAAAATTCTTCCCAAAGAAGTTCAAGTTCAATTGGCTAAAGGAAAAAGGAAAAACTGGAATTATCTTGTAGATTGTACTCATTCTATCCCGTAGCTCTTATAGTACCATCTTACGGCTGTCTACATCAATTCTGCATATTTATTCAATGTTGGATCGTTTATCACTCTGGTCACGAGCATAACCCTAATCATTATCCGTAACACTGAACCCAGTCCCAACAGGATTGTCAATGTACAGCAGCGCAAATTCTTGATTCCAAGTTGTATTTCTGATTGATGTATTTCCATCTTCATTAACTTGAATTGGACCATTTTGGGTGAACATTCCGCGTACTGCATCGCCTGGTTCACCAGAAAGCCATAGAAGTACTGGAGCGTAATTATCCTTTGACTAATTTAAAATTATTAAGCTTATCAATAATTTTCAGAAATACAAACCAAAGGCGGAAAGAACCAAAAAAACAAATTTGAATTGAATTTTTTGTTGACTGTCAAAAAGCCCGAATAACTTTTCAATTTATGTCCGATTCCTGGCAAATTCTTCACTTCTTGCCTCAATTGCATCTTCCAGCCGATCCTCCTCAATGTATGGCGTCAAATAAAGAATATCATCACCACCAGGATGTTTGAGTGCTAAATTTGGATCATTTTTATTGATTAAAAAATTTTCCTTTGTTGTTTCGTTTTGTATGGTCAAACAGCCTAATTGTTGGTTATTTAACGCTGAGACAATCAATATAGTAATTATGTTTTTAAAAATACATTTCAAGAACATTTTAAAGAAATTATGACAGTTCATTGCTATTCAGTGCTCAAAATGGTTAATTTTGAAAAGCTAAATGTGTTTAACTACCAATTTGTAATTATATTTTTTGCTTTTATAGACCGATACAGTTCAATAACCTTTATTTTTAACTTAAACTGGTTTTAATTATTGTTTTAAAAATGTAATTAGCTTGCGTTTCAACATTGGTTTACAAAATATTAATTTAAAATTTTATTAAAAAACGAGTTGACACTTCGCGAATGAGAATCAATTTTTTAACAGGTCTTGTTTTATAAAATTTTTTTAATAGCATTGTTTGATTTACTTTCATTTACTTTACAATACTTTGAAAACGACAATTGGATTATATTGTTTTGTTGGGTTTACCAAGTTTGAAAGATACCTGATCAAGGTATATGATCAATTCGCAAAGCCAAACTTTGAAAAAGGTCATCTCTTTAGTACAAATCGTAGTATTTGATAGATTAATACTCATTAACATTTTGAATGCCATTTTGCGCTTCAAAGAAAATAATTTTTAGTTAATACTTGTAAAATCAAATGAAATTGTCCATAAGCTAAATACAATTTTGTAAAAAATAAAAATTGTTCTCTAATATGTAGGTTTTATGTATTTATTTCATTAAATCTGTGATTTCTTTAAAATGTTTTTGCAATTTTGTTTTTACTGAATTTAATTTACAATTAATTCAACAAATTTGAACTTTGAACTTTTTCAATAGCCGAATTGAAATTAATTTTTTTAACAAATCTTGTGATTAAATCCAATGTCACCTCTGGCTGATCTAGTGAGGCATAATGACCCGCATTGCGCATAATAACCCACTGCAGGTTGTCCGCCTGTCGAACATAGCCCGCATAGCCCGCTTATTTAGATTCTAAATGATTTAATTCAAATATTTATTTCCAACGCATTTTAATATTTTATTTTATATTTAGATATTAATCTTACGTTGCACACAAGATTGTTTTTTAACTCCATATAAACATTGGTTGGTTATGAAATTCAAAAATTTTAATGGTTAAATTTTTTTAAATAAAATTCATATCATCTGATAAAGTTTTGTGCTTTTTTGTCATTCAGTAATCATGAGTTGTGTTGCACAGAAAAATAACGCAAACGCAATAATTCAAAGCGCAATGTAACTTATAAATTAGTTTTAATTTAATTTAATTATTTGTTATTTTTATTGATTTAAATTTTGCCAACAACTCAGCGTTCTCAATTTGCAAAAAGGTCTATTCCCTTTCTTCTTCTAGTTGTACTTAGGTTAAGAAACTTTTTAATTTGAGTTGAACAAAGAATTTAATCCTTTTGTAATAGTGACTATGATGTTAAATTAAATTTAGCAAACAAACTTTGGTGTAAAATTTCGTTGGATAAACGTTTATTTTTATTATCCTTATTTACTCTTCATTTTTGTCATTTTCATAAAGCCAATGTTTTTCTAAATAATGTCCCGTATATAAATAATGATGAAACAGTTGGTTTATTCCTTTCAGTATCTTCATCATCAGTTATCGTGAGTTGTTCAATATACAAAGAGTGGTAGTGAAGGGTTTTTTAAGTTTTCATTTTGAAAATTTGATTAAAGGTAATAAAGTCTTCTTTCTACTTGCTCACGACCAAAAGGTGACACCATAGTACGGATCATGGATCGCATCATTTGCCTTCACCCATTGATGTCCAAGTAAGTAAACTTTATGTAGACGAGTTGACGAAACCATAAGTAAGCCCATCTTCAATCAGTCCAACTTGGGAGAGAAAACTCGCAAAATCTTAATGATGACTCGGATCACAAAAACAACTACCAAATTCCAACTATTCTTTGTAATATCAATTTCTTGTACAGATATTCCATTCTTTTCCCTAACTGGTCACTTTCAATAAATCATCACTTGCTAAGAACTAAGTTTTATTTTTCAAAAGATTCAAATATAAGCATATAAGCTAATTTAATACTGATACACTAGATATTATCTGACATGAATTTATTTATTGTAAAATCAGTCAGTACATTTTAAAAAAGGTTATCCTTAACATCAGTTATATGTGTCGTCAAATGTCACAGTAGAACATGTTTTGTGAAAGTGTCATAAAAAGAGATTTTTGATTCGTCAATGTTTATTGATAGTGTGCTCAAAGAGGTGAACAGATTGATGAATGGCAAAAATTTTTTAAACTCAATGTGCAAAAGTTCACGCGGAAATTTATATTCAAAATGGGCTGGTTCGTTTAGAATATAAAATCGTGCACTCAATTGGGGAAACAATTCCCGACACAAACCATCTACGGGATTATGGCCAACATTTTCATAGCAATAACCAATCTTCGATAGTTTCTCATTGGACAAAGCATATTTCTACAAGCAAACGCCCAAGATTGTTGTTCGGCTCTTTTGGATATACACAAACCATTGACAAATTTTTACAATTTTATTTCATATCGAATTGTGCATAAAAGGTCAAATAAAATTAATGTTGTACATGAATATTCATGATATTCGATTATCATTATGTTGTTTTTTACAAATAGTACAGTTTCAAATCTTTTAAATTGGAAAGTCGACAAAAAGGTGGGCCATACTTATTTATTGTACAAATCGTACTATTTAAGTTAATTATTACTGCATTTTCTTTTCTACATTTTATTCGATCAACAAATAATTCTACGGCAATGTTTATATTTGTGTCATATAAAGAATTTTATTTTGATTTCACTTTAATTTTAAATGGTATCCGTACCATGAATTACATTCTTTAAATAAATTGGAACGGTCATACTCGAACCATTTGGCATCAATGTCAAGTGTGAGATATCGCAAGCAGAACATTCGATTGATCTTATGCAAACATTAGAATTGAAAGGTGACGAAGAATTCACAGATTCACATTTGTTGGTTCTACAAAAAAATATTATGCATACAACAAGATAGTGTTGGAAAAGACATACCCGCACCAGTTTCCAGTATTCTTTATTAACGTTAAATAATAGGTACATCAAGTTTATAAAGTTCCTCAAACATTTCTCAAAAATTATTTGATTTATGAAATTTTATTTGTACTTTTTTTTATAAAAGCCTAATTTATCAAACATTCAAGTCTGTCCGATAACAATTTTTGTAAAACAGGTAATTTATCTGATAAAAATTTTTATTATTATGAATGTTGATGTTTCTTTGATGAAATTATACTATTTTTATTGATATGATATTTTTAAAAGTTAAATTTAACTAAAATAAAATCCAGATTATTTGATAAAGTGATATTTGACTGCTTAGAACATAATATGCTGCTATTGAAGTACGGATCAGTTTTTGGGTAATTGGATTTGTGGTAATGGCTTTAGCGACTCCTGTTGGTGAATCCTTTGTCCAGGTAACTGAATCCATAACCAGATCTCTGAAAGAGTTCAATTGATCACGTGCTTCAGGCTGAAACTTGGCGAGTTGTTTCAATTTGTAGATGAAAATCAAACGAAGCATACGTTCCAACTGAAAAAGCGTGAAATATATTTTGATAGCGATGTTCGATTGTCGATAAAAACTTGTGGACTGATGCAGAATTTCTCTGTGATCCAAAAATGTAGAATAAGTAGATCAGAAGGTAAAGTCTGAATAGTGAGAATATCGAAGCCACGATCAAACCAAAATTGACGATACTTTTCAAGGTGACCGTCTTTCGCATTCGTCCAAGCAAATAGTAAAAACTAATTTGGATAGTTTTTAAAATGTTGATGGATTTTTACTGTAAATTATGTTAAATCAAAAGATTTAATTCAATTAAGTCAAATTAAGGCACGCACCTAAGATATATATTATTATATTGTAAATTCTAATTTTTTCGGACTAGTTATTATTTGTCGTTAGTTTGAATTGCAATTGATATTTTCGCACCGTACTATTGATCATTTCATGTAAATTTGTTGAGTTCTTTTGAGGAATTAATGAGGATTACGAATACAAAGATAATTCAAAGGTAATTAAAACTATAATTTTTGAATGAAAATTGTATCAATTTCAGATAAAATGAAAAATAATCTGGTCTAGAAAGTGAAATCAGACACGCAAATTTGGTACACAAACGAGAAAAAGTTTTGACAAAAAATGAACTAGCTCAATCAACTAATGATGGCAAATCAAATTGAGATGTATTGTCTGACCATTTTAGGATAATATTTGAACACTTGATACATTGAACATTTATGCCCTGCGGATATCTTCTGTTTCATCAATGATAAAAATGTAAAATATCTTTTTAGTTTAGAGTGCCATCTTTATAACAGTTAAATTCTCAGTTAAATCTAATTAATCTGCCGACTTTAATTTAAAATCAAACAAATTAAAAGAATTTTTTTCAATTATTTTAATATTTTAAAATCAAACTAAGGAAAAATGTGAGAAAAGATTGACAAGTTTGTAACAGGTTACTAAGTTGTAAGTTTTAATTTTAGTTTTTTTTTCATTGTTACCCCATCTATACTTTGTGAGTGAGTTATTTTGCTATTTTTTTTCATTAAATCTGTAATTTATTTTTGTTTTGTCCGAATTAACATCTCTTGATAAAATGGTAAAAAAGGTTTAAATTTTTATTGAATAATCAAAAAATTATTTTTAAAATTATTCAGATTAATTATTCATTTTAGTTCACTTGTTTATGTGTTTAAAAGGTTATTTATAATTTTTTTGTGGCATGAAGTTTTATCGTATCTAACATTTTACCTAAAATATTTAGAATACAATTGTGCTAACTTTCAAAAAGAATCCACTTCATTGACATAATCCACAAATTGAATTGTCCACATAATTCTTCTTCAATACTCTTGCAAACAATTTATCCATTTGTTTGTAATCACAAATTGGATTGCCTATGAAGTATGGAAATAATATAAGTAATTTCTGATTCGCAATTATATTCACTTCTTAAACGCGAAAATCCTGGGTTGTAGACTATATAATGTGCTTGTAAATGGATACAATTGTGTTCATTTGTTATGTAGACATATTCGTTCCTAATTTGTAAAAGGTTACTTATGATTTTTTGTTCTTTATTTAAAATTATAAATTATTTTTGGACAGCCTTATGCAGTAGTATTTGCATTTTGTTGTGGTTCAAATCGTTAAACTGTTAACTTAATTTTATGGCAATAAAGTTGAAGCTTGGTTTTACTCTTAATTTGATTAAATTTTTTTATATTTTTAAGTGATCGTGCATTAATACAGTAATGTCATAATTTTGTAAATAAAAGGTTAAAATGAAATTTTTATTGACTAATTCCCAAGAGGTTTATTTGCACAAAACTGATGAGTAGGATAACATTGTTTGAGCATAAGATATGGAGTGCCAACTATTGGGCTCTATAATACAAAGAGAAAATAAACGGGTAGATTAAATAGTGCAAAGTCAAACAAGTCGCGCCAGCCACTTGACACAATGCAAACAATTCTACCAAATTCATGAGAACGCAATCGTTTGGAATTGATTATCTGCAATTTACATGTGCTCTAATGCAAAGATACGTTTCTTTTTGGTTTGAATAAAGAAGAGAAATTGAACAAGTGACCTTCTTTGGAAATTGGCTTTTTTGTGAAAATCAACTTTCATTGTTCATTTGAGTTGATCATCATGACTAATCGAGACTTTGTGTAACATTTTTGAATATATTTTCTAAATTTAAATGATCTTACCTTTCCAACGAAAATGATTTTGTTAAAAATATCAATCTTAACATTTATTTTTATTTGTGAATTTAATCATGTGACTAATCATGCAAACCATACCGCTCCAACCAACTGTTGTGACCCAAAAATTGTTTGGTGTGGCAAATCATTTGAAAAGTCATGCCTCGACTGCTCCGCACCAGACCCTTTCTGTGGAACAGACCAATGTGACTCGTTTGGGTGTGGCTGTGAGTGTCGCAAAAGAAAAAGTCAAGATTATTCTTTCGAAAGTAAACTAAATCTAATTTAAGCAAAACAAATTAAAATAATTTATTTGGTTTTGTAGTTTTTGCATTGAATGCAGTAGAGAATTTTGTCTGTAAATATTACTATCAAGGCGATCTTGTATGCAACTGGCAGCAGCTCGATTCAAGTCGAAGTCTTCATTTGTCTGTATCGAATAATATCGATAATTCCAAGTAAAAATTTACTGTTTAAAACTAAATTTCTTTTATATATAACAATCATTTCATAGAGATGTCTGTCGAAATCAATTAAAACTTGGTGAAATTTTCTCGTGCTCATTCGGTAGATTCAAAAGGTTTCCGCTAAATCCAAAACTTAAATTTAAATTTGAATTCAATTCAAACAAAAAGGAGAACGAATTGCCTTTAGTAATATACTTCAGATTCAATCAATTGGAGTTGACAAGTTTGAAACAATCTGAAAACGTTCACTATTACGAAAAGAGCAACACTTTAGAATGGACAAATTCTAATTCATTTGACAGTTGTCCAATCAAGCAGCAATTTTACATTGAATATGAAATTGAATACAAAATGTTTGACGAGCATTCGTATGAAAAAGTTTACTCTACGAAAATATTAAAAAATGCCGATCAAGTCGATTTGAGTTTTGGTGATTTGGAGTTGGGGAAAAAGTTTGATTTTGCTATTAATTCTCGTTTGGTGTATTTGCCTGGAAGTCAGTCAGAAACAAAGGTTTGTGTCCGGAGTGTTTAGTGATGGTTATTTATATATTTTTTAAATAAAGCTTGTTGAATATGAAAACGATAGAAAAGGTTTAACTGGGATGAACCCAAACAAAGGTATGGACAATTTTATTCATTTGTTAAATTGGCCAATAACTCTTTTCGTCAGTTTGGTCAATTCAAAATCACAAAACAAGTCTTCCAATCATAATTTCCCAAGCATTTCAAATTGATAGACAATTAGAAAACTTCATGGATGTTACCATCTATTGGAAGTTTGACTATGAGTACGATTCACAAAATTCAGAAAATCAAAAGAAATCTTCATTTTTTATAAAATTGTATAGCACCGATTATGTGATCACATTTACTACTAATAAATTCACGTTCACATTTCTTGGACTAGAAAAAAATGTTGAACATAGAGCAAAAATATACACAAATGAATCGTCAAATAAATATGCGGAAATAATGTTACCGCCAATTGGACAAATTTCAAATCCAATCAAGAATATTCATGTCCTGGCAACGGAAAATATTTACACCATGACTTGGCAAGTGGAAAATATCGAGTCCGATCCATATCATATTATTTTTTGGTGCGAAATTGATCATTTGAACAATTGTGACGCGAATTTGGCAATTGAGTGGAAGTACATCAAAATTGACAGATACGTTTTTGTCAACGATGTTGGTGGATTCTATCACTATAATTTTAAATTGGCTAATAGCAAGAGAAAATACAAATTTGGACTTGCTATCGATGGTTCGACTACTGGAATTATATGGGCAAATTATGTCGATGAGATTAAATGGAAAAGACTGAGCAACTTCACAATAGATTATTTTGATGAAATACTAAAGAGTAGTGGACTTTGGATTGATATGATGATGAGGCCGAACGAATTAAAGGTGAAAATATTAAATTTTATCAACATTTCTAATCACGACATTTTTGTGTTCAACTTCGTACAAATTTATGATTGGTTGAAAAATTTCCTTGAATTTTTATATTCAAATTTGAAAATTGATGATAATCAAACACGAAAAAGTAAAAATGTCAATCCAATAAATGTGAAAGTAAATTTTTTGTACAATTTAGCAATTCATCGAATGTTAGCAATCAAACAACTTGAAATACCCGACAATCAAATAGATGCAAACATTAGTTATACAGAAGACAATTCAGACATTCCGACACTACAGTGGAACTTGAGATTTATCAATTGGGTTGAGTATTATCAAATTGGAATTGTCGATCAAACTGAGCCAAAACAATTCACCACAATCTTGCCTCCAAACAAATGTAATAAAACAAAATGTACTGTGAAGCTTGAACATTTGAAAGCATACACAACCTATAGTGCAAATATTTCATTGTGCAACAAAGACAACTTGTGTTCCGAGTCATATACTACAGAAAGTTTTCAAACGAATCCTTCGAAACCGGGGAAAATATCAAATTTTAAATTGGACGTTGTTTCTGAGAATACGTACAGAGTTTATTTTGAAAAACCACGCACACCAAATGGACCAATTGATTTTTATAATGTACGTGAAATTGATGAGAATTTTCATGAAAGGCTGTTTAATTTTTCATCGGATTGGACTTTTGCGGATATCAAAGTTGAGTGCAATAACTTAATTTTTAGGGAAAAATTTGCAATTTCAATTTTTAGCATCAAATTCATTAAATGGAAGCACATTTTTGCACGGAGATCCAAGCAATGCAAAACACCTTGACACCCTCTGCGGCAATAAGAACTTTTTGATTTATTCAGGATCCATTTTTGTGTTGATTTGTGCATTAATTTTTTTCTCGATTAGCTATTGTTTTTGCAGAACACACATTGACAACATGAAAAGCATAAATATCCATGTTCAGTGTAATAAGATCGAACTTATGGAATTAATGAATAAACCTATTTATTTACGTGCTTCAAACGAGTCAATTAATTCTACAAAACAAAAGTATGAATCAGAAGCAAAAAGTAAAGAATTTGGAAATAATTTTAACAAAACAGATTCGCAATACGTTCCATTTAAAAATTTATTTTTATTAAATCGACCCAAATTATTATCTACAAGTTCAATAACAGCTCCATCAACATCAGGACAATATATTTCATTGCCATTGATTAAATGAATATGATTTGTGTAATTTGTTAGTTTTAGTTTGTTTGTTTAATAAAGATTTCATTAAACCCCCTTTACTTTAAATCATTGAAAGTTTGACATTTCTGAAGTGATTATTTTGAAAGTGCTTCTTTTATTGCAGTGATTCAACAATTGGGGAAATTTGTTTTATTTGTTTGGTTTAGTTTAATTCATCATATACTTAATTCTAACTTTTCTTGAGAGAGTAACAACATTTATCAAACCCAGAACCAATGGTACCAGCAAAAGGTATTTTTCATTGCTAATTAAAAACCTCTATTTCATAAATCATCTTTTTCTTTAAAAAATTAAGCAGATTGTCGACAAGAAATTTGAAATCCACATTCAGATTTATAAAACAAAGATTTTACTTGATTTCGACGGAGCAGATTTATAGGTAATTTTAAGTATTAAATTTGTTTAATTTTAAGTAGATTAATTTTTGAAAAAATACTAAGTTCATTACCAGTCATCTAAAAATATTCAATTAATCTGTTACATTCGAGTGAATCTTGACGAGTTTTCTCAATTTGTAGACAAAATTAACAAAGGTTTATTAATAATGAATTTCAAAATTAATTGATTAGATTGACTGATTTAAATTTAAATTAATATAATGTAAATGCAACAAATTAGCATAGTGATCACCCGTTCTTGTTAACAGGTAAATTCGTGCAAATTTTATCTGTTGGAATTCAAAAATAATGATTTTTTAAACATTTGATTGGGTTGAATTGTTTTTAATCAAAAATATGCATCTGTTGTTGAACAAGGCAATTGATTATTTCATCTTCCAATTATTAAATTGAACGAAATTGGCTTTCATTTATCTATGTAGCAACAATATTTGATTTTGAGATAAAGATTTACTACTGTAGCTCCCATTGGAACAGGGATTTCAATCAACGAGTTTTAAGTCACTTGAAAGGAAATGCAGAAAATGGAAGATTGTTACTTCTACAGGACCTGGGAGAACAAGCTGGATTCAATGCTTAGCAGTCATGAAGCGTTTTGCAAAAGCTTGACAACCTACAAGCCACCAACCGGTGAAGAGGCTTCCCAAATGGACAAGAAAGGCATCATTGATCCGCTTTATCCATTTTACGAGGAATGGCACAACATGCCACAAGCATTCATGGACGATTACACTCAGATATCTCAATGTTTTCAACTGGAGTCCGAGAAGATCGAGGAAAGCTCAAGCTGCGAACATTACTTCGAGATCATCAACAGTCCAAGCACCTGGCGGGATGTACGTCGCAAAGAATTGCATGATTGCAAGAATCCCAGCGAGGACCAAACTG
Organism: Rhizoglyphus robini; assembly: GCA_023373905.1. Lineage (NCBI taxonomy): Eukaryota > Metazoa > Arthropoda > Arachnida > Sarcoptiformes > Acaridae > Rhizoglyphus > Rhizoglyphus robini. Next base: position 1,158,986 of record JAKIJQ010000032.1, on the reverse strand, counting down.
TGATTCGAGCAAATGAATGTTTGGATTTGGAAAGAAGCTACATCAGAAACTTTTACTCGGGCAAGTTTCTCGAAATAGATTGAGCATTTGACAAATTGTTTATTTAACTGTTACTATCCTCAAGGATTCTGAAATTACATTTTAAGCTAATTAATTATATTTTACATTCTTCACTAATAATGAATCTTTGAATTTTCATTCCATCTTTAATAAAACTTAAATTCTGTTGCTTGTAGTTTACAAGTTTTTGAACTTTTTCTGTTTCAACGTTTATCGACAATTGGTTGCAAAAGGTATTTTTTCAATTTGAGCTTTTAATTTTTTTTGTTTTGACAATAGAAAGCATATAAAATGGTTCATTATTATTATTTTAAAAGTCATATTACCGTATATTATTCTGAGTTAAATATTAATTTTTTTGTGTTATACTTATTATGTTATTTATCAATATGTAATGTAAATTCTTGAATTAAACAATTTTTTTAACAATTTTTTATTTTTATAAGCATTTTTCACTAATAAATTTCCGTTTGTCTTGAACACGATTCAAAAAGGTATTTATTTCTTTTTGATATTGATTTGCATAATCCATGAGACAAAATTCAAAAATATTGTCAATTGACATTGCGCTTCCTACAAATATCCTAGTTTTTCTAAGGTTCTCGAGATTAACTAAACTAATGCTCTGATATTCTTTTATACTTTCTCAAGTCACTTCAAAAGTCATGTCAAGTTATGAATGATTGCTCGAATGTTGTGTGTTGATGGGTGAGGTTTGAGTGAAAATATTTATAAATTCTTTCTGTCTTATCATTTAAATGGTATCATTTTTAATTATATATTCTTGTTTTAAAATTGAAAATTGAATTTTTAAAATGCTTGTTCAGTTATTACATTTTCCAAAAATTTTTAAAATAATTCTTTTGTGATTTGAAATCACAGTTACAGTGAAAACGCAGCTCCAATAGAAATTGTACTTTTTGCAGACAACGAACAAGACTAATGTTTAGTCATCACAGTTCATCCTTGAGGCATAAAACGCGTTTGATTTCAAGTTCATAGTTGTCAAAGTCATGTTGATAAAATCGGTTTAGACTGGACATGAGTTGGTCGAATGTTTTGCGCATGTTGCAATTTTGCTTCTTTCTTTGTGTCTATGCGATTGTTTGAGTTTATTTTCATATCACAAGTAACGATTATTGTGAATTAGCCTAACACGATCGCGTACAAGACAGTCGTCAGTCAGTCAGTCTGTCTTGTCATTTCGTGTTTGTCACTCCTCGTGGTCTGAAGTCTTCACTCTACTTTCGTACTTCTCTCTACTTTTTCTTCTCGACTTTTCTTCTTCATCGCGGCGACTTTGTCTTTTCGCCTTTTGGCGTTCATCATCGATTTTATCCTCTACTACCAAGATTTTATCATCCAGCACTGGGTTCCTATCCTTCAGCTGTATCCCTCACATTTGAACCGTCCTATTTTACATCTCCTTCCTATCACGATGACTTCTCCCATCCAATCTGCCTTGTTGAACTCAACCTACAAAGTACAGAAGCGAAGCGCCGATGTGGAGAGCATCATCATTCCGAATGAGGACTCTGGTGTTTGTTCAACTACGGACTCGTCTGCTGCCAGTACAGCACTTCCCGAAGATTGGATTGATTGGCACCACCGACTGTGCCACCTGGTGGACGACGAATGGATTCAACAGGAGATGCAACTCGATTTGCCGACTGTTGGTGGTGGAAAAAAGTGTGAACACTGCTCTGTACTGAAACGAACACCCGCACAGCAATTCAAACAGTTTGCCAAATTGAAAGAACCCAAATCGAAGCATCCAACCGAATCCTGCCTCGAACTGACTCACTGTGCTGTGATTGGACCGTTCACTCCGTCAACTCTGCCGTCGACTTTGGGACATCGTTTTATGATTGTAATGGTGGACGATTACTCGCGTCACGTGACTGCCTACACTGTACAGGAGGAGTACGAAATTTTGGACAAGATTCGGGCTCACATCAAGGAGCATTCGTACAAGGAGAAGGAAGAAACAGAAGAATCGAAAAAGAAGACTCAAAAAGTCTGTCTCGAATCGTGTATCGATGAATTTCTCTCGTGTGTCGATTCGTCCGGTGTTGGCTACTACCAGAACGACAAGTGCGTCATTGGCAAGAGTGTGAACAATCTGGTGTTTGATGTGGTCAAGATTCAGTTGACCGCTGCTGGACTGGCCGAATCATACTGGGCCGAAGCACTGGGTCACGTGGTTCAAACACTCAATCGCCTCCCCCATCCAGTCACCGGTACTGCTCCACTCTCTCGATGGAATCCAAAGGCCAATCCAATGGCTGACTTGAAGCTTCTTCGTGTTTTTGGTTGCAAAATTGAGGTTCTCGCAATTTTGTTGGCCTTCAACGAGCGCGATGACGACTGCCGATTTGAATCGTATCGAACCTTCATTCCTAGCACTGAGGACTATTTTGACTTTACACTGCAATCTCGTTGTTCTGAATCGATTTTTCCGGGCAAATCGATTTACCAACTTTCATCAGCCAATCTCACTGTCACCCTGACCAAGCCTCAACTCTATCAACGTCATTTGTGGCATGCACGACTGTGTCATGTGGGCTCGAATGTTATCAACACGATGATCATGGAAGCTGAAGCGTACGACTATCTACAGGCACCATACGAACAGTGTCGCCAGTGCATTCAGGTTGATGAAATTCGCACTCGATTCGCCTCACAAGTTGAAACCTCGCGCTCACTCGACCTTGTCCACGTTGACCTGTTGGGTCCCTTTGAGCCATCTTTTGTCAAGTTGTACTCTAACGAAACGCCCAAAAAGTATCTTCTCACTCTGGTGGACGATTACACTCGACACATTTTCATTTACTTTCTCCGTGAATGCACAAGTTTGGAAGTAACTGAAGAACTGAACCGATTCATCTCGAAGCACCATCACAAGAAGTGGACCAAAATTGGTGGCATGCGATTCTATCCTCGTTTGGCTGAATTTGAGCAAGATTTGTCTGATCTACTTTTGATTAACAACATTTCGATGGACATGTGCGACGTGAATGTTGGCTTGGGTCCGTCCACTAATCAGCTGCTTGAAGTTGTGAGTCGCAATTTGCTCATCACTGCTGGACTGCCACGTGCTTTTTGGCTCAATTCGATGCATTATGCGATGCACACGCTGAATCGAGTGATTCATCCAGATTTGCTTATTTCGGATAAAGGTTTGTTTCCTGTTTGGGTAAAGATTATTGATTTTCCTATAACTTTGTTTTCTCTAATTTCAGGACAACCCGTGTCAACTCAATCTCCCTTTGACCGCTTCCACAACCATAAGCAGCACTCCAAGGTGAATTACTTCAAGTTGTTTGGCTGTGAAATGCGTTTTATCGAACCGAAAATATCCGAACGTGAACAGTCTGGCATTTTCTTGGGCTACATTTCTGGTGCCAATCAACTCGCCAAACGACAAGCAGCATCAAATCAGCCCCAAGTTCATTCAACACAAAGTAGCCATCGTCATTGGTATCTCTGTTTGATGCAGAACGGCGATATGGTGGTCGTGCAGAATGCCAAGTTTTTCGAGAACAATTTCCCTCATCAGCGTTATCGTTTGTACCCGAAAGAGGGTTATGAATCTATCTAACTATCTCATCGTTCTATTTGAATTTGTCTTACTTAATTTGTCTTAACCTAATTTGTTTTTATTTATTTATTTATCATTTGTACGACTATAACTTGTGATTACTTGTGGTGACAATGAACTTTTCTTATAATCAGTACTAAACTAACAAATTCAAATAAAGTTTCTTGGTTGTCAGAATTTGGGTTAAAATATTTCATGTTACCACTTGTTTCACTTTTCATTCGTATGAAATGGCTCATAAACAAGATTAATATATGAACATTTTTTTGTTTTTCAAAAGTTGAGTGCATTTCTTTCTACTCGACAAAATGGTAACTATCTGCATTGTTAATTGATGCTGACGAACAATTTTTATTTGGAATTTAATTTTGTTTTTAGCTGAGCGAACGGAACGAACGAACGAACGCACAAGCGATAGCGAGTGCGTGAGTGAGTGAGTGGAGTGAGGTCAGCTTTTGGCCGAAGCTCAAATGCTCTTTCTACAGTGAAAGTAGAAGGAAATGTTAGCATAGAAATGTGTGGAGAATTTGTGAACAAATTATCTCAAGAACGGGACCAACCACTGAGGTCAATTAAGGCTATGTTGACAACACATGTGCCAGGGAAGAAGCCAATCAAAAAAATTTAATAACCTATCAATAATAGAGAGGCAAAGGTGTTTTAATGTAAATAATTAAATAAAACAAAATTGTATCGGTTTATCGGTCTCTATGTGGTGAGGATGCCTTATGGGTGAAGGGTAAAGTGCAAGGTCAACCTAAAAATATTTTTAGTGAGTAAAAGTAAAAATTATTATTATTCGAGTAACACAAATGTGCGATCATTACGTAATACAATTTGCGCAATGCGCACTCTTCTGTTGCATATGGCAAATGGTAGGGTATCGAATTACACCCTTTTCAATGGAAAAATGCTTGGGGAGAGGAGAGAACGAACACAACGAACAACAAGAACATTTGTCTGCCACTCGGTTCAGTGATCACTGACAATTGAGATGCGACTCGAGGTTAACACATTCCATGACATTTCATGAACAGAAGATTTACCCCAAACAAATTTTGTTTGTCTTAGTTTTAGAGGGTTAACGTTCACTTCGCCTAATAAAGGCAAACTAACAAGACGAAAAATTTACAATGTGCTGCCACCATCTAAACCTATACAACCAAATCATCACACATATATTTGTATTTGATTGATTAAGGCAACTCTATGGAAAGATGAATGCATATGAATGTATTTTCAAGACAGATATTTTAAATATTGTTTGTAAATGTAATGAGTTGTCAATTAGAAATTATAATTTATAATGAACACATGCAGACTTTGAGAGTTGTTGGTTCAGTTGCCCCGTCCTGTGCCTATTCGCAGAATAAAGTGTCATGTTACACCCCTCTTTCATACTAAAAGACACTCGCACGCTCAAAGAAAGAGAGGAGAAACAACTGACTGACTTCACCTTTGACACAGAGAGGAACTGCACTTCTCACTTTATTACCATTGACTGTTTAATGCATTTGAAATTTTATTTCTAACTTTCTATTGAACTGCTTTATTTATTATTAAAATTATAATCGTCGGGTGAAAATTAATCCGAAAAAACATCTTAAGCCAAACAATTTACCTTCACAGAGAATTTGACATCTGTTTTTATTTTCTTCACTTTTGTTTACTCTCCGGGAATGTGTGTGTGTAAATTTAAATAGCGTTTGTTTGACCTGGAGAATGTTTGTAAATTACGTTAATGGAGGGTCACAACAAGACTGTCCTGTGCATCATGAAACGTGTAACTTTGAGGAGAACTGAGAAGAGGGAAATGGAAGAAGTAAGAAAGAATTCGTATTCTTTAAGTTTGAGTTCAATTTAATATTTTACCTCTCATTTTGGCAAGAATTACATGAATTATCGCTCAGCTGTACTGCTTGCAGTAAATCTAGTTATTTTGTTATTGTGTTTGCATTTCGATATTAAATTAAGCGATGTATATCTCGAATTGTTTAAAAGGTAACTTATTATATATTATTTAAGAAATCGCAATTTAGCTAATTTGTAAATTACAAAAGGATTTTTAAAATCTCATTTTGTGTTAGGCAGATTTTTATTTTATTTTATTTACGTTATTGTGTTTGCCCTTTGGTATTAAATGCAAAACTTTGAGCAGTTTCAAAAGGTAACTTGTCATATTTTTAAAGGATTCGCAAAATTATTTTTTTACATTTTTTACATAAATTATTTAATCATTGTGTTGGCTTTTAAAAATTAAAATTGTTTTTAAAAATTGTAGATTTGAAGACAAAATAACTTTATATTTAAGCAATTTCAATTGGAACAGAAATTTCGGTAAACGAGTTCATCTTGTTTTTGTTGGTTACTCTGTGACAAAAGAGACACTCTTTGTATTTTAACTGTCTTCTCTGCATCTGTATATATAAAGGTTGAAAAGCTATATATTTTTTAATTAATTAAAATCAAAAATAATATTAATTTGAAAGTTTATCGAAAATAACTCAAAACAAATTTCTGTGACGTTGGTTGTTATAGTTTCAATTTCGTAAAGGTTTCTTATTAATATTTTTATTTATGGAATTGTGTTTTAGTTAATTTGCATTTTTAAATTAAATTAAAGCTCGCTTCGTTTCGCAAACAATCCAAAAGGTATCAATCTCTTCGGTATAATCTTCAGGATGAAATTTAAGATATTGTCTAAGATCCGAGTAATCAATGTCTGTTCATTAAAGTTCTCGAGATGATCTAAGCGGTACGGTAACGACTAACATAACATCACTACCTTTTACTCAATTATTGTTATTTACTTTTCCAAATCAGCTCAATTCCACGTTCCTATTTTAGTAAATATGCAATCCTTTAATTATTTGAATCTTTGTCAACTTCACTAACTTTACATCAGTGCAGCATTTGATCGGTTGCGACTTTACACTTTTTTAAAGGTAACAATTTTCCATAAATTTTCTTTATAACATTTAAAAATGTTATTGGATTTCAACTTCAAATCTTTCTCAATGCATTAATGGCATTTTTTTTATTTAAAATTTAAAATTTTTCATGTTGTTCAAATCATGTTCGAAAATGGTAAATTTATTTGTTGTTGTAAAAATAACTAACTAGAGCTTTTAGCACTTCATTTTTGTATCAGCTTTACAACTATTTAAAGGTAACAATTTTCCACTGACTTTCTTTGGTACTCTCAGTCAAACAACAGAACAATTCAAACCTCTGTTTAAAAGTGACTGCACATGGCTCAATTTCAAAGTATATTTTCTCCAATTGTCGATTGTTGAATTTGTTCACAAGTGAGTCGGCAAACTTTTGTTTGCACACAGGAGAAGCTGCATGGTGGATACTTGAAGTGGTGTACTCTGCACAAGTGGCACAGTTTTTGAATTGTCCACAGCCAGCACAGCCCGAGTAATTGTGTTTTAATTAATTTGCATTTTTAGATTAAATAAAATTCTGTTTCTGTTCGAATAGGTTCCTTCGAAACGGAAAATGTCTTCATTACAAAAGGTACCAATCTCTTCTGTACAATTTTCAGGATGAAATTTAAAATATTGTCTAAGACCCGAGTAAATGTCTCACTGTTCACTATCCTTCTCGAGATGATCTAACAAAAAGGTTACCGACTAACATAACATCACTACTTTTACTCAATTATTGTTAGTTACTTTTCCAAATTAGCTCAATTCTACGTTCTTGTTTTATTAAATTTGCAAGCATCAGTGCCAGCATAATCAATTCGTAGATGACGCAAATGGCCAGTCAATTTAGACAGTAAATTCGGTAGAGCGTCCATTGAGATGTGTGAATACAACAAATGAAGATATTGCAAATTGACAGTGCAATGCTGATTCACCAATTCAACACACTCGCCTAGGACTGTCAAATGGCTCAATTGTGCAAACAAAAGTCGTGCAAGGCGACTGACAATATCGAAATTGAAGCGAACTGTATAACCGGTGTTAAGTGTTAGTTTTCGAAGTGAATTGTAGTGATGAACATTACTTTCTGGATGAAACATCGAGTCAATCAGTGGCATATTTGGTCCACTGTTGAACAAATGTAGTTCGTTGAGCTGAGATAGATCAAACCGATAAATTGGCTTTTCTAAAGGATTTGCACTTTGATCATAGAGCAGTAGACGTTTAAGCACTGGTAAGGTGGATAGTTGTGCCATCAGATCGTGCAAACAATGATTTGGCTGATTCGCCAATCTGATCAAATTTCCACTTGAGTCAACATTTTTAGGTTCAAAAAAAACTTTTACTTCAGCCAGTTTTGTCTTCCATCCATCCAACAATAGATTTACTTCGTCGATCTCGTCTTCCAAACAGATGTGCACCAAATCCAGGCAAAGTATGTTCGGAAATTTGTTCACTAAATATTGCCACAGATTGCTAGTGGACAGACAATCGTTTCGTGCCAAACAGAGATGATAGTTTCGATGATATAATGAGATAATAATGGGACATTTTTGAAAAAAGGAATATAAAAATCTGGAATCATAATAACGATATTGCATGTCAGGGGAATAAGCACGTGGGGCCACAAGAACTAGTGATTTTATTCGACGACATGCTACCTGATGAATATTATGCAAACGTCGGCATACAAGTTGAATTCGGTGTATTTGATCGGTAAGGGAAATTTGAAAAAATATTTGCAAAATGCAATCATCTGGTAGTTCTGTAAGTTTGAGTGACATTTTAGAAGAAACTGAAAAAATCCATAACAAAATTACCACACTGAACGTTATGTTTTATTGTTTAACTCAAATTTTTTCAAATGTTTTTTCAAATTCTTATCATGGTAGCTTAAGAAAATTGAACTTTGCAAATGTGTGTTTTTAAAATTCATGTAAAACATTTATGATAATCTTTATCTCTAGTACTCTCTTTCGGTATATAAGTATTTAATTAATTTCCAAATCATAAGTTTTTTGCCATCTACATTCTTTTCCAAGTACCATTTACTAATTTGAGTTCCTAGCTTAAAGTCAAAAGACAAAGGTTACATTACAAGTATGTTTGCGATTTTGCCAAAAAAAAGTACAAAGTTCTTTGTTAACTCCAATGTGAGTAATCAACAACTACCATACTATAATATATAATAGTTCTCTTTTGATGAAACAATGTTTCTCAACACAAATCGCGTCCCCAAGCAAAAAAGTCCATGTTTATTCATTTTGAGGGTTAAAAATTGTCTTTATAAAATTAATTAATATTTATTGAATGTTTTCTAAAGGTTTCTTATCAATATTTTTTTTGTAATTTCAGGATTTTAAAAAAATATCATCAATCATTTGAATTATCCTCTGGATAAAATTTGAAATGCTGACAATCGCCTGAATGAACCCAGCATCAATAATCCTATAATAGTCTCCCATCATACAACCAAAATTGTCCATTTGTTGATTATCCCAAATTGAGTCAAAATGTCAAAAAAGTTTGATACAAAGTACAATTTATTTTTTTCATTTTTGTAAGAAATTATCGTGTTTGGTTATTAATAGGTACCTAGGTTTAAAATAATCATGGGCAATTATTGCATTGGCTGATAATAAAAAGATGCATAGAAGAATATTCTTTAAAATCGGCATCAGTGACTTTTTTGGAAGTATTTCGTATCGGTTTTTTTTGAAAGGTTTGTTTTAACAATTATGCTTTAAACAAGATATTTTATTTGGTACTTTGAATTACTTGAAATAACATTAATACGGACATTAAACAAATGCTTGTTTCACAAGACAAATTTCCTAAGTGATAATTTCGTTGCATTTAATTTATTAAATGATAAAATTTTAATGTTTTAAAATCATAAATTAGATTTGTAAATGATTTCAAAATTAGTGATAAACCTTTTCAGATATGAAACTTTTCCATGGAATTTATTAATGAAATCTATTTTAATGTGGTTACGAATAAAACATTCACATTAGAAAGTAAACAAAGGTTCAAATCATGAATTGAGCATTCGAAGTAAAATTGCTTAACTGGAAGAAGTATTTATGAGGATTGCGAATAGAAATATTAAAAGGTTGTTTTGGATATTATTTTGTATGAAAATTGTCGAAAATTGAATTAGTAGATCCAATGAGAGTAACCTCAATACGCATCTTAGTTCAGGAAGAAAGTGCAATGGTGTGCAAGTTGGCACAACCCCTTAATGCCATTACTAATGATTGTCTCGCAAGATTTAGTCAATCGACCAGCGAGTTCATGTTGTGCCTGTCTTCAATAAGATTAAATTCACCTTGAGGCTCACTATGAATGATCTTACAGTTTTGATATTGGCTAATTCGATGTAATCCGAGACTTGCACTTGGTACACTCGGGCACTTTAGACACACAGTCGTGGCATAGAGTCAAAATGCCACAGCACACAAAACTAAGCAGCTTAGTAGAATTCTTCTCCGAACATAAGACACATTCGACTTGAGAAGCACCGTTTGTTGTGCTTGTCGCTAAAGAATTATAATGTAAAAAAGATTTAATTTTACACATTGATTATAACTTGAATAGAAAACACTTACATTGTTTACTAGAGACCATCGATATGTTACCTGTGGTGTTGGTGGATTCAATTAAAACTTGAGAATTGGTCACATCGTTTAGTTGATAAGTTATGGTAGGTTTGGTTTTTGGTGTTTACTTCATTTTGATTCAGAGATTCTACTTGTAGACAAAAGTCTAAATAATCAATTCTTTTTGGACCGTGTTGAAAGGGTGTTTGCCCAAAATTAAAGTGACACTGCTGGTGATCCGACAGACTCGCACAGGCAAAGTATGGAAGAGAGGAAAAGTAAACTGTAAGGTTGGACGGCATTGTAAGTTCGTGACCGTTGAGTGCAAATACAAATATCTGATTGCTAATATCAATCAGACAGCCAATAACATCGCCACCCTTCCAGGAATCAATCCCCGAGATTGAATAATACTTTCCTTCATGCTCAATGCATCGATCGAATCCATTGAAACCAATTGAGAATTCATCGTCGCCCACTTTAGATCCCTCCAATTGGGCACGTTTGGTTGCCCATCCAATGATCATGAGCCCACTTGTGAGCAGTGTCACTTCGAAGTAATAAATGCACTCCCCACTTGCTTTGCATATAGACCGAACACTTTGCCAGTTCCAGTCACTGCGCACAGAAAGGAAATCTTCCGATAGTTTCACATTCGAAGTTGCATCTGCAGGATTTAGTGTCGCTTGAATTATGCCTTCTTTTAAAAATTTCATTTGAATTCAAATTCAAAACATGTCTTAGAAACCACTCCGAACAGAAAGACAATTGACACTCGAGTATTTCATAATTTGTCATTTCTCGACTCACTTTAAATGTATTACTTGCTTTACTTGTGAGTAATTGCATAATGACGTTGTTCTGGCGAAAAGCTTCGCATTCATCCATGTCCATTCCAAAATCTTCCAGTGCAATCAACGCAAACAACTGTGTCCACTTGTCATCGCATTCGGTGATCGTCCAAGTTAGATAGTTGAAAACTTGTGTTCGAATTCGAGCAATCACTCCATATCCATAATGGTGACAGCATTTGATCAAACTCAGCAACACAATGCACATAATTCGATGCTTTGGTCGATCAGTTTCATTCCTCTGCAACAGATAAGGAAATATCATTCTGTACAACTTTTCCTCATACGTTCGATCAATATGATTTTGAATCATTTCACCAATGTAACTCGCCAAAATGTCGATTCTTTGAATTGGACAATTTAAACTTGCTCCCATTACCTCAATTGCGGATTGAATAAATCGTAGACATTTTTCAGTTTTGCGATTGTCAAATTGTGGTCGCGGAATTTTGTTTTTGCCTTCCATAACCATCATTACAAATTTCCAGAATTGTTGTCTACTTTCACTCAAATCAAAAATTTTTTGCTTCCACTTGCTAATTGGTTTATCATCATTTAAAAGTTGATCCTCAATTTGTTTGGCCAATTTGTCACATTTCTGTTGATCTTCGTCTTGATATAATAACTCGACTTTATTCTTGGCTTCTGTAGTACTTTGACTGTCATCGAACATGAACTCTAAACACGTTGGCAGTAATTTGTATTGTAATATATTGCAGTTTGAGGCAATGTGAAAATTATTGTGCGGAAGTACATTTGTTGGACAATGTTTGAATGGCTGCTGTCCAAAATTGAAATAGCACTGCTGACGAACACTGAGGTTTGCTTCAGCATAGTAGGACAGAGTTGTTGGACGAATTTGGTCAAATTTCAACTGTCGTCCATTGAGAAAATGCTCAAATTAGCGAGTGTCCATGTCAATCAGACAGCCAACAACATCGCCAACCTTCCAGCATGAAGAATTGTTCACTTTGTACCAAACTCATCCAGTTCAATCGAATGTCCATTCTTGTCAATTCGTTTCTTAACAGACGATTTTTTTGCACCACTAGAACTCCATCCAAATTGCATCCAACCATCAGTTAGTAGAATTACTTCGTAATAATAAGTTCCAGTTTTTGTTGCTTCGAACAGTGAACGTACAGACTGAGGGTGGAATGTATCCTTTCGTGTCCAATGCAAATTAGGCAACAGTTTCACCAATGGTAAATCGTCAATATGACTACTTTCACACAGAATATTGTTAATGCACCAACGTGCACAAAATGCCATGGCGCGCCACTTGCCGTTTGATTGATTCGTTCACTTCAATTGGAACATTTGTGATGCACTTTTGGGAAATTTCAATTTTAGTTGACAATTTTTCCTTTTGATCAGACTCCAATCGTCCCTGCAAGCACATTCTTTCCGCACACAAAATGCCCAACAGAACCGTCTCACTAGGATGCATTGTAAAGCAGTCAAACAGTTTGACCAAATAATTGAACATTCGACTACTAGTTTCCCTGCTGATCAGTTCGTCATGCAACCGAAACTCTGCTTCCATCCATTTGCACATTAATCGATGCATTGGCAAATCTTCATTTTGTGTCAAAGTTAGCTCTCTTGTTGCTTCACAAATTAGTTTGATGTTTTTGCATTCAATTTCATTCAAAGGGAAGACTCGCAGGGCATCGAGTGCACACCAGTGAGTGTCATCATCTTTCCATCTGGTGATTAACATTTCCAGATAGTTGAAAATATGTCCAAAAGTGTTTGAATCAAATACATTTTCACATTTTTTGAATAACCTTTTTCAATGCAACACATGCAGTAGTCTGCTTGTCTGGATCGAATTTTCTGGAAAGTAGCTTTACAATAAAGTCAATTTGCTTCTTCATTGCCATTTGAACATCAGCGGTAGGAAGTAGTTTCAGTAATTGAACAACATAAAACACTTCTGTGTTTTTATCATACATTGACTTTAAAATATTTTCCATCTCTTTGTTTTTGGGGTCCGTGTTTATAATGAATTCAACATTGATCAAATAGTCGGCTATTTCAGTTTTGGTGGCTTGATTCAATGACATTTTCAAATACAAAACTCGGTTAATAATCGAAAACAGTCTAAGATGTCTCTTGAACATTTCTTTCTTTTGATAGTCATCTAACATATTATAGCAAAATTTGAGAGAGCCACTCATGCGCACCAATTCTTGATTACACTGGCCTGTGTGTGCAGCAAACAATTTCGACAACAGAAAGTCATACCTGTGCCATTCTGACTCTTTCAATTGTCGAATACGTTCAAACACATCTTCGTTAAGTATCATCGAAAGGGCTAGTTTGTTGAGCCAATTTTTGTCATATTTTTTTTGCAAATTTTCCCAAATTCTTTTTTTGCTTTGCTTCCATTCAAATAGTCACATATAATCTGAAGAATTTCAATTTTAGCTTGGTATTCCTGGAAGATATCCATGTCATTCCAGTGTATGTTTGTCAAATATTAAATTTTAAAACACAAATGAACAAATTTTATTAAGACAAACAAGTTGAGCAGTCTGTGTAACCAAACATGCGACGTTAATTGTTGTAATCGATCAACATAGCAACTATCATTTCAATTGTGAGGTACATCATTGGGTACAAGTAGATGATGCATTTGTTAATAATGTGTGCAATAAACACAAAATCTAATACGTTAGATATAATACTGCAAACAATTGTGTCTGATAAAATATAATGCATTGGTAAACTTCCAATTTGAAATAACACAATAATTGTACGATAACAATGAAATAATAATGAAAATACATTACACAACTTAATTCAATTCAAACAACCTTTTGAATTTATAAAATTAAATAAACTTTTTAAAATTCAATTTGAAATTTTGAAAACATGAAAATAAATAAAAACACGAAATGTTTCCATTTAAATACTACAGCTGTGTTGAAAAGTAATGAATGTTTAGAACTGGAGTATTCTCATGTATGTCACGAGATACACAAGACAAGAAATAAAACTCAATTAAAGTTTTGTACATTGTAGCAACTTACCATCAAATTGATTGCAATTTAAAGTGTGAATTCTCATGATCATATTAAAATTCACCATCCTCTTGGAACAACTGCTGATGAAGAACAATTTTGCTGATTTCAAATTGGCACTTGAGCTTGTAAATCAATCAAATTAGTTCATATCAAAGTAAACGATATTTTAAAGTGATTCATTGTTGGAAAGTTGGTAGAATTAAGCACAAGAAAGCAAGAAGCCACTAAGTAAAAATTAATGTTTGTGCAATTAAAACGAACGAGAATAAGAATTTGAATTTGATCCTCATTTAAATCATGTAAATCAAGTAACAATATATTTTCAAAAACTGACAAGATTATAAATAATTTTTTTGAATAAAGTTTTTTTATTATCAGCTAATGCAACGATCAGTTATGAATAGTATAAACAATCAAGGAGATTTCTTAAAATTATATAAAATAAAAGTAAAAATTGTTTGTGGTAATGGCGATTATTTTGAATGATATTACATCTAAACAAAGCTATTCTTCATCAGCCACAATACGTTGTCCCAACAATAATAATCGTTTCATCGAAACAAGGCTACCATTGATGAATAGAGCACGTAAATGTTGACAATCTTTCACTAGTAGGCCAATGTTAGTATTACAATTACGAATCATTGTAGCGCAACCACAAAATGGACCAGCTCGATTTAATGTGATCACCTGAACATTTGGAAATGTCCATGGCGCTGTCAAGCAAGCCATGTATGTGTGTGGACTAAATATTAAGTTGACTGTGAGCACTTTGACTGAGATTAGCTGAGGAAGTGGGCGAGCTGAGGGTTCAAATCGGACAGCAGAAATATATTCTATATTTAAAACTGTCAATTGCCGTAAGTGAAGTAGTCGAGAAAAAGTTTCATAAAGAGACACTTTCCGTTCATCGAGTTGGATTGATAGTGTGGTCAAGGAGGAAAACAGATCGACAAATGGTGACAATTTTGTGATATGAATGTAATTCCATGTTTCTGGCATTTCATTTTCAACGATATCTTCATATTTGTTTAGAATATTAAACCGAGCACACAATTGCGGACTCAATTCCCGGCTTAGTTCCTTTAGATAATTGACTTTATAGTTTTGATCTGAATAGCAGTAACCAATTTTGAGTAGATTCTCATTGGAAGAAGCATACTTTTGCAGTGAATCACGCAAAATGATAGTTCGGTCTAAAGAAGCAAAATTGAATTCTTTTAATCGGCCAATGATGGGCAACACGAGTTGAGGTCGACTGTGTGGTCCTGCTTTTCTATACTTGAACCAACGAAGATTCGTGTCCAGTGTGAGACTTTGCAATCCGAACATTCGATTGACACAGGCAAACAATCGGGCTGAGTGACGACGGGGAAAAACTGTTCCAGAATTACAGAAAATGCACAACTCCAACGAACTCAAATTGGCGTAATAACTTTCTACAAATGTGATCAGTGATGACAAATTAGATCCTGCAGTAAAGTTGCCCTGTGCATACACTTCCAGTTTGGTGATTAGGGGGAAAGTTTCCCCCAAGCGGATAATTGAGTTAAAGTCGTAACCTGTCAACTTGATGGTATCAAATCGAGAGGTGTCTCGGTACATTGGTTTGCCATCGTGGTTGATCAAGTATTCTTTAAATATAGTTTCAAAATTGGATTTTCTTAAAGCAATCCTAGGATATCTTGTCTCGATCAAATCTATCTTATTGTTTCGATCTTCATCCACCTCCTCTTCCACCCCTCTACATCTCCTTCTTTGCCGTTTTCTTTATCGTCGTTATCACTAAGCGAAAGTTCAACATCCGGTAGTGTGATTTGTAGTTTCAGTGTGTAAACACAGAAGCCAACAAGTAATTTCCATTGCTTACAAACGGTGGAGAGTTGATACAATTCGGTTGGTGTAAAGTGGCCAAATATGTGCACAAAACACAAATCGTCCAATTGGTTGATGTTCATGTTGTGCTGGTGGACTCGATGAGTTGGCTTTTTGTTGGTTTTACAAAATTTTTCAATTCCAATGCCGAAATCATAACTTTCTGTTTGAGTTGGTTGTTTTTCTATTGTTTACATTTCACTAGAATTAGCACTGCTCACTGATTGAAACTCATGCGCAATGCCATAAAGCAAACCAGTCTGTGTTGGTTTGCATTTCTGCTTTCTACTACGTCTAAGTTTTAATTGATTGTGATTGTCGTATGTTGTGATATTCAGTTGGTAGAAGCACATACAAAAGTACTATATACACAAATGACTCGTACTTTACTCGTTCATCAATGCTGTCAGTGCGAGTGGTTCAAACAATTGTGTGAATGTTCTTCTATCGCTAGCTAATTGAAGTAGAAGTGAGCATGTTACGAAATTACTCGTTAGATTTATCAGTTTACATGAAGGAGAAATAAAGAGGAGGCGAGAGAGATATTGCATTAATGCCACAAACACTTTGCTGTTCTCTTCTATGTCATGTTTAATAAGTGATTTTTATTGTTTTGATTTCAGTCAACAAGTTTCTTTTGTTTTTCAGCTTTTGATTTTTTTTGCCTGTGATCCAAGCATCTACTATGACTTATTCTTGTTGATGATTAGTTCTCTATTTGATTTATTTAGTTTATATTATTGAGTTCATATCGTAGCCAGTCAACTTGATGGTATCGCGTTGAGAAGTGTCCAAGTGGACTGGTGACCAAATGTTCCTCGAAAATGAGTTCAAAATTTGATTTTCTTAAAGCCATTGTAGAATTGGGATCGAATAGATTAAAGTATTCTACCTCTCGTTCATTGTCGTCGTTTTCACTTTCGTTGTCATTCTCTTCAACATTATCATCGGTTTCATTATCTGTTTCAACATCTTCATCTTCGCTATCGCTTTCAGTGTCAGTGTAACTGTCCATGTCACTGTCACTGTCACTAAGAAATGGTTCTGGTACAACTGGAATTTCTTGTTCCTCATTCGATAAATTAGCAGATTGTACAGCATCTCGAGATGGCTCAGCACGTAAAAGTTTTTCTAAATCTGATGGTCCAACATTGAGAGGTAGCGAGATTTGCAATTTCAACGTGAAAACACACAGTCCAATTACAATTTTCCAGTGCTTACAGACGGTGGAGAGTTGATACAATTCAGCTAATGTAAATTCAGCAAATATTTGAGAAAAACACAGGTCCGGCAATTGGTTGATGTTCATTGTTGATTTGATTTTTCAATTTGCGTTCACAAAAAGTAGAATTCAAATGTCGAGATTGTGGCTTTTACTCAAAGTCTTCACCAGTTGACCTTGTTTACATTTACATGCAAACAGTGAGCCACCACCATCGCCGTTCACTGCTAATTTCACGGCTCGAATGAACAGAGTAATTTCTATATAACATCCTTTAGTTGCATGAATCACATAGCAACAGCTAAATCAATATATGCGATGAGTTTGCGTATTGATAGTATATAGTAATAGTACAACAGATATTGTTTGAATGTGCTTAAATACTTTCTTGCTATTTTTCATTTGCTATGTTAGACATCTTTAAACAGGTAAACCCAAATATCCTTTTCTTTTTAATGATAATTTAAAATTTCACAATTAGTTGTTTTGTAAACTTTAAAAATAGGAGTTCAAAATAAAATAAATTCCAACAGTGATACTTATAGTCTGAGATTTATAGTATTTAATTAACATACATATTTGTGAGTGCTTCTTTAATTCAAAAACTAATTAATAAGTAGATTTAAATTTAAAATAAAAAGATGTTCTTAGAGAAATTATGAGAAATTTCCGACACACACGTAAAAAGTAATGTGATAATATTAATTTTTCTTAAAATTGTAATTAAAATTGAATCATTTATTATTTTGCTTGTCTGAGTTACAACTGTGATCGTATTTTTTAAAATTATTGCTTTGAATAAAAATGTGTTCATTTAAATTGTTACTATAGTTGATTGAGATGATGTATTCCCAATTAGACCAAGGATTTCAGTCAACAAGTTTATCTGGTCTATCAACTTTTGAACTTTTGATTAGTGACTAATTTTGATGGCAAATTGTATTATTCTAAAGCCCCCTTTGTGACTATCACATTCTAAAGTTTTTTCATGCACTGGACAATAGTGAAAAAGGTTTAAATTTTATTGATTTTTATAAGTAAAAAGAATTGTTTTTAATTTAGAATGAAATTTTAAGATTACGTCGTCTGTTATCAAGTAGTTTTTAAAGGTTACCTTAAATATCATTTTATGGTCTCGAGAATTAATTCAATTTGTTTTTTAACCCAAATAATTTCATAATTGTGCTAGGTCCTTCAAAAACATATCCACCTCTTGTGCATAATCCTCAGGGTGATACTTGAAATGTTGACAATGACCCGAGTGATCCCAGCATTTGTGTCTCACCAATAATCCTGCATTACTGCTCCATCTCGCAACCAAATTATCCATTTGTCGGTAATCACAAATTGGATCGTCCTTTGAGTACAGAAATAATCCTGGTAATTTTAGTGGATTCTCAAATATCTTCACTTCCAGTGCACGATAATGACTCAGTGTCATTGGCATGGTGAGGTGCTCGTAAATGAACACAAATTGACGAAGTAAAAATTGAATGAAACAATTGTCCGAGAGAGATTTGGCGATTCCGTTTGCGTTTCCATCGACAAAAGTGATCGAATCGATGATTAGTCCTTTGATTGAGGATAAAATTCTCTTAGAAATTTCATAATTTTCCGGATCTTTTGGTTCAATGAATTTCGCTGTTAAATACTGCATAAACTCAAACGCAGCCGTATTTCCAACAGAAAATACATGAAAAAGCACTTTTTCATAATTTGAATGTTCACGAAAGAATTTGATTAAACCTAGAGCATTTTTGCGTATATTCAGTGGAGGAATCAAACGATCCGATGAACTGGTTCGAATTGTGAGAATATCATAGCCGCGAGAGGTCCAAAATGTACGATACTTTTCGAGATGAACATCACGGGCATTGGTCCAACTGAAGAGAACAACTATTTTGTGGTTATTTTGATGATGAGATTTCGATAGATCACAGGCACGAAAGTTCATATGTTCAGGCAAATGTGAAATTTCCATGATTTAGTTTGCAAAATTCTTTAAATTACTAAAATACTTTAAGATCTACTTCAAAGTGCACGTCAACACACAACAACACTAAATGTACGAATGAGCCACAATGCACAACTCATCTCTGTATGTTTGTGTGCTCATTTAGTTTGCGAAACAGGTTTTGGTTATGCGTAAATGGACTTGCGTCACACGCCAAGGATTTTTCACACGTCTGATGTTTCGAGATAATTTGTGTTTAAATGATTTTTGTGATAGATAAAGTGCACTTCAACTCCAACTTTTGTTGCAAAATTTTATTTTGTGAATTAAAATTCCCATTTGTCAAGTACATACGTAACATATCGACAATTGCAATTAGTGGTAATGGTAAAAATGAAACACGATTGTTAAAGTGATCAATTAAAAGGTTTAAAGTTTCTTCTTAGAGAAATCATCTTTATTTTTTTTAATAACGAGTAGTGGTTGTGTAGCAAGTTCATATTTGAAGACAATAATTTCCCTAAGTATATGTTTTTTTGAATTGGCATTTTTTATTTGTTTAATTTTTGAACATGTAACTTTGTTTGGCTACTTGAAAAGAACTTAATATATTCTAAATTCATGTTCATTAGAACAGCTATTATAAATATAAAAGGTAAAAAACGATTTGTTTCAATATTTATTTGTGAAACATTTTAATTATGCGACTATTATGCTGGCTTTGTGTTTGTACAATTTTGAGAGCAATTGTACGAATTAATTGATTTAATAAGTGGAACTTTGGGATCATTATTCGAAAATACGTTTATGATTAGACTTAATAAGTTCAAACCAAACAAGTCTCACAAGCATAAAAGTCTTGGTGGATTTAATTCTACTAAATTCATGAAAGTTTAATTCTTTTTTGTTTGAAACTTGATTATTTCAGGAGTTAAAAATACGCATAAATATCTGTACAGACCAAAAATAGATAATTTTTCAATTTTTATTTCACATATAATTTATATCATGGTAATTATTAAACAAATGTGTTATCAATGATACAAATAGTAGCTCTTGTTGTTAACAATTGTTGCAAATCGGAACGAAACATGGTTCTCACTCTAATTGACATATATTTGCGATAAGACAAGTAAATACAGCAGCAATTGTGTAAACAATGAGCACAAAAATAAATAAAGAATTCTCAAACGTTTTTGTTTGCATACAAACTCTAAATGATAACAATTATGACTTCTTTTTAAGTGCGTGTACGAAATGGAGCACTTTTTGAGACTATTTCAATACATGCGGAGTGAACCAATCAGAGGAAACAAACAATTTTTGTGATAAGAACAAACTAAAGCAAACAAGTCAAGCTAATCTCGTCAGTTGTTTGACAGTGCAAATGGTTCTACCCATGAGAGTCCTGTACTGTTCTTCATTAGTCTGTTAACCGTTGACTTGACAAGATCTCTCTTGATTGACTTTGAAATTGACTCGATTTTAATTCTAAACTCTCCAATCATGTACCTTCACCAACAGCAACCTCAGTGTGACACGTGCAATGTCTTTTGGAGAATTGTGAATCGACTTCAAAGTAGTGATCAGTACTGGACCGAAATGATCACTGAAATGGCCAGATTGATGGAAGTTTTTAAAAGCGAAGGCAACCATTCTGATGGTTGTTCGAGACGATTGCGAACATCGATCGTAGCACAACGACCACATCATCGTCAACAGTTGGAGTCAACCTCGGTGATGAGCAACCATCATCAGCAAGCATCATCATTGCCAATTGGTTCATTGGACTGTTCGATTTCTATTTTGGTCCCAAACGAAACAATTTCGGACATTTTGAAAAATTACATCAAGACTGTCGCATGGACGTGTACTCAGGAGAACTGTTCTTCAGTGGTGACCAGTCACACAGCAGTGATTGTGCATTATCAGAGAAAACATCATCGCAGACCATATCTGTGCTTGGCCCACGGATGCAAAAAATCTTTCGGAAGCAGGTTTGTCTCCAATTGTAAATATTTACCAATTATTTTTACTTATGAATTACTGTTCATTTTAGATCGATTTTAAAGAATCACCTTCTTCAGGAACATTCAACTGAAAGAAGATGGATTTGTAAGTGTAAGCTCGAGTGCCAATTCGAGATTGGAGAACTGGACAAAATGATTCTTCATCAGCAGTTGTTCCATGAGGAGGGACAATTTCGGTGTGATTCTGGTGGGTGTCACTTTGAGTCGCATTCGATTCGATGGCCTGTTGTTGAACATTTCCTTCAGCGGCATCATGGTTTAAATTACCAGCGATGAAGGACTTCAATTGAATCGCTGTGAGTGTATTTGTGTTTACAATGCTTCGGTTTGTCTCGGGGCTCCCATCGAACACGAGTAACTGTTTGTAAGTAAACCAAGACTTGAATAAAAAAAATTCAAATCATTGAATTGTTTAAACATTGTTTTTATTGATAATATCCTTATTAAATAAAATAACATTTACAAAAACCTCGATTCAGTGAAGTTGTCAGTGATAAGTAGAAATTTTTTCAAATTCCAACATGTTGCTGTTTAATGATAAAATGGTAACACTAATGTGTTTTTTATTTCAAAATTTGTCAAATTACCGAATCAAATTGAATTTATGAAATTCAAGAGAGTGCCAGAAAAGACAAAAAATCGTGCAGAAATGGAGGAACGGAGAAAAGTCCTTGCAAAGCGAGTGATTGGTACCGTGAAAATGGTTCAAATTTTATTGATTTTCTTCAATAATAAGTTTTCATTTCTAAATTTACTAAAAAAATTTAAAGTAATTTTTATAACTTCTATGGTTTAGTAAAAGTTTGTGTATTCAATATGTATTTTCAAAATTGATTTTCAATCTTTTTTATGGATTCGCATTTTAGCGAATTTTTATATTTGAATTAAATACTTTATCATTGGCTTCTTGCTCTCCAAAATGGCATTTACAATCTATATAATCTTCGGATTAAAAATTTAAAATGGTGACAAAACTTGCTCATTCAACTCAGAATTAATGTTTCACAGTTCTCAATGTTGCTGAAAAATCAATTGATAAGCATTTACTAGTACTGAGTAATAGGAGATTTGTTTTTGATCTTAAAATTTCTACTTTCGTGATGCTGTTATAAATGGTAAAGGCTTTGCTTAAAAAATTATTTTAATTTCTTTAATTTACAAACTATTCCATCGTGCATTTAAATGGTAAATTTAATTTATTACTTATGAAACCTATTTAAAGACAAAATTCATCAATAGTAATTTTTTAGTTTTTCTTTTACAAATAAGTTATAATATGTTTTATCAATGATACAAATAGTAGCTCTTATTGTTTTTGCAAATAGAAACGAAACTTGGGGTTTCACTCGTATTGATTTATTTGCGATAAGACAAGTAAATACAGCAGTGATTGTGTAAACAATGGGCACAAAAGTAAATAACTAATAATTCTCAAACGTTTTATTTACATACAAACTCTAAATGATACGTACGTGTACGAAATCGAGCAATTGACTATTTGAGTCAATACATGCGGAGTGAACCAATCAGAGGAAACAAACGATTTTTGTGATAAGAACAAACTAAAGTAAACATGCCAAACTAGTCTCGTCAGTTGTTTGACAGTGCAAACAGATCTACCCATGAGAGTCCTACTGTTCTTCATTTGTCTGTCAACCGCTGACTTGACAAGATCTCTCTTGGTTGACTTTGAAATTGACTCACAAAATTGATTTGATTAAATCTCCAATCATGTACCCTCACCAACAGCAACCTCAGTGTGACACGTGCAATGTCTTTTGGAGAATTGTGAATCGACTTCAAAGTAGTGAACAGTACTGGACCGAAATGATGACCGAAATGGCCAGATTGATGGAAGTATTCAAGAGTGAAGACAATCATTCTGATGATTGTTCGAGACGATTGCGAACATCGATCGTAGCACAACGACCACATCATCGTCAACAGTTGGAGTCAACCTCGGTGATGAGCAACCATCATCAGCAAGAAACACCATTGCCAATTGGTTCATTGGACTGTTCGATTTCTATTTTGGTTCCCAACGAGACAATTTGCGACATTTTGACCAATCACATCAAGACTGTCGCATGGACGTGTTCTCAGGCGAACTGTGGCGCAATGTTGGCCAGTCACCGAGCTTTGCTTGAGCATCACAAACAACATCGCAGAAGACTATATCGGTGCTTGGTCCAAGGATGCAAAAAATCGTTCGAAACCAGGTTTGTTATGAGCCCAATTGTACTTACACTTCTTCTTATGCATTACTGTTCACTTTAGATCGGTTTTAAAAGATCACTTACTTCGGGAACATTCAACTGTAAGAAGATGGATTTGTAAGCATAAACTCCAGTGCCAATTCGAGATTGGAGAACTGGACAAAATTATTCTTCATCAGCAGCTGTTTCATGAGGAGGGACAATTTCGATGCAATTCGGGTGGCTGTCACTTTGAACCACAATCGATTCGATGGCCTGTTGTTGAGCATTTCCTGCAGAAGCATCATGGACTGCCAGCGCTTCAAGGCTACAATTGAGTCCACTTTTGGGTCGAACTCGGCATTTCCATGGAACAAACAAATCACTGTTTTACTTTTTTTAATCAATTAGTGTTTAAATAACAATTTTTTGTAATTCTGTTTTTAATGTTTTTCACAAACGACCCTCGATTTGATTAATAAGTTTTTATTTTTTTAAAATTGTTTTAAATATTAAAATTTGATTTACAAGAAAACTCAATTCCCCTCGTGACAGGTCACGATGGGAATTGTCGCTGCGCGAACGTTTTCTTGTAAAAACCCCACTTTTGTACAGAGATTTGAATAAAAGTGTCAATTCAAATAACAGACAAATTCAGGGTTTAAAAATACCTATATTGGGATTCAAATTTTGAAAAATAGATTTCGGAAACAAACAATTCTTATTGGCCAAATTGGGAAGGTGGGAAGAGGTGAATAATGTTCACTGAACAGGTTTTACATATCCTTGAAATATCGCTTATTTTAATGTGATGGAATGAAGGTTGGTTTAAAATACTCAAAATCCATCATCAAAGCAGTTATTGATCTACGTTGTCATTACAGCAGGAAGAACTGGAGGTGATTTTGAAACTAAAATTGAACATTAGGTCGAGATGAACAATTCTTATCCGAAAAATTACACTTTCAGAAGGTTAGGCTTGACAATTTAAATCTAGAATGTAAATATTTTCTTCGTGGACGGTCCGTAAAGTGATTATGTTGCTGAAGAATGATTCATATGTGATGTTATGGTGCATTAATGATGAGGGAATAGTTGAAGGGTGAAAGATGATGACATGATTGAAAAAATGGATTGAGCAAGAAACATCTAATTCGATGTGTTCGGTTAAGCACATTCTACTTTGGTAGTTACTTGTGAAACAGGAAAAGTTGAATTCATCGAGGTAACATCACGAGGGTAATCTAAGTTAAAGATGAAGACCCGAGCATCGAAAGACTCGGTCTTCATCCGATTAACTGTCCGTCTAATCATTTAACATTTTCTGAATCTAAAATGACCATATGAACATTCCGAATTAAGATTTGCTTCAAAACTCACAATGTGATCAGGTTTTAAAGAGAAAATCCAATGCTTCCCATTCTAAAAAAACAATCCAAACATTAATCAAGCTTGCAAAATTATAAGAGCCAACCTTTTAAAATTAAATCACGATTTCACGAAGAGGCTTTTTCAACAGGATTTAGAGCCATCAAAAGATCCAGCGCACTCACAATGTCAGAATGCTCTACGGACATCGGAATTGACCATAAGTTTCAAAATCCATGTCTGATTCGTTCTAGTAAATAAATTGTAATCTGAGTAGGAATAATTCCAACAAATTAATTTCCGAAAACTACATACAGATTTAGATGTTTTCGTTATATGCAAGACTGTCCTTGTACTTGACGTTAACTTTCGTGACATTATGACATATATGACGACATCAGAGAGTTAATGTTGAGGTGATAACGAAGAAGATAAGAGATTAACACAAAACACTTGGAGAATGAAAAACAGTAGAACCAACGTGATGTAGTGCTGTGAGAGCGATAGCAATACACAAAACAGCTGATCGTGTGCGTGTTCGTCCAGCTGTGCAATGTTTGGCTTGAGCTCTACCTTTCACTGTACTAAAATGACACACTCTTCAACACGACAGCACAAACACGCTCTGTGCTTGCCTGTTGCCAGGTACATTCAAATGATTTTTTCGGTACCAAGGACACATTTTCGTAACGAGAACATGATATATCAATGTTCCTAGATTTTCACGATGAACCCAACAGTATTTTTTTCTTATCAAGAATCCTAAAACCCAAAAATCCAGAATCCATTTTGAGACTGGATCGAGCCGATTCTATTTATCCCAGATCCGCTATGGTCCAAATAGTCTACTAAAAAATTTTCATGACCTTACATTCAGTAGTTTTTGCTCACGAAGTTTTTGTTTCGTAAGTTTTCTAATTTTAATATATAAGAGATTCCAATGAATGAATTTTTAGTTTTGTTACACAGGGACATTTGTAGTTGCATATTAAAAGGTACATTAATAAAGTTAATATAGTTTTGATTTTAAAAAATGTTAAATATTTATCCTTAAGCACATTATTTTTAAATATAAACGATGTATGGGGTTTTCAGTCATTGTTTTTATTGTTAATTATTAATTGTTACCTAAAATATCATTTATCAAAGACTAATTTCATTAACTTTTACTTGTTTTAACATATGAGATATTGTTAAATAGAATTAACGAATTGTCATAATGGTAACTTTATTTTTTTTATTGGCATTTACCGACGAAAGTCAGTGTCACTCTTGATTTATTGATTTATTTGCACAAGCAAGATTAGGAATGCTTTGTTTGTTTACGATATGGGAAGGCCTTAGAAAGACTATTTAGAGGATTATTAGACCAAGTCAAACATGCCTCGTCTTTCACTTGACAGTGTGCAAACATTTTCCACATTCGTGAGAACTTGATTGTTTGCAAATCGAAATTGATTATTCACATTTTACATGAGATACAAAATGAATCCAATGAAATATACTTTCTGAATGGACTTGTTCAATTAACACAAAATTGATTTTCATAAAAAGACTTTGGGCAATTATTTTTATTTGTGAATTAAATCATATAATTAATCTCGTGAATGCTCCTGAAGATGATTCTGTTGAGTTGACAGTCAACCAATGTCAAACCGAAAATGCCTGATGTGTTACAAGTTGTTTTAAAAGCCATGTCTCTACCAATCAAAATCAGATGCTTCATATAGAATTGATCAGAGAATGTGAATTTTTGGGTGAATTTGTGTTCAGTCCGTAAATAGAAAAGGTCAAGATCATTCATTCGAAAGTTCATTCTTTCCACTTTCAGTAAAATTAAAATTATTTTGTTTCAGTTTTTGCATTAAATTCAACGGAGAATTTTGCTTACAAATATTGCATTCAAAGCGATATTATCTTCAAATGGCAGAAATTCGATTCAAGTTTAAGTTTTCTACTGTCAGTATCGACTAAATTGGATAATATCATAATGAATTTACAAGGTTTAATATTATTATTTTTATATTTAACAATTTTAATTTCAAAAAGAAAAATTTGCATAAATCAATATAACTTGATAAATCAATTTCAATTCGGTCACGATTTCATTAATAACAGGTTATCTTCTTTTATTATTCAAACTCTCTAAAGTATTTAGAGTGCTTTTGTATATGGTTTTGCAATTGGAACCAATGACCTTTTTAGAGATTTTGGGAGACTCAATTTGGATTTAGCAAATCATTTAACGAATTCCTTTGCTTATCTAGTTCTCATCGATGCAGTGCTCAATGGACACAGGAATTAGTGAATAAAAAAACTTTTGGCAATTATTTGTGAATTAATCATGTGAATACTAATGATGACACTGCCATGTTTTTACCGGAAAATTTCTTTGTGTATGGTAAGTTATTTCAAAAGTCATATCCCGGCTACTCTGAATCAGATGGAATAAATCTGAGAGTGTTACTCGTTATCAAGTTTTCTTCGATGTCGTAAAAAGAAAAGGTCAAAATAACTCTTTCGAAAGTACATTATTTAACTTTCACAGAAATTAAAATTTTATTTGTTTGAATTTTTTTAATTAAATAACCAATCATGAATTTCAATGTTAGCTCTCCATGTTTTGCTTTAAAAGGTCTAAAACAATTTGTCAATTAATTAATTGTAATTTTTATTTTATGAACCACAGTTTTCTCACTAACAAATTGTAAATTTCTAAGGATATTGATAAAATGCTGGGCATCCGTGTGGATGCTTGAACAGTTTGAATAAAGACTTCCTCTGTCATATCATTTGCATTATTCAGCTTCCCAATTGAAACAGTGAAATATGAATATCCCTCAATCGAGACAGTCATAACAGTTTGTGGTACTAGTGGCTGGAGAACTGTTTTGTGGCTCATTCTGGAAGAAAAGTTTAAATTGAGAAACATTGGAAGATGCTGAGTACGGTAGGCAAGACAACTTGTGGCTTTCATTGTAAACTGTTTCTATATATATTTTAGGTCGTTTTAATTGAAGATACCACCGACATAAATGTTGCCGATCAAAATATAATCAACATGTTTTTCATAATAAATTGTCGAATTTTTCCTTTTAAGTAGATTTGAAACTGAAACAAATACATGTAAAAAATTTACAATTGAAGAAGTTTGAAATCCGTTTAAATCCGTATAAATGACATTTTAATTAAAACTTTATCAAGTGTAAAAGAAGATCAATAAAATCAAAATTTAGAATCATATAATTCAAACAAGTTATAACTTGGCAACTACCAAAATGTAATTTCACGACATCTTTCGTACATACTTTTGATTATTTGTAATTACACAAAATGAAACTCAACAGTCAGTCAATTTGAGTGTATTCCAAACAAATCATAATAATAAATCCAACAACATACCACATAATCCGAAATACGAATGGGGTTGAGAATAAATCCTGCCACCCATGCAAAATCGAGTGTAGCACCAAGCACATACTTCAGGATTATGTTCCTGCATTGTATAATGCGACATTATTGCATAGATCTTATTTTAAGGCCTTATCGCGGTAGAAAGCGATAAACTATGCAATCAGCGACACAATCGATGGCTGAGCAAACAGTTGGCCAACTTTTCTAGACTCTTCTCTTCATCTTCTTGTAAACTGTTGGAAAAGTTTCTGTAGAGGATAGGGACCGGCCCAGACAACCATCTGTAGAGAGAACCATTTCTGGTTCTCTTTTGGGCGCAAATTGGACGTTAGTTCGGCATTCAGATTCGTGTTGCATCTTCATGATAGAAACCGCTCCAAACGAGCAAAATTTGTATATTGAAGCGAGTGACACGAAAATCTAATGACTTTTGACAAGTTTAGTGAGCGCTTTTATATGCTAATTCACATTGTCAGGTGAATTCTCGTTAACTGACATAAGTGCATTATTGGATCCACTAATTAACACAATTTTAATTGAATCTGATGCAAAGGTTAAGAGTCAAAGGTCAAAAGAACGCGCGTTGTAAATAAAGAGAAATGTATAAACGAAATTAAAAGAATTTCAAAGTTCAAACTAATCTTAAATGCACAAATACCAGAACTGATCAGTAACAATATACAAATTACAGATTGTACCCTTTCTTCGATTTTTGTTTCAAACTGGGTCAAATGGCCCAGAGCGTGAGTTTTGTGCACAAATACACAAACACAAGTACAAAAATATCAATTCGAATCAAATGTCAATTCGAATTCGATTTTAGCGCGACCCACAAGACAAAGTCTCTCGATGGGTTCGACTGTGGCCTGTCCGACATCACCAAAGTTCGTGTAGACAGTCAACTGCAAAGAACTGGCATCAATATATTGTAAAATTATTTTTTGCTCCGACTTTTATTATAAAGCGAAATGTAGGCAAAAAGTCGGAGCATAAAATTATTTCTTACACAAACACAAATAAAACCAAAATATAAAAAAGTATTTATTTATTCATTCAATTCGATACATCAAATACAGCAACAAAGACAACAACAACAACATGACACTAAAATGCGAATGTGTATGTACGTGTAAAATGTCAAAATAAATTATATTGAATCAAAATGGGTCAAATGCCCGAGTGTGAGTTTTGTGTGCAAACACAAACACGAGTACAAAAGTGCCAATTCGTATCGAATTCTCAATTGGAATTCGATTTCATCGACTATTTCAATTGTGGTTCGAGTGTAATTCGACTTGTAGTTGTTGTTGGAAGTAGTTTGAAGTCCTTCTCAAGTTGTGTCTCCTTCGAGCTTGTGATCTGATCTTTGGATCTCTGTCTGGAATGGCAGTCCCACCTGAACCTGACCTGCCTCTTCACTACTACGTATGGCACAGGAATGTGAACGGACTCAAGGCGGCACTCGAAGCAGATTGCACAAGAATCGAATTGCATGACGCCCACGGTCGTACGCCACTCATGTTGGCCACTGTCCTGGGACATCGAGAGGAGGCACTCGAGTTGCTCAAGTATTGCGCATGTATACTCAGTCAAGACAAGGATGGCTTCACCGGTAAGTCAATCGTATACGGTACTATAATAACCGACTAACCGGTTACCATCATAGCACTACACTCGGCACTGTCCAACCCAGGCGATGTATCCTCCACTTCGACTGATGACTTCAAGTATTTGCAAAAGTTGTCCGACTATGAGGCCTATCAAATGGCAATCAAATTCAAACACTTCCTCACTACGAATGTTGCATCCAAGATGGCAACTGTAAGTACACACTCTTTGGGTCTGTTCATAACCCTCGTAATAATCCACCCTCTTCTCATACAGATCTGTGACTACTACTTCGAAGTGAATTGTCAACTGTACCCGTCTCACGTGCCACTCCTCAAACTGTCCTACTACTCGGACACCCTCAAAGTGTACATCTCGAGCAATCGAATTCGGGTGGACACTTCAGTGGCTCAAATTAATGGCTGGAAGGTCGTGCGGGGCAATGTATCTTTCATTATAACCTTTAACGGTAAGTGCGCGCATGCGTATTACATTCTGATCGATTCTGATTCTTTTCATTCCA
Source organism: Rhizoglyphus robini (assembly GCA_023373905.1). Classification (NCBI taxonomy): domain Eukaryota; kingdom Metazoa; phylum Arthropoda; class Arachnida; order Sarcoptiformes; family Acaridae; genus Rhizoglyphus; species Rhizoglyphus robini. Next base: position 1,128,718 of record JAKIJQ010000032.1, on the reverse strand, counting down.
ATTCTGTTCATCACCATTATGCACAGAAGAAGGCGGCAGTCCAGTGATGATCAGAATTGATCACAAAACCAAACTCTACACCCGTACGGCTCTCACCCGTCACCAGTTTTGTGTGTGGAAGCAAAAAAGTGACAATCAACTAATGGAGCAGCTGAAGAAGCCAATTGCGATCACCACTTGCAGCCCCATTAGCATTCAACCAGTGGTGAAAGGTGAGTGCATGTTCCAAGTTTCTCTATATGTGAATAACCCATTCCTGTCCCCTAGGCTGGTTTACTAAGACTCACAAGACTGAATCGCTCGACGGTCTCAAGTGTCAATTGTACGATATCACGGAAGTTCAGGTGGAAAGTCAACTTAGTGAACGAGTCACTTCAACTGCAACTCCAAATCAGCTGCCCACCGAGTTCGAGTACTTCTCGGGCGTTAGTGATCTCGCTCTCGAACGCAAAGTGACCCACTCGAAAGGGCAAATGGATTCGAATCGTGCCTGGGTGACCACCGATCCGGCAATTCCACTCACCATCGAGCAAAATGTCCTCCCAATTCTGGAACTAGTGTTCCAGCTTGTCTATGTGTTCAACCAGAGGGCCCCAGACCAGTCTTGGCACACAAAGCTCGCTGACTTGAGGGAATTTCCCGATGGCTTCCCCGTAAAACTCGAACTACCCGTCAGTTCTGGTGTCCTGGGACTGAAGGTCATGGTCAAGTTCGGTAATGTGCAAGCAAAGGCCACTGCAGTCGATGGCGTTCGGGTGCTCGACTATGGTCAATGCGAGATTGAGGAGCACATCTTCGCGATCCCACAAGACCCAGCACTGCCTGATCAGTAACAATCAATAAAACTTATGATGATTACTCTTGCTCCGACTTTTGGTTTACTGCTGTGCAGCGGAGAAAAGAGCCTGAGCATGCGCGTTTTGTGCAAAAAGCATTAGTCAAGCACACAAATCAGATTGATAAATCTACGTACGTATACTAAATCCAAATGTCAATTCGATTTGCTTAATTCGAATTGGTTTCACTTTCGTTTCTTGACTATTTCAATTGTGGACCGACTTTAGTTTTTCACTTGTTGAGTTGTTGTTTGGTAGTTTGTAGTCCTTCTCAAGTTGTCTCCTTCGAGTTTGGGATCTGATCTTTGGACCCTGTCTGGTATGGCAGCCCCATCTGAAGCTTCACGAATCGAGCATTCCTCTTACATTCAAATCCACCTGCCCTTGCACTTCTACGTATGGCACAAGAATGTGGACGGACTCAAGGCGGCACTCGAAGCAGATCGTACAAGAATCGAATTGCATGACGCCCACGGTCGTACTCCACTCATGTTGGCCACTGTCCTTGGACACCGAGAGGAGGCACTCGAGTTGCTCAAGTATGGCGCAAATATCCTCAATCAGGACGAGGATGGCTTCACCGGTAAGTAGCCGTGTAAGGTAGTAATAACCGACTAACCGGTTACTCCAATAGCACTGCACTTGGCCCTGTCCAATCCGGGAGATGTATCTTCTACTTCGACTCTCGATTTCTCGTATCTGCAACTGCTCTACTCGTATGAGAGCCTGCAAAAGGCAACCAAATTCGAACACTTCCTCACAACTAATGTTGCACCCAAGATGGCCACTGTAAGTACACACTCTTTAGGACTGTTCATAACCCTCGTAATAATCTCATCATCTTCTCACGTACAGATCTGTGACTACTACTTCGAAGTAAAGTGTCAACTGTACCCGTCTCTAGTGCCACTCCTCAAACTGTCCTACTACTCGGACACCCTCAAAGTGTTCATCTCGAACAATCGAATTCGAGTGGACACTTCGCTGGCACAGATCGATGGATGGAAGGTCGTGCGGGGCAATCGGTCAGTCGTGCTCACTTTCAACGGTAAGTGCGCGCATGCGTATTTGCGTTGCATTCTAACCGATTCTGTTCTGATTCTGTTCATATACAGAAGGTCAAATCATCCTGCTCGTGATTGATCACGAATCGAAACGCTTCACCCGTAAGACTCTCACCTTATCGGATTTCCATGCGTGGATGAACGTGCGCGACTGTAAAATAGTAAAGAAACTGAAGAAGCCAACTGAAGGTTTGAGATCGTCACCTTCAGTCCCATTAGCATTCAACCAGTCTCGGAAGGTGAGTGCATGTTCCAAGTTTCTCTATATGTGAATAACCCATTCCAATCCCCGCAAGGCTGGTTCACCAGGACTCAAAAGACCGAATCGCTCGATGGACTCGACTGTGTCCTGTACGACATAACAGAAGGTCTGGTTGTGAGTCAACTGAAACTGCTCAGTACGTTGCCCACCGAATTCGAGTACTTCACGGGCATCAAAGATCTTACTCAAGTCATCCACTCCAAGGTTGAACTCAAAACATTCCGAGCCTGGCTGACCACCAACCCGACAATTCCACTCACCATTGAGCAACATGTTCTGCCCATTCTTGAGCTACTGTCCGAGTTTGAGCGCGTCCGTGACCAGCGAACACCGCACCAGTCATGGCACACAAAACTTTCTGACTTGGAGCAATTTGTCGAGGGCTTCCTCGTTTGAATGCGACGCTTGTTAGAGATTTTACTGTATATTAATTTTTTTATTACTTTAGGTAATTTTTTATGTGGTAGTTTATACATTCCTTGGACGTCTAATTCCGGCAATTCTCCTGGTGGTGGAAGCTTTTCTCGTCTACCGGCAGCACTACATTGGCTGTACCATTTTTATGGTGCTCAACGTTATTTTCTTTCTTTGGAACATTTATGCTGTTTTCAAAGCGTATCACAAGTGGTTTATTTGGCTTTTTGTCCTATTAGCTGGATCACTCGCTGCTGCAATGGTACTCTACTGGCTGGAACTCAAACAGATGCGCAATGAGGCACGTTTTGTTGCTGGTACTGCCACTAGACAACCGAGCAAGGTGGTCACTCCAAGCAAGAGTACTACTAGTGGTAGTACTTATGGTACCCTATCTAATGTCACAGCAACCGTGGCTAGTTCCACTTCAGAGTAAGAGCCTCACCTTACCAAGCGAATGAGCCCTGCGTCTTGTCTACTCAAAAAGCAACAGTTCTCAAGCAAGAATCTCCATAATCCGACAATTCTAAAACATTTTTGCAATCCTCTATTATTTATGATAATTTATCATTTTATGCATTAAACTAATTCTTTTAACCCCCAACACTTTGCATGTGCTTTCTATTTCTACTTCCACAATGTGAATCTTTTAACCTAACTTCCAACCTTTGGTACAACATTCATTGATCATAATGACTCGAAATCGATTCAACAAACGTGCAATGTCGAGTTACCATCGAGAGAGTAAATTTACAAGTGAATCCAATGGAATACAATGCAGTGCAGTGAAGAAATGTTGCAAAGGCAGTCCAATGCAAAGTAACCTCTACTCTGTACAGTCTACAGAGTAAAATCTACAGTCAATTGGCCTATCCAAGTAACGCCAATCGACGCAATGCTTTTAGTTCACACAACCCGGCCTGTGTGTCCTCAGTACTCAAGTCAGCTTCATTGTCAACCATTTTAAACGTTGTATTACATTTTAATTTTATTAGCACTGTTGGAGTGTTAGAAATGCATGTCAATTAGTAAGCACTAATAATAATAATAGCAGCAATAATAATTACAAATCTAATGGTTGATTTTACATGCAAAATACCCTCCTCCACTAAAAAGTGGCAATAACTTGAATACTTCGCTTTGTGCAATACTGCGATTGGCATCATTCGCTCTCAAACCTGCTTTGAACCCTTTTACTATTAGGTCAATTGCCAGTTAGTTTTCTGAATTTTTGGTGGCCAAGATACTTTTCAAGTAATCGTTTTTTTTCTTGTACATCGTTTGCGTGCTTTTGCTCACCTCCTAAGTCCAGCAATAACTTTACATCACCAAACTGCAATCAATTTAATTATGTTAATTAATTATTTGTGATTTATTATTATTATTTACCTCTTCAATGGCAAAGATGCCTCTTCCACTGAGTTTGTATCTGTCTTTCTGTCGACCACTTTTATTCCACAACAATTCATTCAACGGCCATTCTAACAACCATTATTCGTTTGTTAATTGTTGTTTTTGTTACAGTATGTAATAAGTGGCTTAGTATAGAGAACAATTTGATATACATGGCATCTCTAACAGATCGATCTGAGTCGACTGTTATTAATCAGTGCAGTCTTCCCTATAGGCTGGGAAGTAGATAGCCTTAGGATTATCTTCGCAAACTTCACTATGTTTTCCATTGTAATCAACTGGTTGAAAGTTTGAATCTAAATATATACGCACCTCACTTAAAACGAAGTAAAAGTCTTGTTTATCTGGATTGTCTGGGTCTTGATCAACAAACGTTGGTGAGCATATTAATTTCAGCCGAATTTTTCTGAAATTTACATCATTTACAGGATTTACAATGTCTTGTTCAATCTGATTTAGCAGTTCTCCCATTGTATATTTTCTGGTTGGCCCTGAATTGTTTATGGGGAAAAATTTGTCGTGGAGATCAATTGTCATTGTAAAATAATCCTCCTGTGCATCTTGTCCAGTTGGGTTCCGTCGGAATAGAATAGAATAGAATAGAATAGGACGCCTACCATTTCGCATCCAGGAGCCATTAGAACGAAGAACGTGACTATTCGCAGCTCTTGATGTAGTTCTCCTATGAGATCGAGTCGCTCAGTCTCAACTTTGTCGAACAATATCCAACTCGTCTAAAATCCTCTATTAGCATTTGAAAATAGATTCGGATAATTTCTCCTTCGGCACGCTCTTGTTGGCGGCTCTGGCTGGCTGGAGCATTTGTCGTAATTGCTCAGATATGGTGCGCACTTGGGCAATCATTTCACGATTTTGCCTATTTGTATTATAATAAATCTTAAATTCAATAGTTAACCACTGTTCTATGCGTTTTTTAAATTTGTGTATTTACAAAATTATTTATTAATAACATTCTTTGACATTTGCAATAAACCAACAACAAACATTTCCTATCAATTCAAACTGTCCTAATTTTGTCCAACTCTCCCAAGAACGAATCCACCTCTTTACCATACTCCTCAGGATGAAATTTGTAATGTTGAACATGTCCCGACTCTTCCCAACATCTCTCCCGAACCAACAAACCATCATAGCCTTTCCAGTGTTTGACAACATTTGAAATCAAATCAGGATTACTGATTGGATCGTCGTTCGAAAAGAGAAACAGTCCGGGCAACTTCTTTGGATTATCGTAAAGCATTTGCTCCAGCATTCGATAGTGACTCAATGTGAGCGGTCTGGTGATCTGCTGGAATATGTTCACAGATTGTCGAATAATGAATTGACCAACACAATTGTCCGTAATCGAGGTTGCAGTTCCAACAGCCGATCCATCAATGAACGTAATCGAATCCATGATCACGCCTTTGATTGAGCCGAGCACTTGACTAGATATCACAGAATTGGTGGCTTGATACTGCACTGACTTCATAAGATGACGTAGAAATTCAAACGAAACAAATGTTCCAACCGAAAAGGTGTGAAACAGAATACGATCGTACACAACTTTATGCTCGCGGAAGAACCTCAACAATCCTTGAACATTACGACGGATACTTTTCGGTGGGAACATTCGATCCAGGGTTGTGGTTCGTACTGTCAAGATATCGAAACCTCGTGAAATCCAAAATTTTCGATATTTTTCCAAATGAACATTTTTAGCTTGCATCCAACCGAATAGTAAAATCAACTTTCTTGTTGAAGTTTCTGAAGTTGAAATATCACAGGCACGGAAATTCATATTCATTGGTAGATTTAGTAGATTTTTTTCTTTTGCAGCCATCTTTTCGTTATTAAATTAGTACATTCAGACACCTAAACAATTGAAATACGATCCTACAATGATGTAAATGTCGAGCACAGCACCCAAACACAGCAGCAGCTCAATCTAACTCGTAATGCAATCGTTTCAATGTTATCATCACCCAAAATATGCATTGTCATAGCAACATGTGTCATATAAAGTGTACGGTGTGCAGACAGACAGAACATAATCGTTAATAACATTAATGTAATGGTGTGGCAATATACACGATTTGTCACATCCACACACATTGAGCGCATGTTGTTAATGTTGTTGTGTTGATGTGTCAAGTTTAGTTGCAGAGAACCATGTTTAACGTCATGATATAACTTCCAGGATATTGGACTTTGTGTACAAGTACATTTGAGTGTAAATGTATATGTATTTGTAGTTTATCAGTTTTATATTTTTGGACTCAATCCTTTTTATGTTCAAAAAGTCTGTAAATTGTTTTCAATCAAATAATAAATGTGGCATTTAGTTGGATTTTTTAATTGTACAAATTGGTGCATTTGGTCAGATTTATAACTGGTTATATCGTTTTATTGTTCACTGCACTCTCAATTTGGACTGATTTCAGTTGAATTGTAAAAACAAACTCATTTTGTACGATTACAGTTTGACAGACAGTAAATAGTAATTTTTTATAATAATTAAAATTTTGAGTCAATTAATTTATTTTATAAATAATTGTTGATTTCTTCAAAGGTAAAGTTCATTTTTGGTGCTAGAGAACCTTATAAATTTATGACTCTTTCATTATTTTATCTTTGTTTAATTTTTATTTTAATATCTGTTTGATTAAAGTATTGAAGATGATACTGATACGGCTGTTGGATTTTTGTCAAAAGGTCAAATTGGGTATCTAAAAACTTTATTTGCCAAATTGTTTTAATTCTAGATTAATATAATTTCGAATTCATTTAATACAAATAATATTCAAACTCAAAATGATTTACTTTTTGAATACATTTTGATTTGCAGAAACGCTTTTTAAAATGGTCTCAATATTTTTTAAATTAATACTATTTGTAATTTACATTGATTAATGCAATTGAAAAATTCAATACAACATTTATTACATTTTCTGTGGTTTTAACTACTTTGACATGAAAATTTTGTAAACAACTTAGAAATTACTTTTGGTTTGCTCTTGTCAAGTTTAGCTGAATAGAACCATGTCATGCGTCATGATTCACTTTCAAGATATTTAAAGCATGCACATTTGAGTGGGATGTTTATGATGTCACTTCTCAGTTTTATGACTCCTTTCCGTCTTTTTTATCTTCAAAAAGTCATTACAATTTATTTGTATTGAAATGTGATTTTGGTTAATTAATAATTACTCAACATCAACTATCAACTTTAAGTTCAAACTTCCATCTTGGTAACTGGTTATCTCGTTTAATTGTTCACTACACTCTATTTAAGCAGATTTCAGTAGATTTGCTTTCTGAATGTGTTTCCAACCTAAGGAACTCGATGATAAAATGGTTAAACAATTATTTCGTCCATAATATTTCAAATGGCTTTGATTTTTGCTGATGACCTGATGTAGATTTTAATTTGAATTTTTGACCTTGTTGTTTACTAATTGAGAATTTAATTCAAATTTATTATTTTTATTTGTTTAATGGACTCGCATATATACATTTTACACGAGGGATTAAACGAGAATTTTATTAACATTAAATGGGAATTTGAAATGCAAATTCAAAAGCGAAACAAAAAATAGTTTGCAACCAAACTGATTCACTTGTTCATTGTCGAGAAAATGAACAATTCTTTGAGCAAATGTGCCTTTGTATCGAGCACCTTTCATCCGTTTTGTAAATTGAGAATGGACACATTCACTTTATATTTAAATGTGTTCTCATTACTCTTCAAGAAAATGGACACATTTTCAGCATAGTGAATGACAGTTTTGGGTTGAATGCCAAAGTAGGTATTAAAAATACCATTGATCTCAAGACTGGCATAATAATCGGATTTTCCTTCACTGTCCGTTTCCTTTTTTTCGGTGTTTCGCCTTTCATAAATTCGTCTATTTTTTTCTTTGAGTCCTGTTTGAGTGGAGAAATCTGACACTCTAAACCAGTTTCAGGCGAGACATTCTGTACGGGCACAGAAGGGGCCTCCGCCATATCATCCTTTTCCGAAGGTAGGTTGCCGATTCGCGATAAAATTACTGAGTATTGGGATTAATGATATTAACGTTTTTTGTGGAGGAGATTCTTTTGATGGCGAAAAGTTTTGTCGTGTTATTTGGTTACAATTTCCGAACTTGGAAGAACTGGCCATTTTGTGTAATATCTGGGATTATGAGAATAATTGCAGTTTGAATGCAAAACAAGCACAATTTGTGGAACAGTAAATTCGTGAACATTTGCACCATTTTGACCACTTGCGAAAAAGTGTACTCGATTTGGCCGCTCTTGTATAATGGCACTGATTTTAATGATTTTAATGATGATTTGAAGTTTTGATCTTTTATTTTATTATTCTGCAAACACTAATGAATTGATAAAAAGAATTAAAATCAAAATTGTAATATTTTATCTTTTTAATAAAGATTTAATGGTCAATTTCTAAGCAAACTTTGCATGACTTTTAAAATCAAAAGTTTCAAATGATTTCGAGCTAGAGAAAAGCTCGGAATCATTGTCGATGTCATTCAATTTAATTATTAATGTTTACTTGTTGCATTTTTGTGACATAAATGAAGTTTTGGTAATACAAATGTATTTGATTTGTTATTTTCTTTTAAATACCTTTGTTTATTGCAAAATAAGCAAGTTGTTTGTGGTGGCAATTGTTTTCCTCGTCTGATCAGTTCTCTAAAAGTCTTCTATAAAGGAAATCATATTGCACACTAGTTAAAAACTACAGTTTTGTGACAGTGTTGGACATTTTCGACTTAATACCACAAAAATATTAAACATGTCTGCTAACACTGGCGATTGAGTGGGAACACTACTTGCATTGTGTCAATGCCATTTTACTTTGCACAAATGTGCGCAGCAGTTCTATTTTCTATTTCTATTGTCAGTTTCTATTTTGTTTTGTTTGGCTAGTTGCTCACAAGACAGTCACACAAGTTGGCCTTTTCTCCCATATTGGATTATATTTTGCATCTATATGGATTATGTCCATTATGCCAAAACTCTACTACAACTCTACTACTAATTCTACTCTCAGCAAAATCTGATTTTTTTATTTTTGGACTTTGATCATGGCCCAACCTGTGGCGTCCTCCACAGAGGCGAACTCGTGTCCGTCACCTCAATTAGCATCATCGAGCCGTATGTCTTTGGTGGGTACCAACACAACTACCACCACCCACGCCACCATGAGCAGCTCATTGACCACATCGAAGCGGTTCTCTCGATCCGAGCAGATTGCTCGTCACTTTTGGTTCTACTGGCTGCACCAGAGTCCCCACTGGGACACTAAATCTTTTGCTACTATGAAATTCAAGGCCAAACAGTACTGTGATGCACTTTTGCCCAAATATCGCAATGAATCAAACAATTTCTTCAAACGACTAATACGCAAATTCATCAAAGACCAGCAGCCTCTCATCTATCTGGTGCAAACGTGCCTGCAGCATCTGCCCCTCAAGTTGGTCCGCAAATCCATGGAACTGGCCGAAATGATTGACAGATTTGTGGTGCCACTGGTGGACGAACGTTTAAGGGCGATTCGTTCTGTCATTCGTAATCGAAATGTATTTCTGTCGCTGACAATTGAGGAGTTTGACATCCAGTCTGATGTGGTGATGGGCAAGAGATTGAACGAACCAAAAATAATGCATTATCTGTTTGTGATCGTGGGACTGTGCGATGAGCCTGAGAAACGGTTCGTGGTCAAGGTGGTGAAGCTACTCGAACAGGAGCAGGATGATTTGAGTGATCGATTCTTTGCGAATGTTGTCATCGATTCGCTGGTAAGTTTTGCCAAGTTTACTCTATCTTTTGATATTTTATTTATTACAAACACAGAAGCTTGTCTTTCCATTCAACTTTGGCCAAATGGTCTCCAAGTATGTGGTCAATCTGATCGCCGAGCCTGCACTCGAGCTCACCCAACTGGTTGACTGTCTTCGTCAGCAGCATCCGAACGTCTTCTCCAGCCTGACCACCACTCCGTACACTCACCGTGTAATGCACCAAATTGAGGCCTCCCTCCGAAAGCGCCACTCCACCGTGAGTCGTGTCATCGACACCGTCCGCATGCAGTGGGACCTGTGCGAGACATTTAGGGACAATTTCCGGTGCGTCACCGACAATCTCGTGCCACCAGAGTCTTTTTACCGTTCAGTGGACTTTTATCGAGACAACTTTGAGGCTGTGCAGCTGGGTGTACTCCAGTGGCGTACTAATCGAACGGCCGAGGCTCGAGTGGCACTGTCAGATGCAGAATTTCAACTGCAATTGCTCGAGGACTTTGCCCAACACTCGAAACTGTTGCTCGCAATTGAACGGGCCAACTACACCAACCCGCATGAACTGTCACTTCAGGTGACTTCACTTGTGACCGAATTGAAACAAATGAGTCAAGATCTCACTATTCATCAAAGTGGTACATCACGTAAGTTGATTCTACATTGCACAAATTAATAACGTCTTTCATAATGTAATATAACATTTGCAGTGCAGGAATTCATCGATTGGTACTCCGAAACGGTTCAAGATCAACTGCTCACATCCACTGGTGGACAAACAGCAACAATTGAGCAAATAGCACAAACTGGCGACTATCAACTGTTGGACATGTTGATTCAAGATCAAATCAGCCAATCGCACAATCAAATCGAGCCCATCAACTCTCAACTAATCAAACTCTTTTTGGTCAAATCAATCGCAATTGATTCACGCTTCCCAGTGCCGGCCACCATTCCTACCACCAACAAAGTGGAACACTGGGCCGAACCAGTCAGTTCGAGTCAACTGCGCCGGTGCTTTCCCAAGTTTTGGTATCTTTTCCGTCAATTCTGTACACCATTTCCGTTTGAGTACATGGAGTCGTGCGCAGTGGTCTACTGCTTTGCAGAGGTGGACAATCACTTTAAATTAATTTAATTCTATTTTATAATTTAAATAACCTATCATATAATATGTTAATATATTTTATGTAATTTATAACAAATTCAATAAATTCTATTAATACATAAACAAAATTGCACCAATCTTCTTCAAATCATCTAACTGATCAGCTAGAATATTCATGTGCAGTTCCCACCGTCCTGTCTGAAGACAACGGTCTGGATTGTGCGCAAATTATGAGCCAGTATCGCAAATGTCTTAATGTACACAATAGAACGCAATTTACATTAAATTCAAATTAAACGAAGAGTATTTCATTGTATTATTTCTTTTTTGTCTGTATTCCAAAATTGTAAATTACCAATTTTGTTATATTCCGAAATAGATCTACATTCTCCACACTCAATTTAGAGTACGACTATTTCCACACAGATACGCAAGATCATCTATTTTCATCTACTACTCTTTGTTGTCCAGAGTCCACCACCGAGTTATAACTTATAAGTCACTCGCTGACTCGCTCACTGTTTCTGTTTCTGCCACTCACCCACTCGATCGTTTGTGTCATCCTGAAATTTCTAATTTCGAAATGGCTTTGTTCTTTTTGGCTTTATTTTCGATCGCGCACTACTCATTTGGATTTGGTCCTTTAACCAGTTATGGTCACGGACATTTTTATAAACTCATGTAAAAAGTATATTTTCGCTCGTCTTATCCCTCAATCCCTGTACATAACAGAAAATTATTCCCATCGTCGTATCTTCTCGAGTGGACTGGTGGATTGTGAAGGTCCGCCTCTTGGTTCCTACAGAAAATTCTTTTTAAAATTACAATTATCTACTAACTATACAGAAAAAGGTTCGATTCTTTTTGTAAATATGTATTTTTATTTTTTTTATTTAATTTAATTAATATTTTGTTTTATAAGTTATTTTTCTATTCGATAAACGATATTCTGGCCGATTATGGATTTCTCGAAAGCTAGTCCCGGTTCATCGAAATCCCGAGCGGTGAATAGCGACACCTCCCTATATAGCCGCCTACCTCACCTGGCCAACTGTGTACTGTGCTACACCACATTACACTCTACTTGGGACTGTATCCTCAAACCGCCCGACAAGATGGACCGCATCAAAATGCTCGGATTGTGCCTCAACTGTCTGGTGTCTGATCACAAATCTTACGACTGTCCAAACACTGACAACAAATGTCAAGATTGTGGTCTGTGCCATTACGATTTCATTTTTCACCAACCTGGTGGATGGTACTTTGATCCGGTCAGTGGATCTTATCAACCCACAATTCCTAAAGCTCCTCTAACACGAGGAACAAAATGATGAACTTATGAATGGCATTGAAGTCCCAGAAGATCAGCCACAACATTTACGATAAGTAATTATTATATAATACATTATGTAACATCATTTCTTATTACCACTAACATTACATAACACATTATAAATTAACAAATATTACAATATAAAATGTGAAATTTTTAGAATAGAAAAACATACAATATACATGAATGTAGTATATTTAGGGACATTTACATTAGATCGATCATAATAACAATAACTGTAATAGATTGTAATTAATGAATTCACTCTTTTGACTCACAATATGATTCGATTTGTACTGAAAAATTATGTTTGACATTCACTTGTGGTACTCTTATTACAAAAACACGATTACATTATCAAATATATTTCATTATTTTTATATACACAAATTAATATAAAACTTATGTTTGATATATTTTTGTTTAATAAACTATAATGTAGAAAATAAAACTTCCATAATCAAGATTATGTGCAAGATATATTCTTGTTGCATCCGAATATTGTTGTTTTTTCCCTCAATAAATTTCTACTTTTTGTGATATTTTTAGTTTACTATAATTGATTAGAATCGTGTATTCCTCATAAAAAGGTGCCGCCATTTTAAAATGTAATTAATCCATTATCCACTAAAAGGTTAGAATCCATTTGTGCAGTTTTAATTTTAATTTCTAATTTTATTTTTTATTGAACAGCTTATGGATTACCAGCAAATAACATCACAAAAGCCAAAAAACCTCGTTGTGTCTCAAATGTCCCCCTTACTTTACTTTACTTTTTTTGTTTTATTCAGACCATTCTGCATTTCATCCATACTCAACATCAATATCTAGAGTACGACTATTTCCACACAGATACGCAAGATCAGCTATTTGCACCTACTGTTTGTTATCCTCAGGATGGTCCACCGCCGAGTTGAGTCCGCTCACTGTGTCTCTGTGGTTTGACTCTCATCCTCGAATTTCTTATTTCTAATTTCGATTTGGCTTTGTTCTTTTCAAGAAGACTTCTGGTTCCTACACAAGGCCATTTTATAGTTTCGATTATCTGCTAACTACCAGAAAAAAGGTTCGAGTCCATTTGAAAATATATTTTTAAATACTATTTTTAAATTATTTTTATTTTTAATTAATAATTATTTTTTATTTTTCAGATATTTTTGTATTTTTGCGATATTCTGACCGATTATGGATTCCTCGCAAGATAGTCCCGGTTCATCCAATTCACAGGCGGTGAAAAGCGACGCCTCACCGTACAGTCGCCTACCTCATCTGGCGAACTGTGTCCTGTGCAAGACCGAACAGCACTCCACCTGGGACTGTATCCTCGAACCGTCCGACAAGATGGCCCGCATCAAACAATTGTGCCTCAACTGTCTGGTACCTGATCACAAGACTTGCGACTGTCCAAACACTGAGCTCAAATGTAAAGGCTGTGGCCTGCAGCATTGCGAATCGTTAATTTACGATATCATTTACCGCAAACTGGGTGGATGGTATTTTGATCCAGCTAAAGGAACTTATCAACCAACGAACTGTACAACTCCACTGGACAATGAACAGGATCTAGATGAGGAGGAAAATGAACTTGTGATTGATCTTAGTGCAGCAGAAGACACTCCGGACATAGAGCAGTTTCTCGATGATGCGATGATTAAGAATATCTTTTTCGAAGAGTAATTATGAATCTTTTATTATGTAACATTATGTAACATTTTTATTTCTTATTACATTACACATTCACAATTAGTTATTACATTAGAATATATTGAATTTGTAGAATAGAAAAACACTAAACACAAAATCGTGTATTTAGAGACATTTACAGATTTAGATCGATCATGATAACTGCAGACTATGATTCCTGTATTGACACAATATGGTTCGATTTGTACTTGGGATATATGTCTACTTTCATTTGTAAAATTTTTTTTATTTAATACACAAACACGATTACGATTATCAGATATATTTCATTTTTAATGTTGATTCAGATGTCCACAGATTAATCGTAAATGTAGAACATGTTTGATATATTTTGTAATAAAATAAATTAAGCTAATTATTATGATTACGATATTATTGCTTGAGAAAGTCTTTGGTCTTGAGTGCAATGTCTTCATGATTTATATATTGCACAGTTTGATGGTTCGGAGGTTTGCTTCGTGTCTAGGCAGATCTAGTTGGTCGACAGGAAAAAGAGATTCTCGGTTGTCTTCATGACTGTCTTCATGATTTATATTGCACAGTTTGATGGTTCGGAGGTTTGCTTCGTGTCTAGGCAGATCTAGTTGGTCAACCATAAAAAGAGATTCTCGGATGTCTTCATGACTGTCTTCATGATTTATATTGCACAGTTTGATGGTTCGGAGGTTTGCTTCGTGTCTAGGCAGATCTAGTTGGTCGACAGGAAAAAGAGATTCTCGGTTGTCTTCATGACTGTCGACACAATTTATATTGCACAGTTTGATGGTTCAAAGGTTTGCTTCGTGTCTAGGCAGATCTAGTTGGTCAACAGAAAGAAGAGATTCTCGGTTGTCTTCATGACTGTCGACACAATTTATATTGCACAGTTTGATGGTTCGGAGGTTTGCTTCGTGTCTAGGCAGATCTAGTTGGTCGACAGGAAAAAGAGATTCTCGGTTGTCTTCATGACTGTCTTCATGATTTATATTGCACAGTTTGATGGTTCGGAGGTTTGCTTCGTGTCTAGGCAGATCTAGTTGGTCAACCATAAAAAGAGATTCTCGGTTATCTTCATGACTGTCGACACAATTTATATTGCACAGTTTGATGGTTCGGAGGTTTGCCTCGTGTCTAGGCAGATCTAGTTGGTCAACCATAAAAAGAGATTCTCGGTTGTCTTCATGACTGTCGACACAATTTATATTGCACAGTTTGATGGTTCGGAGGTTTGCTTCGTGTCTAGGCAGATCTAGTTGGTCGACAGGAAAAAGAGATTCTCGGTTGTCTTCATGACTGTCTTCATGATTTATATTGCACAGTTTGATGGTTCGGAGGTTTGCCTCGTGTCTAGGCAGATCTAGTTGGTCAACCATAAAAAGAGATTCTCGGTTATCTTCATGACTGTCGACATAATTTATATTGCACAGTTTGATGGTTCGGAGGTTTGCCTCGTGTCTAAGCAAATCTAGTTGGTCGACAGGAAAAAGAGATTCTCGGTTGTCTTCATGACTGTCTTCATGATTTATATTGCACAGTTTGATGGTTCGGATGTTTGCTTCGTGTCTAGGCAGATCTAGTTGGTCGACAGGAAAAAGAGATTCTCGGTTGTCTTCATGACTGTCGACACAATTTATATTGCACAGTTTGATGGTTCGGAGGTTTGCTTCGTGTCTAGGCAGATCTAGTTGGTCAACCATAAAAAGAGATTCTCGGTTGTCTTCATGACTGTCGACACAATTTATATTGCACAGTTTGATGGTTCGGAGGTTTGCTTCGTGTCTAGGCAGATCTAGTTGGTCGACAGGAAAAAGAGATTCTCGGTTGTCTTCATGACTGTCTTCATGATTTATATTGCACAGTTTGATGGTTCGGAGGTTTGCTTCGTGTCTAGGCAGATCTAGTTGGTCGACAGGAAAAAGAGATTCTCGGTTGTCTTCATGACTGTCGACACAATTTATATTGCACAGTTTGATGGTTCGGATGTTTGCTTCGTGTCTAGGCAGATCTAGTTGGTCGACAGGAAAAAGAGATTCTCGGTTGTCTTCATGACTGTCGACACAATTTATATTGCACAGTTTGATGGTTCGGAGGTTTGCCTCGTGTCTAGGCAGATCTAGTTGGTCAACCATAAAAAGAGATTCTCGGTTGTCTTCATGACTGTCGACACAATTTATATTGCACAGTTTGATGGTTCGGAGGTTTGCCTCGTGTCTAGGCAGATCTAGTTGGTCGACAGGAAAAAGAGATTCTCGGTTGTCTTCATGACTGTCGACACAATTTATATTGCACAGTTTGATGGTTCGGATGTTTGCTTCGTGTCTAGGCAGATCTAGTTGGTCGACAGGAAAAAGAGATTCTCGGTTATCTTCATGACTGTCGACACAATTTATATTGCACAGTTTGATGGTTCGGAGGTTTGCCTCGTGTCTAGGCAGATCTAGTTGGTCGACAGGAAAAAGAGATTCTCGGTTATCTTCATGACTGTCGAGTCTAGGCAGATCTAGTTGGTCGACAGGAAAAAGAGATTCTCGGTTGTCTTCATGACTGTCGACACAATTTATATTGCACAGTTTGATGGTTCGGAGGTTTGCTTCGTGTCTAGGCAGATCTAGTTGGTCGACAGGAAAAAGAGATTCTCGGTAATCCTCATGACTGTCGACACAATTTATATTGCACAGTTTGATGGTTCGGATGTTTGCTTCGTGTCTAGGCAGATCTAGTTGGTCGACAGGAAAAAGAGATTCTCGGTTGTCTTCATGACTGTCGACACAATTTATATTGCACAGTTTGATGGTTCGGATGTTTGCTTCGTGTCTAGGCAGATCTAGTTGGTCGACAGGAAAAAGAGATTCTCGGTAATCCTCATGACTGTCGACACAATTTATATTGCACAGTTTGATGGTTCGGATGTTTGCTTCGTGTCTAGGCAGATCTAGTTGGTCGACAGGAAAAAGAGATTCTCGGTTGTCTTCATGACTGTCGACACAATTTATATTGCACAGTTTGATGGTTCGGAGGTTTGCCTCGTGTCTAGGCAGATCTAGTTGGTCGACAGGAAAAAGAGATTCTCGGTTGTCTTCATGACTGTCGACACAATTTATATTGCACAGTTTGATGGTTCGGAGGTTTGCTTCGTGTCTAGGCAGATCTAGTTGGTCGACAGGAAAAAGAGATTCTCGGTTGTCTTCATGACTGTCGACACAATTTATATTGCACAGTTTGATGGTTCGGAGGTTTGCTTCGTGTCTAGGCAGATCTAGTTGGTCAACAGAAAGAAGAGATTCTCGGTTGTCTTCATGACTGTCTTCATGATTTATATTGCACAGTTTGATGGTTCGGAGGTTTGCTTCGTGTCTAGGCAGATCTAGTTGGTCAACCATAAAAAGAGATTCTCGGTTGTCTTCATGACTGTCGACACAATTTATATTGCACAGTTTGATGGTTCGGAGGTTTGCCTCGTGTCTAGGCAGATCTAGTTGGTCAACCATAAAAAGAGATTCTCGGTTATCTTCATGACTGTCGACACAATTTATATTGCACAGTTTGATGGTTCGGAGGTTTGCTTCGTGTCTAGGCAGATCTAGTTGGTCAACAGAAAGAAGAGATTCTCGGTTGTCTTCATGACTGTCTTCATGATTTATATTGCACAGTTTGATGGTTCGGAGGTTTGCTTCGTGTCTAGGCAGATCTAGTTGGTCAACAATTTAAAGAGATTCTCGGTTGTCTTCATGACTGTCGACACAATTTATATTGCACAGTTTGATGGTTCGGAGGTTTGCTTCGTGTCTAGGCAGATCTAGTTGGTCAACAATAAAAGAGATTCTCGGTTGTCTTCATGACTGTCGACACAATTTATATTGCACAGTTTGATGGTTCGGAGGTTTGCTTCGTGTCTAGGCAGATCTAGTTGGTCAACAATTTAAAGAGATTCTCGGTTGTCTTCATGACTGTCGACACAATTTATATTGCACAGTTTGATGGTTCGGAGGTTTGCTTCGTGTCTAGGCAGATCTAGTTGGTCAACAATTTAAAGAGATTCTCGGTTGTCTTCATGACTGTCGACACAATTTATATTGCACAGTTTGATGGTTCGGAGGTTTGCTTCGTGTCTAGGCAGATCTAGTTGGTCAACAATTTAAAGAGATTCTCGGTTGTCTTCATGACTGTCGACACAATTTATATTGCACAGTTTGATGGTTCGGAGGTTTGCTTCGTGTCTAGGCAGATCTAGTTGGTCGACAGGAAAAAGAGATTCTCGGTTGTCTTCATGACTGTCTTCATGATTTATATTGCACAGTTTGATGGTTCGGAGGTTTGCTTCGTGTCTAGGCAGATCTAGTTGGTCGACAGGAAAAAGAGATTCTCGGTTGTCTTCATGACTGTCGACACAATTTATATTGCACAGTTTGATGGTTCGGAGGTTTGCTTCGTGTCTAGGCAGATCTAGTTGGTCGACAGGAAAAAGAGATTCTCGGTTGTCTTCATGACTGTCGACACAATTTATATTGCACAGTTTGATGGTTCGGAGGTTTGCTTCGTGTCTAGGCAGATCTAGTTGGTCAACAATAAAAAGAGATTCTCGGTTGTCTTCATGACTGTCGACACAATTTATATTGCACAGTTTGATGGTTCGGAGGTTTGCTTCGTGTCTAGGCAGATCTAGTTGGTCAACCATAAAAAGAGATTCTCGGTAATCCTCATGACTGTCGACACAATTTATATTGCACAGTTTGATGGTTCGGAGGTTTGCCTCGTGTCTAGGCAGATCTAGTTGGTCAACCATAAAAAGAGATTCTCGGTTGTCTTCATGACTGTCGACACAATTTATATTGCACAGTTTGATGGTTCGGAGGTTTGCTTCGTGTCTAGGCAGATCTAGTTGGTCAACAATTTAAAGAGATTCTCGGTTGTCTTCATGACTGTCGACACAATTTATATTGCACAGTTTGATGGTTCGGAGGTTTGCTTCGTGTCTAGGCAGATCTAGTTGGTCAACAATTTAAAGAGATTCTCGGTAATCTTCATGACTGTCGACACAATTTATATTGCACAGTTTGATGGTTCGGAGGTTTGCCTCGTGTCTAGGCAGATCTAGTTGGTCAACCATAAAAAGAGATTCTCGGTAATCCTCATGACTGTCGACACAATTTATATTGCACAGTTTGATGGTTCGGAGGTTTGCCTCGTGTCTAGGCAGATCTAGTTGGTCAACCATAAAAAGAGATTCTCGGTTATCTTCATGACTGTCGACACAATTTATATTGCACAGTTTGATGGTTCGGAGGTTTGCCTCGTGTCTAGGCAGATCTAGTTGGTCGACAGGAAAAAGAGATTCTCGGTTGTCTTCATGACTGTCGACACAATTTATATTGCACAGTTTGATGGTTCGGAGGTTTGCTTCGTGTCTAGGCAGATCTAGTTGGTCGACAGGAAAAAGAGATTCTCGGTTGTCTTCATGACTGTCGACACAATTTATATTGCACAGTTTGATGGTTCGGAGGTTTGCTTCGTGTCTAGGCAGATCTAGTTGGTCAACAATTTAAAGAGATTCTCGGTTGTCTTCATGACTGTCTTCATGATTTATATTGCACAGTTTGATGGTTCGGAGGTTTGCTTCGTGTCTAGGCAGATCTAGTTGGTCAACAATTTAAAGAGATTCTCGGTTGTCTTCATGACTGTCTTCATGATTACCGAGTGTTATTTCAGTTAAATGTTTCGTTCTGAAATATCTTTTCTTGAAAATAGTTATTTGCAAAATGACAATGTTAACTTTGTTTTGGGAAACCTTAAGTCTTAGAATTCTGTTTCTAACAATAAATTGATTCTTTTTTCTTGTACTTGATTTTGCTGTTTACATGACATGTAAATTAGGTCTTCCAAAGTTTTCAAAACTTACCAATCAGAAACATAAAAAGAGGAATTCAATACTACTAATAATATCCACCTCAATTTTTAATCGATTTATTGAAAACAAAGACAATTGGACAGACAAAAAACACTACACTTCTCAATGCAACAATTCGTTCACTACCTCGACAAAGTCATTCGGATCATCGATTTGAGCGCCATTCGGGATTGTGCTGCGTTTCAGGTGCATCGCACGGATGTGACTAATAGTGAGATTTCGCTGTGTAGTAGCAAAGGTACAGCGAGGCCATTTGCATCGATAACGTCGGATGCCAAGATGAGCTCGTTGGTGTGTCTGCATGTTGAACCAATTAGATGTTTCATACAGACAACCGGCATGGTGACACTTAAGGCTCAGTTTGGGTTTGTGCTGATTCAACAATTTCCCTGAAGTGCTTGAGCGAGATCGCTTGACAGGCGGTGAAATGTCTTCGTCATCATCCAATTCGATCACTTCAATCATCTTACCATCCTCTCCTTTTTCAATCACCACCTTTTCACTATTCTTCTGTTTGAAATAGTCTTTGTATTCAACAGTTTCGATTATCACGTGAGAAGGCAGTTGGATGTTGTCAACGGCAGTATTCCCCTGTCAATGACGCATGTTTTCTCCATATTCATCACTAGTTTGGGGTAATGTGGCCGACATGGTGAAGAGTAGACAAGAAATTATCGTTTCGGGTTAATTTGTAAGCAATTTGTCTCACCATTGGTCACCAACAAAAGTGTTTAGGCTCAATGTGAGCACGCTGAATGAAACAGCTGAAAAATAAACCTTCTTGACTCACTCACTAGATAGCGACACTAGGATTGGACACTGAATTATTCACAGATTGCTCGATGCTGTTATCAGTATTTGACATTACTAATAACTTTTCACTGGATAAAAAACCTCAAAATTCTTTAATGCATTCCTCAATAGTGTTACTGCTCAACATATTGATGTATATCCTGTTACTGTCCATTGTTACTTCTCAACAGAACATTCTACTCAATAATGGATAGGTAATTTAGACATTAAGAGGATAATGTCATTAATTATTGCCAACAATTTGAAAGATAATGATAAGCAATATTTTAATTATAAACAAGTAATCGACGATTCCGGTCTTGAAATAATATCAAAAGAAAAATTGCTAAACCAAATAAAACAAATCATCAAATCCATCCGGGCAACATCTGTTTATTCTTTTAACAAGCATTTTGGACAATTATAATCGTAACTAAAGTTCTCTAATTGACATGACAATTGATGCAATTTCTTGAGTGTGAAAATTCTTGCAAAAAGAAAAATAATTTGACTTTTAATGACGGTAGTTATTATATTAAGAGTATGATAACATAATAGTAAAATGAATTTGCAGAATTACAAAATAGTAGCTGACGATTATCAGTAGAATTACGAAAGTGACAGATTCAAAATTGCGGGGGAAAATTGTGAAAATATTCAACGATTCGCATACGGGAAAATTACCAGATTAGACTAATTGCGTTCAGTTGAAGAGTAATATATTGAACAAGTTTCTTTTCCTTTTGCGTTCGCTCAAATGTCTCCCAAATGTTCGATGATTCCTTGAGGCTGCAAGTCACCCACGGAACTGAGCTTGACTGTATGCAAGTTGAGACAGCGACGAAAAGGCTCCCGAGACTCGTGCATACACTCCTCAATGAGCCAACGCATTCGTTCGTACTGATTTTGGGCCAAACTTCGATTAACAACACCATTAACGTCATTCAAATCGTAGCCACACACGTCACAGCGTTTTGGTCGGTGCATGAGGTCCAGCACCTGAAGAGCGGGAAAAAGTTCGTCCGTGTAGAAACGTTCCGTGTCAAAGTGAGAAAGAGTGTTGAATTCCAAAGAAAGCAAACGGATTGATGGGAGAGGGCTCATTATAATTTTGAATTCTTCTTCTTCAGGATTGTCAGGGAAAAGCTGGCCCCCTTCTCGAGTGATTGAACGGAACACGAGTTTGAGATAGACCAGCTGGTTGAGTGGGGCGAGCGTACGGGTAAGCATCGTCATCGACATATCGTGGATGTACAGGCTTAGGGTGGTGAGGGATCGGAATCTGCGGGAGAAATTACTCATAGCTGCATAGTCATCGAGATGTGAACTAATAATATTTTGCAAACGGAGTCGGGTAAACTTGGCAGCCACTCGGCCATCCACTCGACCGTGCAGATCGTTCAGAGATACCAAAGGTGACAAGGAAATTTGAGGTTTACGACCATCGGTGTTGGCCCAGTCACCCAACGAGGAGAGGAGCCACAGTCTGATCCCGATATTTTCAATAGAAAAAGTATCCAATCGGCGCAGAATGGGCATAGTGGCTCGGAGAGTGAGCCCATCGAAAGTGACATTCAACTGGAGAAATCGTAGTACTTGACACTGATTGAGCGAATAGAGAAATAAGTCCGCATGAGGCTCGAGTTGGGCACGAACTTGTGCATGACTTTCATAGTGAATATTACCGTACACACTGACAGACTGAGAGTAAAAGTCTATCTTCACGGAAACCAAAGAGCCTGCCCAGAACTTGAGCATACGTGAAATTTGAGTAAGAACCTCGATAGCAGCCTCATCTGTGAGATTACGTTGCACCACGATAAGATCAGTCACATTCTCCATGGTACGCATCAGAGGAGAGACAAAGTGCGCAGTCAAATCACGGCCACGCACACAAAGTGACTCGAATCGGAGTTTGGAGATACCTCGAAGTCGTGCCCACGGCGATCCATCCTCTCGTAGTACGCGTTCAATCAAATTGTTACCAAAAAGATTCAAATGTTCTTGAATAGAATCGAATTCATCGGGTTCGCCTTGAACGAGCACCAACAGTCGACGGCGGTTCATTTCGGTAAGTTGCACGCGAGCCCAATTTCGACAAACGCCGCCAACGCTCCGGATGACATCGAGCAGAGGCACATGCTTAAATATAGCCAAAAGACACAAATCCGGAAAATGAGCAAACTTTGATGAAACATGGCGTGCCATGATGATCACAAAATTTCGGAAATAGTATGATCGAAACAAACAAATAACAGAAAAGGTGAAATCGAAAAATATTCACGAGCTAAGAGACAAACAGAGACGTCAGCAACAAGACACGACGAGAACAAAAATGCGCTGCAGAAGAACAACAACAGCTAAATCAACCATACATTGTGACTCACAATTTGTGAGTCATGTACAAACAGTAGTAACATCATCTGTGTAGGGTAACAAACATCACGACGACAGTTGCTATTATCACTCAATCTGACTCAATGTAGAGCATAACTAACTAAATATCGTGTGTTAACAAAAATGTTGCCAATTTAGTTGTTGGTTTAAACTTTGAGATTTTTACCTCGTAGTGAACAATAATATTGGCATTCGAATTCCTGTTCGAATTCCTGTTGAATTCAGTTAATACATTCAAACTGAACAGAGGCAAAAATATTTTGCAAGAAAAAATATTAATTAATCTTGACAATTTAAACAAAACAACAGTTAAATGATGTATGCCTTTCTTCATAAAACTCAAACATTAATCATTAATTTAACTGTTACTTCACTCCAAATTGTTTTGCCACTGTCTGCAATTGTGAACATGATGCTTTTGCCCAATCTTAAAATGCTCAAATTGATTTTCTACAACAGATGTGCATTTATATGGTCTCGTGAAAGCATTCTATTCAATCATTTTGAAAATCGTTTGTTCAATTGCTTCACAACTTCATCATTTCTCAATTTATTGTCGCTGTGAAAAAGTTGAGTTGGATGGAGCCGAAATTGAATATAACAGTGGCATATGCAATTGGAAATTATGTCATGGTTGCCCAAATTAGAAGAATTCTAATTTTCTTGGACTGGAAACGACCGCCAAACATGTCCTCAACTATATTAATCGATTTATTGAAATAAAGACAAAAAGGAACAATTCATCACGAAACTCCTCAAATCAACAATTCGCTCACTTCCTCGATATAGTCTTTCGGGTCAGCGAGTGGAGCACCGTTCGGAACTGTGCTACGCTTTAGGTGCACTGTTCGGATGTGGCAAATAGTGGCAGCTCGCTGTGTAGATGCAAACTTGCAACGAGGCCATTTGCATCGATAGGGTCGGATGCCGAGATGAGTTCCTTGGTGGTGCTTCATGCGCAATAAACTAGATGTTTCATACTGACAGTCGGCATGGTCACACTTGATTGACTTGTGTTGTTGAGTGTAATGACTGTACACTTGCATTCGGTTTTCTCCTGTGAATGCACAGGCAGAAAAAGAACACTGAAAGAGACCGAGTTGGTGGTGCTCTTTATTGTGAGTTGACAGTTGTGAATGTGAAATGAAATGCTTGACACATTTCTCACAGTGCCATTGAGTGATGTGCTGGTGAAATTGGCTGATGTGAAGACCTAGAGTGCGTCTATAAATGTTACATTATTATTAGTTGAAGTGATGCCAAACAAACAATTGAACACTCACTTGTTTGTGAATCTTAGACAACAATTCTTGACAGCACAACGATACGAGTCAATCGAATGTCTCTCCTTCGTGTGTTTGTTCAATTTGTCTTTTGCAAACATTAGTCCACAAGCCACCAGTGGGCATTGAAGAGTGACAGTTATGGCTTGCTTCTGTTTGCGAGACTGTCGAGATCGCTTGACTGGCGGAAAGTTGTCATCATATTCTTCTTCTTCTTCTTCATCGTCCAATTCAACCACTTCAATCATTTCACCAACATCTCCATTTTCGATAACTACCTTTTCTCCATTCTTCTGTTTAGTGTAGTATTCGAATTGGACAGTTTCGATTATTACGTGAGATGTCAGTTTGTCGTATTTGTGATACAAATTAGTCAAGATTGAGTATCCAAAAACAAATTGGATATTACCAGTTTTCACCAGGGCTTCGTCGTCTTTCAAATTAGCCAAATAATTACTCTTTGATTGTTGTTGATTAGACATTTCTGATACTTGTTGAGTGTCGTTAACGATGTTGTCAGTGGAAGTATTCACATGTCCATGACTCGTGTCTTCGATCATATTCATCAGGTGGTTGAGGAAATGTGGCTGATGATATAATGAGTAGGGAAGAAATTATCACTTTGGATAGAGTTTCAGAAAAAACAGCTTCACCAAAAAACTAGGCTAAATGGGAGCACACTGAAAGAATCAGCTGACTAGAACAACGAAACCTTCATGTTTCACTCCTAGATGGCGACACTAGAGTTTGACACCGTCAAAGCGAATGAAGTTTTAACAGATTACACGGTTTACCAAGCATGCTATTATTGTCAGTTTAAGATTACTAGTCACTGGATAGAAGCAATCGACATTCTTTAGTGCATTCCTCAATGGTATATCCTGTAACTGTTCATTGTTACTGCTCAACAGAACATTCCTCAATAATGGACAGATAACTGATACTTTGTGAGCATTAATGTCATTAATGATTAGCAACAATTATCATTTACAATTATTATTATCCTTATGCTATGTCAAATTATTAATTGAATATTTAAATCTTTAATATCTTGAAATGATAAAAGTGAAAACGATTATAGAAATATAAAAAAATTGCGTATTTATACATCAAACGCATAAAAAATTATTGTCATTTTATTTATAACATTCGAACTATGAAAATGACAAATAGACTTTGGATTATCTGTAAGTGTCGGCTAATGCGATTTTAGTGGGTTTATGCAACAATTGATTAAACTGGATAATCGGGCTGGAAAATTTGAAAAATAGTATCACCTGGGACTCGATTGTTGATATGATGCCGGTGGAAAACGGCTCAACAAAGACTACAAATTACAATTATAACCTTTTACCACTAATTAGTCATCATAAGCACTTCACTTCATAAGTACATCACTTTATTGCTCATAAACAGTTTATAAAAACATGTCCAAGTAACACCTGTATTAATAGGCTCTTTACATGCTTTCCTAGACTGCCTATATAAAGTCATGCAGCAGCAAGTTTTTCTATTATTTCCGACTAAATCTTTTTGTCTTCGAATCGTTTATTTAAACAAAAACATAAGGTTTCAAAATGTCTCAAGTCAAAACTTTCGTCAGTTTTGCAGTACTTGTAATCATGCTGTTCATGCTTCAACTTGTGCACATGCAGACAGCTTCAAACCCATCAAACTCAAATTCCCAAATGCCAACTCAACCTGTAACTTTTGAAAAATTTTCTCGGTTTCCTAATCGCACCAAGCGTGGCGTCACCTCAATTGGCCAACCATGGGCAGATGCAATTGTACCGTACGATTTGGCGCCCGAACTCAAATCTGCCAAGTGTTTGATCGAAACAGCCATGATGGACATTATGCTCAAAACGTGTGTCTTCTTCCGTCCACGTCGTCCTGATGATCGCTTCTCAGTTCAAATATATAAAGGGGATGGATGTTATTCCACTGGGGTGGGACAAACTCAAAATAATCAAATATCACTTGGAAGTACTCTTTCGAGAACTTGTAATCTTCCATCGATTGTACTGCACGAACTGATGCACACGCTCGGCTTTGATCATGAACAAAAACGGTCGGACCGTGATCAGTACATCAAGGTCCATTATGACAATATCGACGATTCAATGAAACGCAATTTTAACAAAAACCAACCAAATAACGAAACAACTTTTTGGTGAATTCGATTTTGACTCAATAATGCTGTATAAAGATACAGAGTTTAGCACATCCTGGAGCAAAGTTGCAATCGAACCAGTAGTTGAAGGCAAGCGACTGGTCGAAGCACGGCGATTGTCTCCACTCGACATCAAATCAATCAACACATTCTATCAGTGTGATCGAGTGGATAAACGAGCGTGTGAAAAGATGGACATGTTCTATCGACTATTTCCGTATTGCTTTTTTGAGGCAAGCAGAGTCTTGCATTGGTCTTTTATTGAACTTATGGAAAGACAATGTAAAGAATCGCGTAAATAAACAAAATATTTGGATTATGATTTGTTTGTTGTTTTATTTATTTGAAAATCATCAAATCATTTTCATTCTTTGTCATCTTTTACCACTATTTCGCAAATTAAAATAAATGCTCAAATTGATTTTCTACAACAGATGTGTATTTATGAATGTTTGAAAGAATTCTATTCAATCATTTTGAAATTTTGAAAAAAATGAAAATTGTTTAATTGCTCACAACTTACAATTAGCCATTTGTCAATTTATTGTCGCTGTGAAAAAGTTGAGCTAAGTGGAACCTAAATTGAATACAACAATGGAATGCAATTGGAAATTATGTCACGGTTGGCCAAATTAAAAGAATTTTATTTGCTTGGACAGGTCCAATTGAATTGAAACATGTCCTCAAATATATTGACATATAGTTTTCCTAAAATATGATAAAATTTCAACCTTTGACCTATTCGGTGCAGTCACTTGATTTGTGACATTTTACACTGCTTATGCATAATATGCCCTGCTTCAAGTGTCGTATGTGCTTTTGCATGTTTTTTAGCTGAGCAGTTTAATGTTTAAAAAACCTAACCTTCTTGCCATCAAGGTACAACCACACTCAGTGTCCGAGAAGTCATAACCTCTCTTTTTCCTTTCACCTTCAAATTTAAATTCAACTTTAATTTCAAGATGTCTTCTACTAGTTCGAAAAGCGTTCCGATGGTTTCCAAGTCAACTCCTTTCAAGGTGATCAACTCGTTTGAAGATTTTGACGAATCCGTTTACGAGAAAATGCACGAAACTTTGAAATTACTTCTCTCGGTTGGTAAAATGCCTATTTCAGAACGATCTTCCAGTGATCCAAAAGTGCCCCATGCTACTCTCAAAGATATTTCCACCGTTGGAATCGATAATCCAACCCTGGATACACTCGTCTGTGAACTGCAGAGCACGTTGGCCAAGTTGGAATCGGAAATCGTTCGCCTAAATGACACTCGGATAGGCGAACTATTGGAAAGTTCTATACTCGCTGAGGTTCCGGTTCAGGAATCAACCAAAATTATTGAAACTGCTACTATGCTCAAACCAACTTTAGAGCCAATTGCCGAGCAATCAGAGGGTGAAGCTTCTCTTGAGATAAACAAAAAAAGATTGGAGGTCACTGAATCCAGTGCTTCTAAAGATTCCGAAGCCAAAGAAACAGAAGTACCCAAGTTTAAAACACTAAAAAATTATCATCGAAAACCGTTCTGGTTTCAATTCTGGTAAAGCAGACATGTCTGCTCAAGTCTAAATTGATCAACAATTTGTTGTAAGTTGGCCAACCAGAAGAGCAACTAGCCAGCTGAGTATTTGATCCAAAAACCCAGGGATTTGTATATAAATAAATGAGCACATTTTTTTTGAATAAATGATGATTAATCAATTTTTATTTTGCTTATTGTACACTGTCCAGTATACAATCACATAACAATATCGCAATTGATCGGCATCAGGGTCGGTTCTTTCTATTGTTCAGGTCATGGGCGCATGACCAAAAATTTTGGCTTGGTGCGCCAAATGAGTGGAAAGGGCGCCGACGCGAGCAAAGCGAGCCGAAAATTTTTCAGCAATATTTTGCTTCAAATGGTCTCCCTTTTCTCGTATAATTTAGTTTTCCCCAGTTTGGGTCACCTAAATGGCGCACTGTATACATTTTAATCTTGTTTTCTTCAATTTCTTTCACCAAATGACCTCTTTTTGCTTGTAAAATTTAGTTTTCCCCAGTTTGTGTCACCAAAATGGCGCCCTGTAGACACGATAATCTACATTATTTATTTACAGGTTCCGTGTTGGATTAGGTTTTGGTTAGGTATTAGGCAGATTAGTTGCCGTGTAGAGTTGGGTTTTGTTTAGATGTTAAGTAGGTAGGTTAGTACAGGACATGTGGAGATGTGGGCATCATGGTTCAAATGTTCTCACGTTCGTAAAGACCACGGATATAATCCTTGGTTTTACTCATTACACTTTTGAAGTTCAAATTTCAAATTTAGCACCCGCAAAGCCAACTAGTATTATCTTCATGTAATTATGACATTTGACATATTGATTGCGCTAATTAAAAGAACGAGGTATCGGAACCAAAAATCAATTGAATAATATTGGTCGTCTTCAACAAATGGAATACTTTGCGTAACGCTCTGACAATTAATTAATCATTTTAAAATTAATTACAATTTAAAAAGCCACAAAGTTGACAAATAAATAATAACCTTTTGGAGTGGTATCAGAAAATAGGATAATTAATCAAATTTGTATTTCTTTTCTGAAAACAAAAAATGATTTTGTAAATTATTAATGCAAATAAAATTAATGTGAAATTAAGTATTTTAAATTTAAAAAATTCAAAACAGTTTGTTAGTCTTTTATACGACAAACAACAAACATACAATTAGATCATCAATCTTAAAAGTTAAAAGTAATTATACCTGACAAGACAAATTAGAAACTTAAAAGCATTTTAATTTGTCATTTGAATCTGCTGCGTAAACAATTAACGGAAGTACATTAGAAATTGTAATTTGTCAACTAAAATCATTAAATTTTACTGGAATATTTTGTTTTCTAAGCTTTTATTCCAACTTTGCTTCATTCTCACGCCACCACCATTCCCAACACGCCATTCCTGAATTTGTGATTTTTTGCAATTTTGCAGCTTTTAATTCAATCTTGATTTTAAAATGTTTGAAATTGGGTGTAAAATTGTCGCTTTCTTCAAACTTAGCTTCAACGCTCATCACAGTCATTTTGATGTGATTCGAATTGACAAATCAAATTGGACCGACAGTAAAGTTAAGCTACGAAGTTGCTACTCATTTTGGCTTGTATTGTACATTGTGGCTGTACTTTATGGCACAGTAGGACTTGAATGCGAATCGCGACCACTGTGCACTGTAGATTGGAAACAATTGCCCTCGAGTCCGTTCATTTTTATCAATCAAATGTACCCACAGCCTGTTTGGCATCAAATGCACTTTATGGTGCCCACTTATCAAATTTTTTGTATCTGTTGTTGGGCTCTGTTTCTCGTTCAACCGCCAATTGAACAGCGATTTTTGATTACACCAAAATTTGTTGATGAAAGAAACAAAGAAGGTAACTAATCGTTGTGTTGTTTTTTTGCTTCTAAAATCTTTAAAATTTTCAAAGGTGAATTTGCACAAATGTGTGCATTTCGAGGCAGTATTCTAAAATTGGTTCAAATAGCGGAAACCACCACATTTGTATTTGCAGTCACATTTGTCTATGTTCACGTACTGTTCATCAATGCAGTTTACAATGTTAACATGACTTCGGCTGTGTTTTGGCTTTTACTTAATCCCGCACATCTGTACTATAGTTGTTTTTGTAAGTTTTGTTGACATTTTGTTCAATTTTCATTGTAATTTTCAATTTAACCAAGTTTTGTATACGATTCCGTTCTATGTGGTTTCGGTGAGTAAGTGCATAAGCATTCAACAGAAAACGCTTGAAACCAGTTTGGCTGAAATAAATGAAAAGTTAATGAAAGTTGTAGCACGAAATCCCAAACGAATGTTCAACCCACAACGTTTATGGTCGCCATACATTCGGGTCAACATTCAAGTCTGTAACTTATGCAGACATGTTCGTGAATATGCTCGATTCTGGTCGCCCTATCTGACGATGCTTTTCATTACTTTCATCTCAATTCAGTGCTATCTCTTGTATGCGATTCTATTTGTGCCAGAATTGTCCCTGGTATTGCGTTTGTGTCCTTCCTTTATCATTGTGGTCATTTTTATTGAGGAATATTTATTGATCAATTATTGTGCGGTGGTTGTCAAAAAATATCGACAAATTACACTTCAAAATCGATCCTTTTACCGGTACTACGGCAGTAGACAACAGGTGGGTCTGGTTTTGAATCGAAATTTGGTAAAGGTATTTAATTTAACAACAACAATAAAAATTAAAAAGATTTGAGTTAATTAATCTGCATTGTTAAACAAGGCCGAAACTCTACAAGACGCTCGAATGTTACACTCGTATGCATTTCGTCTGTTCGGAAACTACCGAATCACTACAAAATCTTTTTATTTTGTAAGTATGGAAAGAGAACATTGTGAGTATCTACAGTAATCTAATTTTTTTTATTAAACAGATCATATCATATTTAATTACTTTCTTTATGTATATTAGCAAGAATAAACATTGATGGATAGTTTTGAGGTTAAAGTTTTCAAGTCGTGATAATCCCGTTCTCAACACTTTAATATATTAGAAATCTATAGAAATCTTTAGAAATATAGCCCGATTCGGCAGTGCTAGTTTTTTTTACAAAGGTCACACAAGACTAATCAATTTTCATTATTACACACATTTGTGATGAGTGGTCGGTGAACATGACAACGATCGTTCAATTTAAACTATGAAATTAACGCTCCCTTGTGGTGGAAGTAAGTTCAACTTGTCTATTTAGTCATATGTTGGTCTGTCTGTCTGCTCATTTGTCGTTTGCTTGTCCTCTCGCTCGCGATTGTCGTCGTCATCTTTTCGTTCGCCTTGTCTTTGACTTTATCCTCGTTTACCTTCACATCAAATCACCAGCACCTTTCCTCTTACCCACAATGTCTTCCGATTCTTCTTCCCCACCACCGAACCCACTCTACACTATCGTCAAAGATTTGGAGGTCAAGGTTCAAGAAGGCAAATCACTACGCGAATTGACCGCCGAACTTTGCACTAAACTGTCCACCACACAGCTGGACATGGTCAACCAGTACACCCTGGACAATCAGCTGAGTCAAGTTGAGCAATTCTTCAGTGGCGCACCAAGCGAAGTGGTGTGCACCATCGCCTCTAGTCACGTGTTTGTGCGTCGTGATGAGATTTGTGTGCCTGCTGAGATTGGTCTCGTGAAAGTGTCCTTTCGAGATGGCATCACCGGATGGTATGACTCGCTGTTTGATTCACGAAAAGAGAAAATTCAAATGCGTGATGGTCCCTCTATCGACAAGTCTATTGATGTACATGGAATTGCTATGGAAGCGGCCGGTGAGGTGGATTTAGTTAATGTGCTACACGAAATTCACCATCTTCTCCACCCTGTGAATGGTCAACGCGAACACATTGGTTGGGTGTTCATCTACGACGACGAGTTCATTCAAACCCGTGATGTGCTCCTCTGGTGTCAGGCCAGGTCGGACAAATTGAAACTGGAACTCGTGTGGAACGTTCGTTGTCTTCCACTCTCGTCAGTCTGCAAGTTTTTGGTCAATCGATTCTCAATTCACCAATCGGACGACATTGTCCGAGCAATGTTTGGGCTCACACCCGAGAAGAACCCCGAGTCACTTTACTTTTGTCTCTTTCACGCATCAACTCGCAATGTGCACTGTGCCCACCTTCGTGCCCATCACTACGCTCAAATGTTGTTGAAAATGTTTGAAAGTCGATTCAAGCAAATGTCGCAATCTTTGACTAATCGTTTCAATTAATTTGTTAGTCACTTTGCTTTTACATTTATCTATATTGCATCCATTCTGTAAACTATTTGTAATCTAACCTAATTGCTTTGTACATTATTATTAACTTGTCAACTTGACATTGATTTTACTATTTTACATCAAATCTAACTAAATCGATCATTTTATTAAAATTATCATTTGAATGTTCAATAAAAGTCCACTTTGAACGTTGGAGAAGAAGAATGTTGTTGGCAAATCAAAGGCACTGAATATATTCAGAATAACGATTTATGTTATTTGTAAGTGCCTTAGCAATGAAACGGATACAATGTGTGAATGAGTAAAAAAAGTTTTACGAACCAGCTCCATGTTTGAAAGGTGACTTATGAATTATAAAACAACTAATTTTTTGCATCAAAAACTAAAACATTTTCGAATTAATATTTCGAATTTTTGAAAATATACACAAACAAATAAAACAGTTATACTATAAAACTATAAATATACTTAATTTTAATGTAATAATGTATTAGGTCCGATTAATATTTATAAATGCAAAAAAAACATCTTCGAAGGACAACAATTCAAAGCTTTACTCTAAAAACGATCATTTTGCCTCTAAAACTTTAACCCTTTCCATGCCATAAATCACATGCCTCTAGCGGTAGCATTTTTTGGGTCTAACGACTTGAAATTTTAGGACAGTACCCCTGGGAAGTGGAAAATTATTAGTAATGAATCTGATTCTGTCTGACATCTAATCTCTCTGTCTGATGAATGTTGCTAATGCTATTTGTATTTCGAACCTAATTGACAGTGCGTGCGCAATTTGTTTCATGCGCATAATGATCGGTCTATTTGTGGTTGTCATCATCATCATCATATCAAATTGTAAATTTCCGCAATCACATGTGCAACCTTGAACGACTCAATCTCGCTGGTGTACACTTGTTGCATCATTGCAGTGACACGACTCATCTGGCTGAGAATTGACATAATCGAACAAAATTTCTGCCAAGCTAGTTGAGACGAGTTGGCATATTTGTTCTCGAGATAGCGTCGAAGAAGATGACAGTAGAACAGGTGAATGTACCTTAAAAGAGATGAATATTTATTTTAAAAAATAAAGTCACGAAAATCAAGCGGGAAAAAACGTTAAAGTTACCTGATAAATTCTGGACAAGTTAGATTGTCGCGTGGTTTGAATAGTAGTTGGGCCATAATCTGATAAAAACTTTTTTATATAAAAATTCAACAAACAAGTTCACAAGCATCTCACCAAATCTCTAATAGCAGTATCATTTTCCATTTTATCCTGCATTGCATTTGCAAAGCTTCGAAACCGTTGAGCCAAACCTTTCTGCTTCAACTGGCGAGAAATGTCATTTGTGATCCAAAGTGCAGTATTTCTTTGCATGTCCACCAGCACCGGAAATCGGTCTAGAGTTTTGTCGTACAAAAAAGCGGCAAACACTGGCGCAATCTCCGAGTGAGACGATTTGAGCAGTACCAACTGATCGGACAGTTTGAGCGTGGAGAAAGACGAAAATCTATAACAAAATTGCACACTTTGATGCACAAACAGTTCGGCGAGATTTACTGCTTGAAGAAAGGTGTCCACCTGACCAACTGGCTGAACAGAAGACAGGTCACCAAAAGCTGACATGGCGTTCTGCACTTCGGCAAGTTTCACTTGTTCGTATACATTACGATTGATTGGTTGATTCTCGATATCGGGCTTGAAATGTGGTGATTCTTTACCTTCTTTCCCATCAATTTTCATTTCAATCACCAAACATTTCTCAATGCAACATCGTAGACAGAATTTTCTATTATTTTTATCATGAATTTGACAAGTTTCTTTGAAAATCTCTACCTCAATTTTAGACATATTTTTCGTCGGGGGCAAAATCCTTTTACATAGCTCACATAGCATTCAGGTTGAAATTCAATTCAAATCACCACAAACACGACAAACAGTTTCGTTTTATGCACCGAGCTGGTGGACATTTTGAGGGGTTTTCCGTGTGTTGTTGATTGTGAATTGACTTGCACACCGAATGAACTCAAAGACACACATGCATACCTCAACGATATTTTTAAAACCCCCAGTTTTCCGTATTACACGGTGCAATATTAGAAACATAATTGTGCAAATGCTTTCGTTCAAGCCCATTACAGACATCTACAGGTAAGTGTTTCTTATTTTGTCATTTATTTGAAAACTTTTGTTTCACAGAATCATCGAAATTCAACAGTCGATCATTTTCAACTAAAGCAAAGACTATGGCACTAACCGAAACCGAAATCTCAGATGGTTGGCTTTTTTGTGGCGGGCTTTCAGGACATCAGCTTTCGCAATTACGGATGCACTTTTTGAATTAGCACAGAATTTTGATATTCAAGAGCAACTCGACTTCCTGAATTGGCCAATTCTTTGGACGGTTTGTATGAACGAACGCGTGAACACATCTCAATTGTCGATTGCACGCAATGCTAACGGTAGTGGTAGTGTATCAAATATAATATATACAAAAACATATACAAAAAATAAACAGTACAAATGTCTTACATTTCAACTTTCGAATCGCGACTGACAAAATCAATATAATTGACAGAAAAGCCTTGATAACCAATTTGTCTTATTTTACGTTCGTACAATTGACGTTTTTCCCCTACTGCATATATATAATTCAATTTGGCCAATCAACTCTTCAATTGACTGTGTGATTTTTCTAGATGCACGTAAAAGTTCAACAATTGTACATTTGCACCAGTTCGAATGTATACGACTACAGTGAGTCGACTATGACATGATGTGATTGTATTTCTATCTTTCAAAGTGTGATCATCATATCTGTACTGACTAGACCTTGGTAATTGTTATATAAAATGCCTGATCTTAGGATATCCGTTTGATTTGTATAATGAATTCCATAGACAAATGGTGAACTTTGGTGAAAGTCCCTGATTGGTTATTTCCAAAATAAAAGCTAGAATGAATACTAGAATATTCAGAATATTGATATGTTATTTGTATACGTGCATTTACACATGAAACGAATATAATGTCAATGAGCAAAATATGTAATTTGTACCGACCCAGGAGTGTACTATTTATATTTTCCGAGAAATAAGCATTGAATAATTTATGAATTCTTGGAATTGCTTTGAGTTTGAGAGGGAGAAAAAATACGAAAAGAATAGAATACAATTTATATTATGTAATAAATTAAGACTCATCAAGCCAATCAAATTCAATTTAATTTTGAAGGAATTTCTGTGAATATTCTTCTCCCAATCTACAAATGGGGATCGATCCACTATAATTTGCATAAAATTTGCACTAGTTTTCAACTTGGTTATTTATTTATTTATTTATTTATTGCATTAAAAATTTGTAAAAAAAATAAAACAAACTTCTCATGCGGGTTTCAACTTGGTTTATGAGCGATTTAGTAAGAATGAAAATTTTTTACTTAATAAATTATTAAATATAAGTTTCAAACAAATGTATTTATATTGAGTACTTAAAGTAAACTATATATAACATTTTGTTACCAAGCAAAAAACCGACTGCAAAAATCAATATATAATTGTCGATTCTAAGAAAAACAAAAAGGCAGAATAAATTACACAATTAACAGACAGACATGTGTCGTATTTCTAATATTAGACTTGTCTTCGACTAAACATTTTGGTGATATGACGAAATTAAAAACAAGCCACAATCAACAATCTCAATGTCAAAATATTGTTTGAATTTTTTCATAATCTGGATATTTTCTATTTTCCAAATGTCCAAATCTTTAAATCTGAATGGGACAATATTAAATGTTTCAGTAAATGATGTAAGTTTGCTTATGTTCAAAAACTTTGATCAATTTGATTTTCTAATACTTTTTCTAAAACAGGTCGAACCTCATTGCAAAATCAAAATTATCAACAATGGAAAAGTTGTTGTTGTTCTAGCAGAGCATTCTATCGAAATGGAATTGCTCAGCACGTTTGAACGTAAATTCAATTTTAAGGCCAATTTAGTTTATGCAAATCAAGAATGGGGTTTGCTGGATGGCAGTGGGAAGTGGACTGGAGTGGTGGGTCAAGTTCAGAATGGGGTAAAATTTTTTTGTTTTTATTTTCAAACTTTTAATTCTTAATTCCCAAGACAACTCACTTTGGAATGTGTCTAATGACAATTTCCCCAGTACGACTCGAAGCAGTCAATTTTTCAGAATTTCTCTTCTTTTTCGAATTCACCTTCATAAGTCAAGCTCCAACGCGTAAATCGACAAACAAATTGATTTATTCAATATTTTTTAGTAATTCTATACTTGGACTCAGTTTTGGATTTTTCTTGCTTACACTTGCAGGCACGTTCTTATTGATTCAAGTTTATAAACGTTTCAAATTTCCTCTTTATAAAAGTCACGTTTTTCATAAAAGAAAAAGTCATGTCATTTTGCTGCTTTATGGAATGTATTTGAAACAATGTAAGTCGAGTTTAGGAATATGTAAGAATTTTAATTTTTATTGATAAATGTATTAGCAACCATAAAAAACGATCCAACTCTCACCTCAATATCATCAATCCGTATTCTGTTCACATCCTGGATCTTCACTTCCTTAATTTTATCGGGTTTTTTCAGTTCACATCTCTTCTCAATATTAACCATTCCCGAGTACGAACAACCAATCGATACCCTTGAAGATCTTCTCAGTGTCGCCCAGTCCCACACTCGAGATTTAATTACACAAAAACACGGAATTCAACTACAAAAATTTCTAGAAGCAACCCAGACTAAACACGACCAAGTTTATCAAATTCTAGGGAATCATTTCTTGAATTCCAAAGTCAGCATGATTGAAAGTCCCAAAGATGTAATTCCGAGAGTCGAGCAGAATCCCCGAATTATAGCATTGGCTTATAGAATCAATTTCGAGTATAGACGCAAACTTTATGCAACTAAAAGATTGCATATTGGTTCGGATACTATTGAACAGACCATGGATGCATTGGTGCTTCCAAAAAGATCGCCTTTACTGAAGCCTTTCAATGTAATGTAAGTTTTATTTTGAGTTTTTGATTGAACATTAACTCTACTTATTTTTATTAACCAGAATCATAAGAATGCGCGAAATGGGATTTCTCGAGCACTGGTTTTCCAAGACTGCACGAATGCATGGAGGTGCAAGAAATTTAAATAAGAATACACACAAGAAGTTGGAATTAAGAAATTCCGAAATTTTAACGTTTGATCATTTGCAATTTGTATTTGCACTTTGGTTGTCTGGTTTGAGTTTAAGTTTCGCCATTTTTTCAGTCGAATGTTGGTTGATTTTTAAATGTTTTTGGGTTAGGAAAATTGTGGGCTTATTGATGCATTTACTGAAGAATGAATTGGCGGGTTAATAAATGTGTTGATTTTATGATTGTTAAAGCGTTTGTTAAACCATCTTTCATCATCATCATCATTGCAATGCACAATCAATTTGATCTCGTTGTAATAATTTCGAGACGTTGTTCTAAGGTTAGCCGTATTTTTTGTTTGCTCAATAACTGAAATTTCCAATTGTGCAAAACGCGCGACACAAAACGGTTCTCACTACTACGTAGTAGTATACTAATTGTTGCCTTGACATTAACAAAACATTGACATTGGAAAAAAGTATAGAAAACAATTTTCAAATAACAAAACAACAGATCGATTCATTAGTTAGCTTTCAAGTTAATAATTAACACTCGAATTGTTCGAGTGCTCACAGGAAACTCACTTGTTCTCTCATTCGTGGAATTGAATTATCAATTGTAGTTCACGTCAAGCGGAAAGTTTTTTAATTTAAAATTAAACAATTCGACTATTTATTTATTGGAAACTTATAATTAACTTGAGAAGTTTATAATTAATAATTGAGATTTTTTTATTTGAAATTAAACCCTTCCATTAAATTAATTATTATAAATTTTGGAAATATTAAAAAGGAATTTAGGAATTAATTAAATATTTTAAATTGTCATCTCTCTTAGAGAAATTAAATCTCACAAAAAAAATTGTTTAATTAAAAAAATTCTCTTATAAATATTAAATCGAATTAGCCAATTGAAAATTGATTAGTTTGTCAGCTTGTCAGTTTCAAAGATCGGACCAAAAATCAAATAAATCGATGGGAGAAAAGTTAGATAATCGAAATCGTCAAAGAAGAAAGGCACATTCATTCATTCATTCATTCATTCATTATCGAAGTACGCAACCACCATTTCTGTTGGACTTGGCCGAGCCCCGAGCAGTCTGATTACAGGCCAAGAAAGGCACATTAACATACAAAATATTTCTCTCAAATGATGGCGCAATTAAGCAAGAATGCACACTACAAATTACACACGATTTTCTTGTATGTCACAACGAATTTCGTAAAATGAAAATTGCAATTCATTAGGCTAAATTAACCATTCTGTCTGTTCTATTCAACAACAAATTTTCTGGTAATTCAGTTAGTTAATAAATTAGTAGTAAAAAATTTGCTCTGTGGACCCAAACAATGCAACACGCTAATTATATTAGTAATTTGTTTTTCAATTGTCTTTGAACCAACAAAAAAAAGTTCCACAATTAAAGATTTATATAAATAAAGCGTTAATAAACGAGAGACATCGATCGGACACCTATCATGTAATTTGATGAGGCTAGGCTTAAATTCAGTTTACATACTGAGACCCCGTTGACGGTTGTTCAAGAGAGAATTTATTGATGGACTGCATTTGAGCGGGCTTCTTGCTGGTTGTTCAAGGGAGGATTGACAATTGACGGCACTTTGAGCGGTCTTGGCATCAAGGTAAACTTGAGAGTTGAAAAGTGTAAATACATTTCAATTAGGGGCTTACATACTGAGACCCCTTGACGGTTGTTCAAGAGAGAATTTTTACAAGGCAACTCAAATTACCCCGTGACAGGACTATATAGTTAGAGTACTAGACAGCTTGAATTTGAATATTTGAAGTTTCGAGATAGTGATGACTAATAAGTCCAAGGGTTCTAAGTCTAGAGTTTAATTTGCAGGTGTTCATGAACTGCAGTTCAGATAGGTAGGAAAATTTGCATAAAAGGCCACAACTCATGGTCACAAAGCATGGTCACAGATGGTTGCACAGATGCCAAAGGAGAAACGCGAACTGGCCATCAGCAAAGAATTTTGCGAGATATTTGAACGTATGCGTGAAATCATCATCTTGCATCGAGTTAATTTAGCTACCGACATCATTAGTGATGAAGCGAAGCTCAAAGGCTCGAAAAAAGTGAAACCGACAACATGGGACAATCAACAAATGAAGCTGCAAAATGTTGCAATGATTCATTTTTTTGTAACATTTATAAACTGTCACCATTTATAATGTAACGCTAATTAATCATATTAAGTTAAATAAAACTTTTCTTTTCTATTCGATCGATTCGCTTGAGCGGCTCAAGTTAAGCGGCAGTTAAACTCAAGTTAACTAAAGCTTTCACTGCAAAATTTGCATGCAAAGGCAAATGGACACTGTCCCTATTGTCCAGGCAGGGGGCTCCCTGCAATGCAGTACAGGCTTTCATAAGAATAATCCCTGCTAAACAGATTGACTCAATTTGACT
The DNA here is from genome assembly GCA_023373905.1 of Rhizoglyphus robini. Taxonomy (NCBI): domain Eukaryota; kingdom Metazoa; phylum Arthropoda; class Arachnida; order Sarcoptiformes; family Acaridae; genus Rhizoglyphus; species Rhizoglyphus robini. The sequence goes on along the minus strand of JAKIJQ010000032.1, from coordinate 1,088,880 downwards.
GCACAACTGTGCCACAACATACATGTGAAACTTTCAACTTTCGTACCAAAATCCTTTCGCGCGGTTCTAAGTTTGAAATTCAAACTTTGAATCCTCATGTCATAAATTTTTATCAAAACTTGGTTCGGAAAATTTTTAATTTAAAATTAGCAAAAAAATACAAATCACATGGCGCGTCAATCCGAGTCGGAGTCTTACATCGATTGGTGATCGTGTTCATCTTTGGAATAAGGCGTCTTGGAGATAACCAATTTGCTTTTAAATAAGCGGCAATAATAGCACGCATAAAAGTCGTATTCCAAGAACAATGAACGGACGAAAGCATTTTTGCCCTTGTAGGAAAACTTTTCCCAAGATGCTTGATTGGGGGTTATTCAATCAGGCACGTAGGAATAATCTTGATCGATGAAATTGTCAAGATCATCAACGTAATCAGAATAGTCCGAATCTTCGGGATGAGGAGAATTTGAACCAGCATCGGGTGATTCGGGTTCGTTTTCTTCACCAGGAAAAACGCCGGATAGAATTGAATTGAATTTGACACTGAGTCAGTCACTGACACACACAAGTTGTGTGACACAACAGAGTTGAATAGTTTATTCGTGTCAATTTGTCAACTTATATACTCGATCCGTCTATTTTTTATACTGGAAGTAATGAAGTAATGTAATAAAAACAAAGTAGGGTAATTTCAAGTTGCAATTTGCAACCCCTGCCCAGGTGCCCTGCGGTCTTGGACCCTAGGCCCAACCTGTTGATTCAGTGTTGAACAGTGTTGAACCTAACTTATTCTGTATTTTTGATTGTCATTGTTGTCAGAATTTCTGAAGGCCTGCAGGCAATATATACACCCAGAAAAGTCGTTTACAGATGCATCTGTAATTCTTCACAAAATTACAGATGCATCTGTAAATTTATAGCACTCAAATCAAGTTTAGTTTCATGTGACCTTTAGCCCGTTTGTATATTTGGATATACAAAGATCCATATTTAATAATTTGAATATGCTGAATCTAATGGAAATGTTAGTTTTGATCTAACTAATGAGTAAAAATGGTTATTTTCCTTTCAATAAGTTTCGATAGCTGCAGACCTGGAAATGCAGTGAAGCTAACATTCAGTGGACCATCTGATTAAATCGTCCCTTTTGGAACAGTTTAAATAGCATGTTTCTCATTAAATTTTGCTTCTGTCTTGTCATTAATCAATTAAGAAGGCTAAAATTAGTCAATATGATCCATAAAATCCATCACATCCGTGCAGAAACAAGTTAGAAATTTTCAAAAATTACAGATGTATCTGTAATTTTAACATTTCCAGTTGCATCTGTAAATTTGTGAAGAATTACAGATGCATCTGTAAACGACTTTTCTGGGTGTAAGGTAGGCTGCAGGCAATTCTTGGCCTCATTCTCAGTTCGCATTCGAGAATTTCTCAATCTGCATTTGCCATGAAACTCTTGTTTCAGTTTCGGTTTCTAGTTTTCATCTTTTTGAGTCATAATGTCCTAGTGACAAATGGCGAATATTTTCAATTGAATATTGATACGACCAATATCATGAAGAATTTTGAAACTACTATGCAGCATAGTTTGAACAGGTTCGAAACTAACGTCCACCTTTCTGGTTCTATGTTTGACTATTGTTTGGATACATCTGGCAAGATTCCTGAAGAAGGTGGCAAAAATTTGAAGACTATTTCTTATGGAAAATGTTCCAAATCATCTTCTATCTGGAAAATTGATTGGAATAGCAAAGAAAACGGTTATTATTTTACTGCCAACCAACCTAAACGTTTTGATCCTCGTACTAGAATGGTAAATAGGAAATTGTTGAAAGATGGAACAAAACTTGAAGTGCCAGTGGAACTCTTGACGAGTGCTCGATGACGCAATGCCTTATGAGCCTTGAGATATGATATTATAAGATTTCAATTTTCAATTTCAACTTCTAAATCAAAATTGTTGTGTTTTCTTAATTTAATGTCTTTGTGTTTTGTATATTAGATTTAATCTGTGTTTTCAAAATTCTAATTATTTGATGTAATATTATTTTTTTTCCTAAATAAAATGCTGAATGGAAATTGTATTGAAGTTTACACAAGTCCAAGACTAATCAACAAGGTTTCCCTAAATTGAATTATTTTTGTAAATTATTTCCGTTAAAATGTTTTTAAAAATTTTTATTTTGCTGAACAAAAATAAGCTTTACATGAAACTAAAATGGTCCTACAACTAAACAAAAACAAAACGCGTCTACCCAATTTTAATCTAAAAGGATTTCCTAAAATCAAACACACAAAACTTCCGGTTAATTCGTGAATGGGCGCAGACGCAGAGGAAATTATTTATCATTCATTATTCATATTTAGCCATATATTACATGCCACAAATTATATAATGTTTAAAAAATTTTGTTTTTGTTTAATATTTTTAAATGTATGCTTGACTTTTATTTGTGAAGTGAATATCTAAAATGAATGATTTTACCATACCCTACCAAGTGAAACGTCAAATTACAATTTTAACTTGTTCAATAGCAATCGTGTTTTGCATTGTAATGATTGCAATCTCATCTCAGATTGTCAATGCTGAATTGAGAAAACAAGCCACGACTGATGATTATGATGATATTTGGGTATTTTGAAGGGTTCCTTGTTTTTTCTTGTTTTTCATGGTTTTTTTGTTTTTGTTTTTATAGAAAGAAGAATTCTGGAAACTCACAATCATATTCTCTGTGGGAGGAATATTTCATGCATTCCTACTGTTTGGCGCTTGGCGTGAAACTGATTACACGGACAAGATGCTGTTTGATGTACTGCAACTTGTGAATGATGGCGGTGGTACGGTTGATGGCTAAATCGTGCCGACCGATCATTTTTAAAGATCGTTAAAAAAAATGAACAAAATACATTAAAACAATAGATATATCATCTGGCTTTAAAATATATATTCTCTGACAAACAAAGTGACCAAATTTTTTAATAAAATTTATATTTTAAACGTGAATATAAATTTTAATATATTGAATACAAATCTGCCAGTCACATCTGGCGATTCACAACGTGAGACAAAGACAGAATTACTAAAAATTATTAATAATTGAATACACTTACAAAATAGAGCAAAAATGTTTAAAACAATTCAAAAAGCAATCATTCAAGCGTATCTCAATTTGTATTCATTCCTGTGTCATCACTTGGCACAATACAATTTTGATCCAGTGCAATGTGGCTCGACAGTTGAATCTGTGAGACAATATCGAAAATTCAATTTCCACTACATATTCCCTTTTGCGATTACTCTCGCAATGATATTCGATTCAGCGTTTATTCTTATTTAGTCGAAAGTTACCAAATATTCAAATGTTGAAAAAATCGAATCACTATGGACACGTAAAGAATTTCCCAGGCCATTATGGTGTGAGGCGGACGTGCTTATTGGCCTGGCAGCAGCAATGGCATTCAAGATTTTTGGATTGCTAATTTTTGGATCTAAATTGAGTGAAAAATATTACAGACATTACTTGCACTAATCAAACTCAAACATGAACAAATCATCAAACACAAACTCAATCTCGTGAAATTCGTGGAAACAATCACTTCTGGAATCGGTATTTGTTTGTCTACTTTGCAGTCTACATCATCGAAGTGTGCTATCTCGCTTATGGATTCCTGTCCGTCTCGGACTATTCCACCGGTGCAACTTTACTTAGAATATTTTTTGTGTTAGTTAGCTGTGAATTTCTCACTATTCTTCTCGTTATCACACACAAGTGTTCACTGATTGGCCGCTTAAATAGATCAATTCAACAAGGCCAACAAAATGTTTTCATATTGATAGTGAACGCCATTTGCGTTTGTGAACATTGTTGATCTGCTCAAGGTTCGTTAATGTACAATCGTTTTCATTATAATATAATTTATATATCCCTAAAATAATTTTTTTGTCAATTTATAAGTTTGACTCATTGGAGGGCAACCGAAGATGGATCTCAAAGATTGGCTTCACATTGCTCGATTGCTATTGGATCAATTCGAAAATGTTTGAAATGGTATGTGTTGAATATTTTTAAGTCGTGTGTGTGTTTACTGTAATAATAATTTCTAAATATTTCAGCTCTTCTACTACATTAGCACACTTTTTATGATTTTGTTGAATGACAAATGATTTCGAGTCCGCTCAATCAACATAATTTTACATAATTAAACCACAACTACTACTCATCTCCCATTAAAGTTCACAATTAAAGTTTATGCAATATTACTTTCCATACAATGTTTACAAACAAAACTCACTCGTGATATCTGCATTGGAAATGTTTTTAGACGAAAACTCACAACTCACTTACAACAAAATATTTAGCAGAATTTCAAATAAGAAAATAATGTCGACTTTACTCGACCCTCACTCGTCTGCAACCACTCGAACATATTCGTTCGGGTCTCGTTCGTCCACAATGTTCTTCTCCTTCTGTGCTTTCATTGACTCGGGCAGGCCAAAGTGCTTCGTGCGAATGTGTTTGACCAGATATGAGCGTACTTTGTACTGCTTGCTGCAGTCAGGCCAATCGCAATGAAATGGAGTACTGTCGCGATGAGTCAGTTCGTGTAGTTCCAAGCGAGAAGTAGAGGCAAATGAAGCAGAACATCCAGGCTGGGCACAGTGGTAATGCTTCGTATAGATGCGATGTTTCGCGTTTTGATGAGTCGTCATATTGCCACGTGTGTCTGTGACTTGAGTACAGTCGTTCGCGAGCTTGCACCGGAACCGACCAGTCAGATGACTCGTGTACCAGTGTCGGTTAGCTTTGCCTTGTTCATCATATTCTTTGGAACAAACTGAACACAGAAATCGAGTACCGCGAGAATGCTTTAGTTGAATGTGAGTAGACATTTTCCGCCTGAAAAAAAGCATAAAACTAGGTCAATTTAATGTGTGAAACGATAGAATTCACTTACGGTTCATCGAATCGTGCATTGCAATTGGTGGCAAAGCATTGGAGAGGAGCAAGTTGATGTACGGTGCGCAAGTGATCGTGCAAGTGATCCAACGAATCAAACTGGACATTGCAATTTGCCTGGGTACAGTTCAAGTAGAGCACAATGACTTTTGCATCTTCTCGGTCCCCATTGGCAATGTCCACTTCTACTTCTTTTTCTTTATCATCTTCATCTCTACCCACTTCATCTTCACCCGCTTCAACATCATCCTCGATTGTTATCTTCGATCTCTTCACAGTTTGATTTGGTTGAGATTGTTTATGTTTGTTGAGTTTGCGATCAGTGGAAGCAGTTGACTGTTTGGATGCAACTCGATTCGATGGTGGTCGAGCACTGGTCGATGGCTGATTCGATGCGACCACAGCACCATCGTGATTGTCCTTTGTACTGTTGCACATCTCTTCATCTCCACCCAAGTCTTCATCATCACTCACCACTTCCTTCTTCACCACAAATCGATCACATCCATAGTCATCAACATTATCATCTTCCTCCGCTTTGATTTCTACCTTTACCACTTCATCATTCGATTCTGTCTTGACCGTCTGACCGTCCTTGCCGGCAGCTGCGTGACCATTCATTTCTTCGTAGATGAGAACGGGTCAAGTTGGATTCGGGAAAAGGAGCAAAAGTATAATCGTGGTCGTGGTGATCAAATAGAAATGAGATCGCGACAGTGAGCAGACAGACAGACACAGCAGAACACACAACAACTGAAAACTTTTCTCAATCTGACGACTATTTTCACTTGGTTTGGGTGGAAATAGTGGCACTTGCAGCTTGTTTAACAAGCTTGTTATTATGTAGATAAATACGTAAACGCAGACAGTACACAAGTTGTACTGAAGAATACAAAGCTCTTATAAGATAATCAAGTGACCAAAATTTGTAATAAATTTTTTTGAAATGTATTTATATATTCTGTTACTGTTCATTGTTACTGCTCAACAGAACATTCTACTCAATAATGGATAGGTAATTTAGACCTTAATGAGCATAATGTCATTAATTATTGTCAACAATTATATCATTTACAATTGATCTCTTTATAGACAATAAAAATGCTTCCGCACTTGCGAAAATGCACACTATCCAAATGGCTGCTGGCCATGAATTAAGGATTGCTAACAATTCGCCAAACATTGGCAAAATGCACGAAATTGTGTACAAGAATCCAACCCATCTCGAAGTGTTGCTTCTTCTTCATCCTCCACTAGCGGTACGTTTCACTCAGCTGAACGCCTTAATATCATCACCAGCCCCTACTTTGAGTCATTTGAGTTATTCTGTTCGAGATTTGTGTCACTGCTCGCAATCTATCTGACCATCTCGACAACTAACCTCAATCGCGTGGTCCACAGTCTGCTCCATCTCACTCAATTGGTTGATCTTTTTTTTGTTTTTTGGTGAAATTGTTTTTACCCAAAAGAAAACAACTTACCTTGCTGTACTTGTACGGCATTTACACCACAACCACCTATCATAATCAACCAGTGGCTCTACTGAAAATATTTGCTTTCATCTGTCCAAATGTTCAACTGTTGCACATGAACCATCAAATTTGCAAATGCACCGAATGTAAATAAACTTTCCCGATTACAACTGAACAGGATTTCAAAATATATTCGATCATTCCACGGGAGTATTTTCAACAGGGCATCCAACAGTCAGTGAGACCGCTGAAATGGTTTGAAAAGTTGCGCACTATCAAACTGAAATACTTTGTGCCACAGGGCTGGAATGAACCAGATTTTATTGTTCATTGCAGGAAAGAAGAGTTTTTTGAGTCATTTGGTTAAGTTTTTAGTTTTTTCTGTTCGAATCCAACACTAATCAGTATACAACAATTCGTGTGCTGTGCAAACAGGTCTGTTTAGACTGCTTGGTTTGATCACAAGTTGTCGATTCTCTCAAATGTGAATAAAATACATCAACAAGATTATAAATGTTGTTATTTAATGATAAGCATGGATTTGGAAGCAGCATTAGTAATTGTGTAATAGATGGAATATGTATTGCAAATTGTCATTCAGTGCAATTCAGTTTTTTTATAATTGCACAAAGTGTAAAAGTATTTTTTGTGATTTTGAATTTGTGGTTTTCGATTTAAAGTATATCTAATGATAAAATCTGAAAAATTAAATTTCAATTTATTTCGATAAGTGTTCGGCTCAAATTGCTCTACATTAAAACTGGTATTCTTTATTTTAATTTATTTTCATATTTGAAAATTACATTTCCAACACAGTATTTCTTTGGCTATTTTGATTTTAATGGTGATTTTATTGCATACTATTAACTTCTGTATTTGGCATAAGTTATTTAATGGTTTTGTATAATTGTTTTTAATGTAAAATTAATTTTCTTGATTATTTGCTGTTTTATTGGAGGAGCGACCGAAATCACTCACGCTGAGCGAGCGAAGCGAGCGAGGTGTGAGTGATTTCGGGAGCGACGATTCATACCCGAGAAAAATGCGACTTCGGTCATTTCTTGTCCGGATAACTCCTCCGAAACTACTGCATGGATCGGTCCAAAAAATTTAACCCAACGTTCTGGTGGTGGTCTAGATGTGCAGTGCGAAAATAGGTCACTGTAGGTCAAAGGGCAGCGGAGCAGTGATTTTTTGAAAATTCTATACTTTGTATAGAAATGTGTTGAGAGTCAACACTGCATGTTTGTGTGTTGTGAGAGTGCTTATCAACGGCTCAACACGACCACTGTGCGCACTCGAGGTGCGCAATAGCAACCACACTAAACGAGTACAACCTCTCCTTATCTCTGTCCAATTATAGTGCAAATAGGAATCGCAATCTCTAAATCTGTCTACCACAGATAGTCTCGATGTGATACACTGTCTCTTCAGTTTCCGACCACGTGTGCAACTTACAAACACTTCCTTTTTGCGTTCTGTTCTCCGTTCGCGAATAACCTCCTCCAGCTATTAGCTCTCTTTTGAAAACTATTAAGTTTTAAAACTTTTTAACTTTTCGGATTGCCTCTTTCGCTTTTTTGGTGTTTTTTGTCTCACTGTTATATCCACCTGAAAGTGTTACTTTTTGGTGGTTTATTTGGTCTCACGGTTACATCCACCTGAAAGTGTTACTTTTTTGGTGGTTTGTTTTGTCTCACGGTTACATCCACCTGAAAGTGTTACTTTTTGGTGGTTTGTTTTGTCTCACTGTTACATCCACCAGAAAGTGTTACTTTTTGGTGGTTTGTTTTGTCTCACTGTTACATCCACCAGAAAGTGTTACTTTTTGGTGGTTTGTTTTGTCTCACTGTTACATCCACCAGAAAGTGTTACTTTTTTGGTGGTTTATTTGGTCTCACGGTTACATCCACCTGAAAGTGTTACTTTTTGGTGGTTTGTTTTGTCTCACTGTTATATCCAGCTGAAAGGTTTACATTTTGGTTATTTTCTGGTATCACTACTTTATCCACCCGAAAGTTTCAACTTTTGAATTTCGGTTTTTAAATTATTAAAATGCCAAGAATATTTAATCATAAATCGCATCGGTCAACTCAGACACAGGATCGTGACCGAAAGCGGGAAGTCAGGTCGATTCCACTAGAACAACCGAACAGATTTGCAAATTACACAGACCAAATGATTAAAGCTGCCAAGAAATTTGACAAATTGGTTTCTGAAATTAAATTTAATTCTTGCAGTAAATGCCCAAGGTCTTTTCTCGATTTAAAACTTAACTCTGATCAAGAATGTGTGCATTGCCAAAAGGAGGATGATCGTTATAAATTTAGTAGTGATAACTTTATGGAGCCTGGCGAAGTTCCACTTGAGTTACAAAACTTGACTTACATGGAGCAAATGCTTATTGCTCTCATTCACCCAGTAGTCACTTTGTTTCGCATTCGCAATGCTCAGATAGCCTACAAAGGAAATGTTATTAATTTTCGACAGGACATTTCCACTTATTCTCGTGTCTTGCCTCATCATCCAACAAAACTGTCTTCTGTCATTCTATTTTCCAAGGACACACCATCAGGATCAGCTTACTTTCATGCCAGAGCAGACTCATTGCGACAGGCATTAGTTTGGTTAAAGCGTAACAATCCCTTTTACCACGACATTGTCATAAGTGAAGAAAATTTGTCTTTTATCAGCCAAAAATAGTGACTTGACTAGCGTTCTTTCTACTATGGTAGAGAACGATACCATCGATTCTGATAGAAACGATGGTATCGATGAAAGCTACGTCCCATTATTTGATCCTGTCGACCATCAAGAACAGATTTCAAATGTGTTAAATCTTTCATATCCGGAACAATCCACTGCTCCTATCAATGAATTCACCCATGAAGGTTACATTACTAAGGCATTTCCTGTGTTATTTCCATATGGTTTTGCTGACTTGAACCAGTGCAGAAAATTTAAATTGACTCCTGACGAGTATTTTAAATTTTTGTTGGAATTTAAAGATAGGAGATTTGCTAACGACTCTAGATTTAGATTCTTTGCATTTAATAGTTTAATGCGTAGACAAGCTTTGACTCAAATTGGTGTCTACATGAAAAAGGGCACAAATGTTCCATTGAATGTACAGGAAATACATGATAGACTAGAAAATGACCCAACTTTTTTGAAACAAGTTATGGTTTATTGCGCCAATTTACGTTCTACCAATCCTTATTGGTTTCAGAAGTGTGGAGAGTTGCTCATGGTTCATCAGTTGGGCATGCCCACTCTCTTCTTCACATTGTCTGCTGCCGATTATCATTGGCCTGACCTTTTTAAGTTGTTGGCACCAGGTAAAGATCTATCATCGATTAGCGAAACTGAAAGACAACAGCTCATGCATGACAATCCTGCAATTGTCGCATATTTCTTTCAGAAAAGGTGTGACTTATATATCGAACATGTTTTGACTCCTATTTACGGTGTTCAGGACAGTTGGTTTCGATATGAATGGCAGTGGCGAGGCAGTCCGCACTTGCATGGATTGTTGTGGCTCAGTGACTCGCCAACTCTGAATAAACATGACTTGACTGACGCGGATCTGGATGAGATTTGTCAATACTTTGACCATTTTTGTGTTGCAATTAATCTATTTTTACCTTTTAACCAATCAGCAGTCCATCCATCTCGCAAAACTTTCTCCGATGTAGAACCAGATGAATGGGATGTTGATCTTAATAGTTTGGTAAATAATTTTCAGCGGCACACGCAATGCGGAACTCACTGTTTGCGTGATGTTAATGGTGTGACGCTATGTCGGTTTAAGTTTCCTTTTGAAACTAATGAGGAGAGTTACATTAACGATTTGCCTGGTTACTTGCAATTTGTTCCTAGACGTAACGATCCTCTCATGCAAAAATTTAATTAATCAAACACATACATGGCGTGCAAATACGGATTCTGGCATTGTTGTGAGCTTGAAAGCAGTTTTAAAGTATATTGCTAAATATGCATCAAAAGGTGAATATGCATCCAAATCATTTATTGACATTTTAAAAGGTTTACTAACAGGCAAGGCAAGCAATGATTCATCTAAAAAGGTCTTGCAAAGTATGCTCATAACACACCTTGGTGATAGGAATTACTCTGGGCAAGAAGTTGAACATCTTGTCAGAGGTTACCCTTTATACCGGTCATCTAGACAATTCGTAACACTTAATTTCAGCAACCAAGAATGGCTAAAACTAACGGTTAATTCTACTGAAAACCTCAAAGAAAGTGCTGCCATCTTTACAAAGTACCGAGAAAGAACAACTGACATGGAGCATCTTTCTTTGTTGGAGTATGCGAAGACTCGATATTACGATCGAGGTCATTATCGTCAGAGACGAAAGAATGCTGTCGTACGCATATTTCCAAGGTTACAGTTGAATGGTGATCCTGAAAAGGATGAGCTTTTTTACCAACAACAAGTAATACTTTATGTTCCTTTCATTGGTAAAGATTTTCAATATTCTGAACTGTTGAAAGATCAGTTGACCAATAAACAGTTTGATTGTTGGCGTGAAAAGTTTGAGTCGTTGAATATTGATGCAAACATTGGAGGTTTTGAATTGCCGGAGGAGGAAGATGAAGGTTTAGTGCTTCCCGAAGGCCCCAATGTTAGAGAAGTGGTCGAGCCATACATGATGGCAGCTAGAATTCAGAATGAACAAGTCGAACCAGTACTTGGCAATCGAATGATTGATCTAACCCATGAATGGGTTGATAATTCACAACAACATTCTAGCATTGAAACGGTAAAAGATTGGTTGAAAACATACCAACAACATACTCCCCAATTGATTACTAATGATTCGACTGTTGACTTTGCTTTTTCAAATGAACAACAAAATGTTTTGAATATTGCTAAAACTCAAATAGAATACTTAAAAGAGTGGAAACGGTAATCCACTAAACCAGGTTGTTGTGCAAGGCAAAGCCGGAAGCGGCAAGAGTACTGTGATAAAAGAAATAGTCAGGATGGTAAACGAGGCTTTTGGGGAAGGGTCTATTGAGATTTCAGCTCCAACTGGTGCAGCAGCGGTCAACATTCATGGTAAAACAGTTCATTCTCTTTTACATTTCTTTGACATTCACAATTACAAACCATTGAGTGGTGAGAAGTTGACTAATTTTCAAAGAGCAATGCAAAATGTTAAGTTTCTTATTGTTGATGAAATGTCAATGATAGGATGCAAAATGCTTTATACGATCCAAAGACGTTGTTGTGAAGCCAAGTCATTTATCAATAAGCCATTTGGTGGTCTTATGGTTTTTCTTTTCGGTGACTTTGGACAGCTTCCACCGGTTAATGACATACCATTGTATAATGATGCTCCATCCACGGGTATTGTTGCACTTGGCAAAACGGTTTTTGACAACTTTGATAAATTTATTGAGCTCCAGCAGTGCCATCGTCAACAAGGCGATGCACAAAGTGACTTTCGAACAGCTCTCGATAATGTGTCCTTTGGAAAGGTTACCCAAAAGGACTTTGAGTTATTGATGTCTAGGAGAATTGGAGCAGTTTTTTGTTACTGTGGTACTTTTGGATGTATGCGTTGCAATGAAAGGAAATCATTTGAAACTGCACCCAAAATATTTCGATTGAATGAATTAGTTGATGAAGCTAACAAAGAGTGTTTGCGTCAAACAGGTCATCCTGTTGCTCGACTTGTGGCGCAAAGCAAACCAAATATTGCTTCAACTGCATCTGAAGACAAAGCAATGGGACTTGAACAAGTACTCTATTTGTCAGTTGGCTGCAGAGTTGTTCTTAGTCGCAATTTGTGGGTTTCAGGTGGATTGGTCAATGGCTCACCAGGAATTGTGAAAGCCATCGTGTACGCTCAAGGTGTGCGTCCTCCTGCATTGCCTGATTATATCTTAGTACAGTTTGATACGTACAAAGGCATTTCTTTTTTACCTGATCAAGCACAAGTTTTTCCCGTTGTACCTGTGTATGGCAATTGGAAGCATGGTGACATTTCGTGCTCACGAAAACAGTTTCCATTGTCATTGGGTCATGCGTTCACTATACATAAGTCTCAAGGTTTCACTTTGTCTAAGGCAGTTGTGAATATAGGTGACAAAGAGACGCCTGTTGGATTAACTTATGTTGCTTTAAGTCGAGTCAGAAAATTGACTGACTTGGTTATCGATGGTTTTATATTCAAAAGAAAGGTTTGATTCCATTGGTAACAAGAATACACATAAGGCCAAAATGGCATTTCTAAATAAATATTGGCCTAAGTAAAGTGGCTCTTGTACATATTTCTCTAATCTATTCATATCTCTATTTTAATTTTAACCTATTATAGATTTTTTAAACTTTAAAAACAAAACAAAAAAAACAAAAAAATATAAAAAACAAAAAAAATATAAAACAGAAAAACCAAAAAAATGAGGTGAAGTGCATCTATGAGAAAATCTATTTGAAATTAAAAAGGTTACACAAATTTGTTTAAAATACATATATTCATATTTCAGTTTAATTTTAATAATTTATTAATAAGCATCAAGTAAATATTACGTTTCACTAACAAGTAAGCTTCAAATAATTTCTTTCGTTTTGCTTCAATATATTTAATTTGATATACATTTAATATAACCCAATGATCCTAAAATATAATACAATGATTCTAAAATCGTTCGCTCCGACTTTCATGCCAACGGCATTACCTATTTTTATATATGATAGCTAAAATGTTTCAAAATGCCATCTGCTGGTTCAAAAACTAGTTAGAAATATGATAGCAACTTTTTTCTTAGAAAGAATATTATTAATGCCGAATCAGTAGTTTTATATAGTTTTACATTTATTTTCAAATATCAAATATCTGTCAGATGTCGTCACATTCGACTACCGCTGCAGATCGAACTTATGGTGGTGTCCTTTCGATAATAGCAAACGTTCTGTTTAGCAGACGTCAGTGATAAGTTGGCCCTCTCCGAACCATGTAGCTCGCTTTGAGAAGAGTGGTCCATGTGTGGCCTTCACCGAAAGACCTAGTCTATGTACTCGTTCGCCATGTCATGACACCTTTAATCTGTGTATCTATCTATGTGCTAATAAAGTTATGATATAACGATGATGATCGTCTGTTGCGTGCCCGTTCGCCATGTCTCGTCTATCGCACCGCGCTACAAGACGCCCACTTCTTACATATCTTTGTAAGATTAGGGGAAAAAGAACTTGAATCAATCATATGTTAATATTTCCTGTTTCGGTTGTACGAATTAAATGGTTTCAATTTACTATTTTTTATTTATTTACTGAATTAAATTTCTTTTCTTTATTTCGTGTAGATTTGCACGTTTTGGATTCTGGTTTTAATAATTTTAATCAATGTCATCTATAGAAATATCCATGCTAAGTTAAGTAATAATATATTTCCGAGTCATAAAAGGTCAAATCATTTTACTTTACATTTTTTATCCAATTACTGAATTTTTTGAATTTAATTAGACACAGACGCAGATCAAGAATCAATTTGTGTGCTTTAAGTAGTTTTGATTGAAATTGGAATGCAAAACATGAATGTTTACGATTCGAACATGGGCTTTCCATGTCAGAGATTAAAGTCTGTTCGGCTGTTTCTTGATAGTTTCGTTGATGATTTTGTATTACAATTTTTTGAATATTTATTATCTGAATAGAAGCTTCTTTTCTGAATACATTTATAAGTAAATAGTTCAACACAGAATAATTAAAGTTTTTACAAAATTTTACATTTATTTTCATTTTCAATTATTTCATTTTAGGAAAAAAACTTAATTTTGATCACATACATGTGTTCAAATAAACATTTCGGCATTGAATTCATGGATTGAATTGTAAATTGTTTCAAATTTTGAAATCAAAATTTATTTTTAGTTTCCTGTATATTTAAATGTCTACTAAATAGGTTTAATAAAAGGTTTACGAATTCAATATTATTAATTCAATTTTTGAATCGAATTAAATTTAAGTGATGAATAAGTACGGTCATTCGTTCAACCTGTCAAAGCTAAAACTGTCTTTAAGGTCTTTTAGGTAAAAGAAAAAAGTTAAATCTTAGAAAGCTTTTTATTAAAATTTTCAATTTTTCACAATACTCAAGTACAAAGTGACTTATAAAAGGTATTATTTAAATTTACAATTTTTAAAATTAATAAATTTCCGAATTTAGCTAGATATGACATTTTATATAGTTTTTTATATCTGACATAAATCTTGATGATTTATCACGTTCTCGCTCACTTTTTCCCGAATTTAATGTTGATCATTTTATTCTACTTTGCCTTGTTTTTATATCAAGTTTAAACATAATTCATTTTCTGCTTTTACTAGGCTAAAAAGGTATTCTTCAAAATATAAAACTTAAATTGACTTGATTGAGTTGCCATCAACTATAGTGAACATTTTCCTGTTTAAATATTTTTCCATTCAAAACATAATCAACCAAACAAACATGATTGCCCACACATTTGAATCTTATTGATAAATTGCTTTAGGATGTTTCTGAGCATTGCATTTTGAATTACTTTTTCTATTAATTTTAATACATTTCAATTCGTTTTCAATACTGAGATTCCTTGACGGTTATTCAAGAGTGAATTGGGAATTATCTTCATTTTGTGCGGCCTTTTTTACTCGTTGATCAAGAAAGCTTTGAAAAGTGACGGAATTTCGAGCGGTCTTGCTATCACGGTAAATTTTGTTTTGCTTTTTTCAATTTATATTTTTATTAAAATTAAAATTTAAAGTTTAAACCTTAGAAATTTACAAGACAGTGTTCCAGAAAAAGGGCAACACATAAAAATGACGTACAAGATAAATCTAATTCGAATTCGTTTCTCGAGTTCGTTTTTTTCTTTGCTATAATATATTGTCCACAGTTTAGTGTTAGTGTTGTTGGTCTTTTCTTTTCGACTTCTACGAGCTGCTTTGTGTTGCCCTTTCGAATCTCATGGCTCCACCAACCGAAGACCCGAGTATGTCTACACCCTCTCCGGGCCCACCTTCCGAAGAGCCACCCCCTCGACTCCAGCAACCCTCGGACATCAAGAAGCACCTTCCACTGCACTACTACGTATGGCACAACGATGTGGCGGCACTCAAATCTGCTCTACGATCTGATGACGATCGAGGCAAGCTTGAATCCAAGGACGCCCACGGTCGTACTCCACTCATGTTGGCTGCTGTGCTGGGTCGGCGAGAGGTGGCGCGACTGTTGCTTGACCAGGGCGCTAGTGTACGGGCGAAAGACGATACTGGCTTCACCGGTAAGAGAAATTTTTATGGGTTAACCGAAGTTTTAATCTACTTTCCCATGTTGTAGCACTACACGAGGCTCTGTCCAATCCGGGAGACGTATCTTCGAAGAAAACTCCCGATTTTAGGCTTTTGAGACGGTTCTATCGTTACCATTCGAAGGAAGAGATGAACGAACTCGCACACTATGCCATCAAGACACTCGCACCAAAGTTGGCTAAGATCACGGACTTTTACTTTGAGATCCACTGGGATTTCTCGTCACGTGGTAATTTACCTATTCTTCGAATTGTTTTCTACTATCTAATTTCATCATTTCACAGTACCATTCATCGCAAACACCCTTCCCAAGGAAACCATCCGAGTGTACAAGAGTGGCAACCGAGTGCGCATTGACACTACCCTACTGGACATTAACATGAGTGGGCTCTTGCCCAAATTTGAAAGCGGCAATGTGTCCTACGTGATTACGTGCAAAGGCGATTCTGTGGACATTCTGAATGTGGATCATGAAGAGAAAAGCTATGCGCGCAAGACTCTCAACGAAAAGGGGGACAACGAGGGCAATGGGGTGAGCTCGGAGGAGATTTTCAATTATCTCAAGGAACCGATTCACATTTACAAAGTGGATATGAGCAAGTTGAGTGTGAAGCCGATTAAGGAAGGTGAGTTTAAGTTTAATTTAAAATCTTTATTCCTACTTCCAATCTCCCCCAGGATGGATCAACAAGAAGGACAAGACCGAACTGATCGACAATCTCGAGTGTGCCGTGTACAAGATCAAGGGCATCACAATGCACTGTCGAGCCCGACGAAATCACCTGAGCAAAAGCAACAAAAACGACAAACCCTCACCAACCGAACTCGAGTATTTCACCGGAGCCAAAGACGCGGGAGCCAAGCGCAAGATTGTCCACTCGAAAGAGGAAATATCAGTAGACGCTTGGATGACCACCGATCAGGCTTTCCCACTCTCAATCTCACAACATGTGATGCCCATTCTGGATCTAATGTCTCTGTACAGTAGAGAGTTTGACCGACAGAGGACGAGACTCTTGACTGGTGTCGCCTTTCCATCGGGCTTTCCACTACAACTCGAGGTGCCAGTCATACCGTTTGTACTGAAAGCGAAAGTAAAGTTTGGCAATGTTTACGCACTGGTCACTCCAGTGGAGGGTGTCAGTGAGTTTGAGGGCAAATGCGAGATACAGGATCGGGTCTTTGAGGTGCCCCAAGGTTATGCCATTGATACTGATCAGTAGTAATAATAAAATTGTTTACACTTTCTCCGACTTTTTCTCACTTTGCATAACTCTTTTGTATCTACGATCTATCTTTTCTATCTCGTGCTGGTTTTATGTTTTTTGAAACGACAAGAAAATATTTTTATTTCAAACTATTTTCACCTATTTACGATGAAAATATTGTACTGTTCAACCATCTCACTCATCCAAACCGGTAAATTTCTTTATTTTAATGATTTCTTTATTATACGGTTTATTGTTTTGAAGAGCATTTTCAACGCAATTTCCTATTGATTATTAAGAGTTTAGGAAACTTTTTATGTTGATATTTTTTTTGTATACAAAATATCATTGAAAAGATTTAGCTTTGAAATTCATTTTTAAATTTAGTATTTTTAGTATTCTTGTGAAGAAAGAATCATGCGATTTTAAACAGGTTTAATATTTTTTCAAGTTTTAATTTTGTTAATACCTTACCTTGTTAGCTTATAAATTAATTCACAATTGAATGTTTGTTTTTTACTATCACAAATACCATTTGGTATTTTTCTTTTCTCACGTGCATTTATCTCATGACTCACTTTACGTTAAGTATTGCATCATTTTGCACTTTTGACCATTTACTCAACTTCACAAACACTGAAACCATTTGTTGGTTATCTAATGAAAACATGTGTCATACGAGGAATTTGCCAGAATGACACTTTCTACGTATTAAAAATTAATTATTTCATTGAAACGATTCATTTTACACAAATTAATAGTGGCATTATTTGGACACATTCAAATGGAAGTTTATTTAAAAGTAAATTAAATCTATTTGTGTCTTATGAATCTTACAATTTATCAAACGTTTCTGTTAAGTTTCAGATTGACCATGACCAATCAGTGAAACGTCTTCTATCGAATTCAATTATTTTTAATTGTGATTGTCCAAATATTAAAATGGTGAAATTGTGTTATTTATTTAAATTTAAAGTTTCAATTTAAAAAAAATTACTTTATTTTCTTAGTTTTATGTAAATGTTTTCTAGATTTGCATACATCAGTTTTAATATAGGTTTTAAGAATTTTTAGAATTCAATATAATTTATTTTTTTAATTTGTTTGATGGAAATTGTTTTATCTGTCAAAATTAATCAATTTTTATTGGCATTTTCAACTTTTTGCGAAAGGCAGATGCACTGGTTCACTCACAGCACTTTGCATG
The DNA here is from genome assembly GCA_023373905.1 of Rhizoglyphus robini. Taxonomy (NCBI): domain Eukaryota; kingdom Metazoa; phylum Arthropoda; class Arachnida; order Sarcoptiformes; family Acaridae; genus Rhizoglyphus; species Rhizoglyphus robini. The sequence goes on along the minus strand of JAKIJQ010000032.1, from coordinate 1,070,710 downwards.
TGGCACAAATGAGTAGAAATAGTGTTTGATTGTGTTGTGTTCAGTGCGGCCAGACGTTACGCACAGTCAGTCACACCGATCGCGTGCACCACTAGCCCGAACTAGCGGCGAACTGACTGTGCGTAACGTCTGGCCGCACTGGTTGTGTTGTTGGTGACACGCTGTTTTGGCTGGTGATTTCTCTTCGCTCGTGTTTTGTTGTATTTTGCTGTTTTCTCTGTTTTTCGAAAGATTTTTTTTGATTATTACGACTTTTGGATTCTACTGGTGAGTTTTTTGGTTATTCGTTCAATGAATTGTGATTTGTACCTTTCAGGTCAACAACAACAACATGGACAAGTCGAATCACTCTCTCGTCAAGACTCAACACAACATTATGGCTAAATCCGGACGTAGTCTTATCATTAGTGAGCTGCCAAACGAAATGCTTCGAGCAATTCTGGTCCGAGTGCAACTGCCTCATCTCATTCGATTCCGATCGGTGAACAAACGATGGAAGCTGGTGATTGAAGACATTTGTCGGGACAAGAAGTGCCTGGTGGTTATGGATCGGCAGTACGAACACTATCTCGACACATTGCCGAGCCGATTCAACGGTTACCTCAATTTGAATTTTGTTGTCTTCATTCGAATCGATTCTCGTGCTCACTCGTCTGCAGCTCTGTGTCCCATTCTGGCGCAGCTCTTTCCTCAAATAGAACAATTCTGCACCAATGTGGAAGTGTTGTATTCTTCTGCTCGATTTATCTCAATGCTCAAACAGTGGTCACCATCTTTGAGTGCACTTTCGTTGTCCAATCGAATCACTCAGCTCTATCCCAGTCACTATTCTCAAATCAACAAATTGCCCAATTTGCGTCAACTTCATTTGGACTCTTTCGATAGGAAAATAGCTGCCAAATTGACACCAACCTTGAGCCGACTTGAACATTTGTCTATCCATCGATTGCCGAAATTGTGCCATTGTTGGGAATCCGATTGACTAGTTTGGCTCTTCTTAACTTGAGATTTACCATTGAAGAGTGGCGTAATGTGAGCGCTTTATTTGTTTCGAGACTCGAGCGTTTGAGTTTATTTGCATGTGATCTTCAAGTACTGCCCTTCATTTGCAATCACTTTTCATCATTGCAAATGCTACGAATTGATACTCGTATTGGTAATGGCGATACTTTAAAGGTAAGTTTGTTTGTGATTATCAGTTCATTATTTGACTCATTAATTTTTTACAGTTCACCGTCGAAACCATTGAACACTTGGCTCAATTGACACATCTCACCGAATTACGATTTGATTCGTTTGTGATTGACTTGGCCAGCCTTCTCAATGTCGCAATCAACAATCTTCGCCCACTGCACAACATTCGAGTTCTATCTTTGGTCGATTTCACTTTCGTCTCATCAAATTATGATGGTACCCGAGTTGGTCGTGCTATCTCTATCATCTTTCCTAATGTGGCCAAATTGATCATCAAAAGCCAGTTTTATAAAATGCTTGGTTATTCACTCGAATCGCATGTGAAGCTTTTCCCTAGTTTGCGTTCATATGATTTCGGTTTGGACGATCTGATTCAATCGTTTGATGGACTAACATTTTTTTTTGATTATATTTTATTAACCTTTAACATTAAAGAATACAATAAAGGTATAGATAGATACAAGATTGAGTATTTACATTGAAATTATGAGTATATCAATGTTCTATGAAATGAGATAATGAATGATATGAGTATCATGATAAATAAAAATAAAAATGAATAATAATGATAATAAGTTAACCTCTTGGTAGAGGTAATTGGTTGAATATGTTAGTTACAAAGTTTTATGGAATTCATTGTAGCACTTGTCAGTGCAGTAGAGATTCAACGAGATTTGATTCGAGTTGGTGATCTCGTTGATTCGGCTCTCAAAGACTTGCCTTTGTCTAGCGAACGCGGGACAGTCCTTGATGAGATGAATTGGTGTTTGTTCAGCCTCACCACAGTGACACAGTGCATCGTGTTCAATGTGGTACTTAGTCTGTAAGGACTGTAAGGACTAACATTGTAATTGATTGATTACATGAATATAATTATCCATTTACTGTATCGCTGTATATATTTGGCAAATAAATTGTTTCTGTAACTGACTTTGAATTTACTTCTTTTGCGTTAATAGTTCAATAAAGGGTAATTTTTTAAATATTATTTTATTTTTATAACTCGAAACATTTTTACTTAATTAATTCATTTTCGCATGAATTCTCACGTCTTATCAACTCACCAAGTAATGAGATGTATGTGTAACTTTAGAATATATTTTTACGAGATTTGTAGATTTGTATTATTAAATGATATTTACCATTTTGTTCAGTATTGTTTTGCGCAAATCGAGTATTTCTTAAATTTTAATTGATTCCTTTCCTTTGTTTTAAAAGGTATCTACTTACCTTTAAAATAATTATTTTTAAAATTCAACTTTCTGCTATGCATTGTGTCTATTTTGCTATTTGGCTTGTAAGATATGCTTGAATTCAAGAGAATTCTTTGATAAACTTATTGAACATTGATCTACAGGTTTAGGAATAGTCACAAGAATCGCTATTCGTTGGTTTTGAATCATTTTGTTTTCCAAATTCGTCATATTGAATTCATTCTTTTCAAAAAGGTTACAAAAACAAAGTTTTGTCATTTTAATTTCAAGTTGATTAATAAACCTTTCTTAATTTGAGCTTTAGAACACATTGAGATTCATTTGTAGGTTTCAATTTGATTTGTTTATTTTTGTGTAGATTTTATGACCTGTTTTGTTGCAACGTTTTTTAAAAGGTCTCATTGATCATAACTCGTACTAAGTTTATGTTTATTTGTTTATATCGTTTAAGCTTTAACCGTGGTTAATCTTTGTCAATAAAATTGAATGAAAATGAATCAAAATTAATTATTTAAACAGTAGATTTTAATCAAAGGTATATTCAATTTAGGTATCATGAAATTCAACTTTTCAATTTGACCCACTGTTCTACGATAATAAAAGTTTCAATTTCTTTTTCAAGCTTATCCTTCATTAATCAATAAATTCTTTCAACTTTTACGTATTATATTTTTTCGCGTCATTAATTTTCAACTCTTAATTGTGCGAGTTTGTTTAGTTGTTAGTAGTTTGCTGTCAAAGATCTCTCTTAGATTTCTAAAAAGATTTTAATTCAAAATTAACAAAAACATTAAATTTCATTATGTGAACGTTCATCATATCAATTTAAAAGGTTTGCATAATAATTTTGAAATTCTAACAATCTGAATTATCTGAATTTGTTTGATGGAAATTGTTTTATCTGTCAAAGCTAATCAATTTTTATTGGCATTTTCAACTTTTTGCGAAAGGCAGAGGCACTGGTTCACTCACAGCACTTTTGCATGTGGCACAAAAGAGTAGAAATAGTTTCTGATTGTGTTGCTGGTAACACGCTGTTTTGGCTGGCGATTTCTCTTCGCTCGTGTTTTGGTTAGCGCTGCCACTTCTGCAGAAAATGTAGAAAAGTGCAGCACAGTGAACGTTACGATTTTTTGTACAAAAATTACGAATGTGGCTGGCCTAGTTTTGGTGCTGTTTAGTTTCTTTTCGCTGCTTTTCGAAAGATTCTTTTTCACTGTTACGACTATTGGATTCTACTGGTGAGTTTGGCGATTCGTTCAATAATTGATATATTATGACTTGTACCTTTCAGGCCAACAACAACATGGACGACAAGTCGAATCAGTCTCTCGTCAAGACTCAACACAACATTATGGCTCAATCCGGACGACGTCTTATCATTAGTGAACTGCCAAACGAAATGCTTCGAGCAATTCTGGTCCGAGTGCAACTGCCCCACGCCATTCGATTCCGATCAGTGAACAAGCGATGGAAGCTGGTCATTGAAGACATTTGTCGGGACAAGAAGTGCCTGGTGGTTATGGATCGGCAGTACGAACACTATCTCGACACATTGCCGAGCCGATTCAACGGTTACCTCAATTTGAATCGCTCTAATTCTGTTGTCTTCATTCGAATCGATTCTCGAGCTCACTCGTCTGCAGCTCTGTGTCCCATTCTGGTGCAGCTCTTTCCACAAATTGAACAATTCTGCACCAATGTGGAAGTGTTGTATTCTTCTGCTCGATTTATCTCAATGCTCAAACAGTGGTCACCATCTTTGAGTGCACTGTCGCTGTCTAATCGAATCACTGAGCTCTATGACAGTCACTATTCTCAAATCAACAAATTGCCCAATCTGCGTCAACTTCATTTGGACTCTTTCGATGGGGAAATTGCTGCCAAATTGACACCAACCTTGAGCCGACTTGAACATTTGTCTATCGGCGTCTATCCATCGATTACCGAAATTGTGCCATTGTTGGGAATGCGATTGACTAGTTTGGCACTACTTAACTTGAGATTTACCATTGAAGAGTGGCGCAATGTGAGCGCTCAATTTGTTTCGAGACTCGAGCGTTTGAGTTTATTTGCATGTGATCCTCAAGTGCTGCCCTTCATTTGCAATCACTTTTCATCATTGCAAATGCTACGAATTGATACTCGTATTGGTAATGGCGATACTTTAAAGGTAAGTTTGTTTGTGATTATCAGTTCATTAATTGACTCGTTCATTCATTTACAGTTCACCGCCGAAACCATAGAACATTTGGCTCAATTGATACATCTCACCGAATTACGATTTGATTCGATTGTGATTGACTTGGCCAGCCTTCTCAATGTCGCAATCAACAATCTTCGCCCACTGCACAACATTCGAGTTCTATCTTTGGTCGATTTCACTTTCGTCTCATCAAATTATGATGGTACCCGAGTTGGTCGTGTTCTCTCCACCATCTTTCCCAATGTGGCCAAATTGATCATCAAAAGTCAGTTTTATAAAATGCTTGGTTATTCACTCGAATCACATGTGAAACTTTTCCCTAATTTGCGTTCATTCGATTTTGGTTTGGACGATCTGATTCAATCGTTTGATGGACTAACAGTGTAAGGTGAATTGAACTGAGTGATTACATAAATATAATTTTACTGATCGTTGTATATCTTTGACAAATAAATCTTTTCTGTACTGAAACTTACTTTGAATTTACTATTTTTTGATGAACTATGAGCTTCTAGTTTTTAGCTAGATTTCGCTTTATAATTATTCAAAAGATAATAAATAATTCTCCTAAATTTAAAAATATAAAATCAGTACATTAATGTGAAGAATAAAATTAAGAATTATAGTTTCAGAAATTAATGTTTTTGGACATTTTTTGCTTGTTTACTTTGTGAATGAAATGAATTGGTGCTCTATAAATGGTTATCAAATTTTTGTTTATATTTTAATTTTACAAACATATTAATCCTTTGAACTTGAATCCCTTGAAACAGTATCAGTAAGGATCCTTTTGCAAACTTAACGATTCGTAAGAAGTTGAACATTATCAACTAACATCATTCGCTCACCTCAATATTTTCATGCTTGAATTGGCTCATCATTTCTTGAACTATCAGTCAATTAGCTAGACTTTTACTCCATATCCTATATTTCCAACTTCTAAATCTTTGTCTCTATCATATATTCAGGGTTTAGCACTTTTACATTCAATTTCCTCTTTAATCATTCAATATAGCTTTGATATTTTTAAACTTTATAAACATACTTTTTATGACTCAAGACAGTTTACGTAATTTAATGTACATTTGTACGTAGATCATTAAAAGGTATTTACCATTTTGTTTAGTATTGTTTAGTGCAAATCGAGTATTTGTACATAATTCGGATTGATTTTTGACCGTTTTAAAAGAGGTTTTTAACATTTTGTAAATGTTTTAAAATTAAGAATTTGTTTCTTGTGTATTTATCTGTAGAATCTTTCAGGTGGGGATATTATTTTAAATTGCGACATTGTAAAGAGAACATAAATTTAATTTAATTTTTGTTTTGTTTTGCAAAATCCATGAGAATTAATTAGAATTTGAAATCAAATGTATTATTGCACCGAGCAATCATTAACTCGTATTGAGTGTTTGATTTCAGAAAAAGTTACAAATACAAAGTTATTGTTTTGTCATATTTCGATAGCCATTTCTTAATTGACATTTTAAAAACATTTACATCGAAATTGGCTCAACTGTAAATTAAAGGTTTATAAAAACTTAACAAATGAATATGATTACGGTTGTGGTTTAGATTGAAAATATTGAAAATATTAGGATATCTTAGAATCTTACTCAAGGTCCTCTTTGTTTAAAGGCATCATCAGGTCATTAAATACCACTCCAATTAATTTTAAATTAACAAAAACATTAAATTACATTATTCGAGCGTGGTCAAACATATCAATTTAAAAGGTTTCAATAATAATTTTCAAATTTTAACAATCAGAATTATCGGAATTTATAATAAGCTTCAGTTGAGTTCAAGATCATTCTTTGATATACTTGAAGATATTGAACATGGATCTACAGGTTTTGGAATAAAGGGAATAGTCTCAAGGATGGTCATTCATTGGTTTTGGATCTTTTTTGCTTTCCAAATTCACCTTATTGAATTCATTATTTTCAGAAAGGTTACAAAAACAAAGTTTTGTCATTTTAATTTCAAGTTGAGTAAAAACATTTCTTGATTCGAAATTTAAAACACATTGAGATTTATTTGTAAATTTAAGGTTTCAATTTGATTTTTTGATTTTGGTGTAGATTTTATGACCTGTTTGGTTGCAACGTTTTTTGAAAGGTCTCATTGATAATAACTTGTACTACAAGTTTTGTTTTTGTTTATTTGATAATATCGTTTAAGCTTTAACTGTGGTTAATCTTTGTCAATAAAACAATAGAATCAAAATTAATTATTGAAACAATATATTTTAATCAAATTTAGATTCAATTTAAGCATCATGAAATTCAACTTTTCAATTTGGCCCACTGTTCTACGAAAATAAAAGTTTCAATATCTTTTTCAGACTTATCCTTCACTAATCAATAAATTCCTTCAACTTTTACTCGTTATATTTCTTTCGCGTCATTAATTTGCAACTCTTATTTGTGCGAGTTTGTTTAGTTGTTAGTAGTTTGCTGTCAAAGATCTCTCTTAAAAAGATTTCAATTTTAATTTCAAAGATTGAAATTAACAAAAACATTAAATTTCATTATGTGAAAGTATTCATCGTATCAAATTAAAAGGTTTCAATAATAATTTTGAAATTCTAACAATCTGAATTATCTAAATTTATAATTTGCTTCGGTTGAATTCAAGATCATTCAATTATCAATTCATATTAAATGTCAGAGTTTTTCAATTGATGGATCATTCATGCAAACAGGTGTAGCATTATATAGCACAGGTTGAACAACCTTGTGTTTTATAATGACGCAATTATGATATATACAATGAACTGGTCAATTTGTTATCAGTCAGTCAGACCGGCATAAGGCTTGAGAAGGCTCCTCTAATGTCTGTACTGTCTTATCATCACTACAATTCTGCCATTTATCAACTCAAACATTCCACTTCATAATTATGTTAAATTTATTAATCCAATTGTAAGTTCAAATAACTTTAAAGTGAGTTCTCACACACTTTTCCTTTCCACAGATTCCATTTATTTAGACTTTCGATTAAAAAGTACCAGACCATTCGCATGCCATTCATCCAAACATCAGTGCACAATGCAAAAGCGAAAAATGATTGAGAAATTTGATCGGATGCAGACTTCAATCGGTTAAAGACGAGAAGTTCAAACCATGTGTGCTGCTAGCTTTTGGTGAGCATTTTATGAAATTGAAATTAAATTATAAAATGATTTTTTATTTATTCAATTACATGAACAATTCAATTGGCTCCTTACGATGAACATGCTTCCTTGACTGGTGATCTCATTTGCTGTGACGAGCATATGAACAAATACGTCGATTCAAGTTCAAGTTGAGTTGTTGTTTGATTTTTCAAAGGCCGCTTGGCACTGTATTTACTGGAACAGGACAAGTGGCCGAACAATCGGCACATGAACATGTTTGATTCGCATACGTGTTTGGCACTTCATTGCATCGAACAATGGTGTGATTAATAGGCGTAAACGAGTTGTCATTATAATATTTGAAATTAATTTTAAATGGCGAAACTCCTTTGGCGCCAATTGCCTTTAAAAACCTCTCTGTGTTACACGATTCGCTTGGCCTCAATGGCTGACACATAACAACAGTAACAACTTTTGCACCAGTCGCAGGCAGGATTACTTCAGAACAGGAGTTGTAAAGACCGTGAGAGTACTCAGGAGTCAAGTGATAGTCCAGTTCAAGTACCATTTGTTGTTGGTCTCTGCCAGTGGACGCATTCGAACTGGTGACATGTAGGAACTGGCGCTGATTTGGTGAACAAGTCATCAAAAGGAATAGACGAACATAATTGTAATAACAAGAAGGACATCTGTCAAGAAGTTTTCTTGGAATTTCCATTTGATTCTCGAGTTGTTCAATTTGTTCGTCATCACAGCAAAAGTGCGACTCCTGATTGGATACCCATTCGGGCATGTATTTTGCCACAATTGAGACACTTGATGAATTCAAGAATTTCGCCGGTGGTCCATTGTAGACACAAGGAATCGGAACTGTCAAGCTAAACGTGTTGACCATTTCTCCACATTTGTGACGAAAGACACAGCCATTCGTATCGACACGAACAGATGAAAACTTGAAATTAAATTAAGGGTCAATTATTTAATAAAGTTTATGCAACAAAACGTTTAAAATCAGTTACCCAGGTTATTATGCAAACGAAACAAAAAAACAAATTTTGGAAAAACATATTGAACTCTTTTCGAGTTAAATCAAAATTATGTTAGTTTGTACAGTCAGTCAAATAAGCCAAACGCAAAAGTCATCTGATTTGTAATTGTACAGTAGAGAGGAAATATGACTATGGCAAACATCATCCAGTTTATTAAGATATATAAAATCCTATCTCAAAAACTTTTATCATTGGCCTTTGCTTAAACTTAATTAGTAATCAAACTACTTGAGTGGTTTGGCTCTCTGAAGAATTAACATCGAATGTACATTTTGGCAACATAGTCGTATGATTGAATTTTATATCTGATAATTTTGCAATTTTATTGTCTGATTAGAGGCCAGACAAATTAATTGGCCTGATGATAGTACCATAGATATGCACCATTTGTTAAAATTGACTTGAAACTTTTTGAGTGTAAATGTAAACTCAGTTATTTATTTATGAATTTTTTTTAATACACACCGAACAACGACTCACTTGGATTCCTGAGTCATTGTAGAATGATTCTCTAGATTTGCAAGTTTAGTAATAACACATGTTCTTTTCTCAGTTTCGTCATTTATTGGATCAAAATCTTTCTTCTTAGGCCATACGAATTTTTTAGTGAAAATTGTTTGATTAAATATTTGTCTAAAAGGTTACTCAAAAACAATCAATACTTGGTTTTGACTCACACAGTATTAGCTAGTAGTTAATAGCTACACCTGATGAGTGCTCAATGAAAATTAAATAACGATTCATTTAAACAAACATTTAATCTCAAATATACAACATTTGAACAAATAATTTACTTAAGTTAATTTAAGTTTGAACAATTCATGACATATGGTTATATATAAAAGGTGAAATTATTTAAATTTTCAATTATTATTTTATAAAATGTAATGATTCTCACGTACATTTCACTTTATTTAAATAATGAGCCATTTTGCACTTTTGGCCATTTATTCCACTTAAAACACTGAAACCATTTGTTGGTTACCTAAAGAAAACATATGTCATACGAATAATTTGACAGTATGACACTTTCGACGTGAAACGATTTATTTTACACAAATTAATAGTGGCACTATTTTTAAAAAATTGTTCTAATTTATAATTTGTCACTTATTGATCGAATCTTTATAACGTAAAACTAATTATTTTGATTTTGAATCGTTTTGTGTGCTAAGCGAGTTTCAATATAATTTATTTTTCTCATTGAAATATTTTCAAAGGTTATTTTTTTAAAGTTTAACTAGACAATATTATTTGGCAATTAAACTAAATAGTTTAGCTCTAGAAATTTCTTTTTCTTAATTCATACAATGAATTTAATGAATAATTCTGGTGAATTCAAGAAAATAAAATGATTCAAGTGCCCGAATGTGAAGAATACAATTAATAATTACAGCTTCGGAAATTAATATTTTTGGTATTGTAAACACTAACTTTTATTTAATAAAAGTATTGAGATCAAACAAATAAATGGATGCTTAATAAAATGGTTATCAAATATGCGTTTGAATATATTTTATTTCTTTGATGTTATTTCTGTTGTCATACTCAAACGATAATTGATTTGGAGCATGAAATGTTTTGAAACGTGTCCAAGCTAGTTACAAGATTATTTCTATCTATTAAATCAAATTCTCATGATTTAGGCGTAGAATTATTCATGAGTGTTGATTAAAATTAATTTGATTTATTTTAGTTTTCAAACTTGTCAATAGAAACACGAAAAATGTCGCAAATATAAAGTTGTAGTATTCAGTACACATTAAAAGATATAATAATTTAAAACTACTATTTTTCAAACGTTTCTGTAAAGTTTCGAATTGACCATGACCAATCAGTGAAACGTCTTCTATCGAATTCAATTATTTTTAATTCTGATGTTCAAAATACTGAAATTTCCAAATATTAAAATAATGAAAATTTTTTATTTATTAAAATTTAGTTTCAATTTTAAAAACAAAATTACTTTATTTTCTTAGTTTTATGTAAATGTTTTCTAGCTTTGCATACATCAGATTTAATATAGGTTTTAAGAATTTTAAGAATTCAATATAATTAATTCTTTTAATTTATTTGATGAAAATTGTTTTATCTGTCAAAGCTAATTAATTTTTATTGGCATTTTCAACTTTTTGCGAAAGGCAGATGCACTGGTTCACTCACAGCACTTTTGCATGTGGCACAAAAGAGTAGAAATAGTTTCTGATTGTGTTGTGTTGTTGGTGACACGCTGTTTTGGCTGGTGATTTCTCTTCGCTCGTGTTTTGGTGCTGTTTTGCTGCTTTTCGCTGCTTTTTGAAAGATTCTTTTTGACTGTTACGACTTTTGGATTCTACTGGTGAGTTTGGTGATTCGTTCAATAATTGATATATTATGACTTGTACCTTTCAGGCCAACAACAACATGGACGACAAGTCGAATCACTCTCTCGTCAAGACTCAACACAACATTATGGCTCAATCCGGACGACGTCTTATCATTAGTGAACTGCCAAACGAAATGCTTCGAGCAATTCTGGCCCGAGTGCAACTGCCCCACGCCATTCGATTCCGATCAGTGGACAAACGATGGAAGGTGGTTATTGAGGACATTTGTCGGGACAAGAAGTGTCTGGTGGTTATGGATCGGCAGTACGAACACTATCTCGACACATTGCCGAGCCGATTCAACGGTTACCTCAATTTGAATCGCTCTAATTCTGTTGTCTTCTTTCGAATCGATTCTCGTGCTCACTCGTCTGCAGCTCTGTGTCCCATTCTGGCACAGCTCTTTCCACAAATTGAACAATTCTGCACCAATGTGGAAGTGTTGTATTCTTCTGCTCGATTTATCTCAATGCTCAAACAGTGGTCACCATCTTTGAGTGCACTGTCGCTGTCTAATCGAATCACTGAGCTCTATGGCAGTCACTATTTGCGAATCAACAAATTGCCCAATTTGCGCCAACTTCATTTGGACTCTTTCGATGGGAAAATTGCTGCCAAATTGACACCAACCTTGAGCCGACTTGAACATTTGTCTATCCGCATCTATCCATCGATTAACGAAATTGTGCCACTGTTGGGAACGCGATTGACTAGTTTGGCACTACTTAACTCGACATTTGAAGAGTGGCGCAATGTGAGCGCTCAATTTGTTTCGAGACTCGAGCGTTTGAGTTTGTTTACACGTGATCCTCAAGTGCTGCCCTTCATTTGCAATCACTTTTCATCATTGCAAATGTTACGAATTGATACTCGTAATGTCGATACTTTAAAGGTAAGTTTGTTTGTGATTATCAGTTCATTATTTGACTCATTCATTTACAGTTCACCGCCGAAACCATAGAACACTTGGCTCAATTGACACATCTCACCGAAATACGATTTGATTCGTTTGTGATTGACTTGACCAGCCTTCTTAATGTCAATGCCAATGCTCACCCACTGCACAACATTCGAGTTCTATCTTTGGTGGATTTCACTTTCGCCTCAGCAAATTATGATGGTACCCGAGTTGGTCGTGTTCTCTCCACCATCTTTCCCAATGTGGCCAAATTGATCATCAAAAGCCAGTTTTATAAAATGCTTGGTTATTCACTCGAATCACATGTGAAGCTTTTCTCTAGTTTGCGTTCATTTGATTTCGGTTTGGACGATCTGATTCAATCGTTTGATGGACTAACAGTGTAAGATGAATTGAATTGATTGATTGCACAAATATAATTATCCATTTACTGTATCACTTTATATCTTTGATGAATAAATCTTTTCTGAAACTGTCTTTGAATTTATACTTTCTTGTGCATTTAATCTGTAGAATCTTTCAGGGGTTGTAAAGAGAACCTAATTTAAAACTTAATTTTATAATAATTATGTTATTTTGATAATCAGATTAGATTAATAAATTTTGAATAATTAACTTTAGCACAATACTTTAGCAACAATAGTAGCTCAAAGACCGAAAATAAGTGATTGCAACTTTAGTTTGGCATGTGAAATTGACGAAAGTTGACACGTCTTCTCTGAACGGCTCATTTGTGCAGTTGAATTTTGTTGACAAACTGTTTCTTGCTGTTTTATTGCCGTTTCGCTGTAAAGAAATTTTTACGATTCGAGTACTTTGTTTGATTTCGGATCATCATCGTCTCCCAACCCGCATCCAAAATGGAACACGCCTCTAATCAAACTCTTGCCGTCGACGTCACCTCGATGGCCTCTTTTTTTTTTTTTTTTTTTTTTTTTTTTTTTTTTTTTTTTTTTTTTTTTTTTTTTTTTTTTTTTTTTGGGGGGGGGGGGGGGGGGGGGGGGGGGGGGGGGGGGGGGGGGGGGGGGGGGGGGGGGGGGGGGGGGGGGGGGGGGGGGGGGGGGGGGGGGGGGGGGGGGGGGGGGGGGGGGGGGGGGGGGGGGGGGGGGGGGGGGGGGGGGGGGGGGGGGGGGGGGGGGGGGGGGGGGGGGGGGGGGGGGGGGGGGGGGGGGGGGGGGGGGGGGGGGGGGGGGGGGGGGGGGGGGGGGGGGGGGGGGGGGGGGGGGGGGGGGGGGGGGGGGGGGGGGGGGGGGGGGGGGGGGGGGGGGGGGGGGGGGGGGGGGGGGGGGGGGGGGGGGGGGGGGGGGGGGGGGGGGGGGGGGGGGGGGGGGGGGGGGGGGGGGGGGGGGGGGGGGGGGGGGGGGGGGGGGGGGGGGGGGGGGGGGGGGGGGGGGGGGGGGGGGGGGGGGGGGGGGGGGGGGGGGGGGGGGGGGGGGGGGGGGGGGGGGGGGGGGGGGGGGGGGGGGGGGGGGGGGGGGGGGGGGGGGGGGGGGGGGGGGGGGGGGGGGGGGGGGGGGGGGGGGGGGGGGGGGGGGGGGGGGGGGGGGGGGGGGGGGGGGGGGGGGGGGGGGGGGGGGGGGGGGGGGGGGGGGGGGGGGGGGGGGGGGGGGGGGGGGGGGGGGGGGGGGGGGGGGGGGGGGGGGGGGGGGGGGGGGGGTTTTTTTTTTTTTTTTTTTTTTTTTTTTTTTTTTGCCAATCTCAAATTGAGCCCTTCGCCATTCAACCAACTGCCCAACGAGATTTTCCAACAAATTTTGTCCAAAGTGGAACGAATGGTGCCGATTCAAGAGTTCGCTAGTTTGCGATTGGTGGACACTCGTTGGCGAGCGATCGTTGACAACATCTTTCAAGGCAAGAAATCATTGCTTTTGATGATACGTCATCAGAAATCTTCGAGAAATCACTTGAGAAATCTGTTCTTTGGACTATTGGATAAGCGTCATACTACGCGTGTCAACATTAAATCACGTTTGGTAGCTGCGGAACATGAAGCTAATGATGCTTTCATTGTTGATGAAAACATTTTCGCATTATTGCTAAAAGCACTGCCCAACATTGAACAACTTTACATTTACTGTTTCGAATCCAATGGAATTGGTATGATTTGTCAATCTGTGAATTCTGTGCATATGCTTTACTTGTTTTGTTAATTTCAACAGATCGCCAAATTGCCGATTATGTCAACTCCATTGACACATTGAAACAACTTTATCTTGTCGGCAATTTTTTATGCATACGTATGCAGAACACTTTGACTCGATTGGAATTTTTCTTCTTCAAATGTCATTGTGCTTTTGAACGCAAAAATGATGTTCGTTCTGTTGCGACCAATTTTGATTATGTCCGTCAATTGCACGGCCGCAATGCTCGTTGGTTGGCCAATGTGACTCGATTAAGCTTCCCAATTGGTTTGAATGATCAATTGGATCAAGTTGGGCCTTTTCTTCGCCAACACGCCATTCGCTTGAATGTGTTGCAAATTAAATTCTGTGGCGTAAGTCTCTCCTGTGCACTAATTTACCATCTCATTTATTGTCCCATTTCTACAGACTGCTCGCATTACGTCCACTCTATTTGATCATCTCGGCAAGTTGACTCGATTGCAGAAGATTGCACTCGGGCCGGTGACATTTGAAGTGCTCAAACAAGCAGCAAATGCTATCGAACTCAACCAGTTCACACCACTTTCTACTATTACCCATTGCAGCCTTGTAATAGTTGATTTCGAATTCTGCTCGGTCACTGTTGACCAGTTCACTCGTGTCCTTCTGGTCATCTTTCCGCGTGTGTTCAAATGGAAGTTTGCTTTTGTTCCCATGGTAAACGCCTCGTTTCTAACTGAACTCAAACAAAACTCTGAGATTGAGATTATCGAGAATACTCTTGATGAGTTCTTTGAATTGCTCAATGTTAATTACTTTTGATTAATGTTACACACAAGACGGATTCAATATATACACTATCTATATGATATTTCACTTTGTCGTCACTTTATTTTCCGTGATGCCAGCGCAAATAACACTTTTTCACATTTGATATCACACACAGATTTGATTGATGTACGTAGCCACACAACATTATCGTTCTTATTATATCAATAAACTTTCGATTTGAAATCTATTTCATGTATTACTACTACTTGCAGAGAAATGTTTAAAATGTTTTGGAATTTGTAAAAGAATTTGGAAACAAACTACATAAATAATACATTGAGCAAACTTTTATAACAATCAATTAAGACATGGAAAACCCAATTGAACCAAAAAAGATTTGAGTGACATTTTAGTTGCATTTCGCTGGAAGTCAAATTCCAATTTGATCATACGAATAGGTGAATATCGACGAAATGTCAGTCAACTTGATACCATTGGTGAGATTTAGTACATTTTTATTAGTAAACTTGAACTTGAAATACCACAAATGTTTGGGACTAAAGATTTGTGAAAATGTTTAAGCATTTTGGGCATTGGTCGAGGCAAATATGTCAACTGAGACTTGATCATTGAGTCCGTTCGGGTGTCTCAAAGCCAATACATTGATCATATTCACCGAAATCAATTTCCCTTGCAATGTGCTTCAATTTACCACATAAATAAAACAATTTTTGACTTCACTTCTCAACTTTCCCAATACTTGAGTGCACTTAGAAATCAGTTTCATTTACACATGACTCTGATCAATTGATCTTAATAATTAGATTCTTCTGCAAATTGAAATCATTTGGCAGAAAGGCAATTGTTACTAAGTGTTGTGTGTTTGTGATTTTCAATTCATTATTTGACTCATTTATTTGTACAGTTACCGCCGAAACCATAGAACACTTGACTCAATTGACACATCTAACCGAAATACGATTTGATTCGGTTGTGATTGACTGGCCAACCTTCTCAATGTCGCAATCAACAATCTTCGCCCACTGCACAACATTCGAGTTTTGTCTTTGGTCGATTTCACTTTCATGTCAGCAAATTATGATGGTGCCCGAGTTGGTTGTGTTCTCTCAGCCATCATTTCCAATGTGGCCAAATTGATCATCAAAAGCCAGTTTTATAAAATGCTTGGTTATTCACTCGAAACTTTTTGCCAATTTGCGTTCATTCGATTTTGGTTTTGACGATCTGATTCAATCGTTTGATGAACTTACATTGTAAGATGAATTAATTGAGTACACAAATATAATTATCCATTTACTGATCGTTGTATATCTTTGACAAATAAATCTTTTCTGTACTGAAGCTCACTTTGAATTTACTTTTTTTGCCTAAACTATTGACTATTATAGCTTTTAACTAGATTTATTTTGGATACAAAATTAATAAATAATTCTCATAAATTTAAGAATATAAAATTATTCAAGTACATGAATATGAAGAGTAAAATTATAAATTCCAGCTTCGGAAATTAATGTTTTATGGACTTTTTTGCTTGTTGACTTTGGAAAAGAAATGGTTTGATGCTTTATAAATGGTTATTAAATTTGTGCTTATATTTTAATTTTACAAACACTTTAAATTAAGTTTAATCCTTTGAACTTGAATCTCTTGAAACAGAATCCATTTGCAAATTTGCACTAATTAGTCCATGTCTCGATTGTATCAAACCATTTATCGAATGTCCCAAATGTTCAAAAACCAAATTACAAATCAACAAATAAATATCATTATTCGTGAATCATGAAACAGTTATTGATTTTGTAAATTCTTTTGACAATGAAATATGGATATGACTTTTGAAATACAGAGTAACGTCGTATATGAATGTTCTTGAGTGAATGTATTTTTGTGTTGATTGTTTGTTGTGTGCCGCACAGACAGCCGTTATGTTTAGCTCGCTGTAACACCGAGCGATGATTTGCATGTGCTCTCTGTCATTTGTCCAACACCAAACACAAAGTGTCTCCTTTCTTTCTGTTTGTTCTACTCGTCATTTGTCTCATCTCTCCCCACAATGTCAAATGAAAACGAGTTCGTTGAATCTCTGAATCGACTCGAAACTCTAATTGACTCGAACCAGCAAGACCTGAAGCGTGATGTTGTATCACTAATAGACCTACGATTTAGTTCGTTGAAGGAAGAGGTCACCAAATTAAAGTCTCAATTCATCAATGTTCTTGATATGTTGGTTGAACATGACGAAGAAAATCGACGTGATTTGTGTGAATTGTCAAATCGAATTCGTGCACTAGAAATATCAAGAGAACATTCAAACGACCACAAGTCTACATCAACGCACGATTTGGACTCATCAGAAGTGAGTGTTAATGTAGAACCAATTGGCTTTCAGAATTTGTGCGTCTCGTTTCTTCATTTTGCCGAAACCCAGAAACCGAAGACTGTTCCAACGAACAATCTAGATGGAAATGAACTTCGTAGTGAAGAACTAGTGAACAGCCGCGATATAACTGTTCTTTCTACAGCGAATGATGCTAATCTCAACAAATCCACGAGTGCAAACGAACAAATCAACGTCGATACTGCCAATCAGTCCTCAATTTCCATTACCATTGACACTGAACACGATCAATCGAAGAATGAAACTTCGATGCAAATGTCAAATGAGACAACTTCAAATGCAAACAAAATCGATATACCTGAAGTTGGACAAAAAGAAGAAGACAATAACAATAATAATGGATCTGTGAATAAGTCTAATGGAACGAGCCAAGGTTATGAGAATGACCAATCGATTGTCCAACAAGTGGACCAAGATTATCATGAGCCGAGTGAAGCCAACATGAAAATCGATGTTCCTGAAATGGACGCCAATCCGAACCAGGATTGTGACACTGATTTGTCTCATCTCCTTATGTTTCCTACTCGTACATCGGACATTAGCATGCCATTACAGCGAATGAGACCAATCAAGCAGAAAACGGAGATCAACAAAAGAGAAATTGACAATCTCCCCAATCAATGTTTGAAGACTATTCTCAGCAAGCTCACCTGGTCCCAGTTGATTCACCTTCGAGTGGTGTGCAAACGATGGCGAGCTGTGGTCCACTCGATGGGCGAAGAGAAGAAATTGTTGATTGTCAACTATTTGGGCGAACAAACCAAACTGAAAGGATCATTCTTTGGTGCACTCGATTTGCACAATAGTGCACGCGTCTACTTGAAATGGCCAAACGTCTCAACTTCAGAATTGCGCCCCATTCCACTCGTTGTTGGTCTGTTTCCTTCTGTCGATCAATTTGTACTCAATTTTGAGGACAAATATCCGATTGACATTTTTCTCGAGTCGAATCTCTACTTGTTGCCTTCAAAAATCACCTCTCTTTTGCTCTCACTTAATGATTCTTACGAAATCCCAACCGAATCCCATCATCGCCTTGCCATTCACATCAATCAACTCACCTCTTTGAAACAACTTGAACTCTGCGGAGAATTTGCCACTTTGTTACCATTGATTGGGCCCACCCTTCACCGAGTAGAGCACTTCTCATACAGCACTTCTTATGTCGAGGCTATTGAATTGAGTGAAATAGTGCGAAATGTTGGCCAAAACTGTACTCGATTCGCGCTTAATGCTAAAGCTCTACCTTATAGCAATATTCTTTCTACCATGAATCGTAACTGGCTCAATCAACTCACTCATCTGCAGTTGAGGTCGAATATTGTCACATTCGATCAACTTGCACAATTTCTCTCTGAGAATGTCACCTCCTTGCAAGTGTTTCGTTTTGAAGCTATTAGTAGTACAAATACTGTTGATAAAGTTCGCGTAAGTCAAGATAATAATATAGTACTGAATGTGATTAATATTTTTATAATTATTTTAGATTAATTTGCCCACCATAACAAGCCAAGCCATGAATGATCTTTCCCGGCTAGTTCATCTGGTTGAACTTGAGTTGAAATGCGTCTTTTTGGATTACATTCACATCAACGTTGGTCCACTTGTCAATGTTCGCACTTGCTCACTTTGTGTGGATTTGCACTATCTCACCAGTGATCGGTTCACTCGAATTCTTTCTACCATTTTCCCCAATGTCCAACATTTAGACATAACCCTTATGCGCAGATGTGGACTTGATTGGTATCCTGGTTTCTCAGATTTTGGACAATATTTGGATCGTTTCACAGCTTTGCGCACTCACAAGTTTGTTCTGGAAGAACATTTTTATAACTAATTGAACAAATAATAATGCTCAATTTCATTTTCAATCATAATTTTCTATTACTAGGCTATTAGTATCTCTATTAACACAATAATTTTTATTATATTTGAAAGAACAATTTAATTCATATTAGCCTAATTATAATTTTACTTGATTCGAGTTTTTGTCGTCATTCTCAACAAGCTCAATGTAGCAAGTTGGATTTGCAGTATCTGTCATTAAAACTTTTGCTGTCAAAGTGACAAGTCAGATCGATTGAAAGTTTGGTTATAGGTTTGTTGGTTTGAATTCAATATCAAAGTTAACTTTTGATGAACAACGAATGAAGAAAAGATTCAATTAAAAATCACTTAAACAGAAAGTCAAGGAAATCGAATTCGAAACTCTATCTCCAAAGTCATATATTGTCAGCATTTGCTTTGTTCTAATTGTTATCGTTGCCACTTTGCAAACTAGTTCACTCTACTTTGTTGTGTCACCAAGTCGACAAGTCTCGTCTAGCCCCGATGAATGTGATTGTGATTGTCGTGATGGTTATTGCTGTGGTAGCACTGTCAAGCACTCACGTGTACAGCACCATCACCCGTGAGGTAAGTCCTGATCAACACTTTTAGCATATCTGACTCTGTTTTCCACAGAAACTATGTGACCAAATCCGATTGAACCAACGGAAAATCCTGACAATGGGCACCCGAGGCACATCTCTACACGACGCACACTTTTACATCCTCGCAGAAGGTGGCTACATGTTCAAGTTACCGCTGGCGAATCTACATGTGGACACAAAGAAGAAGACCACCTCCATCACCATTGACAGAGACTACATTCGGGCGGACACTCTGTTCGGCGTAGATCAAGATGAGTTCAAGAGTGATAGTAAATTTTTCCTCATCTCCGACAAGAATCGAAACATGTTCGTGGGTCGAATGTTTCTGTGTCATGAACACAAAGATATAGGCGCCATCCGACTGTACGACCTCAATGGGCTTCAGTCTGGACCGATACATCCACAACACGTGTCACTGGATGTGTACAATCGACTTCATGTTATTGCAAGCCTTGGACTGGATTCGGACATTTCGTATGCCTTTCGAATGGACCATTCAAAACTTGATCGATTGTATACTTTCAAGGCGGTAGATATTCGTGGCCTCAATATGAAGTTAGTGTATTTTTATTTTCGGTTAGATTATATTTTAATAATGCTTTTTTATTATTTATTAGACAAGGGTCGGCAAAGATTTCTAATAGAATGATGGACTTTTCGAGCAATACACAAATTGTCGCTGTATTCTATCTAGAGGAGTCAAACAAGAATGGTGGCTATTACTGCTTCCTGGACAGTGCAGGACTGGTCACCGTGACTCGAAGGCAAAATGCTCAGGACTATGAACAGTTGCCGTCCAAACCGATAGAATCTTTGTACAGCGACCGATTCGAAGTGACTCTGAGCAGCTTCATTTTGTGTTACCCTAAAGTAGAAGCTATAGAAGAAGCGTCAACAAAAGTACTACCCAAGCAGACGACGTCAAACGAAACATTCGAAACTGATGATGACCCCGAAACTGAAGAAACCGGTATTTCCAATTGGACAATTGCTCTGGTAGTGGGCATTGTGGCATTGATCGTGCTGGCCATCATCTGCTACTGCACCCACTTGACCATTGAGAGAGCAAAGGCCAAGCGACGTGGTCGAAAGGTGAGAAACATTTTGAGTTTCCGAAAGAAACGAAAACCTGAACCCGACTCAGACGAACAACACTCACTGGCCAGCAAAGTGTCGAGCGCTTGGGGCTCTGTCCAAAGCAAGATCACCAGTTTGCTCGGTGGACACAAGAAAAAGCAAGCAAAAGTGGTGGCCAAGGGAAGAAAGGGCAAAAGAGAGAAAAAGGAAAGTGGCGCTTAAGTCAAAGTCATCCAAACCTGCTGCTTCGTAGTAATCTTATTTGATGTTATCAATAAAATGTCATTTTGAAAAAAATTGTTTTGCGTTGCCTCTGTTCTCGCCAAAATTAATAATGTGTTAATAATAATTAATAACCAATAATAATTAATATGTTGTCGGTTAAAATGCACTCATCGGAGACCACATTTTCCCATCGTATATCGCGGGTCATCCACATATGAAGACAAAATCCAGTCCTGAATGTAATTGTACTTTGTAACATCTTCTATGAGCACTGCTTTTTGAGCAGGCCACTGTCAACGTGAAGGCATGCTTTGTGGTGTGTGTGTTCCGTTTCCTTTTATGTGTTGAGCGTGTGCTTGTACGCTGAGTTAGGTCTGCTCACTTGAGCTAACATTTTAGAAGAAAGGCAACTATTTCTTGTAACTATCAACACTAATATTTCTGAAATGGACTCACGTCCGAATCAGGATCGTAACGACATTGGCATACTTCGACGGAGACGAACCAACCTGGCGATTAATCATTTGCCTGACAAGTTTTTGATTATGATTCTCAACAAGCTCACCTGGTCCCAGTTGGCTCACCTTCGAGTGGTGTGCAAACGATGGCGAGATGTGATCCACTCGATGGGCGAAGAGAAGAAGCTGTTGATTTTCAATTATAATCGTTATTTTTGGCTTGAACAAACCAAATTGGAGCGCTCATTCTTTGGTGCACTCGATTTTGGCAATTGTGCACATGTCAACTTGAGAAACATCTCTCCTACTTCAAGCTTTGGAGCACTTATTGGATCAATTTGTGTTCAAATTTGACCACAAATATCCGATTGACATTTTGTTCAAGTTGGATTTCTACTTGTTGTCACCGAATCACCTCTCTGTCGCTTAGTTTTGATTCTGATTGTGATCTCTCGAGCGAATCTTATCGCATTGGTAATCGCATAAATTTTTTCAACTCATTAAAACACCTCTAACTCTGCGGAAAGTTTGCCACCACTTTGTTGCCACTGATTGGGCCAACCCTTCGCCGAATAAAGCACTTCTCATGCAGCACTTTTGACCACACTAATGAAATGACTACTGAATTGACTCAATTAGTCCGTAAATTTGGCCGAAACTGTACTCGATTCGTACTTGACGTTCCACATCTGCCGTATGCTAACATTTCTCAATGGCGCACTTTGAATCGTGCCTGGCTGGCTCGACTCACTCATCTACATGTACTGCGCAGTTGAGGGCGAACGTTGCACAATTCAACAAACTTGCACAATTTTTCTCGGTGAATGATGCTTCCTTGCAAGTGTTTCGTTTTGAAGGCAATGATTTTACTATTAAGGGTAATGTAAGTTTAAATTATTAAAATCAAAAGGCTCTAACTAACTTGTAAAATTGGAATTGTATCATGTATATGATTATTTTAGCATCACCATATTGTGCTAACAAACAAAGCTATGAATGATCTCTCTCGACTTGTTCATCTGGTTGAGCTCGTGCTGGATGGATTCTATCTTGAAATGACTCAACCCTATGGAACCAACGGCACGGACACTCGGCGAGTCTCTCGTCCACTTGTCAATGTTCGCACTTGCACTCTTCGTGTCAAAGTCAACAATGATCTCACCTGCGATGCATTCTCTCGAATTCTTTCGGCTATTTTCCCCAATGTCGAACATTTGGACATTACCATTTTGAATAGAAGTGTATGGCGCTTTCGAGAATATTTGGATCGTTTCCCATCTCTGCATACTTACAACTTTGATGACTAACTAACATATCATTATGTAATTATTAATTAATGTTCAATGTCATGTTTGAATCATACATTTTACTGTGAGAACCAAGCGAAAAGCTGCATCTAATGGAAAGAAACCTAGTCCAAATTTAAAGACAAGTCACCTAAATCTAGTACATCTGTTTATTTCAACACCATAGTAAAAGATGTCCAAATGTTTTATTATTACTTACTGTCAAATTGATTCTGTACTGTTCAATCTGGTTTTTATTTGTCAAAAAAATCATCCATTGATAATTCATTTTTTGTTTTTAAATCAATGTTGCATAATAAAAGGTACAATTTATCTTATTGGGCTTTTATTTACTGAGCTTTTACTGAGCATTTACTGAGCTTTTATTCTTTTTTAGCGAGACTCTTTTAGAGTCTGAACTTATTTAAGGTTATTTTTATCGTAATTTGTTTTGTTCTGGTTTTGAGTTTGTCTTCTTTATATAAAAGGTGTTTGCAACTTTAAATTACATTTCAGAGAAGTAAAATGTAGTTATCGCAAATTTTCTTTTTCTTTTTTTAGGGTTTTTACTCCTAATCGAGTCAAACTTGCATTTTGTCTATTTTGCCTAATATTGTAATATTCGTCTATCACAAATCCGAATTTAAAAATGAGTTCAAATCCTTATTCTAGCCTTTCCCCATTTCCCAATAGCGTTCAAAACAGAAAGCATTATAATTTTATAGAATGTGTTTTTTTGAATCCTACAAAGTTGTCTTTGTTGTACGAATTGAAAGATCAATACATGACATTTGCGATAACTCACGATTTCACATACTTCCGCCAATTTTGACTTCAGATTCAGATTTAGCTGTTAATAATCTAACAGAAAACTTATCCAAAAGATTCTGATCTTTTTATTAGCGAAACTGTAAGTACACTGTGTGTTTGCTCAACTGTCCTTAATCAACTTCATTTTACTTTGAATCTAATTAAAAACAACAGAATCAACACTTTTTTATGGTGAAAATTGAAACAAAATTTTAAACAGAGTGTGAATATTCAAACAAATAGATCAATTTAAAAGGTTTCAATTATAATTTTAAAATTTCAACAATCTGAATTATCTAAATTTATAATTTGCTTTTGTTGCATTCATTGTCATTCTTTGATAAACCTTAACACATTGAGCATTTACAGGTTTGAGAATAAAGGGAATCATCTTAAGAGACGTCATTCGTTGGTTCAGGATATTGCTCTTCAAATTCAAAAGGTCACAAAAAACAAAGTTCTGTTCATTTAATTTTAAGTTGATTAATAATCATTTCTTAATTCAGGCATTCGAACACATTGAGACTTATTTTTAAATTCAAGATACAAGTTTGATTTGTTTGATTTTTGAAGGATATTATGACATTTTTGGTTGCTTACTTTCTTAAAAGGTTTCATTTATTACAATTTGCTATGGATTGTTGGCCTTTCCTTTATATCTTTGTGTGCAGTTTTTAATCTTTTACAATACAACATAGATACAAATGTCATTTCTCACATATCTTACACACACCTTCAGTAAATACCTGATTCTTTTAAACCCCAATTGTAAAATTTTCCCATTTCAATCTCAATCTCGTGATCCACTTCTCAACTAAACTCAATAATCTCAAACGAAACTTGAACTTTGATTTCTAAGTATATCATCAAACATGTTCAACATTCAATTTGCATTAACGTCATTTACGAGCGTGGATTTCCAAATGTCAATATTCAAGTATTCTGGATAATATCAATTCTTTAAAATATTTTTGTGCGTTTTGAAATATTAAAATTTTCTTTTAAAAAATTTCAAGAACCAGGTGTACAACTTCTAAAAGGTATATAAATAAAATTTAATAAATGAATAATTTAAATATATGAGTCAAGTATAATTTTTATATTTTTAGTTTTTGGTTGATTTGTAATTTTGTTTTAAATCATAGTTATTGTTAGAAACAAATAGAAAATGTTACAAAACCTTTGTTTTTGGTTCAATGCACATTTCACGTTTCATTCAGATTTTTTAAATATTTATACAATTTTAATTGAGCAAAAAACATTGAATTGTTATCCTTGTATAAGACGTCTAATTTAATAGGTACAATAAGAAATGACTAGTTTCAGAAGCAGCAGGCGTTATGAAGCCCTCTTGCTTTCTTATTTTTTAAAGATAAATTGACTTTATAAATAGAAATTATAAACTTTCTTATTCCTAAACGCGTGATCATGTTCTCTACTGGAAAATTGTATTGCCTTCTCAAAGGTATATATTCGAATATTTAATTATTTTTGTATAATTTTTGTCTGTTAAAATATTATTTTCCATGCTTTTATTTGACATTTTCATAGTTTGCTTGGTCAACACTTGATAATAATAAAGGTGTCCAATTGTTTTATTATAAATTATTGGATTAAGCTATAAAACTTTCAATTGAAATGAGATGATTGCGTTTTTAATATTGAAATATCATAATTTTAAAATTGTATTTGAAATTATAAGGTTAATTGTACTTTTTATTCTTCATTTACAAGGTACACCATTAAAGTTTATCAACTCAAATTCTAAAAAAACTTTCAAAAATAAGTTATCAAATCAGTGTTGCCCAATTGTTAATGTTTATTTCGTGAGTATGTTCTTGTCGAACAATGATTCCTTACTGTTTGATCTGGTTTAACGTTACCAATAAAATTGGCAATTTCTTATTTGTATTTATTGTCGATTGACATTTTTGAAATTAATAGCACCACAAAAGTTAATTAACTCGATTGAATTGTAATTCTAGATACAAAGGTTGATTTATATTCAAAATCTGTCACTGAATTTGTTTGAACAGTTGCGTGAATTGTCGAAAACATTGTCGATTGATTAAAGGTACAATTTATCATCTTGTGGTGCATTGTTTTGTTTTATGTCGAGTTTCGAAATAATTTAGATCCCGCTTTGGAATCAAATATGGATTGTTATGAAATGAAATAAACTAAAAAAAAGTTTTGTAACTGAAGTATGGAATTTTAAAAGTTTCTCACTATTTACGAGTATATTATTAAATTCTTTCAGTCGACATTTTTTTAATTTTTAAAATTTATTTTAGAGTATATGGAATTTATAGCCATTGTGTCAATCAATTAGTTAAAAGGTAATGCAAATTAAATCCTTTTGTTTAGTATTATTTTGTGTAAAATTCGATAGTAGTTTGTACAAAATTTAGACAGGTAAATTTCTTGTTTTTTCTTAATGGTATTATTTCAAATTTCAAAATCACACTAATGAATTAAAATTATAATCATTCTATAGAATTATGATGCTTTATTTGTGTTGCTATGATAAAGGTTGAATAAATAATTTCGGATTAACATTTGAATAGATAGTTCGCATAGATTAAGACGATTCGTAAATTGGAATTAACAAAAAGTGATGTCTTTCTTAAATGAATTCGAATTTGGAATAAAAATTTATTTAAATTAGTTATTCTGGAAGTACTTACTAAATATGACAAAAAATTGCAAATACAATTTTATGTTGATTCAATAAACATTTTAATATTATATTGAAGTAATATTGAAATTTATTGTTTATTTTAACATTTTTGTCCAAATTTTAAATTTCTTACTTCTTGAGTGAGTGTCTTTTAAAAGGTATGTTTATCATAATTTATGTTAAGATTTATTTTTGCTAAAGCCAGAGCTGATGTGTTGCCGTGAAAACTACCTCTGTTGCTCAATTCAATGAGATGATATAGTTTTTGTAGAATACATTTTTCATCCACAAGAAATTAACCAATTTTATTCACGATAGCTCAAATGAAATGTAAAGTCAACATTTATAATTTTGTTTACTCGAAAATCGTAATAATTTAAAAGTTTAAACTTTTTTAAGTTTTTTCCCATTCTGATCTTGTGAAGTCCGAATGGGAAGTGTTCCTGCAACACTACTCCATCTCAAAACGTTTGTCCACCGTTGATGATGCTCTTTTCCAAAAGGTGTACGATTGCAAGGCCGAGATGGAGAAATGCAAAGCTGAGCTCAACATTGAAGGCGACACATCTCGGATTATGCGAATTAATCTACGGTTAAGGGAGTCTGATGAATGGAAGAAGAAGCGCAGCCACGGGATAGGTGTCAAGCACTTTGAAGTCTTTCCTAAAGCCAATCAATTTATGGTCAACAAGAAAAGTCTTTCAGACTCAGAATGGACCGAAGCAATCAAGCTCAACGTCGGCTACGCCAACCTGAAGACCGTCTTTGGAACTCGCAGTTACAGCTCACAAAATAGCCTTTGTCGCAGATGCAACAAAGAGAACGAAACCCTACCCCATGTACTGGGAAGTTGTGAATGGAACAGCAAGAGACGAACCGCACGGCATCACGCCCTCAAGCACGAAATCGCCGACATGTTGACCGAGAAAGGATTCACCTGTGTTGATGAGGTGTTCTGTAAAGATGGTGATAATTCGAGACGATTTGCTGACATAGTTGCCTTCGAGAAGAACACCAACAAGGCCTACATCATTGACCCCACCATTCGATTCGAGACCAACGAGGACGTTGGTGCACTGGCCGACGAGGAAAAGAAGAAAATTTATGAAAGCTGTGTGCCGTCTTTGAAGCTCCGTTATCAACACTTCGGAGTACGTGAATATGAAGTCATTGGACTCTGGTTTGGAGCCAGAGGTGCCGTGAGCAAGGAAATGGTTGAGTTCTTCAACCGATTCAAGCTCGACAAGAAACGTTTGCCTGATCTTGCAGAAATGGTCTTGGCAGACTCTATTCAAATTTTGCGTAGTCACATTTACTCACAAGAATAGACTTTTATATGTGATCAAACACTACTCGTTTATACCATAATGTTCTCATAGTTTTAAATCTATTATATTTTTTGCATAATCTTTATTCTGTAACCCACTTGTTTGTATTTTGTGTGCAATTGTCCTTATGGATTGATTAGTATGCTGTGTCTCATGGCAACCCATCGCAGGTGGGCAGCACCGCTCTATTTTTAATAAAGTTGTTTTCTTCTTCTTCTCGTGATGCTGTTTTCAAATCACTTCAATCGACACTTGAACTTTAAACACTCATACTGTATACAGTTAAAATTTTGCCAGTATCCCCAACGTGTTTTGCAATCTACTAAACGGTAAATTAACATTTAAATCTATGACTCTATATATTTATAAATTTATTGCTAAGTTATCAAGATGTCTAGTATTATATTGAACAAAACGGTTAAACTTATCTAAATGTTGACTCACTTTCCGACTTTTCTACATAATATTTACGACTCTCTTTTGTCTTTCAGAATTACATAATCAAGTGATTTGTGTTTGATCAAAACTGTGTTGGATACTTAGTTGTGAAATATAGCAATTGAACAAACAAGTTCGTTGTGTTAGAATTTACTTTAATTTACGTTCGTGTGTGTGTGTGTGTGTGTGTGTGTGTGTGTGTGTGTGTGTGTATGTGTGTGTGTGTATGTGTGTGTGTGTATGTGTGTGTGTGTGTGTGTGTGTGTGTGTGTGTGTGTGTGTGTGTGTGTGTGTTTAAAATTAAGTTTTGTAATTTCTTTAGATGATTTTGATGATTTAAGATGATGGTTAGTGACAATTGACAAAGGGATTAATTAAATGGTTAATAAAAAATGAACAAATAAATTAAACTTCAATTTGGGCATTGATCTCTGCGTTATGTGTAACTTAATAATCATCAAATAATGTCGGTAACATTCCAGTAAAATTAGTACCTGCACCTGTGATGGCTATTAATGGCTTTCCTGTGAAATTGTACGAAAATTTTAATGACCAATGGATCGGGCCACTGTCTACACTGCAACAACTGTCTGAACTGCGCCTCCATAATTTTGAGCTTCTTTGTGGTGCCGACTCGTCATTGCCACTTGTCAAGAAATTGACATTGTGCCGACAGGATCTTATTCCGTGGTCCAATTCCAGCCAATTCCATGCAGATCGATTCTGTCGTGCGGTGGCGACTAAATTTCCCAATTTGGAAGTACTGGTTATGGTGTGTTGACCTTTTCGTGGAGATGAGAATGAGAAGACCAGAGCTCAAGAAGTGGAGCAACAAGTTCGCCGGTACTTGAATCACTTTGTCCATTTGCGTTCAACTACTCGACTTTACTGTTCCTGAATGGCGATAGATTCTGTTCTGATGATTTATGATTGTGTTACATAGAATTACAACATGAACATTACATACATTACAGTACACATCACTTATTATGTGAATTACTTTTACTAATTACTTACTTTCCAGTTATAGTAAATACTATTTATACTTTTACTTTGGTACTAAGTTCTGAAAATCCTAGAAAATCCGAAATTACCTCACATTGTGTGCATGAATTTACTGGTCAAATATAAAATTTTTCATTTTTAATAGCTTTTCAAATCTCGATTTGTATGTTTTGAAAATCAAATGTCAATTTAGTGTGTTTTTGCATACTAAAATAACAAATCAATTCGAGAAACATTAACAATTCTCCGGATCATGAACAAACAGATCAAATAGGTCACCCTCATATTTGTTGTTATTATTAATCATAATAATGAAAGTTTTATACTTGTGATTTTGTACATGCATTCAAATTCATGTACACTTTTCTAAACACAATTTTTTGATTAAGATAAATAGATATTTTAATATGATTTTTAAATTATAATATCGTTTAATTGTTGTTTTTAAATTAAAAAATTTTGTAAAAATAACTACAATGGAAAATTCGCCTAGCATAACAAACAAACAAAGGTTGTAAAGATTTTTTGAATTTCCAAAATATTTGCATTTTGTATTTGTACAGAAATAATATTTCATAAAGCATAAAATAAATATTTATTGTATATTTATAGTATATACTACCATCCTATCTAGTAGTAGATAGTATTGCTTATTTGAATCGACGAGATGACTTGGAAAGATTTGAAATTATTGTTGGTCAGATACGTGCTGTCAACAGTTTGTTTATTTGTTTCAAACTTGATTCTTCTTTCGAACCCGAAATTTGCCAAAAATTTTACTTCAAATTTCAACAATTTATGACTGACGATTTTGTTAAGAGTTCGGTGTCCGGTGCTTACAAACTTATTGAACTACTCGTCCACTTAGAAAAGGAAATTGAAGTGAATAAGTGCCCTCGGTGTGGTGCGAAACACAATCGAGCTAGTTGCACCTCCACTTCCTTTGGTGGCAAACCTAAGGGACAAACTTTGACTGTTGAAGATGGTGATGATGCGTCAGATTCCGATTCTGGTTCCTCCGGTCGTTCGTTTTCAAATTTGTTTGCAGATAAACAGGTTTTGTCGACATTTAAAGTTCATATGGTTAATTTCACTCCCAAGAAGATGGTTACAATAGAAATCGAGATTTTCAAAATCCTCTTGATAGGTCTGATAGATACTGGTGTAAATGTAAATTTGTTTCCTTGTGCGATTGGGTTATGAATTATTACGCCCTGTGAACACAAACTGAAGGCTTCAAACGGAGAATTTTATGCCAAAGCTAAAATACTTGTTCCGGTAAAATTAGGACGTTTTGAAAAATACGTTGAATTTTTGCTAAGTGACCAATGTAATGAGATCATCCTTGGTCTTGAAGTGTTCGTTGAATTCCTACTTTGCCTTGACTGCCGTTTAAATTTCAGTTGTGCAACAACGGAAGAGATTACTATGCTCTACCAAAACCCGGACCTGGAAATACAGAAACAGAACCATCGACTTTGAAAAAGAAACGTGTTTTAATGACTAAACGTGATGGTAAATTGGAACAGTCTCACATCAATAAAGGAAAGACAGAAACTCGACCTTCTTTTATTGATGTGAAACTGTTCCAATTTACCATCACGTTTAGTCATTAAAACACGTTTCTTTTTCGAAGTCGATGGTTCTGTTTCTGTATTTCCAGGTCCGGGTTTTGGTAGAGGACAGAAACTCGACCTTAATCAGTTTCAATATTATCTCGGTTATTTGTTGGTTTGATTACTTTTTTCTCCTTTTTGGTGTATGCTCAACTCAAGCGCCTTTGGAGACTATTAATTTCATATTATGGCAAAATACTTCCAGTTCCTTACTAGACCACGCGAGAACATGATGTTTTGATGAAAACTTTTAACTCTTCCCCGGACTTAAGAGGACTTGGAAGGGTTTAAAATGATGAAGATGAAGTGGTTTAACTGTGATTTGATCACTCAATATTTCACAGAAAAAATATGTAAAGCAGAAAGACGAAAGAGTGGACGATCCAAGGGGTTAAAATCGGGCAGGTTATTTTCGTTGCCGTCTTGTTAGTATCGTAAGATATAAGATATGATACGATTTAACCAAAGAGCCAATAATAATTTTAAAAGAAGAAGATTGGCCCAAAGAGACGGATGACCAGACTTTCGTTTAGTTGCTTTTATTCTTTAAGTGGTTAATATGATGCAGACTGGAGTGAAATTGGGGAGAATAGGTGGATTAAGAAGAATCACAATAAAACATAAGAATATTGAAGGTAACGTGTAGTGTTACAATATGGTGTAATGAATCATGATGACTGTTGATCTCTTGATGTCATGATATGATGATTGAATGAATGTTGAGTGAGTGTTTAAATATGTTTTAAATGAGGAAAACTTGTGAAGTAATACAATAAAGTGTGAAGTGGGTGAGTGATGTTAGGAGATAGAAAGGATTGTGCTCGATAGATTTATCGATGCAATCATAGGATAATTGGTAAAATTGACGCACAAATATTGAATAATTCACTAAAATAACAAACAACTGAAGAGGAAAATGCGTTAACTTAAAGGGAAAAGCACATTCTCAAAAACAATAGGTACTATTGTACCCAAATTACTACTAACTTACAAGGAAATTTAGAGGAATTCTAGGAATTTCAATAATTTAATTAATTTAATTTTTAAACCTAAAATATTTTTAGTGTTCTAAACATTAGAACACAACATATACAAATTATAAAGTTCAGACTTGTGATTGTCATTGATTGTCTGTTGTTAAATAATATTAAATTGACTAATAAATTCATTGTTCTTTTTGAGCAGAGCGTATCTAAACGGTCATTCTATACAATACACTAAAATTCTTTAATAGAAAAGTAGACAAAGTCCTCAAAGAATTCTTCCAAGTTGAATAATAATTAAAGAAAAGAAAGAAAAGAAAAGTAATACATTTTAGAATCTCATACCAAATTATGATTTATGCTTCAAGAATATAACGTGGAAGTTTTTAGATTGTCAATAGTAAATCAAAAATGTTATCAAAGTAGCCTTTCCAACTCAGTCCAAATGGTTTTTATAATAAAATAAATCTCTAAAAAAGAATCTTTGTTCCAAATTGTCTTTGTGTAACTGTAAATTGTTCATTGAACAACAGTGAAATGCAGTTTTGTGCACCCTTAATCATATTTTCATTTACTTTGTGTCACATTTACTCGGGACAAACTTAAACTTATTTAGTCTAATCACAAATCGTAACAATTTTAGAAGTACATTCAAATGCCAATAATAGACTTTTCCCATTTCCCAATCACTCGTGATCCTGTTCTCAATAAACTCAATTGCCACAATCACCACTTGTAACATGAATGCACTTTAAACACCCATGCATGCACAGTTATATCATATCATAACATTCAACATCACAGTGAAACATTCGATTGAATGTCATCATCAACTACAGTGGGGGGATTTTCCTGTGTCAAATATATTTTGGCAAAACATTCAAACATCATGATTATGCACAACATTTGAATCGTATTCAGTTATTCGAGTTTTAGTTCTACCGAGTTTGGTTATTCTTGTGCGCCTTTCTTTTTCAAACTTTCAATTTACGTGTTTTAATTTTAAATGTTTGTAATTCGGAATTACCGGTTTCTCTTCTTGATTGATAATATTGAAAAATCACAATTTTAAAAATTGTATTTTGAAATTAAAAGGTTAATTGTTCTTGATATTCTTCTTTTACAAGGTACACAATTAAAGTTTATCAAATCAAATGTTTAAAAAACATTCAAAAATAAGTTATCAAATCAAAGTGTTACGCTTAATGTTTATTTTGTATTTCGTAATTTTGTTATTGTCGAATAATAATTCTGTACTGTTTGATCATGTTTAACATTTTCAGTAAAATTGGCAATTTCTTATTTGTGTTTATTGTTTATTGGCATTTTCGAAATTAATAACAGCACAAAGGATAACTAACTTGATAGAAAAATCATTATAGATACAAAGGTTCATTTATATTTAAAATTATTAACTGAACTCATAATTTGTCTAGGCGGTTGTGTGAATGTCAACATTGTCGATTTATAAAAAGTATAATTTATCATCTTGTGGTGCATTGTTTTGTTTTATGTCGAGTTTCGAAATAATTTAGATTCCGCTTTAGAATCAAATATCGATTGTTATAAAATGAAATAAACTAAAAAAAGCTTGTAACTGAAGAATGGGGTCTTAAAAGGTTTCTCACTATTTATATTATTAAATTCTCAAACACCAAAATATAAATTAAAATTCAAGTATTTGAATGTGAATAATATAATTAAGAATTATAGGCTTGAAAATTCATGTTTTCGGTTGTCAATTTAAAAAGATAAAACTGTTTAGGTTTAGAATGGTAATAAATTGTGTTTTAATTTTATAAAGAATAATTTTAAAGGTAAATAACTATTCCCATTGTCAAACAATGCTGTGAAACGGTCGTCTTTTTCTATAAACAGGTCCGAGTTTTTACCTTTGATTCAGTTATTAATCTGGACAGCTAATTTTGATTACAAATCACAAATTGAAATGAATTTAAAAGTGTGTTTCATCCCAATCGTGAACTTTTTCCATTCGAATCTAAATTTCACTCTTCATGATGTGTTGCCGTGAAAACAACCTCTGTTGTTCAATGAGATGAGATGATATAGTTTTTGTAGAATATATTTTTCATCCACAAGAAATGAACCAATTGTCTTTAGAATAGCTCTAATTAAAAATAAAATTTTATACATTTATAATTTTGTCTACTCGAAAATCGTAATAATTTCAACTTTAAAGCCAGTTCCTATTCGAATCTTAATCTCGTGATGGTGTTCTCTATCAAATCATCTCAATCGGCACTTGAACTTTAA
This sequence comes from Rhizoglyphus robini, assembly GCA_023373905.1. Classification (NCBI taxonomy): domain Eukaryota; kingdom Metazoa; phylum Arthropoda; class Arachnida; order Sarcoptiformes; family Acaridae; genus Rhizoglyphus; species Rhizoglyphus robini. Next base: position 1,036,737 of record JAKIJQ010000032.1, on the reverse strand, counting down.
AAACATATTGCAAACAGTTTTATAAAATATTTGCCAGTATCCACAACGAGTTTTGCAATCTACTAAACGGTAAATTAACAATTAAATCTACGATTCTATATATTTATAAATTTATTGCTATGTTATTCTTATCTTAAGCTAAATATTGAACAAAACGGTTAAACATATCTAAATGTTGACTCAAGTTCTGACTTTTCTATATAATATTTACAACTCTCTTTCTTCTTTCAGAATTACATAATCAAGTGATTTGTGTTTTATCAAAACTGTGTTGGATACTTAGTTGTGAAATGTAGCAATTGAACAAACAACTTCGTTGTGTTTGGATTCAGAAATGTGTGATAAATTTAAATATAAAATATTTTTCAGTAGTATGCTTCAAAAGATTATAAATTCAAATTTTTATGTATTCAAATGTTTGTGTTTATAATTGAGTTTTGTAATTTATTTAGATGATTTTGATGATTTAAGATTTAAGGTTAGTAATAATTTGCAATGGAATTAATTAAATGGTTTAAAAAATGAAAAAATAAATTTAACTTCAATTTGGGCATTGAACGCGCGTTATGTGTAACTTAATAATAATCAAATAATGTCGGTAACATTCCAGTAACATTATAAATTTGACTCGAAACTTCCCGGCAACTGTGCACCACACCGTACTCACATGTTTGTTTGTTGTTGGAATTTTGTGCAGCACACTTGTGATTTGATTGATTTTGCGACCGTTTCTGTTTCTGATTCACGTTGCTCTCAGAGTTTCTCCTGTATTTTCATTATTCCAAAATGGCACCTGCTCCGAGCAAGAATTCTAAAAGTGATCAATCATCCTCCTGTCATTCTGTCACCATCATCAATCCCACTTCAAGTGGAGATCGCCTCACATTTGACTGTCTTCATCTCATCTTTGGCCGAATTCCGCTGCTCAATCTAATTCCACTTCGACTTGTGTCCCGCTCCTGGAACTCAACCATAGTCTACATCTGTGCCCGCAAAGATCGTCTCACTCTGGCTCCTTATTCTCCTCCTGCGGCACCACTTGGCAAAAGTGAATTTGATCTCTTTTGGGTGGATGATTTGGCCCGATATTTGGTGGATCGAACTGAAAATCTACACGAAATGGTACACTTTCCAATTGACCAGTTAACCAAACAGTCCACCGCTGGTCTTGCTCAGCTATTTAGTGGTGTAACCGAATTGCGCATTCGCTACGACTGTCGTCAGCTTCTGCAGCCTCATATTGCCAAAATCGAAATCTTATTTCGTCATTTCTCATCTCCCAATTTGAAAGTATTCTCTTTTACTCTCTCGTCCACTGAAAGGGGATTCAAGAACGCCTTGCACTCTATTTCTAGGAACATCACCACAGTTCGATTTCCCAACTTGAAGCAGCTCGACCTCTGCACTGAGGGCGACTTTATGCATTGGCCTCTCTTCTCCTCGTTTGATCTTCAAACCAAACCGTACACTGACATGCTCGCCAAACTGGAGCGCATCTCCTTGGCCTACCACAGTCCCAATTGGGACACGAAGCGTACCCTTGCCAAGCTGGGGCCCAATTTGTCCAGTCTCAGCCTCAGCCTCACTGAGAAGCCTTTCTATTCTAGATATCCAGATGACGATGTTATTACTTTGATTTCCATGTTTGACAGTGTGAACTTTGCCACAAGTTTGACCCACTTGCGACTGGACCTTCTCCACCGAGCTTCGATTCACCAATTCATCCGAGCCCTTTGTCTCCGTTTTCAAGCGTTGAAATATGTTCAACTTCAAATTGTTGGTTATCGCCCTGGCAATCTACCTGCTCCTGTGATGGCTATTAATGGCGTTCGTGTGAATTTTTACGAACAGTTTAATGACCAATGGACTGGGCCACTGGCCACACTGCAACAACTGTCTCAACTGCGCCTCCATGATTTTGATGTTCTTTGTGGTGCCGACTCGTCATTGCCACTTGTCAAGAAATTGACATTGTGCCGACAGGATCTTATTCCGTGGTCCAATTTCAGCCAATTCAATGCAGATCGTTTCTGTCGTGCGGTGGCGACTAAATTTCCCAATTTGGAACAACTGGTTCTGGTGTGTCGACCTTTTCGTGGTGATGAGAATGAGAAGACCAGAGCTCAAGAATTGGAGCAACAAGTTCGCCAGTACTTGAATCACTTTGTCCATTTGCGTTCAACTGCGCTCGACTTTACTGCTCCTGAATGGCGATAGATTCTGTTTGGCGATTTATGATTATGTTACATGGAATTACAACATGAACATTTACATTACATACATTACAGTACACATCACTTATTATTATGTGAATTACTTTTACTAATTACTTACTTTTCAGTTAATAAATATCTTTTATACTTTTATTTTTTTTGTACTAAGTTCTGAAAATCCGAAATTATCTCACATTTTGTGCATGAATTTACTGGTCAAATATAAAATGTTACATTTTTAATAGCTTTTCAAATCTCGATTTGTTTGTTTTGAAAATCAAATGTCAATTTAATGTTGTATGTGTGTTTTTGCAGACAAATAACAAATCGTTACAAATAGATTCGAGATTAACATTAACTTAATTCTCCAGGTCATGAACAAACAAATCAAAAAGGTCACCCTCTTCAAATATTTCTTCATACATTTGTCATGTAGGATTGTAGGATTGTATGTAGGAAATGAATTGGATTTTTAAATTATAATATCGTTTAATTGTTGTTCTAAATTAAAAACTTTTGTAAAGTAACTACAAGAAAAAATGCCCAGGACATAAACAAAGGTTGTAGAGATTCTTTGAATTTTCAGAATATTTGGATTTTATATTTATACAGAAATAATATTTCATAAAGCACAAAATATATACAAATTATAAAGTTCAACTGATTTGTGGTCATTGATTGTCTGTTGTAAAATAATTTGAAATTTACTAATAAATTCATTGTTCTCAGCTGAGCGTATCTAAAAGGTCATTCATTCATACAATACACTAAAATTCTTTAATAGCAAAGTATACAAAGTCATAAGAATTCTACAAAGACAGCAGTTAAATACAGTTCTGTGCACCCTTAATGGTATTTTCATTTACTTTGTTACTCGAGACAAACTTAAACTTATTTAGTCTAATCTCAAATCGTAATAATTTACAAGTACGTTCAAATGCCAATAATAGCCTTTTCCCATTTTCCAATTGCGTGATCCTGTTTTCAATCAAAGCAATCAACCACAATCACCACTTGTAACATGAATGCACTTTAAACACCCATGCTCAGTTATATCATAACATTCAACTTCACAGTGAAATATGAAATAATATCAACTCGTATGATGGGAATTTTCCTGTGTCAATTATTTTGGCAGAACATTGCCAACCAACATTCAAACATCATGATTAGTCACATTTGAATCGTACACAGTGAATTTTGATTTTTCGTAATAAAGCTTTTGGTTACTTTTGAAAAACTTTCAATTTACATTTTTAAAAATTAATTGAACCAAGTCATTTCTTCTAAAAGGTATGAAAATTTAAATCTTTAATTATTATTTTAAAATTAAAATTTTGCCCTTTAAAATGTTTTGTTTTGAGTAATAGTACTTCAATACCTTTACTTGACATTAAACTTGACAGGATAACTCCACAAGTAAATTGTAAAGGTGTCCAAAGCTTTAAGTTTATTACTATAATCAACTCATATTATTAAATGTCAGAGTATTCCAATTGGCGGATCATTCATATAATCAGGTACAGTATAGCACAGGTTGAACAACCCTGTGTTTGATAATGACACAATTATGACACTATGAACTCAATTTATTATCAAGTCAGTCAGACAGGCACACACCTGATAAGGTGTCTCCAAATTTTTTATTATCATCACAACAGTCTGTCACTTATCAACTCATATACATTCCACTTCATAATTATGTCAAACACTCTTAATCCTAGTTCAAATAACCTTTTTAAAGTGCACGTTCTCGCACACCTTTCCATTGATCAAACAATCACCTGACTATTTAAATAATCCTTATCAGGTCAAACTCGCAAATCTATCAATGAAAATGATTATGTGATATGATATTTAAATAGCACATTTTGTTTATTTTATATTAAATCAAGTCAAAAAGGCAAGTGAAAATAGGTCAAAGTTACGCCATTTCACCTGTTGAAACAAGAGTTAACCTGCGTATGCATACACCTGTAATCAACTTTGTCCTATTTATGACTTGTAAACGTAGTATGACACTAAATCTTACTTCTTATCAGTACGACACTGACACACACCTGATAAGGTATACGATCTGTCTGTGTATCGTAAATGCTCACATAATGTCAAATGCAGTTTGCAATACCGTTTCGAATCATCTCATCATTTAGCATTTTACCATAGCTAGCGTTCAACTTTTGTATTTGTTTGTCTAATCAAAACAATCAACACTTTTGTAAAGTGCAAATATTAAACCCAATTTTACACTTTTATTTCTCATCCGTTTATTGATTAATAGATCCCGTGATTTTGTATCTTCAACTCAATCAAACCTCACAATCGACACTTGTAACTGAACTTTAACATTGCAACTCTAATCTTCATCATCACCCTCATCATGTGAATTTAAAAGTGTCTCTCTATGTATAAAATGCTCAATTCAATCCATAAAAATGTTATTATTATGCATACCTTGACATGACATCATCAATGTTGCTGTGACAATGTATATGACAAACTCATAGCCTAAACATTCGAATCAACAAATGTACTTTTCCCCTGTGAGTGTCATCAATCAAATCATCGTGATTAATCAACAATTCTGATTCAGTATCTTGACTTTTACTGGTGCTAGTTTGGTGATTCATTTTGCAAGTGCTTTTCATTTTGTATTTCATTCATTTATTCACTTGTTTAGTATTGATCGAACATAAAAGGTAAAAATTTTATTTTTATTTATTAAATTTTCAATTATTAGTTGGGCATTTCAATTTAGTAGCAATAGTAGTAGTAGTAAATGGTTATCCAAATTATATGTTAATATTATTTTATGCTCAATTTCATATGATATTAAACTTGAATCCTAGATCCTTGGAGCTCAATAGTATTGCAATCGTAATATAAATGATAATAAAGGTTGTCTTAGTTTTATGATCCAATGATTTACTACTAATGATTTACATGCGTATACGCATGCACGCGTTCAGTGTATCTCAATTGAGGGGGCTATTCACGTAATCAGGTACATAATAAGCAATAAGTTGTGTGACACAATTCAAGTATATTGTCAATATATTACCATCTCGAATTCATAATGCATGAATGTCATCAGCATGCTAACGGTTTTATTTCTTTATCAATTTAATCAAACTCAAATTATTTCTATTTTAGTATCAAACAATATACACCACATTTGCTTGATTCGATTAGTGATTTATGTTTGTTCATTGAATTATTCCATTCTAGTAGTGAGTTAGTAGACAATTAGTTCCGTCATTGAAATTTGGTATTTCCCCTATGTTAATGTGCGTATGATTCAATCGTGATTAATCACAAATTATTATGAATTGCACTCAACTGGTGCAAGTGTTCACATTTTTGTGTTTGTTCGAAAAACTCCCCAATTTTGTTTGCTAGACAAAACACCATTTTGTAATCTTTTATACCTTATTTTAAAAAGTGAATTCGTCTTTGTAGATGTTATTAAATAAAAGGTTTTTTATTTTTAAAAATTTAATATTTGAAAATATTTTAATTTGAATTTTGTTTGCGTGTTTTGGACATTTTTGTTGGAATTCTTCGAAACAATCTTCGAAAATGGTTATTTAATAAGTTATAATAATTTTTTTTTAGATTTCACATGAAATTAAACTTGAATGTACATGTAGATCCTTGAAACTCAAAGATGTATTACAGTCATATGTGTGATAAAATGTTGTGTTGGTTTTATGACCAAAGATTACCTGCACACGCTTCAGAGTATCTCAATTGAGGGGCCATTCATAAAATTGTCTATAGAACCACAATAAGTTATGTGACGAAATTCAAGTGAAGTGTAATTTTAGATTGATGAGTTACATATGTTGGAGCAGTGTAAAAGGTAACTTCTTTCAATTTTGTCGAATTATTTGTTGTTAAACGATTAATTAGTTGTGTAAATAATTTAGCTGTGAAAATGGTTTTAAAAATATGTTTCAATTTCAATATTTAATATATAAAACATATTAATTAATATTTTAATTTTCAATTAAATCTTATTGATTGATCATGATCTTCAATTTAGACATTCATTTACATCCACCTCCACTATTTGATTATAACAGGTTTTTTCAATTTATTATAATCACTAAACTCTTTAATTCATTCTATATTACAAATAGTAATAATAATTCCACATTTTCAGAACACTTTCATATAGACATTTTGATTTTCTTGATTCGATTTTATTTATGTCCTTTCACAAAATTATTATTCCATTTGATTAGTTCCGCCATTGAAATGGCATTTCCACTCTACGTATCATGCTAATTTTCCAAAGTTGACACGAACATGATTCATCACAAATGGTCACATATGAATTGTATGCACTCAACTGGGGTGCAAGTGCTTTTGGAATTCACATTCAGAAAGACTGTCCAATTTTGATTTCTAGACAAAATATATTTTGTTTAAAATTATAAAATATAAAATTGTAAATGACAGATTCAGTAGATTACAATAAAAAGTTAAAGTTTTTTATTTTTTAAGTTGTTTATTACATAATAGTTTTCATGTTCTTCTATCTGCGGCATACAAAAGGTTTGCTTTAAAAATGTTTAAATGTTAAATGCACAAATTAAAAACTCCAATTAATATTGTTTAAATAAATTTTATTTGATCCGTGAATTGCAATGTTTTCGGAATTTCCAAAGGTTAAATTTAAAATTTAAAAATCTATGAGCTGGGCAAAACGTTATTACGTAACATTTCATTCTGTTTTATGATCAATGATTTTGAATATTAACAGTCGATCGAATTCCAGAAGCTGGAATAAGAAATTTTAAAATAGTTATAAGCTACATGAGCTATCTCCAAAAGGTTATCAATTTCTTTCTTTAATGTTTTCGATTTTTTTAAGAACATTTTTTTTGTTGAACACATGACTAATACAAATTAAGCAATGGAATAATGATTTATTTGATTGATTAGTCTTATATTTATGTTTTTCGTCTATTTCAGCGTAATCATTGATCGAACCTGAAAGATCACCTTCTTCACATGTACAACCCACGATGATTAGCTGATTTGGGGTTTGATTTCCCTCAAAGGTAATTTCAATGTTCATTTTGTTTGTGCTTTGTCATTTTCATTTTTCATTTTCATTGTCATTTTCTTCTTCTCGTTTATGTACAGGTCATTTTCTGCAACTTCTTCTAATGCACACAACTAGTGTTTTAGTGTTCTTGAAAAACTTTTGCTGATTTGTTTTGTTCTCTAAAATTCACTTCTGTTCAAGGATAATGCAAAGTCCCACCCCAATGGAACAATCGCCAATAGTGACACTGAGCAACAAGCATCTACAGTCACAACAGTCCATTCACTATCAACCCATTCTGTACGGTTCTACGAGTGTTGTTGACAATCACAATGTCTCGTCGCCTTATTTCCCTCAACCAACATCAAAATCGATTCCAATTCCAAAGTTGACCACCACCTTCTCGATTACACCTGCATCACCCGGATCTGGTTCACCTACGACCTCAGATCCACTGCCTCTTCTTTTACAAGGCCACAACAATCGTGATTCGATCACACCTTCACCAGTAGGTGGCGCTGCTGATGCAGTTCAGAATACTTTTGGATCGATCAATTCACTAGATTCCTACACTACGGACAATAATCAAATTAGAAGTAGAACCAAGTCAAACTCAAGTCAAAGTAGCAATTCATTTCGTGCTAAATTCTTGAGAAAATTTTCTCGCAATAATAATAATAATAGTAATAAGAAAATCCAGGTATCCACCTCCGCTTCCGGTGAAGACGGAACACACACAAATCCAATGTTTGACTACGAAAATTTGGATCAGGCAGAGGATGTGCACAATGAGGAGTTGACCACGCCCGTCCCCACGCCCGAACCACCCAAATTGGAACAACAAATTTCAGATAATTCAACAAATATGTTTGATATCAATTTGGGTAATAATCATGACCATCATGCGCATGCGCACCACGGTCATGATCACGGACATACTCATTCACACCCACCGCATCTAAATCGAATGGATTCTCGTTTTGTGATTGATCCCAGTTCAGGCGATCCACCACATTGTCACGATCAACAGTTGGACCAAATGATGGCTCATCAGACTCGGAGAGCGATAGTCAAATTGATTCTGGGACTGATTCTGTGTTTTGCGTTTATGATTGTGGAACTGGTTGGTGGGTACTTGTCGAAGAGTTTGGCTATTTTTACGGGTGAGTTGTAAAACCCAGATCCTTTTACCCAGAACATTTTACCCAAAACCTTTTACCCAGATCCTTTAATCCAGAACCTTTTACCCACAACCTTTTACCCATAACCTTTTACCCAGAACCTTTTACCCACAACCTTTTACCCACAACCTTTTACCCATAACCTTTTACCCATAACCTTTTACCCACAACTTTTTACATATTTAATCATTTGTCAATCCCTAGACGCTGCTCACCTAACCAGCGACTTGGTAAGCTTCGGCATCTCCCTCGCCGCAATCTTCCTCGGTCAACAACGTCCAACCCAAGCAAAATCTTTCGGTTACTATCGATTCGAAGTCCTCGGTGTGCTCGTGTCAGTGTTTAGCATTTGGTTTATCACTGGCCTGTTGATCTATCTGGCAATGCATCGTATTGTGCATCAGGACTTTGAAATCGAGTCTCAAGCTATGTTGATTGTGTCCTCTATTGGTCTGGGCATGAATTTGTTGATGATGTTTGTGCTTGCCGATGGACTGGGCCACTGTTGGGATGCTTTTGTGGGATTTTGTGTGCCAAGGAAGATGAAGTCTTCGAAGAGTCATGTCAAGTTGGATCAGAGTGAGCCACAGACGCCGGGCGTGATTGTTGAGGATGGGAAGAAGGTTGGAAATGGTCACGGCCATGGTCACAGCCACGGACACGGACACAGTCACGGAATGGGCCACGGTCATTCGCACATGAACATGAACGTCCGTGCCGCTCTTCTCCACATCGTAGGTGACATAATCCAATCGATCGGAGTCCTAATCGCCTCGATCGTAATCCACATTTGGCCTCACCTCAAACTTGCCGACCCAATCTGCACGCTCATCTTCGGTGTCATAGTCTTCCTCACAACTTACCAAATCCTCAGTGACGCTCTGCACATTCTAATGGAAGGCTTCCCACGTGAATTCCAGTACGATTCAGTGCGACAACTTCTACTCGATCGACTACCCTCAGCAGTGGTGCACGTGCACAGTCTACACATTTGGTCACTGACACATGGACGGAATGCACTCACGGTGCACATCACCGTGGATCGGGAGAAACTTTTCGGTGATTCAGGCTTTGAACAGGTGAGACAGTGTGCGGAGAAGGTGATTCGTGCGGAATTGGGCATCAGTCAAACTACGATTCAAGTGGAATATCATCAACCACTGATGGTGGATTCGTGTGACACCTGCATTGGACCCAAGAAATGAGGAGATTTATCTATTATTTATTGAATTAATTTTGTAAATATGGAAAACTGTAATTCGGAATTTTAAAAATAAAATCACATTATCTGTTAACGGATAAGTTATTTTTTGTTTGACATTAAAAGTTTTTTGAATGCTGAGTTTAGTGAATTTGATATTGAAAGTTAAAAGTTTTCCGTCTCTCTAATAATTTTTGTGTATTTTTGAACGCAATCACAATTTTGATTCAGTATTTGATTGATTCAGAATAATTTTTACGGTAAATGACAAATTGAGTCAATGGAATCTACAAGGGAAAAAAATATATGAACTACAGAACTATGTTGACATTAAGGTACTTACCGATTGTTGGATAATAAATTGGGTGATTTTCTGTCAATAAGATAAAGTGACCAGCCAAAGACCATTGTATTACTTGTGCATTGGTGTTGATTATAATTACAAATAGAACTTGTGATGATAACAAAACAGAGTTGGGTGAGGGTGAGGGGGTGGTACTGTGAGTTGTGTAATGAAGTATGGTACGTATGGTACAATTGTGAATGTTGTGTCGTGTTGGTGAAAGATTGTGTAGTTTAAATATTTTTTTGTTAATGCAAATGAATCTAAATTATAATGAAGTATGTGTTTGTGTATCTGTGAGTAAAATGTATTCTTAAAAAGTCACATCGAGTTAGTCTACACCAAACTCGAATTCATATTTGCAGAGAGTACCTCGCACAATAGTTCCTCAACACTCATCACTAATAAAATGTCCTCAACTGAATCATAGGGAAATGCATCTCGAGCAGTCGAGAGCAGAATGTGATCTATTTTGCTGTACTCACCACTGAGTAAGCAATGCTCTACTCTGCGGTATAGGTTGAACAAGTCTAAATCGGAAGTTGCTTGACTATTGGTCTCCTTAGCTAATCGATTGAGCATTCTTTCAAACTGCTGTACTATGCAAAGAGATTTGGACCAAGCGTGTAGTGGACTGTCTGATTGACTGTCTGTGCCAACATAAGACTGACCAGTGAACTTGCGTGCGAGTACGTCTAGAAGAAGTAGAGTGCAGTGAACATTGATGCTTGGAGATGAAGTTGAGATTGAGTGAGGTTGTGCAGACTCGTGGTAGGACGAAGACAACATTGATTGGTAGGTCTGTTTGGTGATGCTTCCAAAAGTGTCAAATACAGAACCAATCAGGTCTCTAACCCACCAAGATGCACTGCTTGCACTACTCGAAACAACTGGTGGCTCACTGAACTGCTCGACAATTTGTCTTCGTGCTCTACTATGTGGACGCCAGTCTTCCAAAAACTCGACAACTTCCGTTTGATTGTTCAATCTAGCCAAATCCAATGCAGTTTGATTGTTTGCGTTTTTCAGTTCAACCCTGATACATTTTTGTTTCATTTGACACATCATTTTCACCGTATCCAAGTTGCCATTCTTAGCCGCCAAATGCAGTGGACTATTTCCCTCACTGTCCTGCACATCAACGTACGCACCTCGTTCTAGCAGCGTTTTCACAACCTCGACCTTATTCTGGCCAGCCATCAAGTGAAGCATAGTCTGGTTATGTTTGTCTATGTAATCGTATGCAAAAAACTTGATTGAACGGTCACTTGAATAATCGATCATTAACTCAATGGCAGTCTTATTATCAGGCCCAAAAGCATTGTAATCAGCACCTCTTTCAAGCAATAGTTTGACCATTTCCACATTGTCCGAAATGATCGCTTGATGCAATGGGGTTTTCTCTGATTGGGTACCAGTCAAATGAATGTCAATATCTGCCAATAAGAGCGTTTTTGCAATGTCAATCTTATTCTGTTCAATAGCAATCGTAAGAAGATTATCACAATAACGATAAGCATGGGTCGTCAGGTTGTCTATGACGGCGTATTTGTCCAACAATGAATTCACCACATTAACATCGCCATTATATTGTATTGCATAAGAAATTGGAGTACGTTCGCCATCTGCTGGGGCATTTACGTCAACTCTATCTTGATCTAACAAATAATTTACCAAATCCAGGTTGTTGTTCTTTGCGGCACAATGCAGTGGCGTTTCGAAAATGTCCCCGCTTGGTTGGGTATAATCAACTCCGAGTGATACAAAGTGCATTACAACATCAGTTTTGTTTGCGCATGCTGCAACGTAGACAAGTGTATCGCCATATTTATCACCATCCAAGTTTGCGCCCAAGTCAAGCAGATACTTGACCAGCTCTAAATTGCCATTGCCTTCAGCGGCATAATACAGCGGTGTCTGCTTGGCTCTATTTTTCTTATTAATCGATCCTATGGCACCTTTTTCAATTAGACGTTTCACAATCGCGTTCATGCCATTCTGTGCTGCATAATGAAGCTGTGTATTGCGAAAGTAATCTGCATTGTCAAAAGGCGCATCCATATCAAGAAGCAAATCTACCGCACCAACATGGCCTTTCGTGATTGCCAAATGCAGCAGACTCGTCCCTCCATTGTGAGCATTCACCTCAAGAGTGGCTATATAGTCGGGCGCATTTTCAATGATACATTGAACCATTCTCAAATCACCTTCATACTTGAGTGTGTAGTACAGAGCGGTCCAATTATTGTCAGGTTCAATGACAGAATCGGGGAAAATGTTTCGAAATTTTTCATCACTGAAGCAATACTTGGCAGCATTGCAATTGGCAAATTTCAATGAAGCGTAAAATAGTTCTCGAAAACTTTTGTCTTCTATTACCATTTTATGAACATATTTGTTGAAAATATCATTCTTGTGCATTGCAATTGAGGCCATAAGCTCCTGATGTCCAAAAACAGCAGAGTGCTCAACAAGAAAGTCTATTATTTTGAGAGTGCCTTTGCCCTTGATTGCATAACACAGTACACTTGTGCATTGATCGGTATTGTATGTCATCTTAACTTTGTCAATCAAAATGGTTAAAAGATCGAAATTTCCGACAAATGCAGCCACATGGAGCGCCGTTTCACCAGCATCGTTCACTAAATTTGGTTCAATAGTGTAATAGAGTAGATACTTCACAACCGACACATACTCGAGTGCACACAAGTAATGAAGCAGAGTGTTGCCAGAGGCACCTTTCACGTTGAGATCGAGATTTATTTTCGAATACACAAACATTTGCATAACGTACAGTGCTTTGTCCTCTGTCAGGTTGATCACCAAATGAATGATTGGAATGCCATAGAAATCGATATAGTTTAAACCAGCACCTTTTCCAAGGATAGCAATGACCATTTCAATATTGCCAAACCAGACTGCATAATGCAACGGTGTACGACCATGCACATCAATGGCCAAGACATTGAAAGTTACATAATCAACAGCATTGAAATGACCTTGTATCACTGCAAGATGGAGCATTGTTTTGTTGTTGCTCAAACGAATGTTTACGTTGGCACAGTAGTTTTCCATCAATATGTCTGGCAAGTTAAGTTCGTTTCTAATATAGCATGCATTGTAAAGGGGCGTGAATTCGCGGTCATTTCGAGTGTCAACAGTTTGGTTGATATTCATGTGTGCTTCAATGACTGAAAAAACATCTTCATCGTCCCTCAATGCAGCAAAATGGAGCACATTCGAGCCATCGTTGGTTTTTGTATGAATTGTTGTTGGCATTTTGTTGTTGTTCCGAAGCAAAGTGTCTATCGAAAACTTACCGGCAAAAGCCGATGCCATTTGAAGTGGTGATACATTGCCCGAATTGACAAACGAATCGATATGTTTATCATTGGTAGAACCGTTCAATGATAGTGAAAGAGGAATTTCAATTTGTTTTGAATGAATATTGAAATCTGTTCGAGTATCATTAGAAAGAATTGAAATTATTTCTGTTTGATTGTAGTATATGGCAAAATGAAGTGCTGTAAAGCCATCCGTCGTTTTGGCATTTACATCAATCGATGGAAATTGGATCAACTTTTTGACAATTTCAGTATGTCCTTTATACAATGCACAGTGCAGTGCAGTGAGTTGATGATTCTTCTTACTAGTTGGCACATTTACATCAATTCCCTTAACATTGAGCAAATTTTGTACAAAACTTTCGTGTCCAGCCTCTGTCGCAATATAGATTGGCGTATGACCATTACCATCAATAGCGTTCACCAAGTTGGCATCAGTTTTGATCAGCTCCTCAGCCACCGCCCATTGGTTGTTCTGAACGGCAGCATGAATAGCCCTTCGGTTGTTCTCAAACACTGCACTTGCATTTGCCCCATTTTCGAGGTAAATTTTGACATACTTCAAAGCTTCCTTTTCGTCGAATCTATTCACTGCATTGTAAAGATCACGATCAATGTCTCGAAACACAACTTGCTCGGCATCGTTTATCACGGCCACAATTTGTGATGTATCATTTGCAATTTTACGAAAGATTACTCTAGCTCTCTCGAGGGGGTCTCGGTAAATAGACACAAATGGATTAGCTAAACGACCTACTGTGTCATTAGACCAGATACTAGTCAAGGAATAAGGTTCAACTGAATTGCCCATAAACTGTATTGCATAAGAAAGGGCAGAATTGTTTGTCCATTCCAAAATGGGAGTTTCTATTTTTGAAGAAGTATAATTCAAATTTGGTTCTAAAGGATCTGGCCTGTTCACCTGCACAAGCTTCGGGTAATTGTCCAATAGGAATCTTTTGATAGGCTTAAGTTTATCTAACTTTGTAGCAATAAAACCTGCCACATCCTTTCGATAGTTTCGAATGAATTCTAAATTTTCTACAGAGACTAAAACATTGACAACTTTGTCAGACAAATGAATCAATCTACTGGAGAATTCATCAAAAACATTTGCACCACTCAAGAAATGTTCATTGTACTTGTCAAGGTCGTTTTTGTGATAATAAGTGTGGCATAGGATTGTGTACTGTTGCAGTAGGAAGGCGAGCATGTAAAGGTAGACATCGACACCGGTGCACAGCAATTCGAGCATGCCTAGACTGAACTTGTCGTCTTTGTGTTGGGGAATGGTAAACTGTCGGTCAATCAAGTCCGTTAGCAAGGAATACATTGAACCGGGCTGTGGCAGAATGCACCCTTTCAAGTACTCAAAAATACCTTCATTTAACTCGAGTTTAGAAATTCGCTCGTTAAGTGCCAGATTGTTGATTGCACGCGTTCGAATAGCAAAATTATTAAAAATCGACTTTAAACTTGCCACTAGTTTCACTGCTTCCATAAATCGTAGTTCCTCTTGACGAATGTCCAAAAGTTGATATCCCTCATTGCGTCCAATGATATCTGCTTGTGAGCGGCGTATGTCAAACAAACCAGCACTGAGACTGTTCTCAACACTTTTGAACGCAATGTCCACTTTAGTAGTGCAATTCTCAACACAAGCATCCTCAATGTCCTGAGTCGTGTCATACATTTTGCTCATTTCTTTTTCCAATTCTTCCATCATGATTGCATTTGCCATAATTTTACGCTTCTGTTTAACAAAAATATATGAAAGATTCATACGCTCAGCACTGAGGTTCTTTAAATTGTCCTCCAGTTCTTGTCTAATGCTTGCCGCATCATTTCGCTTGAATTGCCTATTTACATTGCCCAAAATGCCGAGGATAAAAGTTTGAATTGAAATTATTTGACCCATTTTGTAAATAAATCAAAAATTATGTTTCATTAAATTCAAAATTGATAATCACCAAAACTATTGATAGTTACAAATTAGTATAAAAATAATCAATTTAATGAAAGCATTCATACCTTGAAAATGTTTCAAACGAATTTTCAACTAATTTGCAAATATGAAATGTCGAATGATGAAATTGTTAAGGGTAACAAACAATGTTTTGTGGACACACAATGTTAAATGTTTGATTTGTTAAATTTAAATTTAAATCAAATATATTTTGTATTTATATTTGCATTTTTATTTTCTCGTGATTAGGCGGCAATGTGTGATCATCTAAAAATAAATCAACTAATCTCGTGTTCTATCGTCATTGAACGGACTATTAATTCTGTATTGATCAATTTGAAACAAATCAATTTGATGAAAATCATGAGGTTATTTGTGTGACATTTTGTAAATTGAGCAAATACGCAAACCACCTAATGATCCACATCGATGCAATGACTTTCATTGTGTCATTCGTTATTTTGTGGTGCAACTTTGAAGATCAAAAGTATTACAAATAGATTTAAAAATAGCCACTACAAAATGACGACCACAACGAACGTCATTAAACATTTTCCCCTTTGCGTTTTGCGTGCTTTTCCATCTAAATGTCAAGCAAAGAACCTCATTATTTACACTAAATTCGCCCTTTTAATCACGATTGAACACGAGATTGATTGATTTTGTTTCTTTTAAAATTGAGCATATTGATTTACTTTTAAATAATCATTCGTTGCTTTCTAAACAAGAGAATAAATACAAATTTAAATTTATTTAACAAATCAAATATTCAAAACATTGAGTGCAACGAAAATTTCTTGTAACTGTTGACAATTTCATCGTTCAACACTTCATATTTGCAAATTCGTTTAAAATTCATTTAAAACATTATCAATGTATGTGTGCTTTCAGCAAAGTAAATAATTTTATGCTAATTTGTAACTTGGATTTTCATTATATCAGTTTTTATTATTTCTAATTTTGAATTTGTTGAAACAATATTTGATCCACTGAA
Organism: Rhizoglyphus robini; assembly: GCA_023373905.1. Lineage (NCBI taxonomy): Eukaryota > Metazoa > Arthropoda > Arachnida > Sarcoptiformes > Acaridae > Rhizoglyphus > Rhizoglyphus robini. Next base: position 1,020,439 of record JAKIJQ010000032.1, on the reverse strand, counting down.
AAAATTATATTGATATTTAAATTCAACAAAATAATTATTTAACATTGAGTGTCCAATATTGTTTGATGTTATTTCATCGTTCAACAATTCAAGTTTACAAAACAGTTGAAATTTGATTTGGAAATTTACCAGGTATGGTTGCTTTCAGTAAAATTAATGATTTTACACTAATTTGTAGCTCTAATTTTCATGTTCGACAGTTTTGTGATTTCCAATTTTGAATTTGTTGAAACATAATTTTTGATTCATTGACAAAATGGGTCAAATAATTTCAATTCAAACATTTATCCTTGGAATTTTAAGCAATGTAAATAGACCATTCAAGGGAAATGATGAAACAAGCATTAGACAAGAACTGGAGAACAATCTCAAGAGTCTTCGTGGAGAGCATATGAATCTTTCATATATTTACGTTAATCAGCAACGACGAATAGCGACAAATGCTGTCATGATGGAAGAGCTTGAAAATGAATTGAACAAAAAGTACGACTCGATTCAGGACATTGAATATGACTGTGAGAATTGCACTACTAAAGTGGACATTGCGTTCAAAAGTGTTGAGAAGACACTCAGTGCAGTTTTGTTTGACATACGTCGCTCACAAGCAGACATCTTTGGCCGCATTGAGGGATATTCACTTTCGAACAACTTTCGTCAAGAGGACGCGCCTTATATAGAAAATATATCAATACTATTGACATATTTAAAGTGGATTTTTAATGATATTGCCAATCATATGAAAGCAATTAACAATCTGGCACTTGACGAACGAATTTCTAAACTTGAGTTAAAGGATAACATTATTGACTACTTGAAAGCGAGCATTTCTAAAGGGACCAGCTCAATGTATTACTGGCTAATGGAATTGATTGACAAAAAACTTGCCATTCCCCAACACAAAGACGACAACTTCAGTCTAGACATGCTCGACTTGCTGTGCACCGGTGTCGATGTCTACCTTTACATGCTCGCATTCGTACTGCAACAGTACACAATCCTATGCCACACTTATTATCATAAAAGTGACATTGACAAGTACAATGAATATTTCTTTAAAAGTGCAAATGCATTTGATGACTTTTCTAGTATAGCGATTGATATGTCCGACATGATTGTCAATGTTTTGGTTACTGTAGAAAAATTAGAATTCATTCCAATATATCGAAAAGATGTGACAGAATTTATTGCTTTAAAGTTGGACAAACTAAAGCCTATCAAAGGATTCCTGTTGGACAATTATCATAAGCTTGTACAAGTGAACAGGCCAGAGCGTTTAACACCAGATTTAGATTACGCTTCTTCGAAAATAGAGACTCCCATTTTGGAATGGATAAGTGGTTCTGTCCTTTTTTATGCAGTGCAATTTCTAGGCAATTCAACGGAACCATTTTCCGTGACTAGTTTCTGGTCTAATGGCGATACGATAGACCGTTTAGCTAATCCATCTGTGTCAATCTACCGAGACCCTCTCGAGAGAACTAGAGTAATCTTTCGTCATATTGCAAATGGTCAAACACAAATTGTTGCTGTGATAAACAATGCCGAGCAAGTTGTGTTTCGAGACACAGATCGTGATCTTTACAATGCGGTGAATAGATTCGACGAAAAAGAAGCTTTGAAGTATGTCAAAATTTACCTCGGAAATGGGGCAAATGCAAGTGCAGTGTTTGAAGACAACCGAGGGGCTATTCATGCTGCCGCTCAGAACAACCAATGGACGGTGGCTGAGGAGCTGATCAAAACTGATGCCAACTTGGTGAACGCTATTGATGGTAATGGTCATACGCCAATCTACATTGCGACCGAGGCTGGACACGAGAGTTTCGTACAAAATTTGCTCAATGTTAAAGGAATTGATGTAAATGTGCCAACAAGCAAAAAGAATCATCAACTCATTGCTCTGCACTGTGCTGTCTATAAAGGACATACTGAAATCGTCAAAAAGTTGATGCAAATTCCATTGATTGATGTGAATGCTAAAACTACAGATGGCTTTACAGCGCTCCATTTTGCCATATGCTTCAATCAGACAGAGATAATTTCGATACTTTCTAATTTTACTCGAACCGATTTCAATGTGCTTTCAGGGCAAAGTGAAATTCCCCTCTTATTGAATTGTTCTGCCAATGATAAGCATATAGAATCGTTGGTCAATTCGGGCAATGTATCACCACTTCAAATGGCATCGGCTTTTGCCGATAAGTTTTCGATAAAAAATTTGCTACAGAACCACAAAATGCAAACTACAATTCATACAAAAACCAACGATGGCTCGAATGTTCTCCATTTTGCAGCATTCAACCAAGATGAGAATATTCTCTCGGTCTTTGAATCCCATATGAATATCAACCAAACTGTAGACGCTCAAGATGATCATGAATTCACGCCTCTCTACAATGGCTTATACACGAAGAATGCAGCCATGTCTAACAAGTTGATGCATAGCTACTGTGCTAACGAAGCCATTCGTTTGAGCAACAACAAAACGTTGCTACACTTGGCAGTGATGCATGGACACGCAAAGACAGCATCAAGTTTAGTTATCAATTGGGCTAATCTTTTGGCCATTGATGCGCAAGGTCGTACACCGTTGCACTATGCAGTGTGGTTTGGCGATATTGAAATGGTCAAAACTATCAGTAGTAGGGGTGTCATTCAAAATGTATTCGACTCCTATGGCATTCCAGCGATTCATTTGGTGATCAACTTGGCCGAGGACAAAGCACTGGCCATCATTCGCCTGTTGGTCGATACTGTCGATCTCAATGTGCGAGGATTCGCAGGCAACACTCTGCTGCATTACATGTGTGCACTAGGGTATGTGTCGGTTGTGAAGTATCTATTCACCATTCCCAAAATTGACCCAAATATATTCAACTATCGCGGTGAAACAATACTTCATGTGGCTGCATATGTGGGAAGTCTTGATCTTGTCAACTTTTTGATTGACAAAGTTAAGTTGAATCCCGATCCCTATCCCGATCAATGCACAAGTGTCATGTGTTATGCAGTCAAAAGCAAAGAAATCTATGAGGAGGTCACTATTGATATAATACACTCTCTTGAGAAGGTTGAAACTATGAGTGTTAAGGAACTTATGGTCTCAGTTGAAATGCACAAGAATGACCTTTTTGGCGATTATGAATGGAATGATGATATCATGCAGGGCAAGAATGTGTGGGATCTATTTTTTGCTTCACTAAAGTTTGGCAATTGTTATGTTGCATGTTATTGTTTCAAAAATGTAACATTTAAAGATACTTTTCCCCATAATGTTATTTTTCCTGCCAGAGGGTGGACTGCACTATACTACACACTTTTTCGTGGTAATGGCTTAAAAATGGTTAAATGTATCATTGACAATGCGCCTGACTATATGACCGATCTAGATGTGGATGATAGTACGTTTCAGAAGTCTCTGTTGCATTTGGCAATCGGCAATGTTCAAGTTGATGTGGCACATTACCTTCTTGATGCAGACGCGCCTTTTGATAGTGCAGATCTCTTTGGCAATACACAGCTGCATCAGGCAGCACAGAATGGCCTGTACTCGGTTGTGAAGCGTCTCATTGAAAAAGGTGCCACAGAGTCTATTAACAGCAAAAACAATTACAATCATACGCCTCTGTATCTTGCAACGTCCTATTATGGCAATTTGGAGTTGGTGAAGTATTTGCTTGGCTTGGGGGCAAACTTGGATGGCGATGACAACACACTGGTGAATGTTGCAGCACGTGCAAACAAAACCGATCTCGTCATGCACTTTATCTCGCTCGGAGTTGATTCTGCCAGGGCAAATAATGATGGAGTGACGCCACTGCATTACGCCGCAATGAACAACAACTTGGAATTGGTCAATTATTTGTTAGATAAAGACAAAATTGACGTAAATGCGCAAACACTAGACAAACGAACTGCACTTCATTATGCAATTCAATTTGATGGCGACATTGATGTGGTCAATTCATTGTTGGACAAATACGCCACGGTTGACTTTGATTATAATGCTGAGAATCCTCTAACGATTGCCATTGAACAGAATAAGAATGACATTGCTAAAATGCTCTTATTGGCCGGTGCTCCCATTAGTAAATATGGTACACAAACATACAAGTTTCCATTGCTTCAAGCTATCTATTCGGACAATGTGGAAATGCTTCAAATATTGCTTGAAAGAGGCGCTTATCCTGATTTATTTACTTTTCCTAATTACACAACTCCCATACAAGTATTGGCTGAATGTTCATGTGATCGTTTAATCAAGTTTTTTGCATACGATTACAAGGACGAGAATAACAAGACTTTGCTCCATATTTTGGCTTCACCGGATGATGATGCTGATACCGTGAATTACAATCTTGTTCAGAAAATATTGCTTGAACGTGGTGCGTATGTTGATGCACAGGACAATGAAGGAAATAGTCCACTGCATTTGGCTGCCAAGGATGGTCAATTGGATTTTGTAAAAATGATATGTGAAATGAAACAGGAATGCATCAGGGTTGAGCTGAAAAACGCAAACAATCAAACTGCACTGGATTTGGCCAGATTGAACGATCATGGTGATGGGGTGGTTGAGTTTTTAGAAGACTGGCGTCCACATAGTAGAGCACGAAGGCAAATTGTCGAGAAGTTGAGTGAGCCACCAGTTGTTTCGAGTAGTGCAAGCAGTGCATCTTGGTGGGTTAGAGATCTGATTGGCTCTGTATTTGGCACTTTCGGAAGCATCACCAAACAGACCTACCAATTAATGACACTGTCTTCACCTTACCATGAGTCTACATTTCATCAGTCAATCTCCACTCCATCTCCAAGTGTCAATGTTCAGGGCACTCTACTGCTTGTAGACGTACTCGCACGCAAGTTCACTGGTCAGTCTTATGTTGGCACAAACAGTCAATCAGTCAGTCCACTACACGCTCGGTCTAATTCGCTTTGCATAGTACAGCAGTTCGAAAGAATGCTCAATCGATTAGGTAATGAGACAAATAGTCAATTAGCTTCCGATTTAGACTCGTTCGAACTATACTGCAGAGTAGAGCATTGCTTGCTCAGTGGTCAGTACAGCAAAATAAATCGCATTCTGCTCTCGACTGCTCAAGATGCATTTCCGTATGATTCAGTTGATGACAGTTTGTTAGTGATGAGTGTTGAGGAACTATTGAGCGAGGTACTTTTTGGCAAATGTAGATTCGAGTTTGGTTTAGACTAACTCGATGTGACTTTTTAAGAATACATTTTACACATATATCATGATATCTTTAGTTTAGACTCGATCACAATCACAAACAAATAAAACATGTAAACCACACAATCTTTCACCAACACGACGCATTACATACACGATTGTATCACATTTCAATACATCACTCACAGTACCACCCTCACCCAGTTAGTATCCCAACTCTGTTTCACTATCAGCACCAATGCATGCACAAGTAATACCACGGCTGATCAATTCATCTTCTTGACAGCAAATCATCCAATCTATCACCATCGGTAAGTTCCATAATACCACGTAGTATCAACATAGTTTGTATATAATTGACATCTTCATTTTTTCAGATTTCATTGTCTCAATTTAACCATCACCAAAACTTCTGCAAAAACAACAAATCATCTCAACAATAAGATTTATTTATTTTGTATGTTATTTCTGTTTTGTCATTTCTATAATCATGAAGTCATAAAACAAAGAGGAGCCCGTCAAAGACCCTAAGGTTTCCAAATCTTTTCAATCTAAACCAGAATCATGAATCATTTCTAATAAATAAAATCAAAATTGTTTTACATAAGTATTGCTTTATTGTGATAACATATAAGATTAGATTAGTAACAGTGTAATTTGTGCGCTGTCTGAATGGCCCAACCAGGTAGAGCGCTCAAGGCGATTTGGGTGACTTGTCCTTGTTCACTTTGGACTTCTTCGGTTTCTTTGATTTTACTTTTGAGTTCTTTTCCTTGGTCACAGCTTTTGCCAGTTTCGACCTGTTCCCTTTGAGCAAACTGGCTATCTTGCTTTTGACAGACTGCAGCGCACTTGACGTACTGCTGGCCAAGGAACTAGCTGTGGAGCTTGGATTCGAGACAAACGCAAAGCTTGAACTCCACGAGGAAGCATTCGAAGAGATATTCGAAGAGTTGAGATTCGAAGAGTTGAGATTCGAAGGGATGTTGGAAGAACCAAGTGATGATAAGACCGAGTCATCTTGTGGTTTGTTCTTGTTCTTCTTGTTCTTTTTTCGATGTCGTCGCTTGATCCAGTAGAGTGCAATACCACCCAACACTAGAATGGTTCCAATGCCCAGTGGTATGGCCCAGTAAGGAAGGTAAGTTCCGGGTGGTCCAGTTTGAGCAGTTGCGTTTGTAGTTTGGTCAATCCAATTGGGCGACGATTGAGTTACTCTTTGAGTGTCTGATTTTGTTGCATCAACTTGAAAGTCACACACCATGAAGGCACTCAGCTTCACTTCGAATCGGTGGCTGTACAACTTGGAAATTGGTTTGCCCAACCATTGATAAGCAAAAGCATTTTCCCTTCGAGTCACAGTAATCAGTCCGTCAGCGTCCAAGAAGAAGTAATAACCAGCCTCTTTGTTTGGGTTATCTTTATGATAGAATACAGTGACTAATGGTGTATTGCTATAAAAGTCCATCATATATTTGCCAAAATAAAGCAATTCTTTTCTAAAAAAGACCATTAAAATATACTTATCAATTCAAAAGTAAAATATACTCACTTCCATATGAGCTTATCAGCTTTATTGTCCGTTTCGAGTAGGTTTCCTTTAAGTATCTTGCCGCTCAATTGAAAGGCATACGTGCTGAACGAATCGATACCAATGTTTCCAAACACTGTAGCATAAGATAGCTTATCTATCACTTGTGGATGGTCCTGAAGAGGTGACCGAACACCAGTGAGATTGAACAGTTGAAAGGAGCTTTTACGGAGAGATGGAAACATTCGGCCCAGGAATGCGTCCTTTTCCCGGTTGGAGATGAGGAAGAATCGATTACTTGGGGTGAATAGACTTGCATTCACATTTAGGTACTCATTCGCCCGAATGTAGTTTTGGTCAATGGTGAGGGATGTGGTCTTTTTGATGTGGTCAACATATAGATTCGAAAGTGGTACCTTGAACATGTAGCCACCATCCACGAGCATGTAGAAGTGTGCATCTTCTTGCGACTTTCCTCGGGCACCCATCGTGAGGATTCGGCGTTGGTTCGATTTGATTTCCTGACATAGTTTCTAGAAAAAAAAGTTCGTTAGCGTTGAATTGTTGGGGTGAAATGGGTACTTACCTCACTAGTGATGTCACCATCGATGGCTTCACTGTACTCGATTGTGCTTGACAACACCACAGCAACCACCATCGCGACCACAATCACATTCATCGGGGCTAGTCGTGACTTGTTGGACTTGGTGACTCGACCAAGTAGTGAAGTTTGCAAAGTGACAAAACAAACCAAAATCGAACTGAGCAAAGTGGCACTCATGACTTTATAGGTTTAGAATTCTATTTTACAATTTTAATAAGTAGAAAAACAGTAAGACAGAGATTTTTAATAAAACTTGTTTTAACTTTATTTTAATTATGTGACAAATTAAGACAAAAAATACTCGCTTGTGGCATAATTAGATTACATTTGTAAGTAGTTATACAAATTACAGGGCGCGAGAGCTCTTTTCGATTGTCTCTTGCGACCCGAGCAATTTATTGTATATTTTATTGTTTTTACAGTGTACAAAACATTGCAATTTTTTTCTGAATAATCTATCAATGCACTGGAGAAATGCTCAAAAGAATTTGCACCTCGATCGTAATGTTCAATGTACTTGTCAATGTAGTTTTTGTGATAATAAGTGTGGCATAGGATTGTGTACTGTTGCAGTACGAATGCGAGCATGTAAAGGTAGACATCTGTACCTGTGCACAGCAATTCAAGCATGCCTAGAATGAAGGTTGTCGTCTTTGTGTTGGGGAATGGTAAACTGTCGGTCAATCAAGTCCATTAGCAAGGAATACATTGAACCGGGCTGTGGAAGAATGCACCCTTTCAAGTACTCAAAAATGCCATCCCTTTACTCAAGCTTAGGAATTCGCTCGTTTAGTGCAAGATTGTTAATTGCACCAGTTTAATTGGCAAAATCAATAAATTAAATATCAACTTTAAACTTGTCACTAGTTTTACAGCTTCCATAAATTGTGGATCCTTTTGAGGAATGTCCGAAAGTTGAAGTGCTTCAATGCGGCCAATGATTTCTGCTTGTGAGCGGCGTATTTCAAACAAAACTGCACTGAGACTGTTCTCAATATTATTGAATGCAATGTTCACTTTAGTAGTGCAATTCTCATAAACGTACTCAATGTCCTGAGTGATGTAATAAGATTTGATCATTTCGTTGTCCAATTCTTGCTATATGATTGAAAATTCCGCAATTTTACGTTTCTGTTCATATATGAAAGGACCATTTGCTCTGCACTAAGGTTCTTTAAATTGTTCTCCAGTCCTTGTCTAGCGCTTGTCGATTCATTTCGCTTTAATTGTCTATTCGCATTGCCCAGAATTCCAAAAAATAAAAGTTTGAATTGAAATTATTTTACCCATTTCGTCAATTCAAAAATTAAAAATATTATTTTGACAAATTCAAAACAGGGAATTACTAAATCTGTTACAATTAAAAAAAACTAGTTTTAAATTAGCACAGAATCATTTACTTTACTGAAAGCACTCATACATTGAAAAAGTTTCAAACGAATTTTCAACTTATTTGCAAATATGAAATGTTCAACGATGAACAACAAAACTCAACAAACAATTTTTGGCACTCAATGTTAAATATTTGTTAAATTTAAATTAGTTTATATTTATTCTCTTTATTAGATTGCAATTTCGTATTCAATCGTGACGATAAGTGAATTTGGGTACAAAAAATATGAAGTTCTTTGTGTCACATTTAGATTGAAATGCACACGCAAAACGCAATCATGGTAATGATCAATGACGGTCATTGTGGTCATCATTTTGCAGTTGCTGTTGGAATCTATTAGTATGAATTTTGATATTCATAGTTGCACACCACAAATGTACGAATGGCATAATGAAAATCACCGATGCATCGATATGGATCATTACTTGTTTTGCGTATTTGTTCAATCTACAAAATTTCACACATTAATAACCTCATGATTTTTCACGAAATTTCACCAGCCTTTGCAATCTAAACCAGAAGCATGATGCATTTCTAATAAATAAATCCAAAATTGTTTTTACACAAGTATTGTTTTATTGATAACATATAAGATTAGACATTAATGTAACAGTGTAATGTGTGCGCTGTCTGACTGACAAACCAGGTAGAGCGCTCAAGGCGATTTGGGTGACTTGTCCTTGTTCACTTTGGCCTTCTTCGGTTTCTTTGATTTCACTTTTGACTTCTTTTCCTTGGTCACAGCTTTTGCCAGTTTCGACTTGTTCCCTTTGAGCAAACTGGCGATCTTGCTCTTGACAGACTGCAGCACACTTGACGTACTGCTGGCCAGAGAACTTGTGGTTGAGCTTGGATTCGAGACAAGCGCAAAGCTTGAACTCGACGAGGAAGCATTCGAAGAGATGTTCGAAGAGTTTAGATTCGAAGAGTTGAGATTCGAAGGGATGTTGGAAGAACCAAGTGATGATAAGACCGAGTCATCTTGTGGTTTGTTCTTGTTCTTCTTGTTCTTTTTTCGATGTCGTCGCTTGATCCAGTAGAGTGCAATACCACCCAACACAAGAATAGTTCCAATGGCCAGTGGTATGGCCCAGTAAGGAAGGTAAGTTCGGGGTGGTCCAGTTTGTGCAGTTGCGTTTGTAGTTTGGTCAACCCAATTTGGTGACGATTGAGTTACTTTTTGAGTGTCTGATTTTGTTGCATCAACTTGAAAGTCACACACCATGAAGGCACTCAGCTTCACTTCGAATCGGTGGCTGTACAACTTGGAAATTGGTTTGCCCAACCATTGATAAGCAAAAGCATTTTCCCTTCGAGTCACAGTAATCAGTCCGTCAGCGTCCAAGAAGAAGTAATAACCAGCCTCTTTGTTTGGGTTATCTTTATGATAAAATACAGTGACTAATGGTGTATTGCTATAAAAGTTCATCATATATTTGCCGAAATAAGCCCATTCTTTTCTAAAAAATGACCATTAGAATATACTTATCCATTCAAAAGTAAAATATACTCACTTCCATATGAGCTTATCAGCTTTATTGTCCGTTTCGAGTAGGTTTCTTTTAAGTATCTTGTCGCTCAATTGAAAAGCATACGTGCTGAACGAATCGATACCAATGTTTCCAAACACATTGACTGCATCATAAAATAGCTCATCTATCACTTGTGGATGGTCCTGAAGAGGTGACCGAACACCAGTGAGATTGAACAGTTGAAAGGAGCTTTTACGGAGAGATGGAAACATTCGGCCCAAGAATGCGTCCTTTTTCCGGTTGGAGATGAGGAAGAATCGATTACTTGTGGTGAATAGACTTGCATTCACATTTAGGAGCTCATTCGCCCGAATGTAGTCTTGGTCAATGGTGAGGGATGCGGTATTTATGTTGACGTCAACATGTAGATTCGAAAGTGGCACCTTGAACATGTAGCCACCTTCCACGAGCATGTAGAAGTGTGCATCTTCTTGCGATCTCCCTCGAGCGCCCATTGTTAGGATTCGACGTTTGTTCGATTTGATTTCCTGACATAGTTTCTAGAGAAAGTTGTAGAAGTTTAAATAAGAGTTATGTGCTTGTGTTGGAGTGACTTACCTCACTGGTGATGTCACCATCGATGGCATCACTGTACTCAAAAGTGCTTGACAGTGCCACAGCAACCACCATCGCGACCACAATCACGTTCATCGGAGCTAGTCGAGACTTGTTGGACTTGGTGACTCGACCAAGTAGTGAAGTTTGCAAAGTGACAAAACAAACCAAAATCGAACTGAGCAAAGTGGCACACATGACTTTATAGGCAAAGTTTAGAATTCTATTTTACGATTTTAATAAGTAGAAAAACAGTAAGACAGAGATTTTTTAATAAAACTTGTTTTAACTTTGTTTTAATTATGAAGACAAAGATACTCGTTTGTGGCATAATTAGATTACATTTGTAAGTAGATATACAATTATAATTATTATATTAATTAATAAAGGACTACATTTTTGGATCTCCTAGTTAAATCTTAATATCGAGATTTTGCAAAGCTGCTCAAAACATTCTGATAGAAGCATACCTTGAAGGATTTAATTCTAGTTATTGAATAAGATTACAATTTTACATCAATAAACACATCACTCACAATTTGAGTGAGTCACAAACGATTTGTTTCGTCGCTTTCCAATAGCTTCGTGGTGAGCTCAAATAGAATTTGGTTCATAAAAAAGAATTATTACATAAAGTAGCACGAGTTAGAAATTAGTAATTTGAATTCATATTTTCAAATTACATAAAAATGTGATTGTGCGAGACCACATAGGTGGAAATAGACAAATTGCAGTTTGGCTCAATCGTTTGTTGTGTTTGCTCTGTAGTCCACACAGTCGGTGTTTTGTCTTTGACTGGTTAACATTTTCTGTTGTTTTCTCCTGTTTCGCTTTGATTTTTCCCACTCCAATCGTCACAAACCCGATTGACAATGGCCACTGTGCGCGACAAGAATGTGAAAACCCGAATGAAGGTGCCTCAAGTTGCGATAGTATCAAGTAACGATATGTTGCCAAGCCAGAATATTCAAAAGAAGATGATCAATTCACTGCCAAACGAAATGCTGCGATATGTCTTTGACAAATTGGAGATGGACAAGTTGATTGGCATTCGAGGTGTATGCACTCGGTGGCAGGGACTGGCCGAAGACATCTGCCGTGAGAAGAGGTCCATCTTGATTGAGTCTAAAGCTAAAAACATTCCCGATCGCTATTTGTCTAGCTCTTTTAATGGCTTGGTCGACTTTAGCAAGGATTGGATCGTTCTCAAAGTGAAACCAATCAAGAATAGACGAAATGTAATTGCACTGTCCACTGATTTGTGCATCCTTTTGGGAAAACTATTCCCTCAAGTTGCAAATCTCGTGTTGAATGTGTCTCTCCAGCGCACCAATGCCACTGCCGATAATCTGTTCACTTTACTCAAAAGTTGGTCATCAACTCTCGTTGCTCTACGTTTGAATGTTTCGAGCTCCTCCATCATTGTCCAATCTCGTTGCGTTGCATTGTTTGATCACATCAACAATTTGACCAATCTCAAGCAATTTGTATTTGGTGAGCCTCTCGAGCCGACATATAAGTTGGATTTTCTAACTCGTTTGGAGCACTGCACTTTTTATATGGAAGCTTTGAATCCATCTGTCACAATTCCTCTTCTAGGTACGAATTGTACCAGTTTGAGTTTGATTGGTTATTTAAAAATCGAACAAATCACTCAATTTCTCAAACTGAATGCTCCATTGGTGAAAGGTGTCACTCATTTGAGATTGACTGCATTAGAAGATGACGTTTTGTCATTTGTTTGCACAAATTTTTGTTCGCTTCAAATGCTGAACATTGTGTCCTAGGTAAGAGTTGTTCACCCTTTTGATTGCTATTTACTATTTGCTATTATTTACTTGCAGACTTTCGATGCAGACACCATTTCCGACCTTGCTCGACTGTCCAAGCTATCGATTCGTGCTTTCGAGTTTGATTTGCCCACACTGGCTCAATACAACCTATCCACTTTGAGTTCAGTTCAAATTCTTGAGATTGCTCACTTTGAATTCGAAAATGATGACCGCCCAATTGATGGAGACCAATTCTGTCGAGTTCTTGCATTTGTTTTCCCGAATCTCCAACAACTCACCATCAAGCCTAAACGGCTTCCCAACGAAATTGTCCAACATTTGGATCTTTTCATCCACTTGCGTCGGCATGTGATCGCTCCTTTTTGTCGGATTTGTCGCTCGCAAATTAATTTCAACATATGTCACATTTCCTAAGCTTTAATCATATCCTTTCATCAATCTTTAGTCTTACTAAATTAGTCTCACTATTTGTCACTACCAATCACAATCACGTATCATATTCGTTACAGTTATAATCTATATTATGACTTCTATTATAACATCTTAACCTAAATAAATTATTACCTATGGTTGTTTAAAATAATGTTTTTCTTATTTATGTGCTACAGCTGTGTAAACTAGGAAAATTTAGACATCAGTAGTAGTTCAATTCACTACTTTACATTATAATGCTAATTAGCAGAATTGTGCTTAATCGAAAGATTAGCAAATTGCACAAGAAAATCAGCCTTAATAGCCACAGCTTTCCATCCATCGGTGGCTCGGACTTTCTCCAAATTGTCCGTGATGAAGTCGATGCACTTGCTTTTGAGTGCCTCAGCCCGGTACAAGTCCGCATGGATGAGCATTTCAGAGACATTGTCAATGGTGAGAGTAGAGCAGAGGAAGTGCTCGCAAAGTGACTTCAGACAATCCATTTGATACTGTTAGGAAAGAATCTAATTGCTATTGTATAATGAAAACCCCTATACATTACCATATCAGCCACAGCCATTAATTCCGGTGCGAATCGATCCAACTGGTCAATCTTGTCAGTGTAGAGATAACGTAAAAACAGTTCAAACACCTCAACTTCAACATCCACAATGTCCACTCGACCTTGCTGAGCTTCTTTCATGTCCGAATGATCAAACATGGCAGCAAACACTGGCGAACGAGCCGAGAGAATCGCCTTGTGAGCACGAAACTCCTTTTCACCAATTACTAAGACAACATCGCTGTGCTTGCTACTTTCCAGTAGAGATTCATAGTGCTTCGAGATTGCGCTAAATGAAGGTGCATCTGGTTTGGCATCTTCAACATCATCAACCAACTCAATCTATAAAATACACAAATCAACAAATCGGTAATCTCACAATCAACTTACCTCACACACGATTGTCAGTGTGTCATTCACAAGCATTCCTGAAGCAGGATCCAATAAAACATCCCTAAGTACGTTGTAAGGTGCATTAAATGAACCTAATCTAAATATATGGATTCCTTCTAAATTTGGAGTAACAACAAAATTAATAATAATAATTTGCAATACGCTCCCTTTTACAAACCGTGAGTGTAGCATTTGTCTCCTTTTACATTCACAATTGACATTCGATGCTTTACTTTGAGTGTGACTTGAGTACACGATTGAAGATATGTATAAATCGAAGCAAAGCTGTCACCCCAACGGTTACTTGTTGATGGCTCAATAAACAGAAAGAATTGAGTTCCATCGTCGATTGGAAAGCCAAATGAATGAAAAGTCTTGTTACGGCTTTTACTGAAATTTGCCATAATCCACTTGTAGGTTGCCACATTTCTGTCGGTGCTGTTGTTGTTGCTAGTGGATGACATCTTGAGCAAATGTTCACCGAAGATTGAGGAGAAAATCAGGGCAAATGAAAGAAAAGGCTTTCAAAAGTGCTTCGATGGTACGGTGTATGAGAAGAGGAGAAATTGAAACCAATTGAAAGCAGACAGTCTTTTGCTCAGTCCTGCAAGAATAACAACTGCAACTATTTCCACTCACAGTGAAGCCAGTAATTTGGTTCTTTTCACTCATGTCGTTCACATTTTTGTAATCCTTAACAATTAAAATAAAATACAATCTTTGTTTGTAATGAGTGTAATTCATTTATTGCTTATTTGCAACTGGCAATTGAATTGTTAACAACAAAACACATCAGCTATTGTTGTCTTGAATCGATTTGCACATAGAATAATTCAAACTGAATCATACAAATTTGTGAAATTTTAATCAACCTTTTCATATTATCAACTTTGCTTAAATAGCTGCCTAATCTATTTATATTATGACTTCAGTTTGTGTCTGACACTTTTAAACTAACAAAATTAACTAACTAAATACTTTCATAATTTCCTAGTTTATTGGTAGATTTTGTTTCTGCCAAAATTGAGTGCATTTATTTTTATTTTTTTAGTTTACACTTACTTTAAACTTTGATTAAACTTACTTTCAATGAAAACTTGTTTTTGAGTTTGTTTTTGGATTGATGTTGGAATGCTGTTTGATTTGATTTGAGAAGGTGAAACTGACATTTTCAAAATGTAAATTGTAATTGTAGTACAAAATACGACCCGTCCTATATGAACGGTGCTGTGTTTGTGGCTGTAGTTTGTTGTGTTGTGTTGAATTAATTGAATTGAATTGAATTGAATTAATTAACAATATTGTTATCTGTGACAAAAGTCTGTGCTAGTTTGTATTGAGTCTCATCATTTCTTTGAGCACCTCAACTCGAATGTCGATTCAAATGGACAAGGCCAACCAACCTGCTTCTGTCAACGTCATGGTCTCGTCACTTACCGCTTCTTTTGGTCAGCTCGAAGTGGATTCTACCTGCACTGGCGATGGACCGATCAACAAGCTACCCAACGAAATGATACAAATGATTATGGCCAAATTGGCACTGGACGGTGATGTGAAGAAGGTGATTCGACTGAGGCTGGTGTCCTCAAGATGGAGAGCCGTGGTCGAGGACTACTGCCGACTCAACAAATGCTTGTTTGTCCATTTTTCTGGAGAACCAGTTCCATGGCAAAAGGATTATTTACAATCTTTTAAAAAGGACTTTTTTAGATTTGAAAATTTCCACAATTTCACATGTCTGCATTTGTATACCAAAATGCCATCTGAATGTTTGAGTTTTTTGTTGAAAATGTATCCCAGCATCGAAAAGCTGTCTATTGATTGTAGTTATTTCTACTATTATCTCAGTGTTGATGGTCGCAGTCATGGTAAAGTATTGTCTCTTAATATCTTTCAACCAATTTTGTATATTTTCTACAGAACGCACTCTAAAAGACAGTTTGCAAGTATACATCAACTCACTGGACTCGCTGAAAGTGCTCGGCCTGAACGGACTGAGTGCCTCACCTTTGTCTCCTGCTTTGGCCAAATTGAAACAATTTTCCTACAACCCATTTGTTCGCCAAGATGATGATGATAAACTAATTTCTCGTCTTGCACCAAATTGTGCTCGTGCCAGTTTTGCACAAAATTTTACTTGTGACCAAGTGCTTCAATGGCCTAACATCAATCCAGCCTGGTTGGGCAATCTCACCCATTTACGGGTGCACATTACTCGAGGCACAGGTGAAGAGTATGGCCGAGTTGTGCACTTGTTGAGTGTGCACGCAATTCTACTGCAACACTTGCACCTGGTAACTTGTGTATGTGTGTGCATTTAATGTTTTAATATGTAATCACTAAATGTTATTTTAATTTAAGAATGGTAATCTTCATTTGAGTCCAGCCGTACTCGAACACTTTGGTAAACTTGCCCACCTGACGTATCTTAAACTTAGCTACACCAAAATGTCCTTCTCCGAGTTGGCACAATCAGCTGGGCAACTCACATCGCTTACGTCTGTGACTCTCAAACTTTGGGCCTTAATCGATGGTGGCGAGTTGCTCGATGACTCCGCCAGTGGACATCAATTCACTCGTGTCCTGTCTGCCATATTTCCCAATGTGGCCAAATTGGATCTCACTTTTCAAGTGTCGAATACAACTGGACGAAACGAGTCTGCGATGGTACACGCAATGGAACAACACTTGGCTCGTTTCTCGAAATTACGCAAACACAAAATTAAGTTTATTTTTCTGTGAGTTTTTGTTGGGTTTACGATTCCTTTTTCGCTCTTTGTTTCAAAACGCATACATCTCGTACTTTTACTTTTTTCTGTACCCGATCACTTGATTATGATTAAACTCGAAAATTATTAATAATCGGTCAGTGAATCGAGCAAGCACTTTCGGAAGGCAATCTGTAAGCCTAATGTTTGCACCAACAACTACTGCCAAACTATGTTACACTATGTAACATCCAAATAATGGCTCATTCTATTTTATCTGTGAGTCAATAAAACAAACAAATATCCTTCAAGTCTTGATTAATTTCTTAGTTGTGAACAATTCTGGTACAAACTGGTCAAACCTGGTACAAACAGTCCGATAGAAACAGCTTTTATCTTAACTAGCAAATATGCAGGACATTTGTTTGACTTCAACAAATAAGAGACAAATAACGCGTGAACGTGACAAACTGTGAAAGCACAATCTCAAGTCAAATTTATTTTTGGCATTTGTTGATTTGTTCTACCCAAGGTCTGACAGATATGATACTCAAAGAGTAAAACTATATCCATGATCAAACATATATCATGATATACAATGATGATGGTACATGTAACATTCGGAATGTGTTCTTGAAATATAAAAAGGATACACTCTCTCGTATTGAAAATATATATCATTTTCATATGTAATTTTATTATTTGTACTGAAAATGACTATTCTCAAGACCTCATTTTCAGTTTTGGTTGTTGTCGTGCTGTTTGTTCTCGTTTCAGCTGACAAAACTTGCAGCTACGCTCGCTGCGAACGTCGAATACTTGAACGTCAATATGCTTTTTATAAGTAAGTATAAATTGGCAACCATTTTTTTTGGAGATTTCAAACTGATTTACTATTATTATTTACTGTGATTATTGCGTAGTCGTGTAAAGAACGGTCACGGTCCTTGTGGCAGTACGACTGGCCGTGATTTGATGCGAAGTTTCGACTGTGCCGACAACAATACCTATCATATTTGTTGTGATGAGATTGGTGAGTTTGCATTTAGCCAATGATAATTTTAATAATTTGTTTTCGAATTAGATTTTGAATCTGTCGAGGAGAATCAAGCAAAAGGGTTCAATGCAGCCAACTTTGTGAACGCAATGTGTCCTGAGGCACGAAGCTGCACTAAACGCATTCTGTGTGAACAAACCTGTCAGAATGATTCCCCACTGTTGGACTATCACACTCGTGATGGAGTGTCCAATAAGGTCATCGAATTGGTTCATTCTTATAGTGATGATCAAGCGTGTTACAGCCTAGTGCGCAACAATCAGTACAACGAATACACTCGACTCGACACGGAGGAGTGCCAGGCAGATTGTGCCAAAAAGTATGCTGCCAATTGTCAGCCTGTGCTGGACACTAATTTCACTGTCAAGTGTTACCACGAGGCTTCTCGACTCTTTCACAAGTTGGGTCTGTCGTTTTTCGCTGTTTTTCGCATGACTTTCGATTCGTTCCGAAGCCAACACGAATTGTCCATTCACCAGACTATCAAGAGCGCATTCACCGATCTACATCGCCGAATGGTGGCACTGGATAAAGAGTACAATGAGTGGTACAATAGAGAAGTGCGTCAAAAGCGATGCAAAAGATCATCGATTATGCTTGAGAAGACCTGGAAACGGTTTTTGTTTAGCAAATTCGGTGGAATCCATTATAAACTGGCAAACAGTCTGTACGATTCACTGAGCTACAGTCAGTTTAATCGAACGATTGCAATAATTAACCAAACGCTGCTGACAACTGTTTTTGATGTCAAGGGTTTGAAGACTCCATGTCATTATGGATGAATGAACATACCGATCACATCAGGGTAATCTCTTTTAGCACTTTTTAGATTATCCTAACTTTGTTTGTTTTGTCAATAAATAAGATAATTAAGTGATTCCCCTCATGTATTGACAAACTATTGACGATAGTTATGTTTGCGAATGATTGAAAGCACATTGGCTAGCAGTGTCGAAAGAATATTTTGAAATCTGACAAATGCTCTTGTTTGATTGACCATTTAGTATGTGCCAATTAGTTATTCCTGTGAGAGCCGATTATCAACGATGAATGCACACACTGATTGACCATCATAATAATGGCTGATGGTGAGGATAACATTAACGGGCAAAGTGAATTCATAAAAGCTTTTTATTTTCCAATTTGTAACAAATCGGATCGCATCTCATGTACACGAATCAGTCGCAATTCGATCCCAACACACAACATTGCAAAATGACTATTTCCAAAATTGCGCCATTTGCCACAGGTTTACCAGTGGTTTTGCTATCTGGGCCATTGACTGCAGTTTCAGGCAAAGATGCCTGTTTCTATACTAAATGCCAAGTCAAATTTAATCCATCTCTAGTGTAAGTAGTTGTTGGATTTAAAAAATATCAGTATAATTTGAGATATGATAATGATTTGTTTCGTATTACTAGGCATGCTCCATGTTACGGGAACAAAAGTCTACAATTGATGCGAAGTTTCGACTGTGCCGACAACAATACCTATCATATTTGTTGTGATCAATCAAGTGAGTATATGCAATCATTATTTGATTAAACATTTTCTTAAAATGTTATTTTCAAAAGTGCCAAACTCGGTTGAAAAGAGTCGACTGCAATTGTTCGGTGCAGTGAGCGCAATTGGCGAAATGCTCAGTCCCACCTGTACGAAACGTATTCTTTGTGAACAAAGCTGCTTGGATCACCATTCTCCCACTCTCTCATATAATTTGCAGACATTTGATGGAAACACCGAAATGGGCAAAGAATATGTCCGTTCTTATGGCGATGATTTGGAGTGTCACAGACGACAGGATTCACTCGACATTTCAAAGACAACTTCATTCAACCAGAAGATGTGCCTCAAAGATTGTGCCCAAAAGTATGTCAACTGTGAGCGTGTGTTGGACACTGATTTCACTGTCAAGTGTTACTATGCATCGGCTCGGCTATTTCACAAACTGGGACTGTGGTTCTTCAGTGCATTCAACATGACTTTCGATTCGTTTCGTTCCGATGGCCAATTGTCCATTCATCAATCCATCAAGAGCGCATTCACTGTTTTGTACAACCGAATGGAAACATTGGAGAGCGCATACTATGACTGGTTCGATAGAGAAGTGTTCAGAAAGCGAAGATCCATTGAGATGGAGCTTGAGAAGACTTGGAAACAGTTCTTGGTGATTTACAATGCAACCGATCCCGCCTTGGTGCACAATTTGTACCATTCATTGAATCGTACTCAGTTTAGTGACGCAATTTCAGTGATTAACCATACACTGGTCACTACTGATTTTGGACCTATTGGCACGAATAATGTTGTGAGATTGACTCCGTGTCAGGGATTGCGTCATCAGACAAATGGTTAATAACAATTTAGACTAGACTATTAGGACAACTGACTTTGCTCCATTGTGTCAACAAAATTGTGCAAACAAGTTATTCCTGTGAGAGTCTATATCAACCATGAATCACATGCTCACCAATAAATCAATAAACAACAAACAAATATAATCAATCTTTTGAGTCTTAAATAATCTTTCTTAATCTAAAAACAATTCTGGTACAAACTGGTCAAACTGTTCAACACTCAAACAGCTCTTATCCATATTTGTCATAGTCAACAAAATGCATGACATTTGTTTGACTTCAGTCAATACAAGACAAATAAGTGAATGTGACAAACAAAAATGTGTGATTGCATACAATCTCAAGTCAAACTTACATTTTGACAATTGTCGATTTGTTGATTTGTTCTACCCAAGGTCACTGATATGATATACCAAAGAGTAAAACTTTTATCCATGATCAAACATATTCGTTTGCTGATTGTAACATTCGTATCTTGAATGCGAATCTCTTTCTTATGTCTTTTGAGTGGTACAAAAAGGCATTGCAAAACTGAACAGATCGTTTCATTTCTGTTTTGTGTGTCAATTTACTTGGCCAAACGATGATGAAGACTAATTTAGCAACAATTTTACTGTTCATCTTGTTAGCTCTCCACTGCAATGATGCTGTGTTTGGTTTCTCGATTTTTGGTTTTCATCTATTCGGCAGTAGAGACGGTGATGATGATGATTACTCTCAAATGATGGTACCAAGTGGAGTAATTGCAGGAGCAAACGAACGTTTCTGTATGCGGCTGTTGAGTGTACTCGAGCGTGACAATAGTGGACAGAATGTTTTCATGTCACCATTTAGCATTTCGGTTGCGCTCACAATGGCGCTGGTGGGTGCGGGCAATCGAAGCAGTACGTATGAACAGATTCACACGGCTCTTGGGTATGTTAATGTTAATGTTAATGTTTTCAATAGAAAATATACAAACTTTGTTTTCTCTGCTAGTTTTGATCGTTCTCATTCGATCGAGAGCATCACCGACAATCTGCAACAATTGCTACACGAATTGAACAGCCAAAACCAGAGCACAGTCAAACTGGCCAATGCCCTGATGGCAAAACAGGGCGAACCTATTCTACCGAGCTATCTATCGAAACTGGAGACTCATTTCTATTCAGAATTGTTCAAATTCGGTTCAGACCCAAAGCAAGTGCTCGCACTCGTCAATAGCTGGGCAAGTAATAAAACGAATGGGTTGATTAAGAAGGTTCTTGACGAAATACAGCCCGACACGGTGACAATTCTACTCAACGCTATTTACTTCAATGGCAAGTGGAAGATACAATTCCAGACGAAAGATACGAGCAATCGGAAATTTCATGTTCAAGCGGACCAGTCCAAGTTGGTTCCATTTATGCAAGTCACGGAGCGCTTCAATTATGCACAATTTGAGGATGGTCAAATGGTGGAGATTCCGTATCGAGACCAGAACATTAGTATGTTTGTCTTTCTGCCTAAAGATCGGTCACAATGTAAGTAACCTAACCTCACACAACTTCAAGCAAACCTAACCCTAAATGGTATTCCTTATAGCCCTCAGCACTGCATTCAAACTCGACTCATTGACTTCACGAGTATCCAAATTGTGGCCCACAAATCTGAAACTTCTAATGCCCAAGTACAAACTCGAAACAGAATACAGACTTATACCGTCCCTCAATCAGTTGAAAATTGTTGCTCCATTTTCCCCATCCACTGCAGACTTTAGTAACATCAACGGTAAGAGGTCGGACATTTATGTGAGCAAGGTCATCCACAAGGCTGTGATCAAGTTGAGTGAAGAAGGTACCGAAGCTGCGGCTGTTACTGTGATCACTGGTGGACGCTTTTGTGGCAACTGTGGACCTGGGCCCCGGCTGCTTCAGGTTGAGTTGAATCGGCCGTTTGTGCACTTCATTCGAGACAATCGCAATGGGATTGTTCTTTTTGCGGGCATTATCAAGGATGTACCCGTATGAATATAAACTCTTGAATGAATTGGGCATTTTTAATTAATAAACAATAGGCATAATTGCTAGCTATTTGTAACAATTTGACTTATGGCAAAGGGAGTTCACTCACAACTTGTCAGTCAGTTTGACTTTTTTGTTTGTTCCAGTTTACAAAAACATTGGACATTATCATTAAGCATTTTTTGCTTGCACATTGACATTTACTTAAGAAACTTATCAACTCTCAATTATAAGCAGCAATAAACAAAAAATCTATAATAACATTGAAGT
Source organism: Rhizoglyphus robini (assembly GCA_023373905.1). Lineage (NCBI taxonomy): Eukaryota > Metazoa > Arthropoda > Arachnida > Sarcoptiformes > Acaridae > Rhizoglyphus > Rhizoglyphus robini. Next base: position 998,097 of record JAKIJQ010000032.1, on the reverse strand, counting down.
AACATTGAGAGTTGGGTGTTTTCACTATTCGTTTTGACTTTGAATTTTGCATTTGACAACAAAATGTCTTTCTTACAAGACACACAAATCTAAAAGCAACTTCTAAAATGCATTTTAAATTTTGTTTGTTTGTTTGTTGGGCCTAAGCTTGTTCCAATTTGGTGATCAAATTGCATGTGAAAATGCCTCATCATATTTTTGTTTTTATGAGAAACAATTTGAAAGATCTTGGCAATTTGCACAATTAGTTGGATATAGGTGAGTTGTGCACATATTGAAACTAAATTAAAACTCAAACCCATCTCAATGCTAATTGGTGATTTTTGTAGTCAAGTTAAACAGTGAAGAAGATGATGATAGATTTAAATTGGTTCGAAATTTTGATTGTTCCAATCATTAGTTGTCGGAGCGGAACGTCGAGCGAGCGAAGCGAGCGAGTAAGTGAAGTGAAGACTCTCCGTCAACTCAATTGGAAAAGGCTTGTGTAGAGGGTTTCGACTATACCCGTTCAATGGATCAGTCTGAAAATTTTACACAATGTTCTGGTTGGAATGAAGATGTGCCTTTTGTGCCATAAGCCATAGGTCAAAGGAGCAGGGATTTTTTCAATGTGTAGAGACTGAGTGTCAACAGTGGATGTGCGTAACAGATAAGCACACTCGCCGAGCAGCGCGCCCGCTGTGCGCAAAGAAGATGAGCAGTGACAAACATACCCACACAGGAGTGATGTGATTCACATTGTGGGTGTGATTGTGTTTACCTTGGACCGAATTCCATACTGCTGACTGTATCTGTTCAAAAACATTGAACCATTGAAGAGACGACTCTGTGTATAGGATTGAGGCTATACGGTTCAATGGATCTCGCTGTAAATTTTACCAAAAATTCTGGTGTAGGTGTAGACAACCTGGTTAAATTTTGGGCATATAAGTTCAAAGGTCACTAAAGATAAAAAAATTAGTGATATTTTAAATAGATGTGTATTGAATAAGTTGACGTTTGTGTCTGTTGCACTCTGATGGCTCATCGATTACTGAACTGATAGAGAAAGTATTCGCGATACCGCCGCTCCGACTTCACGCCAACGGCGTCACTTAAGGCTAGTATTATATTTGTTGTAGAGCTTCAAGTGAGTTTAACTTTTTGTGAAAGAGTCGACTCTACTCTAACGACGTCTAATCTAATTAGAGGAGCGAACGAAAAAACTCACGCTGAGCGAGCGAAGCGAGCGAGGTGTGAGTTTTTGAGTGAGCGACGATTAACATCCGAGAGAAATTGAGAGAATACGCAATTCTTGTCGGCACAACTTCTCCAAAACCACCATATGGATCGGTCTGAAAATTTAACCCAATGTTCTGGTGGTGGTGTAGATGTGCATATTAAATTTTTGGTCCATATAGGTCAAAGGTCAACGGAGTAGCAATTTTTTGAAAATCACAAATTTTTGTATTGAAATGTGTAGGAACCAAGTGGCAACATTGGCTGTGTGTGACTGTGTGTGCACACTCTGTATCGGACGCCCGCTGTGCGCAAAGGAGATGCGCAGTAGTAGCACACTCAAGTGTCACCTGAAAGCGTTGTCTTTTTGGTGCTCATTGCTTTATTATTTTTATTGAAAGTAGTTACTTTTGGTTTATGCTTGGTTTTTTTGGCTTTTCATGTCCTGCAGGAATGTCCTTCCATGGAAGTAATCTTTTTGTTGTCTACCTATCTACCTATGTATATCTCTGATCTCAATCTATATATCTACCTATGATTGTCGTCTAAACAAATATTTTTAAATGTTTCAAGCACGAGTGTTTCCAGTAGTGCCTTTGTACGAAAAATTGGAAACATAGAGATATTTCATGTTCCCGCAAGCAATGTCCATTGTCATTAGGCCATTAATTATCTATACATAAATCTCTAAGTTATACTCCAGATAAGGCAGTGGTAAACATTGGTGACAAAAAGAGTTATCAGTCGGATTGAGTTACATCGCTTTTAGTCGTGTAGGAAAGCTATCTGACCTTGTCATTTACGGATTCTATTCCAAACAGAGGTTTGATTCTATTGGAAATATGAAAACGCACAAAGACAATATGTCATTCATTGGCAAACAATGATTGGACGGATTAAGAGTAATATGTTTAATCAGAAGGTTTATGTGGCTTATATCTTTAATTAATTTTTTAGTTACACTTAAATATGTTCTAATCGTAATTTTAAATTTATAAAAAAAATGTGAAGCACATCTATGAGAGATTGAAGTAATGTGACTCATGTACTCTAATCTACCTTATCTATATGTTAATCTTCATTATACTTTAATATTTATATCTAACTAAAACTTAAAAACAAAAAAAATAAAACAGAAAAAAAAACAAAAAATAGGTGAAGTGCATCTATGAGAGATTTAATTTGAAATTAAAAGGGTTAATTAATTTTTTAAATACATATATTTATATTTCTGTTTTATTTTAAAAAATTTATTAAAGCATCAAGTATTTATTACGTTTCACTAACAAGTAAGTTTCATAAAATTCGTTTCATTTTACTTTAATATTTTTAATTGGATATATATTTATTATAATATTATGATTCTAAAATCGTTCGCTCCGACTTTCATGCCAATGGCATTACTTATTTATATTTATAATAGCTATAATGTTTCAAAATTCAAGCTGCTGGTTCAAAAACTAGTTTTTTATATCACTTAAGCTTTTTATTATTAAAATTTTCACTTTCATAAATTTACAAATATGTCAAATTGGAACATTACTTGACATTTGTGGTACTTCGTGACCAAAAGTTTTGGTGCAAATAACCGAGCTATAAAATCAATTTTGGCACAATTGGCGGCGGTTTTTATACTCGGGATTATGCACTCAAAAAATTGAACCAGTAATACAATTGTGAATGATCAATTTGCTTGTCCAGAAAATTATCAAATCTCGTACATTTGTGTGCTTGTGCAGCATCCAAAACATGGCATGGTAAAACGTATTTTTGTATGTACAAATGGAAAACTGATTTGGTGTTGTTTCAGACTTTCTTTCAAAAGGCGCATCCATTGATTAATTTTAAAAAAATGACTTCTGAATTCTGCTCAATTTACCCTGAACATGAAACCTGCAATTATTGTCTTGTATGTTAATCTTTAATAATATTAAATAACAACAATCTAATCTATAATCTATTGATGATAATTAACATCGCAACAATTGACAACTTTTACTGTGAAAGAAACGTCCGAAAAAGTGTACACACAACAAAATGTGGCTCAAACTCACACAAATTGCTTGGTATACTTGCACAGTGTCATTTGATCGTCGCTTTACTGTGCAAATTACTGCGCTTTCCAGCAGGATTTCTAGACTTTTCTTTTGTTGTTGTCACGCTGCTCACGCATTCAAGTCGACTTGCACACCTTTGTTCTCGCATTTCGCCACTAAACTTGTTTCAATTCAACTTTGTGTTCAAACATGTCACAAGTGGATTTATTCGATCATTTCACGGCCAAGCCAATGACCTACACTTGGATTATAGAAGACTTTGAAAAGTGCCCTAATGAAAGATCTTTTAATAAGACTTCATTCTATAATCAATACATGTTCAATATTATGAGACAACATGCTCATGAAGGAATTGATTATTTTGATCAATTTGTGATACAGTTTACTTCGACTGAAAAACAAATTACTTCCACCATCTACTATCGCATTTCGTTGGTCAACGATAGAGGACTAAAGTGCAACACTCAAGGTACTGATTAATTTTATATATTTAATTATTTTAATTAATTCTATATTTTGATTAGAGGGTCGAGCATCATTTGGAAAATGGGACTCGACAAATTACGATGTCCAGTACCGCATCAAGCGTGATTATTTGCTTGAAAAAGCTAATGGCTTACTGCCTGGTGGTAAACTTACCATCTGCTTTGAGGTAGGTTTACTTTGCTTGTGACTTTATATTTGTAATTTGTTATCTATTTGGATATTTCAGATTTTCTGCCTTTGGGATAAGAATCAGTGCGCTCAAAGTGGCTGTTACAAGGACAATCTGGTTTCGATGTCTCACGACAACCAATCACTACTGGACAGTGGCAAGTTGAGCGATGTCGTACTGGCAGTTGGCGAACGTGAACTTAAGGCTCACAAGTTGATTTTATCATCTCGTTCGGTGGTTTTCGAGAAAATGTTCGAGGTCAACTTGGAGGAATCGAAACGAAACCGAGTGGAAATCACGGACATGAGTGCTGGTGCGGCTGAGGATTTGCTCAAATTCATTTACACGGGAAAAGTTGGTGACTTGGAGGAAAACGCATACGAGCTGTATGCTGCTGCCCATAAGGTATATTTGGTATTTGGTTTTTATCTAGATTATACAATAATTACATTGATTTTGCCATAGTACCAAATCGATTCACTCAAGTCCTACTGTGAACTCTACCTGACAATGTCACTCTCCATTTCATCAGTTGCCACGACTCTTCAGCTTGCCGAACTGTACTCTCTGGAGGATTTGAAATCGAAATGCATCAACTACATCACTCACAATTCAGCTGAATTCGAATTCGACGACTGGAAAGAGCTCATCGCCTGTCGACCTGAGTTGATGTCTGCTAGGTTGTAAATATATTCTTGCAAACAAAACTCAATTAAAGTTCAAAGATTTACATTTTAATTTGTATTTTATTTTCATTTTAAATTTTCTCTCCACTCTGGCTTGAACTTGGCACCGAAGCTGCGGCTGTTACTGCAATCACTAGTGGACGCTTTTGTAGTAACTGTGGACCTGGCCCCCCTGCTGCTTCGTGTTGAGTTGAATCGTCCGTTTGTGCACTTCATTCGAGACAATCGCAATAGGATTGTTCTTTTTGCGGGAATTATCAAGGATGTGCCCGTATAAATTGATATACTTGTGAATGAAACATATAGAATTGGGTTTTTTGATTAATTAATAAACAAAAAACATAATTACAAGTGACTTGTAAGCAATTTGACGTATTGAAACAGCTTTCACTCACTCACCTCTCAGATATATTTACAAATTTTGGATATTGAGGATATCGAAGACTACGTTGATGTATAGTCATAGTCAAGAGAGTTTAGTATGTCACATTTTGTGAAATTTATCTCCAACTCTTTTGAGAAGTCCTCAATTGTGTCAAAATGATTGCACACTATGCTCTTAAATGTCAAACTTTACAGTGAGGTGTTACAACGAATCAGCGCAATTGTTCCACAAGTTGGGTTTGTGTTTATTCACGGCTATTCAAACAATGTTCATCGATTCTGCTGTTCATGAAAATGAAAATGCTAGTAAGGATGTACATCAAAGTATCATAAAACAATTCACCGAGCTTCACAATTAGAGACATTAGAAAAGGCTTACTATGATTGGTCTTACAGGAAAAAGAAGCCTTCAAACAAATTGAAATTGCACAAAATGTGGATGAGATTTTTGAATTGTCTCACAGCAAAGTGACACACGTGTACATATAACTCACTCACAACTCACTGACCCGAACGATTTTCTCGAGGTCATTAGTTAAAATTGCTCAAGGTGTTAAAAGTTACATTGATCATTTTTTTTCAATAAAAGTGATGATACATTATTTAGGCCACTTTATTAATCATGGTAAATTTAATTGTGCAAATTATATAATTGACAACAAAAAGAAACGAAAATATTCAGTAAGTTTGTAAGTAAGTTGTTTCAAATATTTTTAAATATAGTTACATAAGAAATATATACAATCAATTCGTTCTTGTTTTGTAACGATCAATGTCACGGACATAAAATTGAAATAATTCTGAGAAAAGTATATATTGAATTATAAAAAGTTGAATTGGAGTACGCGCGTATTGGCATTAAGAATAACAATAAAGTGCTGCTGATGAACATCGCTCAATAATCGATTTTGAGTGAACCAACCTGTTCACAAAATGATACACCCGTGGGTGGCACCAACTCGGGTTCGTTTCACTGGTCGGCTAGTGACTTCTTCAATCTCCTCACCTTTATCAACTTCACCATCATCATCATCTTCATCAACCATATACTGATGATTGTTGCCATCATTCTGTTGTTCATCGTCAGTAATCTTTCGTTTTGAAGACTTTTTCATGTTGACAGATGTTCCAGATGATGACGATTCTTCGACTTGGATGTTGTCTTCAATCTCAGTGGCATCATCACCATCCTCTTCATCATTTTCATCGTTTTTATCATCCTCAATCTCAACTCTTGTTCCACCATTTGCATCACCATCAAACTGCTCCTCTTCTTCTTCCTCCCTCTTCTTCTCTCTCATCTCCAAATCAAGTCCAGAACCATTCTGTTGGGTTTGTTGTTCACTGTTCATCATTTCATCATCATCATCGATTTGATTTGCTATTTGATTGCCAATAGTGTTGATAACAGCAGCTTCTCGAGTCTCAATTTGGTTCTCACTTTCTGATTGGTTTGCTTTGTTCGAATGGTTGTCGAGTTGTTGTTGTGCCTTGAGAGTGAGAGTGGCAATTTCGTCATTCAACTTGTTCACCTGAGCTTGAAGAGATTCCTTTTCGGTGACCAAATTGGAATTGGTTTGTTCAAGTTGAGCGGTGACAACAGATTTGTCCTTTTGTGTAGATTCGAGTTGTGCGCGTAGTTGAACAATCTCGGACAGTTTTCGTTCCAATTCAGATTTGGAGAGAGTAACTTCGTTTAAAGCAGAATCCAACTGCACTTGAACAGACTGAAGTTGATCGGTAAGATTAGAATTGTCCTGTTGCATCTTGGCGTAATCGTCTTGGGACTTGAGCAATTGTTCGTTGAGCGAGTGATTCTCTTTGGCCACATCGGTGCACGCAAGTCGTAGTGAGTCGACTTGACCCTGTAGTTGATAAATCTCGGACTCTTTCTCCTCCAATTCAGACTTGGTAGAAGTGAGCTCACTTTGAGCAGACTTGACTTGTGCGTTTAGATTCGAATTGGTCTGCTGTATCTTATTGAGGTGTTCTCTGAACTGTTGAAGCGCCGTAAGGTAGAATTTCTCACGGCCCTTGTCTGTCTTGTCATCCGAGAGATTTCGGTAAAGATTCTCGAGAGTGGTCACCTCCTGTTTGAGCAGTTCGAGCTCTTGAACTTGTCCTTTAGACTGTCTACTGCCCGTTTCGGTCATCAGATTCGATCGGTCTATTGAAGAGGTGTAATCAACTAATTAGTATGGAATTGAGCATATATAAATTCGAGTACCTGTGTTGACATGTTCGGGATGTAAGTTCACTTCAGTACAGCCCTCCTCCTCTTCTTGTTTGATGAATGTGCCGAACGAGGCTTGCTGAGTTGAGGCTGCTGCTTTGCCCTTTTGGTTGAGACAAACAGAAACAACTTTTTGTGACATTTCTGATACAGAGTCGTACAGAGTCGGGTGAGTGAGGACAAACAACAATCCAAAAGAGTCGTGGCAAAAGTGAAACGAAATTTGAGACCTGAAACAAAGACACAAACACGCAACAGGCAAAGCGTAAACACACAGAGCGCGCTGTCCTCTGCTACGCACTCACAAACACTAAAAGAAATGGCGTCGAGCATGCGCAGTACATGTTTTATTTTGAATTGCTGAGTGCGAATTACATAAGCCACTTCGAGCACATTTTTTAAACAAGGATTGTTATCTTAATTGGGTGTAATATTAACCTTATTTTAATAATTATTAATTCAAATTTCCTTTTACGGTATTTACAAATATGTCAAATTGGAATTGCCAATTGACCAATGTCTACTCCACAAAGTCAGAGCGTCTTCTCGGAAAGCATTTTGATCTGTCTATTCGATCACCGACTATCACTATCGATCGATTCCATTCGAAATTGTAATTTACACTAGAGTAGACAATTTTGAGCAATTTGGGACACTTTATCAGTGGCTTGATCAGCGCTTCATAGTGCTTCTTGGCTTGATGTTCGCTTTTGTATCGAGGTGATGCATCGTGGTGTGCATAATCCCAATTAATGTTGATTAGTTCGACATTAGGAAACAGATGAAAAATGGAGAGCGAGCCCATGAGTTGTTGAGCCTCGTAGGCCTGGTGACAGTCAAGGGCGACAGTCAGTTTGGTCACTGATTCAAATGGAACAATATTGTTCAGTTGTTGGTTGTCGTTAGTCGGCTTGAGCGAATACAAATTCAAATCTAGTGATTGAAGATGTTTGAGTGGTGATAGACAAGCGATACGATCGGCAAATTGATTTTCAATGTGAATTCGAATTTTCCGCAGTGAAGGAAAGTGGGTACAAAATCGTGCCAACAATGAATCCGAAAATCGTAGATATCCATCTGTATTTAGGCCAATGAATTTGCGGGCAAATTGTGGTGTCAACTCAAACAGAGACTCAATTGTGCGAGTATTGTAGTATTCAGATAGTTTGATTTCAATACATTTCAAATTTGTACTGTCTGCTTCAATCTTTTTTATCCAGGGCAAATCAACTAGATCAAAGTCACACTCAAATTGTTCGAGTTGAGCAATTATGGGAAAATATGTGAAATCACATCCAACTAAAAAGAAACGATTCAGTTTTAAGCGTTTCAAGGAAGCGCAGCTGTTGATTGCGTTGAGTAGTGCCAAATTATTGCTCATTGGAAGTACAATTCCTATCAAGTGCAGCTCGACCAACTTTGAGGACCAGCGGTGAGTGAACAAGCTTGTCAGTTCAATTGGATCTATTGTACGAAATGCGTTCACTGCTTCAATACTCAGCGAAGTCACATTGCCAAAGTGGGCAATCATATTTTCGATTGTTAATCTTTCAATACACTTCAGTTGTATAGAGTCGCGATAGAATTTTGGCTTTGGCTTGTGTCGAGCTGTTGCAACAGGAGTCGATTTAAAATTAATATACAAATTGAGACGATTGCGACGTGCGAAGGCACTCGCCTGGAGTGAGTACCATCGGACACAAACTTGATCAATTCGGGCAAGTGTGTTCAGAGGGATGCCGTCAAAGATGTTCAACAGACACAAATCGGGTAGAAAGTGAATTGAGTGATTAGAGACGTTCATTTTCGAGAGGTAAAATGGAATACAGCACAAAACTGGCGAAACTCGAATTTAGCTAAACATCATTGGCTCCGAAGGAGCATAGTCTGAGCGGGCGGGCACCCAGCCCTCCACAACAAGAGTAAATATTTATTTATTTTTATTATAATCGCTCCAGTATTTTAGATGTAGTTCCCTCCAGATCACTTTTCTCTGTCAGATTGTAAGATTAGAAAACAAAATTTCCTCAATAATAGGTTCATCGTGTTATGTTAGGCTCAATCGAAGTAAGCATAGGTATCAATTTAGACAGATCCCAATTTTCAGTTATAAAAAGATTATCTTCCGAAATGATGATTGCATTCATGTGTTCATGTGTTCGATGGAACTTCTGTTCGATGATAACAAACAACTCACGCACCTTCCTACCCCACAAGTTCCACAAAAATTGCAGATTGCGATCGGGCCTCGTGCCTCGGCCGATCGCAATTGCAATTTTTATGGCTCTTTTCTGAATTTGTTCGAGGTTATTAGTGTCCCAATTCGAGGATCATGGAATCCCAGTGCTAACTATCACGTCAAAATCTTGTGTCCACGTACAGTTCAAACATGTAAGCACGTATGTCGGTGTATGTTTGGGTTCGGTTTTGTTTCGTATTGAACACCTGTCGGCAGACGGATTCCATATATATTTCCTGGTAATTCAGATGTATTGCTATCAGATGAAGTTCATTTTGAATGACTTTTTCTCTGCCAGATAGATTCATTCGTGAAATAAAAGTTTTTTCAATAACAGATAAGTCAGCATAAGTTTTAAGATAGATCCCAGATTTCAGGTATCAAGATTTTCTTCCGAAATGGTTATGTTTTTGTAGTATTCCTGATTATTCACAAACCAAATCAAAGCTTGTTCAATTCGATTTTGATCTGCTTTAAGACATGTTACATCAGAAGCATCTCCTTTACTAAAAAATAATTGGTGAAAAGTTAGAAGGCATACGAGAAAGCAGATCACAATAGTCCACGGATATTTTGCTTAAAACTGATCATCTCTGGAGTTGGTGAGTGATCCATACATAGGTTCAGGTGGAGCTTCGATAGGTTCGCTATGTTGTTGTCGATGCTGTTAGAAATTATTTTGGACAATTCTTCACAATTGCACGACCTGTTGGCGGCGCCAAATAGGACCTCTTTCTGGTACTGCCCCCTGGTATTCTTCCTCTAGCTCTTCCATCCATTGAAACAAAAAAACAATTCAAATAAAAATGATGCAATTTTTAATTTTGATTTAAGAATGATATAACAAAACACGTCTGGCATGTGAGTGATTACACCATGATAAAAGTAAAACATGCATTGAAATGGTCATGTCAGCTGTTGTTGTTAATAGAGCCAATATTTACAATTCTCAACACCAGGTGGCGCTGCATGTCTTATCTTATCTTTGAGTTTTGAGACAGTCTACTATTTTTAGACACTCCGCCATCGTAACATGAGCTTAACCTGAAAATTTGGTGCAATTTGATTCAGTAGATTTTGCACAATTTCTGTTACAACAAACACAAAATGTCATGGTAGAAGTCTTTCGCTTTGGCGAAGCTTCGCTTCGCCCCCGCTCAGACAAACACAACTTATTATTATATAGTAAGAAATGCGTTGTATAACTGCTCTGATACAATTGGAATGCAGTACTGCTGGAACAGCTACAAACCCATCCCCGCCCATATCAAAGCATTGGGCGAATTCTTGAATATTTACTGGACTCGAGTTATGTATGCGCGATGGACACAAATGCAAACAACGCATTGATGAAATAAGTGTTTATTATAAATTTTAAAATATTCTCTACTCGAACACAATTCCCTACTACACAAAAGTACGTAAAAAGTACTATACCCTATTCATTTACATTTACATTGATGATGATGATGATGAGCGATTTATACTTTCATTGTAAAAATCAACTATTTTTTACCTTGTTTTAATTTTTAAATTTTAAATATCTTTCCACCATTACAAAAAGTTCACGGACTTAAATGACACAGTTGTAGTTTTAAAAAATACAATAATTTTATTAATATAAATTCAAAATTAATATTATCATTCAACATGAATTGAAAATCACACAATCTGTTCATAATATTTCATTTTTGTCTTAATCGTTTGTCTATTTGTTTTGACTCACTTTCCCCCAATAACAATATTTTGCATTATTTTTGTCTCAAATTGATGTCATTTGCGTCCAACTTTGCATTAATATTGACAATCGCATTGTTGATGTTGCCCAAATGAACCGAACCAGTTGATCTGAGAAACTCCGGCTCAGTGATGCTGCTGCTATCGTTGTTGGTCGAATAATAAAATTTCTTGTCATTTATTACCCAAATCTGTAAAAGTTGTTTGTTAATGTATTTTTTCATTCACTTTCACAAAAAGAAAAGAAGAAGAAGGAGAGAACATTACCTCACACAGAATGTTCAAATTACCGTCCGTCAGGAGTCCATTGGTTGGATCGTGCAGAAAGTTGCCATCAGTCAATTTGACCCTACAGAATGCCCTCTCTTTGGGCAATATTTGTTGCCACTTTTCGTGTGTGTACGTTTGGCCATTTTGTTTCAAAATTGATATTCTAAATTGTGCTGGCGCATCGACATAGCCCTTTTCAGCGGCCAACATTGATCTCATCAGCTCAATGTAGACATAGTTTGCATCGTCCCTTTGGCGTTCATCTCCACTTGGCCATAGTTGAAGCGAAAATTTTATACGTGGATCTGAAAATAGGGTGAAAACTCGAGTGTTTAGTGGTGGACATCTTTTCTGTTCTGCACTGCTGCTACTGCTGCAAAATGACTCAAACTTTTCGATGGTCCAGGTGTAATCGGAATAGTGAAACATCTTCTGTGCCACATCGTAGATGCTCTCCATTTTGAAAATGTTATCATACTCATTCACGCGCATGTTCACTCGCTTCTCCGCAATTGCGTTTGTCTACAAATTGTATAGTTGTATGAGAGTGAGAATTGTAATTGCCAATTCACTCATTTGCATTTACCATGTAACTAATCTCACAATGTATGCTCAGCTTCCCATTGGATAGTAGTCCATTTGCAGGATTCAAGAGAAAGTCTCGGTTGATAAATTTTTCAATAAATCCTCTATAATAAGTGGTCTTTCGGGTTTCCTCTATATATGGCGGGAAAGAGTTGTGGATTATTTATAAAAAGTAAATCAACATTGAACCGATTTCCATTACCTCGAGTGTAATTCTTCTCTCCATTGACTGCAAAAATTGAAATCTTACAGTTCATGGTGGCATCATTGTCCTTCATTACGCCAATATCGATGCAGCCTTTATTGTTGGCATCAAAGCCATCCGGATACAGTCGAAGGTAGAATCGATGATTCTGATTTTTGATCCGATGGAAAATAGTCCGACTGTATAAACCAAGGTATGTTCGTGTCACGCTCCTTCAACAGACCACAAATGTTCTCAATTGTCCAGGTGTACGACAATCGAATGACCTTTGTGGCAGCATCTGTGTGACTTTTCGTAGTCACCGGCTTTGGTGTGCATGCTGGCGCACTTGGCGGGATTGAAAATTTCCTCATCAGCTTGCAAATGAATCTAAAATGTGAACAAAAATGTGCCAAAATGTAAGAATATTGTTAAATTTTGTAAATTGATTTATTAATGTGTTATATATGGTTACCTTAAAGAAGAGTGTCAATCTGTTGTTTGGCAAAAATTTTTCGAATTGAAAGCACAATTTTGAGATGATGTACAAAGATGACACCAGAACATTGCCATTGAAAAAGTGCATGCTCTTTGTGTTCTATTTGATGATTCAATGATGGTTTAATCATTTTGAAATTGAATAATAATAATAAGTAATCAATTACTCACCTTCTGAGTAGCATATTTCATCATTTTCATTCACAATCGAAGCTCTAAAGCTTTGCATCTGACTTTGCCATCATACAGCGGCGGTAGTGCCAGCGCTCCAATTGAAATGTGAACACAATTGTCGTCATCGTCGGGATAGAGGAACAAGACCAGCTCAAATTGTTCATTGTTAGGTGGAGCAAAGTCCTCCGAACAGATGTACGACTTCCATAGATTGTCTTTGTTGTAAAAGTTGAGAAAATTTTCAATGCTCCACTTGTGGGTGAACGTGATTGAGGAACATTTCGCCAATGTAGAAGGCAATGTATTGTCAATTGAATTGATTGTTTCCTTTTCTACCGGTTGCCCTTTGGACTTTTCTTTTGGTTTCTTTTTTACCAAAAATATTTAAAAAACTTACTCATTTTGGGATAAACATTCTACAAAGAAGTATACGTCAAAATTATTATTCCTACATACTACTACGCAGATATCACACTCAGAGTTGGGACTACAAGAGAGAATGATTTACAATCTTAATCACGAGTTTTCCCAACGGGTCCTCCACTTGTGAAGGCGCACCCAAATGTTTGTAACCAATGGCTACAATCTTGTTTTTTGAAGATCATTTTGAAGGGGCACATTTTTTGTATTGTGTCAAAACAGTTTGCTTTGTATTACGCGCACATTTTGAACAACAACCAGACACATTTTCATTCATTTGCATTTGACATGGTTTTAATGTACCCGTACAAATATGAATGGAATAATAATGCAAAACGTCAACAAGTCGTGCTACAGTTGTTTATGATAAAAAAATGTGCATTTAAAAAATCAAGTAAATGTACAAATGTTCTTGACCGTAACGTTCCTGTAATGAGCTGCGTGTCAAACAATTTATTGAATTACCTGATTTATCGACAATTGAACGTCTTATAATGTGTCGATTTTTGCTTAATTGTTTGCTTACTCATTGGCTCCATCGATGATAATAGCAATAATATCCATTATTTGCAGTTTATTGTTTAATCTATTTATTGATTAAAGACTCGATAAAGTCCAATTTGACTTGTGACTTGTAAATACACTGACACTGTCTGTCAACTGCATTGGACGAGATATTGACTTTACTCGAGATTTACGCGATGTACATTCGCGATGGACAAGTGGACATTTTGACCAGACAGCGCGTTGATTAAGTATTTGTTAAGATTATAAAAATGTCATCTATTCCAACAGATTAATATCGTACTACACAAAATTACGTAATCAAACCAACTCTTATATATCATCATTTACATTGATGATGATGATGATGATGATGATGATATACATGTATATAAGGTTGCACTTCAATTGAACAAAAATGAACTATTTCTGAACTTGTTTGGAAGTACTTTTACACTTTTATAAGAGGAAAATTTCACAGATTTAAATGATGTAATTTATACTAACAATACATTAATTATCAAATTAAATATCAATAAATTAACATGAATCGAAAATTTCATAATCTGTGCAAATATTTCATTTTGATTGTCTTGATCGTTTGTCTATTTGTTTTGACTCAATTTTCTCACAACTATTTGTCCAAGAATGAATTATTTGTCAAAACCACCCAATACAGCAACATCACCCTGTGCATCACCATTTGTGGCCAAGCAACACTGCGCCAGGGGCTCAACTTGCTCAAATCTGTACTGATTTTCAAGACCAAGACGCATGTCCATTTTGTGATAATGACCGAACAGGAGTTGTTTGGACAAATAGAGGGAAAGCTTGAAGATATGAGAAAATATGATAATAATTTTTCCTATGAAATACATCGAGTTGAGTATCCAAACATGGATGCAGCCAACACGGAATTGTGGAGGAGACTGTTCAAGCCGTGTTCGAGTCAACGTCTATTTTTACCGGTAACATCTTTTCCCCCTCTCCATTGAATTGTGGCTTATCTGAATCTTGTTTTCCAACTAGACCATATTCCCACACCTAGATGCACTACTCTACGTAGACGCGGACTCACTTTTCCTATCGCCAATCGAGACCATTTGGTCCCAATTTGACCAGATGAACTCCAGCCAACTCGTTGGCATGACATACGAGAGTTTGAATCTATCCTCGAATTGGTACGCCAACTATGTCGCCCATCCCTACTATGGACCATTTGGCTTGAACGCAGGAGTGGCACTCATGAATTTGACACGAATGCGCGCATTTGGCTGGACCGATAAACTCGAGCCCATCTTGAGGGAATATCAACATGACATTCTGTTGGGCGATCAGTATAGACAAGACTCAGTGATGATAGGTGTCACGCGCTATAAGGACGGGTTGCCTCACTGGCGGAATTAGCTCTCTCACGTAACTCGGCTCAATAGAGCCTGCCTGACTTTTGTTTGTTTGTCCCAATTTGAGCGTATACTCTTACTTTCACTCATCTCCCTGTGATTTGTATAGTTTAACTAAATCACTAATTTTCTTTTCAATTTTCGTTATATTATTATTGTTTGTATTGCTAATTATCAGTGATTAAAGTTATTCAACAAGTCTAAACGCTAGTGAAATTAGTGTTTTTATTTATTTCGTTTCGTTTCGCGCACTCACAATAACATAACATCAATTATTTCCTCTACAAAGTCAACTTCTCCTTGAATAGTAAAGTCAAAATGGATCTTTCTCCGATAAACATCGTACCAGCTAAGTTGACTCCTCGAGTAATAAATAGTCTGAGAGAAAGTGTCGACAATTTTCTTCAATCAAATCAGCACACCTTTACTAAAATCGACAACTCTCAGGTTCAATGTATTTCGTGTGAACAAAACATTAAGTGCTCCAAATGGAACCTCGAGAGTCACATTTCAAAGCCGACTCATTTGTTTTTATCGACATTTTCTGATTTCGAGAAGCAACTTTTGTCAATAAGTGAGCGTCGTAAAATGAAGCTGTTCTTAGACAAATATGATTATCTTGAACGACAAGGCATTGATGTTTGTTGTAAGCTATGTGAGAATGTTAGCTTCAAAGTTGACCAGTTAACATTGCTATCTAAACATCACAAGGATTGTCATTCGGATTTGCCTAAGCAAACCTCTCAATTGTGTTCTTCAGAGACACCAAAACGGAAATCAACGAATGAACGAAAAGAAGAATGCGTGAATCGAGAAATTGCTCGCTATGAGAACGAGAATGGAATTAGTATGTTAAGTAAGAACGAAAATGGTGATCTCATGTGCTTCTGCGAAGAATTGTTTTTACAGAGTGATCCATCCAAGTTGAGATGGACAGTAAAGCGACACTTTGAAGAATGCAAACGACACAGTGATGCGGTCGAAAGGAGTTTGTCCAAACAAGTTGTAGCCAACGATGGACTTCTTACACCGCCCAAATTGAAATTGGCTGAAGTACGTGGGCATCATAGAAAAGTTGGGGTTGACAAATCAGTTCAAGCTGCAAAGATACTGCTTCATTGGAACCAATCACTCAATTCGGCCGACACTTCGTGTGATGACCTTCTCAAGCCAATCCTCGGCCATTCCATTTCGGCTTCTCAAGTCCTTAAAGTTGGCATTCCTCAATTGGAAAACAGTAAGTGACAAGTTTTGATTCATTTAATAATTAACACAAAATGTATTTGTATTTGTAAAGAGGTAATTGAAAGAAAGTCCGAGTACTTTAAAGGTAAACTTCTGTGGTTGTCAATTGATGGCTCATCCGACAGTAGGAGTTTGGCCGCAGTAGTCATTGGAGTGTTGGACTGTACAATGAACATTGTACCAATGGTAGTGAAACCAGTCACCTCAAAAACTGGAGAAGCTACCAAAAATGAAATTATGAAACTAATGGACAAGTACGAAATTGAAAAGGAACAGGTCAAAGTGTTGGTTACCGACTCGGAGCCAGCAATTCGAGCTTGTGGTCACCTACTGGCTGAAGAACTACCGAATGTGATCCATATTTTCTGTGTTCCACATGAGATTCACTTAGTTGCCAAAGTGATTCAATCATTGAACAAAGAACTCGACCAATTCATTGGCCAACTCAAGCAAATTCTGGTCAGGTCGAAGCACCGAAGAATTCTGTTCAAGTTGCTCACTGGAGTTCACTCTCCTCCACTTCCACATCACATCCGATGGGGTACAGTGATAATTACAACTAATTATCTTTACTTCTATCTTGAAGCGGTGATTTGGTTCATCAAGAAGGTGCCAATTGACAAGAAGGTCATGAGCGAAGATAACAAAGATAATGACTCAGAATCAAGGTTGTCCAAATTGAAAGCAAAAGTCGAAGATAACGACTATGTGACTCGTCTCCGAAATGCAATTGATTTCAATTTCGAATTCTACTCAGACACCGTATCGTTCATATTCAAACTTGAGAAAAACAAAGTGAAATTCACCGAACAACGAAAGGTGCTGACTGACTTTGAAAATTATGTCAGATCTGCAGTGGACAACACAAGTGGCGACCAGAAGATAGCTGCTCAGAGGGTGGCGGCAAAGTTGAACAACTGTCTGAGAGACAATAGTGGACTAAAAGAGATCGAAGCCAAATGCAATGAACATCCAGATAGTTTCTATAACTTTAGTCCACTAACTTCAGCAGAAACCGAACGCCTGTTCGGGTGGTACCGAAGACAATTTGGTGACAAGTCAGCAAGCTATTCTGACTTAAATTTGGAAAGAGTCACTTCTTGCAAGCTTTCATTGAGATCAACATTTGATAAGAAGGTATTTTGTTTAATTGAGTTTAAATAATTTTGAATATTTCAAACTTTACATTTTCAGAAAAGGAAGACTAATGTACAAACATACAACAAAACTTATGTTCCTGTTAAGATGAATCTGCGAGAACTTGAAGAGTGTAAAGATGGACTTCAATTGAGTATTGGAGTGGAAGCGAAGAAATTGATATTAAAAGCAAACAATTTGAAACTAACAAAAAATAAGAAACCGAAAAATAAAACTGTCAAGACAAGAAAGCAAAAGAAAATTATTTTGATAAATGAAAACGCTGAATCTGACCAGCACTGTGATAAATCAATTTGTGATTTAACCAAACAGTTGGATAATATTGATACAAACTGTGCAATAATTAGCCCAAAGTCTACGCCTGTTAAAAGAAATATTTTATGCGATAACTCAAATATAAATGTTAATCAAAAACTTTCAACAAATATTGTTCATCCTGCCAACAAGAGAAATCGCAAAAAGAATCCTAAATATTTGTGAAATATTAATTTACTGTAATTGTTTCTAATTTATTATTACTATAAAAATAAAGTTGATTGTGCTTTCGGATTCTAACATCTTTCGACTTTGGTGACGAGAAGTTTCAATATTTTGGTGTCCTTACGCAACCCTAGTCAGCGTTCGGTTTGGACAAACTTGGGTCGGATTCGGACTGGACACACTCGGTTAAATAAAATCTCCAACAATTTAAAATAAGAATTAATTTATGAGACGAAAATTGATTAGCCAATTTTAATTTAAGTCAGATTGCACGTTAGAATTCATTTTGAAAGATTAATTTTGGTTTGTAAATCAATCGAATAGTCGATTAAAGAAGTTTTGAATGTTATGTTAATGTTTAAATAACTTATTTACTCATTTTGTGAGAAAAGTTATAACTTTTAGAATGAGGTAACAGACTGACTTATAGCGCAAATCTACTTTTGATGACATCCGTTCACATAGCGCGTGACACCTATCATCACTGAGTCTTGTCTATAGCGATCAGGATGTGGCCAATATTCTGTTTCATTTCCACCCAGACAGACTATTTGTGCTCAAGTGCAATTTCAATTTCCGCACCAAATTCTGTGAGCACTCACAGCTGTCCTGTCCAGCTGCCCAGTGGGAGGGTGTCCAGATTGTGCACGGCAATCAGGACGCTTTTATGCGTGAACCATCATTCACAGCATTGTACAGAACCTTTGATGAATTTGACTTTGAGTTTGCCATTAACTCAACAACCGGAGATAATCGAATTGAGATTCTTAGGAAAAAGTTCGTAGCACTGTCTGGTGAAAAGGGTGAATGTTCGGGTATATTTGAAAATTTATTTGAAAACTCAATTAAGAGCTTTTATTAAATAAATGTGAAACTAAACATTTTGTTTGTCAATTTTATCAAATTTGAAATTTTCGTTTTCGGAAAATTGCCGAAAATAAAATCATTTTATCATTTAACGGATCATTTAATTGTGTTGACATTTAAAGTGAATTTGAATGAGTTGAGTGAAATTGATATATGGAAAGTTCAAGTTTTGTCGGTTTATCGAATGATTTTGTGGTTTATAAAAATGAAGCCACACAATCACAATTGATGTCAGTCGGTGACTGACTGAAACGATGAGCGAACGCGTGATTCTGGTGACTGGAGCTGCTGGTTTTGTTGGATCTCACTGTCTGGTGGAGTTGCTCACCAGTGGACACCAAGTTGTGGCACTTGATAACTGTCTAAATGCAACAGCTGAAGATGATGATCAAATTCCAGCATCTTTGCGTCGAGTCGAGCAACTAACCGCTAGATCATTGGTCGCATTCTACAAAACGGATCTCAATGATTCACTACAACTTGAAGCAATATTCGCCAAACATCACTTTGACTGTGTAATGCACTTTGCTGCATTGAAGTCAGTGGCTGAATCGTGTCGGGCACCACTCGACTACTATCGCAACAATGTCTGTGGTACGGTTGCCCTGTTGGAAGCAATGTGCAAGCATTCGGTGAAACGATTGATTTTCTCTTCCTCTTGCACCGTTTACGGTACTCCTGACTATTTGCCCATCGACGAGCAACATCCCACTGGGCGTAACTGTACCAGTCCTTATGGACGGTCCAAATTTATGGTTGAAGAAATGCTCAAAGATTTGTGCACTTCTGATGTAGATTGGAGTGTGACATCACTGCGTTACTTCAATCCAGTTGGCGCCCATGAATCGGGAGACATCGGTGAAGATGTTCCTCGAGGCAAATCTCCAACCAACCTGATGCCCTACATTGGTCAGGTGGCTTTACGACAGCGACAATTTGTCAATATATTTGGAAGTGATTTCCCTACTACTTGTGATGGAACTGCCGTTCGAGACTATGTCCACATAATGGACCTAGTTTCGGGCCATATGGTAACTTTAGATAAAATGCTAGATCAGGATCAAGAAAATGGACCTTGGACTGGCTTGAAAGTGTTCAATCTGGGAGCTGGTGTGGGCACTTCTGTGCTTCAAGTGATTCAAGCTTTTGAACAGTCCACCGGTGTGACCATTCCGTACAGATTGTGCGATCGTCGTGTGGGCGATGTCGAGAGGGCTTGGGCTGACATTGACAAAGCTAGGACTGTGCTCAATTGGACACCCAAGTGGAGTCTCGCAGACATGTGTGCACATACTTGGAAGTGGTTGTCAAAGAATCCCTTGGGCTATCGAACTCAAGATAGTGTCCATTAGTTGATGAGAAAAACGAAAGCAAAGTTAATGGTTAAATTAATTAATTTTTCAATTTTTTAATTAATTATTAAAAATAATAAACAATTAAATCTCTGTGTTGGTCTGTTTCTCTTCCCCTCTCGTCTGCATGTTCTCTTGTATTTCTATCTGTAAAATTTTCAAAAAAAGTGTAAACGCATTCAAAACGAGTTCAAAATTAGCTCATTTTTGAAAGTACAACCTCATCATCAGTGTAAATATATATGATAATGTATAAGGTTTGACTTGATTACTACGTCATTTTGTTTTGCCATACAAAAGTATTGTATATTTGTTGAAAGAATTGGACGAAAAATGCTTCTCTTCGGCAATTATCGCAAAATGGATATGCGTCTTGAACTTGAAAATCAATGATGATTTGAGCAAGTTGAGCCCCTTGGCGCAGTTTGTGATACACAGGGTGATGTTGTTGTATTGGGATGTTTTGACAAAAAATTCATTCTTGGACAGATAGCTTTGAGAAAATTGTGTCAAAACAAATAGACAAACGATCAAGGCAATATAAATGAAATATTTGCAAAGATTATGTAATTTTCGATTCATGTTTATTGATATTTAATTTGATGATTAATTAATGCATTATTAATATAAATTACATCATCTGAATATGTAAAATATCCCGTTTATAAAAGTGTAAAAGTATTTTCCAAACAAGTTCAAAAATAGTTCATTGTTGTACAATACAAAGTGCAACCTCAAAAGCACCATCATCAGTGTAAATGTATAAAATTTATAAATGATAATGGTTTAAGACTTTGGTTTGATTAATCAAATTACGTTAAGAAACAAGGCAAAAACTGCTTGGCCATAGAAATAACTGCTCAAGTTGCTCTTAGCAGTTACAGTGCATTTCTTGCTATATTAGATGTGTGCTTTTCGTTTAACTAACTTTGAGTTTCAACATATTGCTGTTGTATAATTTACCTTTCGAAAATTAATTGTCCCAAAGCAATCAATTCACTTTCTGCCCGATTTGTGTCTGTTGAGCATCTTTGACGGCATTCCCTTGAACACACTCACTCGCATTGGTCAAGTCTGTACTCGATGGTATACTTGTGATTGTAATGAAGTAGTTTTATTAATAGAAAATAGTATTGAAGGAAGATCATCATACCATTCAAAAGTAGCTCAAACTTTATCTTCTCCTTCCACTTCGGGGGCAGATCGATAGTGGTCACTTAATTGGACCAGTCAACGTAATAACGATCGAATCCAGAAGACATTGCATAAAGTCGCACGGCAGGAAACTTGTCCTTCATCGAACGAATCAGCAGTCGTCGACATTGTTTGGCCACTGGGTGGTCATACGGACCGATGGTGTTGGCACGACAGGTGGCACATTCAACGTGTGGTGAGGCATAGTTGTAGAGGATAATGACCTCAATGGAAGGAAACACGAGCGGGGAGAGTGATTCAAATTCGTGGTGCGAACGACCAATGAAAGACAAGTGGAGAATGGCGAGTTGTGGCAGCGAGATTCGACCAACTTGTTCCACATCTTCATCACCAGCACCACCTTCAACTCGATCCATCAAAGTAAATAAATTCGCGGGATGACGTTCGAATGAGAAGCTCAATTTGAGATGAGTCAGCTGTTTGAGCAGAGCCAAATTGGACACCAGACGAGTGAATGTTATGTTGGGATACCAGGAGATTTGTAGCATAGTCAAAGAGCTAAATCGGCCACAGAATCGAGCTAGATTGTCAACGGCCTCAAACTGCAACAGCCAATGGAGTTGTTGCACTTTGGTGGTGAATTCGAATCGAGGATTGAGTAGTACATCCATCGGGGGTGGAATTTCACTTCCAATCGAAATGAGACTCAACCCAGGATGGTCAAAACGATGGAGAGTGCTCATCATCACATTCTCCGCATCATACTCTCCAACATGGATTTGGGCCACTTTGAGTCGACCAATGAACGAATACAGTTCGGGCGGGAAAGTAAAGTCATAAGACATGTGCGGAAGATCATCTCTGTCGTGAACAATTTCGAGTGTGAGTCGCTGTAGGCCAGTTTGTTGACTGATGCTTTGCATTAGAGTGCGGGCCGGGTGATGCACTAGACCATCTCGCTGCCAGTGTCTTTGGTACTCTTCCTCAAAGTCCACAAACTGGAGCCATAGTTTGAGGGTCACCAGTGACCAGGATGATGATCCAACAAGTTCAATCACGGAGAGTAGTTCGTCTTCGAAACACTTGGTATGGACCACAATGAGAGTGTGCACTTTGGGAAATAGATTCGTGAAGTAGGTGACCAGTTCACCAGTGAGAAGAGCACGATGGAAACGAGCATTTTCGGTAAAGTCCACCTCTGAAGAACCATCCAATCGGTAAAGAATGTCGAATAAACCGCCCGATTCATCATCATCATCAGCATCCATCAGAAATTCATCAAACGTAACATTTTTCGGCACAAAGAATGGCAACGTAAGTGAAGCCTCGCGATCCACCACAGGAAGATCGTAAAATGGAGTACCATCAACGAAAGACATGTGAAAAGTGTCGTTGAAGGGCACTTCGAAATACTCTTCATCCAGTCGGGTGCCACCGACAATCAAAACCAAAGTTCGGCGTCGTTCGGCGGCACTCAGAAATAGATCGCCCCACCGGTGGCAAACACGATCGAGCAGTAGCAGATTGGCTAGTGGCATTCGGTCAAAGATGATAAGAAGAAGCTCGTTCGGGAGGCGATTCACATAGTCAGACATTTTGAGGGTCAAATGGAACGAGTAGATTCGTGTTGATGGCAAAATAGAAACGACGACGACGACCACAACAAAACAGAACAAATCGAAACGAGAGCTACAGGCAGGGAGGCAGCCAAATAAACTCACATGTGCAAATAGAGGCGATCGTAGCACTGCTGCCTGTTGTTTGGCATGCCAAACGTTGCAACGTCGCCCGATTTTGTCTCCTTCCTCAAACCCGAATATCTTCTTCTGCATTTGTGTCCATGATGTGAGTTCACATCAACAGTCTACCAGACGGTTGTCTATTGCCTATTTTTGACAGAATTCCACTGCTTGAGCTTCTACACTTGGATCAAGTTTGTGCCCGATGGGCGAAATTTCTGCCGAGCGCCACTTTACGACGACGCTCTCTGGTGATTATTCTCGGTGGAAGACGAGTGGACAAGTTGGCGAAGATGTTCCTCGAGACAAATCTCTAACCAACCTGATGCCCTACATTGGTCATTAATTAATAAAGCCATCGATGAGTGAGTGAATGGAATATACTTTTAATTCATTTTTAGATGTATCTTAAAATGCATTTATTCCACACAATTTACCAGTAATGTTCGTTCTAGCACCAGCTCTAGCAAACAGGCGCCAACAAAGGCCCATTTGAGAATACAAATCCGTGTATTTTGAACTAACTTGTTTGAATTCAGAAGATTGATGAAAATCTATTTTTACATTAGATTAGACCAGTCACTCGAGTGTCTCCCAAATGATTAGACCTTACAAGAAGCAAGGAAAAAGTCACTCACTCAGAGTGTCACTTAATTTTACATTCGGAAACAGTTGAGCAAGCATGAGTGAACACATCAATTGACGAGCCTCGTAGGGCTGGTGACCAAGAGTGAGAGTGAGTGAGGTCACTGATTTGAATTGAACAATGTTGTTGAGTTGTTGGTTGGCTTGGATTTCCGGTTTGAGCGAATACAAATTCAAATCTAGTGATCGAAGATCCGTGAGTGGTGATAGACAAGCGAGACGATTCTCAAATCGATTTTCAACCTGAATTCGAATTTTCCGCAGTGAAACAAAATTGCCACAAAATCGTGCCAACAATGGATTAGAAAATCGTAGAATGTGTTTAAGCCAGTGAATTTACGAGCAAATTGTGGTGTCAAGCCAAACAGGGACTCAATTGTGTGAGTGTTGTTGTATTCGGAAAGTTGGATTTCTATTCTATGCAGAATGCCTGTACTATTTGCTTCAATCTTCTTGAGCCAGTGCACATCAGCTAGATCGAAATCACACTCAAATTGTTCGAGTTGAACAATAATGGGAAATGATGTGAAATCAGCTGTTGATTGAGGTGAGTAGTGCCAAATTATGATTTCTCATTGGAAATACAATTCCGGCCAACTGCAGCTCGGCCAATTTTGAAAAATGAGGACCCTCTGGTCATCAGAGATGAGTGAACAAATTTATCAGTGCAATTGGATCTATTGAACGAAATGAGTTCACTGCTCTAATGCTCAGTGAAGTCACATTGGTAAAGTGGGCAATAACATTTTCAATTGTCAATCTTCGAATACACTTCAGTTGCATAGAGTCGCGATAGTATTGGGCTTGTAGTTTGTATCGATATGCAACAGGCCAATTTAAATGAACATACAAATTGAGACGATGGCGACCTGCGAAAGCCCTTGCCTGGAGCGAGTACCATCGAGTACAGACTTGACCAATGCAAGTGAGTGTGTCCAGGGGAATGCCGTCAAATATGGTCAAAAGACACAGATCTGGCAGAAAGTGAATTGAAGCATTTATTTCTGAATAAGAAAATGATACAACACAGAAATGTTGAAACTCAAAGTTAGCTCAAAGAAGAAGAAAGCACACACAGCTTATATATAGTAAGAAATGCTTTGCTTTACAACGTTGTACTGCAGTACTGCTCTCACTGAGTCTCTCAGGTCAAATTGAGCAGTTTTCCTTGTTTCTTAAGAAACAATTGTCACGATTTGCATCATAAAATACTCGAAACTTTCCGTAAACTGAATGACTCTTTGTATTGCCAAAATATGCAAACAATTCAAGATATGTGATCAATTAGCTTGATGCTTAGCAATTCACATCATTTTGGGCTTTTAGCTTCATAAACTTTTAGCTCAAATGCTGTTCCAATAGTAGAATATATAGAATTTTGAAAAAAGTCGATTTTAGAGAGAGTTTGCTGGCGTTTGGTTTGAAGGCTCGAGAAATGAAGTAATCAAGCCAAACCTTATCATTTTAATTTTCATCCATACAAACTATTTCTGCTTGTAAGATGTAATTACAGCTTTTCGGACCGAATTCTGCTATTCGCCTCGCCTGACAGCCGATTTCGACGATGTGCCAATTTGCGCGCCTTTTCCACTGGCAAAGTTTCTTCGGACTCTATTTTGATTCCTGTAAACCAAATCTAGTTGGTTTGTTTGTTTATTTGTTTCATTAATAAAATGATTTATTTATATTTTAATTATTTACTTACTCGTATATATTTGCATTTGTGCGCTATTTTCACAACCTTAACGAACACTATAGTGTCACTTGTGCCGGGTAAATTCGAACAAACCGAAACAGTCGCCGCATTAGTGATTAGTCACTGTTGTGTATGTTGTGTTGTGTTGTTTGTCTGTCTCTAAGTCATCGTTTCTATTTAATATTCTCCACTTTCACGCCTTCATCACCATCACGATGGTTCCTGTAACCTCACTTGAGCACTATCCCGACCTCTGTCTATTGGCCATCTTCAAGCACATGCCTCTTCACGATCTTCTTCGTGCCTCCACCACTGTGGGACTCGTATGCACTCGTTGGTACGTTCTGTGCCGCACTGAACTGCATCGTCGTCGTTCGCTGACTGTTGTACGATCAGACGTGCCCACTTATGATCTGAACCTGTTTCGAATGTTTCCATATGAAAATGATCTGATTGGACATGTGCGTGACGAGCATGGACAGGCCCTGGTTCGAATTGCCACAGTCAAACAAGCCTCCTTCGATGCCATTCCATTGCCTTGGAACAACTTTAATAAAGGTGAGACACAATTTGGTTGTGTTTTGCCTTTTTTATTTGACCTTTAATTTGTCTAGATTTTATGGCACCACTTGTGGTCTCACTGCCCAGCATCACTCATCTCTCGGTGGCCAAAACTGCCTTCGATGTTTATTCCCCAGGTCTGGTGGCTCACTTTATCTCGAGTGTTGAACAAACGGCCAGTCTGATTGAGCTGTACTCGAACACTCTGATCGATCTGAATGTGAATCTCTTCTTTACGCACTACGTTGACTTTGACGATGACGAGCCCACTTGGCCTCGCCTCAAGCCTAGTTTGGTTAATTTGTTCGATTGCATCAATGGTCTCAGTTCACTGAGACATCTCAAGCTGTTCATGGACCCGTGGATGGGCGATCTTCCACAGTTGACCATTCTGTCTAAACTGGCCAGCTTTAGCATCTGCCATTCTGCCTCTCGTCGTGGTGTTAGATGCGTGAAAGGTTCTTTGCGTCGATTTGGCTCGAATCTGTGTGCCATTGACTGTCATCTGCTCACTATGAACGAATTGCTCCAACTCGACCGCCAATTGAGTCCCAAATTCAGAAGCATTCGCGCAATTGTGGATAAATTGCGTCCACCCATTTGTGAGCAGCACATTGATCAGCTTGGCTTGGTCTGCAGCCGATTCGACTCGCTCACCAACTTGCAGTTGGCACTGCACAATGTATCCATGGTCAGATTTGCTCAGTGTTTGGTGCCATTGAGTCAACTGTTGCACTTGGATCTCTTCCTTATGAGCTTTCCAACCACCGAAGATCATCATCCGCACCACTTTGAAGCAGTGCCACAAGTACCGTCAGTTCGTGCACTCCTTTTGGGCGGTTATCGAGAGTCCCACAACGACACTGAGCGACTCTTTATTGAGCACATTTTTCCTAATCTCGAAACACTCTTCTTTAGGAGCATCTCATCCTATCCAGGTCATCCGCCGACTTGTGTCGACTGTGGCATTACACGAGAAGCAACTGATCAAGCCCAACGGGAGCGATGTACTCGACTCGCTAGGCAGCCATTTCGACGATGTGCCAATCTGCGCGCCTTTTCCACTGGTACAGCTTCTTCGGAGTCTATTTTGCTTCCTCTAAACCAAATCTAGTGTTTGATTTGTTTGTTTGCTTGCTTGCTTGCTTCATATAATAAAATAGTCCACTTTTCACTTTGATTTACTAACGTTGTCTAACTTTGACCAAATTCCCTAACCCTTGACATTTAGTTCGATACTAGTACAATGTGCATGCGTAAACTCATTTGAATTCGAATCAATTTACGAGTTCAATTTATGGTCTAAACATTATAAAAGTTTCACCAAATTCAAATGTACTGTTCATTTGAGTGTTCGATTGTGCGTTTGTGCCACCACAAAATGACCTCTAGCGGTTCTATCCTTTTTGGATTATGTTTTGTGATGCTGGTTTGTCGATTTGTCAATTCAGTGGTAAGTTTGTTTGTGTCTTTCTGTTGTTGTTCTATTCCTAATTGATTGTCATTTTGTAGGACATTTGCAAGGAGAAGGACAATGCTAACTTTAGTTTGACCTTACAAGGAGCTCTCACCTTCAAGAAGTACCTTCTACTGTTCGACCAGGACTGGTTGGTCTATGAAGTTCCCTACGGCAATCTCGAGAACTCGTACGGTCAACTGTTGATGAACATCACAGGCAAGCCACTGACCGAGTACTGGCCACTGTTTGCGAGCAATCCACAATGGCCCGAGATTGCGTCCACCATTACGAACATTTATCACGTGGAGAAGGTGAATGCGTACGTGTACTTTGTGGCGCCTGGTGGATGGAACAATCCGGGCGTGTGCTACACCGTGCAAGACGCTCAATGGTGCCGCACACTGTACTACTATGAAGATACGGTGGATGTGATGGTGACGGACACTTGGGAGCATCAGTACACACTACAGTGGACTGATGGTGTGATGGCACTGAGACGATGGTGGACCATTTGGGTGGAAGGTACTGGAGAAATTCATAAACAGGGCGCCAACTTTCTTGGTCATCTCTACTACACCGTTGATCCGGACACCAAAGCTCGTAATCTAACTCTCATTAACAAACTCTACCCGGCTGGCTCAAAGGACAATCCATGTGCCCACAATCGCGGATTCGAACGCTACAAGTTGGAACAACTCGACTGGGGCGAACAGGGCTACCTGCCCAAGGGCTTTGTGTACAAGAGCTACTTTTACATCTACGCCCAGAAGAATGTGTTCATAATTGAGGATTTGATCCGTAATGTGGCGGATTATCCAGCGCGTCACAGTGACAAGATCCTGGCAAGTGCCCCTGTGAAGAAGGTCAGAGTGAAAGATTATTTCCAGTGTCGTAGCGCGGATTTGCACAATTACACCTATCCACCGTCAATTGCACCGAATGCGGATAATGAAGTCAAGAACTGGAACTCGAAAGGAGGCGGAATACCGTGGTGGGTGTGGCTCATTGTCGTGATTCTCATCATCGGTGCACTCGTTCTCCTGCTCTGGTGTGTGTTTGCTCGAAAGAAGAAGAACAAAACCAAACACAAGTCCCGACACTCGCACGGTCACAGTCTCCATACCAGAAAAGGTACCTCGAAAGGCTCAAGGAAAGCATCTCACCGATCCGTGAAAGGAACTGCGGAACAAGTGACGAGAGGTGGTTCCATGAAGCAGCGCGCCTCGGCTAAAGGAGTGACCTCCAATCACCAAACCCGAGCTTCACGACGAGTTACCGCGCGATCCGCCGATCGAGGTGGCTCTATTCAGGCTAACAAGTCCATCAAGTCACCTCGACCATATTAAAATGGATTAAAAGTGAATTTGAAATAAAACTACTACTTTTTAGAAGTAATGTTGCAACATATGTGATTGTGATATTAAAGTGAAAGTGTTATTGCTAATTGCTAAAATATTAGAGTCAATTTACAATAGAAAATGATATACAAAATGTTATTTGTGTATTTGTGTCACACAGTTTGTGTGTGTGTGTATTTTGATTGCACTAGAGCACAGTTGCTTCTGTCTGTCTGTCTGCTGTTTGTTTTGTTGTTGTTTCTCGTATTTGGTAACATCGTCCGATTTTGGTTTCTTCTTCTCCCGATCTCGAATATCTTTTTCTGCATTTGTATTCCCAGGATGTGTGTCCACCTCAACGCCCTACCAGACGACTGTCTGCTGCCCATTTTAGACCGAATCCCACTGCACAATCTTTTGTGGCTCGATCAAGTTTGCCACCGTTGGGCGAAGCTACTGCCGAGCGCTACTGTACGACGTCGTTCTCTGGTGATGATTCTCGGTGGAAGACGAGTGGACGAGATGGAGTGGCACATTCCATTCAACAACACTTTCGATTTGTCCTTCTATGGTCGTAGACCATGTTACGATCTTCCTATGGCGGAACGAGAGGCTTCAGTGACGGTGCAATGCTTAGTACCTCAGACCGAAACTTTCGATGATTATGATGTTGATGGCGATGAATTGGAAGGTTTCTTCGATATTCTTTACCGTGCGGATGGATTTCATTTAGAGGAGGAGGATTTCACCGAAATGGCTCGTTTTGAGCGTGCACTTCTGTCCGGTCAACTGTGCGCTTATTTCGCCGGTTTATTGCCAAATGTGAACAAACTGGTGGTTGTCCATACTCGATGCGACGAGGAGGAACTATTCTCGCTGATTGATCTTCTTGGCTTCTGGTCGCTGGTGGTCCTGAAGCTTTGGCTTCGTTTTACTGACCCTATTACTAATTACAGGGATCGTCCTGAGCAGCACCCTGTCCGTACTCTTCTACAAGCGATCCAACAGTCCTCACTACAGCAACTAACCCTGGACATTGATTCCGAGGATGCCGATGAAGATCCACTTGATGAGCAGGTGTACACCTTTCCCGCTGAGCTGTACTCCTTTATCGGTCAACTCAAAGTGGTGAAACTCTTCCTTGAACACTATGATGGGGCCAATCTGATTTGGAACACTATTCACCGTTTCGACAGTCCAGCGCTGAGTGAAATATCTTTTGGAAAGTATATGATGCCCGCAGTGGATGTGGCACTCAATCGACGATTCAAATTCACTCCCAAAGTGCGCCAACTGTATTGGAGTGTGCAATTTGAATCTGTGGAACAGTTTGACAGATTCTGTTGGCAATTTTCCTCGCTAACTATGCTTCAAATGTACTGGTCCCGCAACATCACCCTCGCCCGTTTGGTGTCTACTTTGGCCTCGCTCAAGCAGTTGAGCCATCTCAAGTTGAGCTTCACCTTTCGAAATTATCATGAGAATCCATTTGAAGTGGTGGATGGCGACCCAGAAGAAGGCCGGCTAATGTCACTGCCGCAAGTCACAAATCTCGAACTGCTCATGAGCCATTCGCATCGCGTCTTTGAGCCACTCTGTCCACTAATGTTTCCCTCGGTTAAGGTGATCATCGTGAGAAACTTTGCTCGATGTACCGCCTGTCACCTTGACATCGTTAACGAAGAATACAACCAAGTTGCAGCCAACCGTTGCTGTCATATGTTGTTCTCCTCATTGAGGGACAAGTTTGCCAGTCCTTCGGTACGGATTTTTGCTGAAGATGTTACGGATTTTACTGGCCATTTCAAGGAGTACGTCCGAAGAGGAGGAGGAACTCTGCCTGAAGATGAAGTCGAGGAGTGATGATGATGATGATGATGACACATTCACGGACAGATTCGATTGTGTTTGTGTGTTCTTGATGTAATGTGTATACAAGCAATTATGATTAAATTATAGTTTATATTTTTTCTAAAACATTCTTTTGAATTCATAATGAATCTATACCATGAATGTACCATGTCATGTACCATTAAGTGCAATGCAATGGCAGTACACCATGAAAGTAAATGAGTTTAACAAAAAAAACTTTGAATAATGTTGCAATTTTATTTTGCATATTAAAATTATATTTAATGGTCAAAATTCATGTCATTCCAGAATAGGTTTTTAAACTTTAAATAATTAATTAAAATATTTTAAAATTAAATTGTTATTTTAAAAATTAGAAAAATTAGCTAAAATCATAGTAGTAGTTTATTAGTAGAAAATAGACATTGTATTGAAGGACTGTTACAGGTAGATATACATTCGAAAGTAACTCAAAGCTTTATCTTCTCCTTCCACTTCGGGCAGATCGGTGGTGGTGGTGGTCACTTAATTGGACCAGTCAACGTAATTAAGATCGAACCCATAGGACAAGGCATAAAGTCGTACCAAAGGGAACTTGTTCTTCATCGAACCAATCAGCAGTTGTCGACATTGCATGGCCACTCGGTGGTCATACGGACCGATGGTGTTGGCTCGACAGGTCGGACATTCACTTTGGGGTGGAGAATCGTTGTCGAGGATAATGCCCTCAATGGATGGGAAAACGAGCGGGGAGAGGGATTCAAATTGGTGGTGAGAAGCCATACCAGTGAAGGACAAGTGGAGAACGGAGAGTTGTGGCAGCGAGATTCGACCAGCTTCTCCATCTTCAGCACCAGCACCACCTTCAACTCGATCCATCAAAGCGAAAACATTCGCGGGATGACCATCGAATGAGAAACTCAATTTGAGATGAGTGAGCTGTTTGAGCAGAGCCAAATTGGACACCAACAGAGTGAATGTTATATTGGGATGCCAGGAGATGTGCAGCATAGTCAAAGAGCTAAATCGGCCACAGAATTGAGCAAGCTGGTCAACGGTCTCAAACTGCATGAACCAATGGAGTTGGTGCACTTTGGTGGTGAATTCGAATTGAGGATCGAGTAGTACATCCATCGGGGGTGGCATGCAACTGCCAATCGAAATGTGACTCAATGCAGGATGGTCAAAACGGTGGAGAGTGCTCATCATCACATTCTCCGCATCATACTCTCCAACATGGATTTGTGCTACTTTGAGTCGACCAATGAAGGAATACAGTTCAGCGGGGAAGGTAAAGTCATAAGACAAGTGCGGAAGATCATATCTGTCGTGAACAATTTCGAGTGTGAGTCGCTGTAGGCCAGTTTGTTGACTGATGCTTTGCATTAGAGTGCGGGCCGGGTGATGCACTAGACCATCTCGCCGCCAGAGTCTTTGGTATTCATCCTCAAAGTCCACAAACTGGAGCCATAGTTTGAGGGTGCCCAGTGACCAGGATGGCGATCCAACGAGTTTAATCACGGATAGTAGTTCGTCCTCGAAACACTGGCTATGGAACACAATGAGAGTGTGCACTTTGGGAAATAGGTTCGTGAAGTAGGTGACCAGGTCACCAGTGAGAAGAGCTCGATGGAAACGAGCATTTTCGGTAAAATCCACCTCTGAAGAACCATCCAATCGATAAAGAATATCGAAGAAACCGTCCGATTCATCATCGTCATCAGCATCCATAAGAAATTCATCAAACGAGACATTTTTCGGCATCAAGAATGGCAACGTAACTGAAGACTCGCGTTCCATTACAGGAAGATTGTAAAATGGATAACCACCAACGAAGGACAAGTCAAAGGTGTCGTTGAAGGGGACATCGAAATACTCTCCATTCAGTGGGGCGCCACCGACAATCAAAACCAAAGTTCGGCGTCGTTCAGCGGCACTCGGCAATAGATCACCCCACCGGTGACAAACACGATCGAGATGTAGTAGATCGGCGAGAGGGATTCGGTCAAAGATGATAAGAAGAAGCTCGTTCGGGAGAGTTTTCAAGTAGTCGGACATTTTGAGAGTCAAATGGAACGAGGAGAATGGAACGAGGAGAATGGAACGAGGAGAATGGAACGAGGAGAATGGAACGAGGAGAATGGTGTTGAGGGCAAAATAGAAACGACGACGACCACGATCACAACAAAACAACAAATCGAACCCACTCGAGAGCTACAGGCAGAGGCAGCCAAATAAACTCACATGTGCAAATAGCGGCGATCATAATACTGCGGTTTTTGTTTTGTTGTTGAGGCAACGTCGTCTGATCTCGTTTTGCCTTAATTGTCAATTCGAATTCAACATCGAATGTAGCCAAGTTGCGCAATCACCAATCAACCGCATGACCGCATCAAACCGTATCCATGATAAATGGTTACACTAATAAAGATCACAGTAATGATAATAGTACATTGTATAATAGTAGTTTATTAGTGGAAAATAGACATTGTATTGAAGGACTGTTACAGGTAGATATACATTCGAAAGTAACTCAAACTTCTCCTTCCACTTCGGGCAGATCGGTGGTGCACCACGGTGGTGATCACTTAATTGGACCAGTCAACGTGATCACGATCGAACCAATAGGACAAGGCATAAAGTCGTACCAATGGGAACTTGTCCTTCATCGAACGAATCAGCAGTTGTCGACATTGTTCGTCCACTCTCTGGTCAATCGGACCGATGGTGTTGGCTCGACAGGTAGGACATTCACTTTGGGACACAGAATCGTTGTCGAGGATAATGACCTCAATTGATGGGAACACGAGCGGGGAGAGGGATTCAAAATCGTGATGAGAAACCATACCAGCGAAGGACAAGTGGAGAATTGCGAGTTGTGGCAGAGAGATTCGGCGAACTTGTCCATCTTCACCAGCACCATCACCTTCAACTCGATCCAAAGTGAATAAATTCGTGGGATGACGATCGAATGAGAAGCTCAATTTGAGATGAGTGAGCTGTTTCAGCAGAGCCAAATTGGACACCAGACGAGAGAATGTTATGTTGGGATACCAGGAGATGTGTAGCATAGTCAAAGAGCTAAATCGGCCACAGAATCGAGCTAGATGGTCAACGGCCTCAAACTGCAACTTCCAATAGAGTTGGCGCACTTTGGTAGTGAATTTGAATCGAGAACTAAGTAGTTCATCCATCGGGGGTGGCATGAAACTTCCGATCGAAATACGACTCAATGCGAGATGGTCAAAACGGTGGAGAGTTCTCATGATCGCTTTGTCCGCATATTCTCCAAAAAAAAGATGAGCCTCTTTGAGTTGTGCAATGAAGGAGTACAGTTCAGCGGGCAAAGTATCGTCAAAAAGCAAATGCTCAATACCATCTTTGTCGTGAAAAATTTCGAGTACGAGTCGTTGAAGGCCAGTTTGTTGACTGATGCTTTGCATTAGAGTGCGGACCGGGTGATGCTCTATACCATCGCGATGCCGTCTTTGGAATTCATCCTCAAAGTCCACAAACTGGAGCCATAGTTTGAGGGTACCCAGTGACCAGGATGGCGATCTAACGAGTTCCGCCAAGGAGAGTAGTACGACTTCGAAACACTTGCTATGGATCACAATGAGAGTGTGCACTTTGGGGAATATGTTGGTGAAATAGGTGACCAGTTTGCCAGATAGAAGAGCCTTGTGTAAACGAGCATTTTCGGTAAAGTGCTCCTCTGAAGAAGCATCCAATCGGTAAAGAATGTCGAAGAAGCCTTCCGATTCATCATCATCCATCAGAAATTCATCAAACGTAATTACGTTTGTTATAACATTATTCGGCATAAAGAATGGCAGCGTTAGAGAAGCCTTGCGATACATCACAGGAAGATCGTAAAGGGGACTACCATCAACGAAGGACAAGTCAAAGGTGTCGTTGAAGGGCACTTCAAAATAGCCTCCATCCAGTCGGATGCCACCGACAATCAAAACCAAAATTCGGCGTCGTTTGGCGGCACTCACAAATAGATCACCCCAACGGTGACATACACGATCGAGCAGTAGCAGATCGGATAGTGGCATTCGGTCAAAGATGACGAGAAGCAGCTCGTTCGGGAGGCGGTTCACGTAGTCGGACATTTTGAGGGTCAAATGGAACGAGGAGATTCGTGTTGATGGTAAAATAGAAACGACAACGACGACGACGACCACAACAAAACAGAACAAATCGAAACGAGGCAGAGAGGCAGCCAAATAAACTCAAGGTGGAAATAGCGGCATTATACTGCTGTGCCGCACACGCCATCTAGCGAGAAAAGTTGGAAGTAATGCCAAAATATGATCTGATGAACCACATTGATAAATTTAACGTTTATTTTTGTATAAAATATACAAATTTTCATTTCGATCCAAAATTGTCGATACCAGAAAGATAATTTACATTGGTTCTATTACACTTCAATCAAAACCAACTAATAATAATATACACAATCAGAAGGTAACAAAAATAAATAACAAACTTTATTAAAGAACACAAGTTACATGACATATATTCAGATTGGTCGCAATGTCCAACCCAACCTTGGTACTACTTTCTGGTTGGAAACATTCAATCTGAAAGTTTTGTTGCCGATTGTTTTGTGCAGCTCATTCATTATTTCCTGCTTAATTCGCCATTCGGGGCTACCTCATCATACGCGTGTTCTCCAGTTCTGGGATGATTCAAAGAAGTTATCAAAGTAGCCAACCGGAATCTTCATGACATAATCAGGCTTTGAAGCATTGTGATATGATATGCCATACTTTTGGTCACAAAAATGCTTGACCATCGAATACATCAAGGAAGGCTAGATTAGTGAATTCGGTCTAAAGAGAAAGATATTGTATATTAGAAATTACAAATATATCAAATGCAAAGTCACTTACGATTTGGAAGGCCAACGAACACAATCTCTCCGGTTTCCCCTTCTTTGAAAGGTTGTTGAACACGTATTGTGAACCGTATTGTGGTCCTTAATGTTCACTTTAGTCACAGGGCTCGGAGTGCGCCAAGTTCCAAGTCAAATTGACTCGCTCGCTCCATCATACGGGCCACAAAACAAATCTTCGTTGGTCACCGCAGTTTCAAAGCAGAAGACAGACCACTTTATTCGGTTTCCCTTTATTGAACGCACACTTCTTTTGTCCGCATTCAACTGTTGGGGCAAAAGGAAGAACTCGACCCTGGAGTGAAGTAGGTTTAGGTTCACAAATATGGATTCCAAACTCTTGTTGGATTTCAGGATTGAGAGTAGAGACTTTTTCAGAACGTAGTAGCTCACGTTGAATGGTCGTGTTGACAAATTGTTCGTGGCAACAAATTGGCTAGGAAGTAACGAACACAATTCCAGGGGCATGAATCGAGCCATACGTCCGGTTGTGTCTTTATGAGTGACAACTCTTGAAGACCTATTTCGTACTTTCTGTCGAAAGTAGTCAGAAATCAACACATCTCTTCCGTCTTTGCCTTTGAACTTGAGCTCATACGGGGTTTTGTCCACCAACGAATCGATCGTGTAAGTGATGGTACGGTTCGAGTGATTAGTGCATACCTTCAGATGACGCAAAAAGTGAGAAGCCTCAGCCAGCTGAGCTCGAGTTGGTCGTTGACCACCAACAAAGGGCAACAACAAAGCCTTGACCAGGTCGAGAACTCGAGTAAAGTTGTGCGCAACAACACGTAGGAAGGCTTCAAATAAAGGTGCCAATGCCAGGCCAAACTAGGTCATTCGCGCACCGCAAAAGTGAAACCAGACACAAAGTCACAGAGAGCCACCTTGGACGAGCTGGCCACGGTTGACATGTAGAAGAGAGCTTGCGTTGAAACACGGCATAATGTTTGGCCATGATGAAACGAATGACCTGCTCGTAGATGGACACAACTCGATAGGACAGAACAGTCTTCTGTTGGCCACTGTAGTACTTTTGTACCTCACTGAGGGGTCAACTTCGCCCACCAGTTTGATTAGGACTTGAAAAGTAAGTCCATTCGACCGTCCACGGACAATCCCTTCCTTCCTTCGGACAATGAAAATTCCTTCTCCATATTGGCAAATTCCAGTGGCTTGACCGAATAAATGCTTTTTAATCCATCGTAGACGTATTGGAATGCCAGCAGTGTCGACTTTTCAGTGACAAATCGTTCAAGAATCAA
The DNA here is from genome assembly GCA_023373905.1 of Rhizoglyphus robini. Lineage (NCBI taxonomy): Eukaryota > Metazoa > Arthropoda > Arachnida > Sarcoptiformes > Acaridae > Rhizoglyphus > Rhizoglyphus robini. The sequence continues at coordinate 961,134 of JAKIJQ010000032.1, read as the reverse complement.
GGGGACTAACTTCTTGATGAAAGGTTCGAGGTTCTCGGTAATCTGGTCAGCCATTCTATTGGGCTCGGGGTTTTCCGATTCCGATTCTTGTTAATTATGAATAAAAACCGAAAAACCAAATTTGGAGTTAGAATATTTCATGTCCCAAATCGATTTATATAGCACCAGCAATTCCGATTCGAATATATATCCACCAAATGTTTTGCGGAACACAATATCCTCGATATATATCCACAGTCAAGTCCATCACATTTAGTTTTGATTAGACTTGTGCCCGTTCGGTTCTTCTTCTGCTGCTGCTGCTGATGGTTTGGCGATCCAAGAGACAGCATAAGGAAATTGAGAAGTGTTGAGAGTTGAGGTGGCGGCGGTTCGAGTAGATCAACAGTGAAATCTTTCATAATTGCTATATAGAAAAAGAGAAAACAATATTTAGTATTTGGAACATGTCAATAAATCAAATTCGAAATCCAAAATGTCATTCGAAAGTGTACCATATTAATTTAAAAGTCTACCCACTCAAATGATTTGTTCATTGTGTGTAATCGATTTTGTGTGTTGAACCCACAAAATGACCTCCTCGAGTAGTACTACCATCCTCTGTCTGTTTGTCCTGGTGTGTCCATTTGTCATCTCAGTGGTAAGTTTGTTTGTAATGTTCTGTTGTTCATTGATTATGTAATTCTCTGTATTATTCTTCTTCTGTAGGACATTTGCAAGGAGAAGGACAGAGCCAACTACAGTTTGACCTTACAAGGAGCGCTCACCTTCAAAAAGTACCTTCTACTGTTCGACGAGGACTGGCTCGTGTACGAGATGCCCTACGGCAATCTGGAGAACTCGTACGGCCAACTGCTGATGAACATCAAAGGCAAGCCACTGACCGAGTACTGGCCACTGTTTGCGAGCAATCGGCACTGGCCCAAGATAGCGCCCACCATCATCGAGATATATCACGTTGAAAAGGTGAAGGCGTACGTGTACTTTGTGGCGCCAAATTTCCAGAAAGGAGTGTGCTACAATGTGCAAGACTCAGAGTGGTGTGGATCGTTGAACTACAATGCTCCCAATGGTAGTGAGGACGTGATGGTGACCGACACTTGGGAGCATCAGTACTCCTTCCAATGGACTGGCGGCGTCATACAAGTGTCGCGGTGGCCGACCATTTGGGATGAACGTACAGGAATGATTCTGGGCCAGCAAGCAAAAACAATAGGCTTTCTGTACTACACCGTCGATCCGGACACTAAGGCACGTAATTTGACACTCATCAACGGACTCTACCCTACTGGCTCAAAGGACAATCCATGTGACCAAAATCCTGGATTCGAACGGTACAAGTTGGAGCAACTCGACTGGGGCGAACAGGGCTACCTACCCAAAGGCTTTGTGTACAAAAATTACTTCTACATCTACGCCCAGAAGAATGTCTTTCTGGTGGAGGACACAATTCGTCAAGTGCCCGACGAAGAGCAAGACTATGGCAAGATCCTGGCGAGTGCCCCTGTGAAGACAGTCACGGTGAAAGACTATTTCCAGTGTCGCACCGAGGATTTGCACAATTACACCTTTCCTCCACAATTGCCAGGTGATTCACATGATGAGGTGAAACAGTGGAACTCTAACGGCGGTGGTGGAATTCCGTGGTGGGTGTGGCTCGTTATCGGGATTGTAATCATCGGTGCACTCGTAGCTATCCTGCTCGTGTTTGTGTTCGCGCGAAAGAACAAGAACCAGACCAAACGCAAACACAAGTCCCGACACACGCACGGTCAGAGCCTCCATACAATAAAAGGTACTTCAAAGGGCTCGAGGAAGAAATCTCACCGATCCGTGAGAGGTGGTTCCACTGCGGAACAAGTCTCGAAAGGTGGCTCGATAAAGCAACAGGCCTCGGCTAAAGGAGTGGCCTCCAATCACCGAACTGGAGCTTCAAAGCGAGCGAGATCCGTCGGTCGAGGTGGTTCCACTCAGGCAAACTCCATTAAGTCGCCTCGACCATATTAAAATAAAGACTATTTATAAAACTATTCCATACAATTTCCTATGTCAACTTCAATTATAAACCCGTTACGCCTAGTCAACCAGTAGTAGTCATTCTGTTGTTTAGAGTAAAGAATAAATGAAACTTACTTTTATTAATCGAATAGAACCTGTAGAACCAGAACGGTACACGGTCTGATGATAGTTCCCATTAGTTCAGTCACTTGACAATTTTTTCCCCTTCGGATGCGGAATTTATGGAGATAATGTCCAAACTTGCCATGGCCAGAGACAAACTGTTGTGTTGTTATGAAATCCGATGAGTAAAATTTGGAGCCTGCGATCTTGCACGGAAAGAGAAAATCTGCAGCCTCTTGACAATTCCTTGTAATACAACACTTGCTTCATTTCATCATCGATAACTTCCCCTCCATTTGTCGCCCTCAATTTTCAGCCACTTAGATCAACCAAAGGAGACTTCAGATAAATTCGGCGCCGAATGTCATTCGATATCCAAAGGCGAAAAAGTATGGTAGGTAGTGTGCCAGGCTTGTAGTAGAATCGCGTGATCGACTTGAAATGACCCTTTCGATGGCTGTCGTCAAGAATAGCTGTGGTATTACCCCAGTGGTAATAAATAATAGGACAAATTAGTTAAATAAAATATATTGACAAATAATAATTTACTTTTGGCGAAGAAACATATGAAGCACCACCAGCATACGAATTTGTTCTGTACGAGCAGTGGCCTGGTTAGTTTTGGTATGAACAGGGACGGGTTGCCTGCATACGTGTTTGTGACAATCTCTTGTAGATTACGTCACCCTCCCCAAAAGCAGATACTTTTCGGGTAAAGGAGAGAATCGGAAATCAGGTTCGGACAGTGCTAAAAAGAAGGAATCTCGATTAGTTATAACTTATAAGGTATACGCCAAAAAATCATATCCAAAACAGACTTACCATTCACACCATTTGCCTTGTTATCGTCAACATAGAAGAGAATTGAAAATCAGGTAGAAAAGTGCCTAAAAATAGGAATGTCGATTAGTTAGGTCAAAAAGTCATAAACAAAACATACTAACTTCTAACGCCAATAGTCAACAATCCTTTGTAAACGATATCATCCTCCACAGAAATAGATAATTTCGGGTAAAAAATCGGAAATATGATTCAGAAAATGCTGATAAGAAATGTTTCGATTAGCCAAAATATAATACACAAAACAAACTCACCATTCACACACCATTTGCCTTGTAACCATCAACATAGGAGAGAATAGTAAATCAGGTTCGAAAAGCCCTGAAAAGAAGAAATCTCGGTTAGTTATGCAAAAAAAAATAATACACAAAACAAACTCACAATTACTGCAAATAGCCAAAAATCTCTACTACATAACCTTCTCCAGAAGCATATCCTTTAGTCATATCATTGCCACCAATCGGATCGTTACCAATTTCGATATTCTTCAAGTACACGAACGACACCAAACCAGGCATTATCCAGCGGAACACAAGAGCCGACAGAACCAAATAATTTAAAAAAACGGGCGTAAAATTAACGAAGAGGGGGAGACGAGAGGATGAGATTGCCAAATAAAATGGCCAATTTACTAATAAAAAAAATTAAAAATGTTAATTTATTAATAAAATAAAATAAAATAGCAAAAATCAAAAATAGCTATTTTCCCTAAATTCAAACGCAAAAAAACAATAACCCTACATAATACACAGTACACTAATAATACTCAGAATATCAACAAGATGGCAAAATGAATCCTAAAATCCAGAGATTAATCCAAAAGAAACTCACAGAAAAATAATTTCGGAGACGAAAACAAACAAAAGCGCACTCGACAAAAGGCGACGACGAAAATCGAGCGTGCATGTGGTGGTGGTGGCCTGCCCCAGTCAGATGTATAATGGCGTATTCAGAAAATGTGCACCACCGCCCATAAATGGGCAATTCATGAACAAAGTTACTCTATACAAAGATGAGTTATGTACCAAATTTTCAGTGACGTTTACAATAAACGAAAATTGTTATGATAAAATTAGAATCTATGAACTGATCGCACCTAATCAAACCATTGTATAAAGTGGAAGCATTAGGAAGCGCGCGAAATCGTTTTAATAACGAGATTATAATATCTTTTTAATGAAACAAAATATATTATGTGTAATCTGTTAAAAAGTAATAAAAATACACACATAAAATAAACTCTATATAAAGAATATATAAACAAAAGGTTAGATAACATATTGGCACTGATGACTAAATTGAAATATTAAACTATAAAATAAAGATAAAATGAAATAGTTTGGTGGATGATTTCGTAATGTTAAAGCATTTTCGTCCCTCGTTAGATAATACGAGCGTCCTTAGCCAATCCATAGAACTGTGACTTGCAATTGGCCAACAAGTTCGCGGGTGAATCAAATTCGGCCACTTTTCCCTGGTCCAGCACGAGCACTCTCGTTGAATCCATAATCGTGTTCAATCGATGAGCAATAGTCAACACTGTGCAGTGAGCAAAATCCTTTCTTATAGTCTGTTGAATAAGTGCGTCCGTTTCTAGGTCAATCGCGGCGGTCGCCTCGTCCAGCACTAGAATTCGTGTTGTACGTAGCAGTGCACGACCTAGACAAATCAGTTGCCGCTGACCGACAGAGAGGTTCGAACCATTTTCCGCCACTTGATAATCCAAACCAGACTCGAGTGAAGAGGCAAATGTTCTTAGATTTGAATGTTCGAGAGCTTGCCACAAAAGATAGTCGGGGTACTTGTTGAATGGGTCGAGATTGGAACGAAGTGTGCCCGAGAAGAGAATCTAATGGAATTATTAGAATTAAAATCAAAATTAGAATACGAATACAAAAAGAATTAAACATACCGGATCCTGCGGAATGATAGCCAACTTATTCCTCAGTTCATGTAAACCAATTTTACTAATGTCCACGCCATCAATCACAATCTTCCCATCATCGCCTTCGATAATTCGAAACAGAGCCAAAGTCAACGAAGATTTTCCAGCTCCAGTTCGTCCAACAATTCCAATCTTCTCTCCAGCACCAATCACCACATCAATTCCATTGAGCACCAAGTCCAGTCCAGGTCTGTACCGCATCGAGTACTTCACAAATTCAATCTTCCCTTTCTTCGGCCAACCATCGCCCACCATAGGATTAGCATTCACCTCTCTCCTCCACTCTCGTTCCGTGTCAATCTCACAGTACTCGCCAATCCTCTCCACCGAAACCACATTCACCTCCATCTCGGAAATGTGTCTCACCATCCAAGTGAGACTCTGTGTCACACTCAACGAGTACGTAATGATCAGTCCAATAAAGCCAGTCCGTTCTTGAAAGGACTCACGCGACAGCACAGCAAAGGTCGATGCCGAAAGCACAATAAGATTGCCCACAAACTTCAGCCTCAGCCCCAACCAGCGATTAGTAATAAAGTTAGGATAGAAGCAGCGTAAATTGGTGTCCACCCGTCGGTTGGATTCTTCAATAAACTGGCCCACTGCACCATAGGCACGAATGGTGCTCACACCAGAGAGGGTTTCCCCAAAGTGAGAAAAGATGGGCGAACGAGTGACACCCTCGAGACGCTTCAGTTGACGAGATGTTGGAACGTAATATTTCTGAAATAAATAATACAGAATTACTTTCGCTGAATTAATAATCCTAGAATAACAAAATAGCTTTACCTGAATAAAATAGTACAACAACACAATAGGCAGCACAACAACCATAAACAGTGGCATATTGATGCAGATGAGAACAATTGTAGCCACAACTTGAAGCAAATATATAATCAGTGCACTACAAAAGAAGAAACAAAATAAATAAGAATCAATCAAGAACACGCCATCACTTACTTGACACTATAAGGAATATTCGTGTCCACAGTATCGACATCCTTCGAGAATCTATTCACAATTCGTCCCAGGGGCGTAGTATCAAAGAACAACATTGGCGCCCGCATTACCCTCCCTAGTAGGTCACGATGCAGTGCAATGGAACTATTGACTGTTCCTTTGGCGAGTGCAATTGCGCCCAACAGAAAGGCCGCTCCCTGAGACAGGCCCAAAAGTCCATAAATCTTCAAGTAACCAGTATTTCGATCATTCTTCGGACCACCATTCACATTAGCATCATTAGACCAAACAGCCAACCACCAGTTTGTGGCAACGGACGCAGTTTGCATGCACACAAAGCCAATCAACACGAGTGACAGCCAAAGCCAAGTGAGCGATCGAAAGTAGTTAATATAGACAGACAACTTAACATTGCCCGATTCGGTGGATTCACTTTTAATCAGTTGACGTTGTTGGTTCTCTTTCGATTTAACCGAAACAGACGAATTTGTTCGATGATGAAGATGAGTAGAGTTGAGTTGCAACTGTTGTTGATCATCAACCATAATCTCGACATCATCCAAATCTTCTTCTTCTTGTACATTTTCATTATTTGAATGTTCCTGTACAAAGTCAGCAAACTTGCCTCTAGCATCCATCAGTTGTTGATAGTTGCCAACCTCCGAAATGGTACCATTCTCGAGTACCACAATTTGATCAACTTCCGATAGAAATGTTATTTGATTTGTCACCAAAATTCGAGTCCTCTCCTTAAGATAGCCACCCTCACTGCTGAGCACTTGTCGAAAGATATGTCGAGACACGTGCGAGTCCACAGCCGAGAGTGGATCGTCCAGCAGTACGAGTGATGCATTCGAATAGCACGCCCGTGCAATCGCAACCCTCTGCTTCTGTCCACCTGAAAGATTGATGCCCTTTTCGCCAATTTCAGTTTGATCACCACCAGGTAGAATAGCAACATCTGGCTTTAATGCACACATTTCAATCACAGAATTAAATCTCTCCTTCACATAAGGCAGTCCAAACAGAATATTCTCTCTCAAAGTAGCATTCTGAATCCATGCCTGTTGAGCAACGTAGGCAACCGTCTCCGATTTGGCCACATTCACCGCACCATTTCGTCGTTCCATATCACCCAAAATCGCAGACAGTAGTGAAGACTTGCCCGAGCCAACATGTCCCACAATGGCCACCAGCTCTCCCTTCTTCACCTTGAGATCAATTCCATTCAAAGTCGGTGCGTCGTTATCCTTTTCCCAAGAAAAGCTTCCATTTCGAATGGTAACCGAATCTTCGCCTTTAGAATCCTCATTTCTGGTGACATACTTTTTGAGTTGTTCCGAATTGAGAAATCGATTGAGTCTTCCGATGGCAACCGAAGCCATCACCACCGAACTGATCATATCTGGCAGTGCCACCAGTGGAATTCGCAGTAGTTCAAACAGAGCCAGTGACACAAAAGCCTTCTTTGCATCGAGTACATTATTGTCCGAACTCATGACATACACGGCAAAAGTGACAAAAGTCACCAGAAAGGGAGCACACGTCCACACGAATGACATTACAGCCTTGACGATGGCAATCTTGCGTATTTGCGTAATTTCTCCATCACGAATCGAACCAATTTTCCCGATAAACGGCACCTCCCATCCGTACAGTTTGATAACACGAATACCGTTCAATACTTCATTGATCACCTTCACCCGTTCATCCTTCTTCTTCATTTGCACAATTTGAAATCGTCTCTGATATGATGAAATCCATCCGTTGAGTGGCATCATGCAGACCAGTACCAACAGGCCCGCCAGTACAGAAGGTCCCAATTCAATCCACAGAAAGTACAGTGTCAACACAATCGACAGCGGCGCCGACCAGACATTGTTGATGTTGGGAAAAGTATCCGTGAGACGTTGAGCGTCCACAGACATGAGATTCACAATTTCGCCGGTAGTCTTCTCACGACGGGCACTGTTGCTCAAATTCAATGATTTACGATAGATTGCTGAGATTAGACCGGCGCGAACTTTCATACCAACTTCATACATTGTTTGATAGTGCAAGTTGAGTATGATCGCTTGTAGACAAGCGACAAAGAAGAACATAAATGCGTACAGATAACCAGGCCAGACGGGTTGGTACTCGGACTGACGGGAGATGAAGTCGATGAAGACTCTGTAGGGAGAAAATAAAACAAATTAGAAATGCAAATATAAATTTAAAAAAATAGAAAAAAATATGAACTGGGAATGCGAATTTGATTATGAAGAATCGAATAGAATAATGCTATGAATAGTAATGGGAATAGCACTGAGAATGCAAATAGGATTGAGAAGAATAGTAAAAATAGTGTGTATAGCAATAAGAATAGAAATGAGAATTCAAAACAGAATGAGAAGTTTTGTAAGCGAAAGCAGCGAATAATAAAAATAATAGCTATCCTAGGAAAAAGAAGGCTGTGAATAGTAATGCGAACAGTAATGAGAAATATCAAATATCATGATAATACTAAGAAGGATAGTAATGACAAGACTGTGAATAGCAACGGGAACAGTAATGCAGATTGTTAATAAGATTAAGAAAGATAAGAAGACTGAATAATAATGAGAAATATCAAATAGAATATATACTCACTTAATCAACTGCGGTCCCACAAACTGCAACAAATCATAAGCCAACTTGTACGCCGAACCGGACAAAAACAAACAACCAAAACTTCTGGCAATCGTGCCCGTCGTACCAAACTCGCCCTCATCTCCATCAACTTTAAATTTAGGTCCAACAATTCCCGAAGAATCCTCCTCATTCAACTTCCAAATGTCCTTGAGTGTGAGTGTACTGCGAAAGCCCTTTCGAATAAGTGGATCAATCCACCAGTAGGTCAGTAGTGACAGAAATGAAGCTCGTTGATTGGGACATTCCATTTGGCAATTATCTCCACCTTGAGTATTATTTAGTAAAGCTCGATGATGTTTCTTCTTATTCAAACCATCATTTTCATAAATTTTCGGTCTCGAATCAGCAAAACAGGTCATCACAAAAAGTATCACAAGTGCGCCCACGTGCAGCACAAAAAGAATAAGCTCAAAAGTATCATTTGCTTCTCCAAAGAAACGAACATTCATATAGACAGTAGGCAGTGATGTAATCAGAGCCAAAAAGGTAAACAACCAACAGAGTGCACTCGTGTGGATTCCGTTGATTCGGTGCAGATGAATGAGATAACCGAAAAGAATCTAAATTCGGTAAAAATAAATTAAAATAAGTAAAAACATTAAAAACTAAAAAAAACTTACAAAAGATAATACACTCAAACCCGAACTAATCACAGCCGAGTAAGAAGAAGTTCCATTTGGTACGACAAAACAAAATAGATCATAACCAAACTGAGCGAAACAAGCGCCAATCAGCACCAAAACCAACCCAAACCGACCAACATTATAGCGATTGTATGGAATTGGACATTTTGAAAATGATTTCCGTAAAAGAGAATAAACTTGATAGGGACTGAAGAGTAGAAGAAATAGTGCGGGCAGAAAGGAGGGTACAATTCGTACAAAACACGGACTAAATCGTGGAATGGTAGTGTTCCAGGATGCACTCGAATCCCAGAAGAGCTCGCCGCCACAGAAATCAAACATAAATTGACTCGTAAAAATATTATTATTATCCATATTTTCGCGCGGTGATGATGATTTTAGGTGACGATTTGAATGATGCAATCACATAGTAAGGGTAGCGGGTGTGCGCTTGAGAAACAAAGGAAGACTTCTTAATAGTAAATTAGGTAATTTGATGATAAGTTTAGATTGAGAGTGATTTGATAAGAGGCAGTGCGCGAATATGTAACTTGAGATTCGGTGGCAAAAAATATATTGTGAATAGATGATTGACTTTGGTTTGAGATTCGAAATAATAAGAATAAAAAACAGATCAGTAAATCTAATAAATAAAATTACTTATCAGTACACAATCTTATCAGACAGCAAAAAAAAGTACATACGAGTATTTCGAGTATTTACAGTAAGTACGTAATAAGATAAGTAAATCGCGCAATAGGCAGTGGAGATAACAAAAGCAAATAATCGAGGTCAGATTTAGTTTGTCTAAAGATAAAAGAAAATAATTTATCAGTAAATTTAGGTCGTAAAAAGCGAACGGAGAAATACCTTTCTAGAATAAGAATTTTCGTAATTTCGAGTATTTAGTAAATAGTGGCCTATGATAAATAAAATAAAAATTAGAATAGGTAATATGACATAAAAAAGAGATATCCTAACTATAAATCTAAGTTAACGTGCCATTGATAAGATGATGAGAGCAGATCTTATTATCAGGAGACCTCCATAGTTTAGTGGAAATAGTGAAACGAAGGTAGGAAGGTCAAAACACACAAAAATAAAGACGCACAAATAAATAGAGGAACGCGTTTATCCGAAGGCCATATGAATGTGATTGTCTGTAAATAAGAGAAAATGTTTTAGTGATAAAGTAAATAATAAAAAGAATATGAAAAATACCTGTTTGAATTCGATTGATAAGAATTTTGATTTGAGAACGCAAAATACAAAAGTCCTTGATATAAAAATATTAAAATAAAAAATATAAATTAGTTTTTAATTTAAAAAACAAAGTAAAGTGACCTACCTCTCGTTGAATATATCGTTGATAAGGTCAGAGGTTATGAGAACATGTAGGACAGCTCAGGAAACCTCCATAGTGTTTTTGGAACGAAAGAGTAGGAAGGTCAAAACACGAAATAAGAACGCACAAAACCGTTTATCAAAAGGTCATAAGATTGTCTGTAAATAAGAGAAAATGTATTAATGATAAAGTAAATACTATGAATAATAGGGAAAATGCCTTTTTGTATCCGATTGATAAGAATATTTTCGAGAACGCAAAATACAAATATCCTTGAGAATAAAAATAATAAAATAAAGTTATTAGATTTTGTTAAAAATAGCAAAGTAATTGACCTACCTCTCGTTGGATATGTCTATCAAAGGTTAGAGGTTATCATGAACATGTGACCTTATCAGGAGACCTCCATTTTGTGTGGAACGAGGTCAAAAAGAAAGAAAAGTTCATTCACACATTCACACGAGAAGAGAGCGATCAAAATATCAACAACAACACAGAAGCCAGTCTTCTCCTCTCTCTCCTCGTGGCTGTGTTTACATGTTGTGCGTTCGGTGGCATGTCCACAGAAGACGTAACTTGTATTTTCGTATTTATTTTGTTCGGCGTGCGATGATTTGGTTGTTTTGGTTTTTTGTTTTGGTTTGATTTTTATTACGCTTTTTTCATATTCAAAATTTTCTAAATCGATGTTACCTTTTATTAACAGAAGTAGACGAAGAGTGTCCGCTTTTGTGCATTCGGTTCTATTTGGTCGAAAGAATCTACTGTTGACGAACACGGTGTTATCGGCTTCGATGGGCGCTATTGGTGATTCGATTGTACAGAATTACGATATCATGATGGAGACGCTACAAGATCGGTCCAAAAACGATCAAAAATTACCGAGCCTTGAGGATTCGACTTCAACTTCGCCTATTACACCGTACAACTTTATCCGGACAGGCCATATGACGGTGGCCGGTCTAACCACAGGCCTCACCACCCACTACTGGTACATTATTCTGGATCGGCTGATTGGCACTGCCCGTACTCCATTGAATTTAGTACGCAAAATCTTACTCGACCAAATAATATTCAGTCCCGCAAATCTGGTGGTCTACTTTGGCACACTGGGCCTGTGTGAGCGGTCGGGCATACGGCACATTATGACCGAACTGGTGGAGAAGGGCTTCGAGGACATCTACCTGGCCGAATGGTTCATCTGGCCACCGGCCCAACTGATCAACTTTGCCCTACTACCACTGAGGTATCGAATTCTGTTTGACAATTTTGTCTCACTCGGCTTTGACATCTACTCGCCCTATGTCAAGTACAAGAAGGAACTGGTCGCGACAAACACAAACACGAAGAACACGAAGAATACGAAGAAGAATGACGAACAAGAAGAACACGATTCGGTTTACTGGGAACATAACGAAAATATAGCATGCTTTATTATTTTGTGATAGATGTGAATACATAGAATTATAATGTGAATATGTAATATAACATGGAATGTAATAGAATATGGAATGTAATAAAATATTGTACTTAAAACGGGATATAACATTATGGAATATATACTTAAAATGTAATGTAAAATAGAGTTCATTAAGGAAATGTATGCTTGTGCGTGTGTAGGAATAGAATCGAATCATTACTTCTTACTTCGGCAGAGTCATCATGTAAGTCTCGGGCAGTTTCTCGAGTCGTACGGGAGCGCTGTTGTACACCAAATATTCGGTCGAATCCTCGGACAGTTGAAGATGCTTCTCACGAATGTGCCGAATGACATGGCAACGAACCTCGGACGAGTACTGACAGGCGGCCTTATCGTACACACAGCTGTACGGCTTCAAGCCCGAATGGGTCCGTTGGTGGCGATCCAAATTCGAACGCTGCTTAAACTGGCGGCCACAGCCCTGCACTGGACAGGCAAAGGTGGGCGAGTGGAACTGATAGCGGTGCTTCTTCAGCTCAATTGGCCTGCTGGCCTGATAGTCACAGGCTGGACAGCCAAACAGACCCTCCAAGTGATAGTACCAAAGGTGGTGGCGAAGGCCCCGATGGGTGGGAAAGGTACGACGACCAGCCGAATCACACTGTGGACAGGGCCAAATGGTCACATCACCGTGATTGTCCCGAACGTGCGGACCCAGTGCACCCCTTCGATAAAAAGTAAAGCAAACCAAAGTTTAGTATGTAAGTAAGCCCAAAGTAAATAATTAAAGTAAGTAAACCAAACTAAATAATCATTAAACTAAGTAAACCAAAAGTAAGTAAACCAAAGTAAGTAAAATAAAATGACCAATTGCAAAATGCAAAATATAGTAAATAACTAAAACTGAACCTACATCTCCTTGAACTGAGCCTTACAGCCCATAGCGAGACAGTTGTACGGTGGCAGTCCATGACAGTTCGCCAAGTGATCATTGAGACCCTTACGAGGACTGCCCTTCTCGCCAGGTCGTCCAACCATGATGGCATTACATCCCGCCACTGAACAACGTAATTCGAGAATCAGTGTCTCCGCCGAACCCACAATCTGACCACCACAATCCTGTTGAGTAAAAGCAAAATTATTATTTAATATATGTAAATATTAGTAATTTAGTAATATTATAGTAAAAAATATAAAAGTTATTATATAAAAAAATAATTAAAATAAAAAAGTGTGTAAAAACTACACCTTCTTGGACTTTTTCTGTCCAATTTTCTTCATCTTCTTATTCTTTTTCTTCTTCTTTGACGGTTCATCATCATCATCGTCGTCGTCCTCCCCACCAATATCTACATAATAATCAGGGTCAGTTTTCTTCTCATCCTCCTCCGAGTCATGTTCCGAATCATCGTGCAGAGCATAATTGATCTTCTGCTCATTAGCCATCTTTGCTTCAATAAGACCGGGCCCGACGGGTCGAAACTGTCCACTACCACTCGCTACCTTCAGGGACAGGTCAAGCGGACCTTCCTGAACAGCCATGGCACCAAAGCCCTTCTGGACACCCTCATCACTCCTAAAGAAGAATAAAAAGTACGTTAGTATCAATATCTAAAGTGGAATCCCAAAACCGAATCCAATCTTACTTCAAATCCATCGCCTCCACACCGACAGTGTCCCTACGGTCCACTTTCGCCTTACTTTCGCCAGCCAAACCACCACCATTCTTCAAATTCACCTTACTGGTGACCGAATTAACCACGGGCTGCGCTACAGAATCCTTACGCGGACGGCCACGCTTCTTGGCGCCACTGCCACCACCAGTACTGGCCTTAACTTCTCGTTTGCCAGAAACGTCGGCTTTGACACTCATCTTGTCGAACTCCTTAAATTGGTCCTTGGTGGCAATATAATCCTCAAATTTTTTTCTCCTTGCGCGAGCGCTTGCCTTCAATGATTAACGAAGGGGCCACCTGTGGCTGTGGTGATTGTGGCTTTGGTGGAGCAATAAAGTCTGGCTTATACCAAGCTGGCAGCAAATCCATTGGTGCAGCAAAAAGGTGAACAATTAGGCTTTCTGGAACCATCTCTAAAGAGAGTGGTTTTCGATCATTAATTCGGCGCCTAACAAATTCAGGCATCTTTCCACTGATCTCAGAAAGCAGATTGCTGTTGGTGGATGACATAGTCAAAAGTGTTTAGCACCAACGTGAGGACAGAGAAGAAATCAATTCGTGAAGACACGAGAGAGGAGGCAAAATGGTAAGAAGCGACGAGGTGGCCTCGAAAGCAGCAAAACACTGAATGGTGAAATGAGCTGAGCCGTCGTCGAACCTGCGCTCTCGTGTGTGTGTCTGCGTGCCAAAATTAGCGGGAATCCAACAAGTGGGAGGTGGCAATGCACAGTGAACAGCAACAACCACACACACAATCCACAGTTACAGCACAGACTACTCAACTACACTACACTACACACACACGAGTGCAATTAACAGAATACATGATAAGATGGAGATTCTAGATTAGATGGAGCCTACTGAATAGAGAGTACTGAGTGGTGGTGGAGGCGGTGAGCCGGTTGGATAGATTAATAGATCGGAAGAATCGATCAAATAGTAGTAACAATAGTCGTAGTGGCAATCATAAGACAGCCCCTCAATGTGCCTTTGTTGTGTGTGCATTGAGATATGTCACGAGGTTAGTGTGTGGCTCAGGCTCAAAAGCAAACCAACAACAGGTGGTTGAGGACTGAAATTGTAGGCTCATTTTGTCTCCATTCAGAATATATATCTTCGAATCCTGTAGGATATCTAGAAATCCTCCAAACCGAATGAATAGGCAGTCCATGATACAATGAACGAGTAGGAGTGGCCGTAAATACAAGCGAGTCAAATTGACGAGAGTTTACTGTAACTCGTTCGAGTAGTAGACGACAGCGCACTTTCAGTCTGATTGACCACAACCACCAACAACATCCAACCTATATCCCGTACGGTTCCACAATTCCAGGGATAACATTGCCATTCGTTAACCTAAATAGAGATACTGATTAGAATGTGTGTGTAGCAAATAGATAAAGCGGTTTGTCTGTCCAAAACAGACGAGAAAAGTAACGTATATTACCGCGGGTTCGGTTCGTGTGGCTTCTGTTCGGCTGTCTTCGAGGATACACCATAAATGGTATATTTCTCGGGACCTTACAGTAGACAGATCTATGTATCGATACACAATACACAGATGAGCCAACGTACGAGTACGAGGACGTATGGGGTTCGGTGTAGTACCGATCGCGTAACCACAAAGTAACCTCGTTCGGTTGCTCTGACCGCCGATTGGCAACCACCCACACAACAAGGGATAACATCTTAAGAACCTAAAGAGATAAAAGATAGTAATTAGGAGGTATTCGGCAAATGATATATCAATATGTTTGGTACAACAAACATATGATGAAGAGAAGTGAACTCATTCACAGGATTGTACTTCTGTGAATGATATTGTTTGTTTGGGTTCTATTCTCGGATTTTCTTTTGAGGATACATTCTCAATGATCCATCCAGAATGTTATCTTTCTCGGGATCTTATCGTATAGATTTACAGATACAGATAGTGTACAACACAAGTGATATGAGGATCATATCACTTGGTGAAGTTCTACTGAGTCGACATCGGTCGTTCTGAATCTGTTTGATTGACAACAACAACATTCCACAGACCTAGGCATCATTTGGACCTAGAAAGAGATGATTAGAAGGTAATAGTAAATGATGAATCGATTTGTTGTTTGTTCCAAAACAAACAAGAGAAGGGACATAACCGGAATGTTTGCGCCGAATGCGGCGGCGACCACCAATGTTTGGATTCTACTGCTTTGCGGTTCGAATCTGATTACTCGATCACAGCGATACCTTCGAGAACATATTCCGAATAGTATCCTTCACTGAATACGAATAGATTCACTATTCAAATGATGGAACACAAGTACAATGTGAACTATGTGGACCATCTAATAGTGGAGTAGTAACGACCGCGGTCAAACAAGCAGTGACATTGGTCGGTTTGATTGAGAACGTTCCACAAACATAGCAGCATTCGGTTCTAGAAAGATGTGATTAGAAGAGGTGATATATATCGAAAGTGATTCGAATATGACGAAATAACGAATCGATTGGTTTGTCCGACAAACAAATGATAAGAAGAGATCGGATATGATTAGAAGGAAAAATGATGAGAGCAACAGGTTGTTGTCTCCAAAACAAACAAACAAAAGTGACACTTACCGTTATGTTCTTTTAGTACGGCTTTTTCGGCTCCATTCTGTTGCCTTAGAGATCACTTCGAAGATGTTCTGATTGTTCTGAATGGAGAACATATGAATAGATGAAACACACAATGAAGATGACGTAAAACGGAAAATATGCGGACCACACATAGTAGGGTAGTTAGAACGGTGTTACCGCGATGACATGGACCGGTGAGCTTCTGTCTGACCGACAACAGCATCCTTCAAATCAGAACATCATTCGATTCTAAAAAAATATGATTAGAAGGTGAGTATGATGAGATCAGGTTGTTGATTCGAAAACAAACAAACAGAAGTGACACTTACCGTTATGTTGTTTTAGTGCGGCTTTTTCGGCTCCATTCTGTTGCCTTCGAAATTACTTCGAAGATATGCTTCCGATTGTTCTGAATGGAGAACATACGAATATAGATGACACACAATAGAGATGACGTAAAACGGATACGGGAAATATGTGGACCACATAGGGTAGTTGGAGCGGTGTTACCGTAATGATATCGACCGGTGAGCGTCTGTCCGACAACAGCACATCCCACAAGTCACAACATCATTCGAATCTAAAAAGATATGATTAGAGCAACAGGTTGTTGTTTCCAAAACGAACAAACAAAAGTGACACTTACCGTTATGTTCAAATGAATTTAGTGCGGCTTTTTCGGCTCGAATATGTTGTCAATGGATGTTGACTTCGAGATTACTTCGAAAATATTGCGATTGTTCTGAATGGAGAACATACGAATAGATGATACACACAATAGAGATGATGTAGCACGGGAAATATGTGGACCACATTGGGTAGTTGGAACGGCCGAGGGTCACCGTGATGACATCGGCAGGTGAGTCTGTACGACAATAGCATCCCACAAATCAGAACATCCTTCGGTTCTAAAAATATATGATTAGAGAGTGAGAATAATGAGAGCAACAGGTTGTTGTCTCTAAAACAAACAAACAGAAGTGACACTTACCGTTATGTTCTTTTAGTGCGACTTTTTCGGTTCAAATCTGTTGTCAATGGATGTTGCCTTCGAGATTACTTCGAAGATGTTCCGATTGTTCTGAATGGAGAACATACGAATAGATGATACACACAATAAAGATGACGTAACACGAGAAGTAGGTGGACCACTTCTGAATTGTATCTTCCGTGATTACATCGGTCGCGGTATGTCTGTCCGACCGACAGCTGCATCCCACAAATCTGTAGGGATAACCGAAATTTGGACCTTAAAAAGGGAAGATTACAAGGTACTTGGCAAATGATGAATTGGTTTATATGTTTCCAAAACAAACCATTAAAATGACATTTACCGTTATGTTCTTTTTGTGCGACTTTGTCGGTTCGAATCTGTCGTTCGAATAGATGTTGACTTCGAGATTACTCGAAGATATTCCGAATGTTATTATCACTTTCACTTGAGAACATATGATGAGAACTTCTCATTGAGAAGTGATCTAATTTACCGGAATGTACTTTTGTTCGAGATGACTTTTTGGTTCGATACCCGAATCTGTTTTCGAAGATATATTCTCGAGGATATATCCCGAATTTTATCGTTCGGACACCTTACAGTATAGGTGATACACATGATGACATAACACGAGAATTATGTGGACCACATAATTGTGGTAGTGTATTAGTAACGACCGTGAAGATATCGGTCGGGTTTGTTTGTCGGACCGGAAACAGCATCCTACAAATCTGTAGGGATAGCTGCAATTTGGACCTGAAAAAGATAATTAAAATATGTTTTGCGAATCGGTTTGTTGTTTCAAAATAAACAAACAAGAAATGACATTTACCGGTATGTTATTTTAGTGTTGCTTTTTTGGCGCGAATCTGTTGACTTTTACTCGAAGATATTCCGAATGTTGTCACTTTCACTGAAGAACATATTACGAATAGATGATACACAATACACAGATAGCACGAGAAATATGTGGACCACATAAAAGTGGAGTAGTTGTAAAGGTTGTTGACTTAGTCGGACCCCGCAACAGCATCCCACGAATGGGTTAACTGCAATTTGGGTCTGAAGAGTTTGATGATTCGAATATTATGTTTGGCGAATGATGAGTCGATTTGGTGTTTGCATAACCGACAAAAGGAGCGACATTTACCGGTAAATTATCCGGCGGAATGTTCATCTTTTAGTGCTGCTTTGTCGGTTCGAATCTGTCGAGATTATTCGAAGACTTGTTATCACTTTCACTGAAGAACACACGAATAGATGATACACAATATAGACGACGTAACACGAGAAATATGTGGACCACATATTAGTGGTGTAGTGTAGTTGTAATATGCGATGCTATCGGCCGATCTGTTTGTCGGACCGACAACAGCATCACACAAATTATAACATTATTCGGGTCTAAAAAGATATGATTAGAACATGTTTTCCGAATGATGAGTCTATTCAAAACAAAACAGGAGAAGTTACATCTCATTTACCGGAATATATCCTTTTGTTGGTGTTACTTTGTCGGTTCGAATATGTTGCATTCGAGATCTTGTTATCGATGTTGACGATACAAATGATGCGGCACAATGTACAATGTATACAATGTGGACCAAATAATGATGGCCAGCATTGTACATTGTACATGTGCTTTCATTGTGTAATGTAACGACCGTGTGGTCATACGGAGATGACTTCGGTCGGTGTGTGTGTTTGTCTGTCGGACTGACAACAACATCCCACAAACATATGAACACCATTTGGATCTAATAAAATATAATTAGAAGGTGTTAATTAGAATGTTAATTAGTAATATGTTCGGGGGAGATGATGATGTAGTCGATGTTTGTTTGTCCGACAAGAAGAAGTGATCAACATCACTTGTTATGGTCTGTCGTTGTTCCGCTGTTGATGCTGCTATTTACGCGATGTTGGTAACAGCAACTTCTCTTATCTTCTTATCAAAATCACCATTCTTATCAGATGTATATGATAGTTAAATACTATTCCGTGCTGATATTGATAATAAATAATCGGGTTATATTGAAGAAGATATTGTGAGAAGTAGAAGCCAAGGCCTAGTATTACAAGGCAGCCTTGTCAAGGCTGCCCGCTCAAAGCAGGCCAGTAGAGCGCCTGCGCTCTCAACAGAGCGATCGTTGAGCCGCTCAACTTGAGCGAGACTCGATTCGAGAGAGGGAGAGGTAGAGAAGGGAGAAGGGCCGCTTTGCAGCCCGCCGTAATCTTATGAGTCATACTATACTCATAGTCAAGTTATGACGAAACGCGCGTTGTGTGGTGCGGTCTGTGCTGTGATCGGCGATAGACGACGACTACGACGACGACAACGATCGGCCAACCACAGCTGCATTGCATATTACAGTGAGCCTCTCTGACTGGTGAGTGAGGCAACCTTTCGCTCAAGAAGCGGCCACTTACTGTGTAGGCATTTGAGACCACGAATAGACAATGATAATACAATGATGATGCAATCGTTCCATAATTATGGATTCTTATATTTAATAGTATACATTAGTTATATTTGCAATAAGCCCAATTCATAACGATTTCAGAAGGGCACAAGAACGCATTCGGTGATCGAGCGCGCTCGCTCCACCAATAGACTCGAGTACGACAGGCGACAGTTGTCTAGACAGAGAGGGGACGTTGCTTTCCCTCTTCTGAGGCTCTTCTCCTTTGTTTACGCTTTCTGCTCTGCACTCTCTCTGAGTTGTACTAGGCACACGAGCAAAACACGAGCGAATCACCGCGCACCATCCAAACTCGAACCAAACACTAACAACAACCAGAATTCTTATTCGAATATGTCGCTCCAGGAATGTAAGACGCTCTTCGTATACGCTAGTGATGATGATGATAGTGAGGAGGATGACAATCCGCTCAACATCCCGCTCGATCTGTCCGTGAAGTCGTTGCCGTCCTCGAAGTCTATTATGCTCTCCGATGCACAGGACTTTCTGAGAATAGTCTCACAAAATTTGGGTCTGTATCAGCCTAAGAACAACTACGATGATGAACAGGTGGAGCCGCTCGATCTTTCCACCAGTACGGACTATCGCAAGAAGAAGGTGTTGAAGCCGAAGATGCGGACACCAGCCGAACCTCGAATTGATGGTAATGGTGGTGGTGGTGGTGGTGGTGGTGGTGGTGGTAATCAACAAGGCAACGACAGTGTCCAATGGCCCTCGAAGCGAAAGTATCCAGAATCGTTCTCGAATGATGATAACGAAGATGATTATGAAGAAAAAGAAGAGGATGAGGACGATGAAGGTTTCAGAAGTTCCTCCTCACAAGGCCACTCGTCCCAGCCAATGAATGGACCATCCCCGAGCAAACCTAACCGTTACAAATTAACCATCGATTCAATATCCAACTTTATGGTGACCACTGCCTACAAGTGCACCCTCGACAACTGTACCGAACAGTTCAATGGCAAAGAGAATCTCTTCATCCACTGGTGGTCACGACACGGACAACTAGCCGAACGTTGTCTCGCACCGAATTGTTCGAGTAAAGGATTCAGTACTCGGTTAGTTTGGTTGTTCGTGATTTAGTAACTATTCTCACTATTTTCCGTTTCATTATAGTGAGCAATTAGCAGCACACCTGACAATCAGTCACCCATACATTCGAATGTGGCATTGCAGCCTCTGTTGCCGTCCCTTCCAAACCCACCGTGGTTTGTTGAACCATCACTGGCTGTGTCACCACGAGGGCGAGTACCACTGCATCGAGCCCACCTGTAACTACAGTGCAATCTATCCCGTGCTGGTTCAACGTCACAGCAATCGCGTCCACACTTCTCGCCACTTCATATGCGATGTGAATGGCTGTGGCAAAGCCTTCAAACAGGCGGGCAATTTGAAGATGCACCAGCGCTTCCACAGCGCCTCCAAACCGTACCAGTGTAAATGGGGCAACTGTGACTATGCCTCTGAGACTCGCTCCAATGCCATGCGACATGTTCGCACGGTGCACTTTGGACTGCCTGTCTCCCGGAAGGAACAGAAACTGCGCGGACTGGTGGAGACACGTAAGACGGGCGACTATATTCAGGTTGTGCTGGATCAACTGAAGCCCAATGCGGTGATCAACGAAGATGACCTGTAGAGAGGTGATATATATTGTCGTTTTGACCTTTAGGGCCACAGAATTACTTATACTTTACTTATACTTATACTCACTATATTATATATTTGTACATAGACATTTCATCATCATATTAAAAGCAATTTATTAATCGAATAGACCTTCAATAGCGGGCGGCACTTGCCCTCAGACCTTACCATTGGCCATCTTGACCGTACTCGAGCTGGCCTTGTTTGACTTTGACTTCTCAAAGTCATCCCGCAGTCGATTCAACTCGTCGAGCAGTGTCTCGTAGCGATAGGCAATCCGTATGCCGGGCACATTGGTCCGTGCGGCGTCATTCCCCTCGATGCCCTCACGCTGATAGTTTGCTCCAATCCAGTGTTGCTTGAGTTCGTGTGGAAAGCCCGACATGATCACCGAATTGCGCGCCAGTTCGCTCATGTCACAGCTACTCAGCTTCCACACCTGGGCCGCAATTGAGTACTCTTCCATTAGTGGTTCCTATGGAGGAGAAGATTGTGGAGGAAGAGGAGGGAAGGAAGGAGAAAAGTGGTGAGTGAAATGGATTCTACTAGACTGTCTCTTTACCTTAGTAAAATGGAACTGGAGTGGATCATCGGTGGAGATGGAGAGCGCCAGTCCACGGCACATAAACTCAGGCATCGGATTACGGTGAATGTCGAGAAAGAGTGAATTGTTCGAGAGTGGACTCATGGCAATGCCAATCTGTGCCAAATAGTACAGATACTGCAGTACGGGCACCTTGCGCAACAGTAGACCGTGACTAATGTTCTCCGCCATCAGGAAACCACCAATCAGATGCTGAATGTTGCCCGCCTCACCACAGTGGGGTCGAAGGACAAAGGTGTTCCAACCACGGTCCGCCCGAAAGTGATTCAGTGTGGCCATATTGGCGTGCATGTAGTACAGGTAATAGTTGCTGGAAACGGATAGAAACGGGTTAATAAAGATAAATGACTGGTTGATACTCACTAGGGCGGATTCTCGTCCATGGTCCACTTGTTGGGCAGTGGAATCTCCTTGTCAAACATTGGATTCTCGTGTTTAGACTCATCGTCCACCGAGTCGAAGCCAATGGTGTACTGCAGTAGGACGTGCAGCTCGGGATGCGAGGACGGATCGTTGGTCACCTCAAACAGTGGCATAAAGATGTTCTCCAACATTTGCTCAAAGTTGTCCACCAAATTGTGCCCACGGTAAACGTCACTAGAAAGGAAATTTGAAATTTGGACCATCATTTGAACTATCATTTAGATGATCAACAGCGATACTTACAATAGCCGTGGCACCTGAATCATCCATCGGACCGAGTCCGAGTAGACATTGTGCGTCAGTGCCCACTTGGCCAGATCGTCCCATTCTGTCTTTTTGCGTCCATAAATGGACAGTCGCAACTCTGCCTGTTGATAGCGCGACTCGTCCAAATCGGTGGTCACCTCCTTGATAATGTTCGCAAAGTAGACGCCCTTGATGTGATTGTCCGTCTTGAGGAACAGTTCGCGCAGCACAGACTCGCCCACTGGATTGTACTTGGCGTTGAACTTGTCGAATCGATGAAAAGTGTTCCTGTCCGCGTGCACATCCAACATGTCCACACTGAGGTCGTATGTGTTGAGCTTGAGTGACTTGAACACCTCGTCCAGGGTCATCGGCTTGCCTGTGACCTTGTCCACGGACACCAAATCGTTTCGATTCTTGCGCAGAGTCTTCTTCATGAAACGCAACAAGTGTTTCTGATTCATACTCGATGCAGCATGAATGTGAGTGTCCACCTTGCGAGTGTTGTAAAAGTCTCGATGTGGCACTGACTTTTGTTCACCTCTCTCTTTCGCTTCGTTCAGAATGATGTGCAATTTGAACTTGTGGGTCAGGTAACAGAGGCGACGGTAACAGTAGGTCTTGAGGGGACCGTCCGCAATGGTGCGACACATAAAGTTCATGTCGTCGATGAATTTACTGAACGAACGAGTGTTGTACGCTTCTGTACAGAAGAAAAGAATGAGGACAAAGGAAGAAATAAGAAAAAGATTACTTTTGTTCTCGCGCGCATCGTCCTCACTCTTGTACACCTGAATGACGCCCTCCTCCGACCGAAGCACACAGTTGAGACTCTCGGGATAGGGCACACTGAACGGGTCCTCAATGGCCAACACATTGGGCTCATCATAGAAGGGCGCATAGTAGTCCAGATCGGGATTGATGTACGACTTGTGCAGTGCCCGTTTGGTCATCTCCGGGAAAGACTGAAATGACTCTGCCATGTAAACCTCACGTAGGCGAAGGGCTTGACGCAGAAAGACATTCAGTTTGGGACGGTAGGTCTAGGGTGGTAAAATGATAGTACAAAGAAACCCACAAACCAGAATCACAACATACCAGAGAATTCTCGCCCGAAATGTACACTCGGAGAAAGTCAACCTGATTGAGTAGGTCATCGGGTGGATGGGAACCGGAGGTGGAGGAGTCCTGAGATCCCTCTGCCACAGAAGGTGGAGTTGGCGTCGATGCTGGAGTGGGACGCTCACTCGAGGGACTACGCACCTCACCTGCAACTAACGAACGTAATTAGGTTCTCCACAATCAAACCACCACACCACCACTCACCAGTACCAGGATCAGTGATATCATCAATGTCTCTATCCATCGCGCGCTGTTCCAGTTCGCGCAGCTTCTGTGCGGCCTCATTCTTCTTGTGCAGCTCCGCGGGCGAGAGTGGCTTATTCTGCATCGTTCCAGGACCGGCCTGACCAACTAGAGCAACGTTGGCAGCAGCGGCTGCCGCAGCCGCAACCCGTCTCTCCTCTTCCGCCTCTTCCTGTCGAATGATGGCCTCGTCCGCCTGTTCGAGCTCATCCTTGCTACCGAGTCGGGGCCGACTGTTGGACTTTGACAAATTCTCACTCGGTGACTTTGCAGGTGGTGGTGACATCGAGGGCGGTGGTGATGAAGAAGTAGGCGGACCACCAAAAAGTTACGATGACGATGAACTTGAAGAGAGAAGAGAAGGAACAAACCAGAAACAATAACGCAACACTCACAAAACCTCAACCAGTTTTATAGACCGAGAGCGCGCGTTCGAATTCGAAACAAAAAAACCCTTCATAAACAACGTATATAATTTTAAATCTATAGATATATAAATAGACAGAAATATATATTAAATAAATCAAATATATAAAAATATATGAATAATAATAATAATACTCAGAGAGATAAGAACAATTAGAAAATGATAATAAGTAGATTGAATCTATTTTGATGAATTTCATAATCAAACAAGTCCCGCATCTTTCGCCAACGAATAAAACTTCGATCTTCGGTCTGCGAGCAGATCTGCCGGCGCAGCAAATTCTGCAACCTTACCCTGCTCTAACACGAGTACCCGATCCGAGTCAATGATGGTGTTGAGTCGGTGGGCTATGGTGAGCACAGTGCAGCCCGCAAATTGCTGTCTGATGGTCTGTTGAATGAATGCGTCTGTGGAGAGGTCGATTGCCGCGGTCGCTTCGTCCAGTACCAGAATTGAAGTCTGTCGCAGTAGGGCACGACCTAGGCAGACCAGTTGACGTTGACCCACCGATAGATTGGATCCATTCTCGGCGACTGTATAGTCCAGTCCCGACTCTTGTGCAGCAACGTACTCCTTCAGATGGCTCAGTTCGAGTGCTTGCCATAGACGTTCGTCGCTGTAGCGGTCGAATGGATCCAAATTCGAACGAATAGTTCCCGAGAAGAGTACAGGATCCTGTGGTATAATCGACAATTTTGACCTCAGTTCATGCAGTCCAATTCTGTCAATGTCCAGTCCATCAATCACAATCTTCCCACTGGCGGCCTCAAGTATTCTAAACAGTGCCAACGTCAAAGAAGATTTGCCCGCACCAGTTCGTCCAACAATTCCAATCTTTTGTCCCGCATCGATTTTGACATCAATTCCACGTAGTACCAAATCCAGTCCCTCTCGATATCTCACCGAATAGTTCTTGAACTCAATGACGCCCTTCTGTGGCCAATTCTCTTCCACTTTCGGATCTTCATTCACCTCTCTATTCCAAGCCTGTTCCGTCTTGTTATGACAATACTCTTGAATTCTCTCAACCGAGACAATGTTCGATTCCATAGCGGAGGTCATCCTCACACACCAATTCAACACTCCAGTGACACTCAGCGAGTACGTAATAATCAGTCCAATAAATCCTGGTTCGTTCTGAAAGTCTTCTCGCTTGATAACCGAAAAGAGTGCCGCAAAGAGCACAATCAAATTGCCACAAAACTCCAGTCGTAGGGAGAGCCATCGATTGAAGATGAAACCGGGGAAATAGCAGCGTTGATTAGTGTCCACACGTTCGTTAGATTGGGTGATAAAACGGGCGGTTGCACTGAAAGCTCGAATGGTGGTCACACCTTGGAGTGTTTCGCCGAAATGAGAATAGATTGGCGAACGGGTCACGGATTCTAGGCGTTTAAGTTGACGTGAAGTTGCGACGCAGTATTTCTAAAAGAGTCCACGATACATTAAATTTCTTTAAAAATATGAGAACTTACCTGAAGATAAAAATAAAACAACAGAATGGGCACAGCCACAGCCATAAAGATGGGCACTTGAAAGCTAATCAACACAAAGGTTGCCACAACTTGAAGGAAACAAATCAACCACGCACTGAGAAAAGAAAGGAAAAGGTAAAAAATCATAGAATCCTCACAAGAATCTACTCACTCAATAGTAGTAGGAATGGTCGTATCCACAGTATCAATATCTTTCGAGAACCGATTCACAATTCGTCCGAGTGGAGTTGTGTCAAAGAATTGCACAGGTGACCGCATAATTCGATCCAAAAGTGTACTGTGCAGTTTGATTGAACTGGAGACTGTCCCCTTGACTAATGCCAGGGCACCGATGAAGAAGAGTAGTCCTAAAAGTGAATCAAAAATTATTAATATAACCCAAAAACAATATAACACAAACTTACCTTGTACCGTTCCCAGAACACCATAAATGGACAATCGATAGTTTCTTCCATCAATTCCATTAACAGTAACCGTTCCATTACCATCAATGGTCCTATTATTAGTCTTGTAATCATTAGACCACAGAGCCAACCAAACATTCGACCAAACAGAGGCAACCTGCATGCCAACATAGCCCACCACCAGTATGACCAACCACAGTGTTGTCAGTGACCGAAAGTAGTCCATATAAACGGACCATTTGACATGGCCGGTTGCGGTCGATTCGGTGCCAATCAACTTTTCGTCTTCATCTTCAACTTTTTGATTATCGAATTTGTCCGAAGTAACCGAAGTTGAGTGCTGCAGTAGTTTGTTGGTTGTTGAATTGATCGAATGTCTGTCCGATGATGCAGTGAGAGTACGAACGCGTACTGAAGTGGACATTCCTAGAGAATCTTCATCATCTTCAAGGTTGTTATCATCATCAGCCTTTTCGTACGCATGTTCAGTGATAAACTCGGAGAATTTGCCACTGTTCTCAATCAACTGTCTGTATGAACCACTCTCTGACACAGTACCATTCGACAGCACAATAATGTGATCAAACTCAGGCAGGAAGGAAATATTGTTCGTAACCAAAATTCGTGTCCGCTTCCGGAGGTATCCATTGTCGTTGCTCATTACTCTCCGGAAAATATGTTCAGCAACATGCGAGTCGACAGCCGAGAGTGGATCATCCAACAGTACCAGAGATGTATCCGAGTAACAGGCACGTGCAATCGCAACCCTCTGCTTCTGTCCCCCAGAAAGATTAATGCCCTTCTCACCAATCTCAATCTGGTCACCGCCCGGCAGAATGGCCAAATCGGGCTTAAGTGCACACATGTCAATCACCGCATCATACCTCGACTTGACATACTTTGAACCAAAAAGAATATTCTCTCGTAGGGAGGCGTTACGAATCCAGGCCTGCTGTGCAACATAGGCAATCGATTCACATGGGTCAATGTTAACCGATCCATCCAACCGTTCCAAATCGCCTAAAATAGCCGAAAGGAGAGAAGATTTTCCCGAACCAACGCGGCCGACAATTGCCACCAGGGAGCCCTTCTTCACTTTGATGCTGATTCCGTTGAGGGTGACAATCTTCATCACCGAAGGTTTAGCTTCAAGCTAGAGAGGTAAGAGAAAAGGTTCGTAAGTTCCAGAATCAAGGGTAAAATAAACTTTTCTTACCTCAACCTCAACCTTTAGCGGAGTCTTCTCACCATCTCCATCCTTCTTCACCTCTCCCTCCCACGCAAATGTCCCATTCTTCACCTCAACCGCCCACTCCACAGACCTCTCCCTCTTGACATACTTCTCCAACTGTCCCAAATTGAAGAATCGATTCAACCTCTTCACAGCCACTCGGGTCAACACCAAATTCGTGATCATGTCGGGCAGTATCGTCAGTGGAAAGCGCAGTAGTTCAAACAGTGACAGCGACACAAAAGCCTTCTTAGCATCGAGTACATTTTCGTCCGAACTGTAAATGTAAACACCAAAAGTGACGAAGGAGACGAGAAAGGGCGAGAAAGTCCAAATGATCGAAGTGAAGGCATTGATGTATGAGATGCGTTCGAGGTGGTCAATTTCTTTGTGTCGAATTGCGCCAATCTTTCCAATGAAGGGCAACTCCCAGCCGTACAGTTTGATCACACGAATACCGTTCAGTACTTCATTTATGAATTTCACCCGCTCGTCCTTTTGACCCATTTGTTTCGTCTGTTATCGGTAAAATTAGTTTAAAAATCAGTAAGTTAATCAAAAAACAATACACTAACCTGCAGCCCCTGTTGAATCTTCGAAATCCACACATTCACAGGAATCATGAGAACCATCACCCCAAAACCGGCAAAAACGGACGCACCCAACTCTCGATACAGAAAGTACATTGTCAGTGATATCTGCATCGGTATGGACCACACCAAATTGATGTACATGATCATAAACTCGAAACGCTGTGCATCGACGGACATCAAATTGATTATCTCCCCAGTGGTCGTCTCTCTCAGTGCGCCATTGCTCAAACTTAAAGATTTTCGATAGATTGCCGAAATTAAAGCGGTTCGAATCTTCATACCAATCGAAATCATTTTGTGAAAGTACAGGTTGATCATTAGGGATTGCTTCATTGAGACGAGGAAAAAGAGAGCCGCAATGACGTAGCCATGCCAGACAGGGTCAGACGGACTCGAGATGAAACCAATGAAATATCTAAAAGTAGAACTGGTTAACAGGACTTTTTGGTTAAAAAAGAACTTACTTGAGCAATTGCGGATTGACAAACGAAAGCAAATCGTGCGTCAACTTAAGAAACGCGCCCACCACAAACTGACCACCAAAAGTCCTGACCAGTGTCCTCACAGTGCCCGGCGTCTTCTTCTTTTCCTTCGAATCCATTCCAAATCGATCCGAACTCAATTGACTATCCAGCGTTCCAGTATCACCAATTCCTCCATTCGATTCAGCAGTTTTGAGATAACGCGCAATCACTTCCGAAGAGTACTTCTTTTGTGCCAACCAATTTCGATCAAATTGAGGCGCTACAACCGCAGTCGAATAGTCTGGATTCAGTTGCCATAAATCATCAAGAGTTAGCGACTTCTTGTAACCCAGTGACATTAGTCCGTTAAACCACCAATAGGTGATCAGTGATAGAAAAGAAACCTTCAATTCAGGACTTTCAGAAAGTTCTTGTACTTCAGAAGATGAATCTTCAGTACCAACGTGACCATTCATCAGCGGCTTCAAATAATCAAATCCACCGTTTTCCGTTTTTGTTGAATGTTCGACCAAACTACTTCTCTTCTTACCAACATTCAAATCGGCGGCCTTTTGATCAGCAAAACAAGTGAGTAGAAACACAACCAAAAGCAGCGCAAAATGTGTAGCAAAAAGGCCCAATTCAACAGGATCCCAAATTCGAACACCAATTCGGTACTCATCCGCCAATGCATCCTCATCACCAAAGAACATGACATACATGTACACAGAGGGCAGTGATAGGACCAGGGACTTGAACATGTAGGTAAAGGCCAGGCCAGAAGTATGAATTCCGTACATTCGATGGAGATAAATCAAAAATGCAAACAGAATCTAAAAGAATATTCTAAATTAGATCAAAATTCAAAACACAAATTCTTCAATAACTTACAAAACTAAACACCTTCAAGAGTGAACAGGTGAGATCGGCCATCGAAATGCGCGCATGCCAAACATCAGGCCTCACATAGAACCACAAATCATAGCCAAACCAAATAAAATTGACGCCCACAATCCCGAGTACAGTGAACAATCTCGACATATTATAAAGATTATGCGGAATTGGTCGTGGAATAGATTTAGATGAACCAAGAATAGCGAACACTTGAATGGGGGCAGCTATCCACAGAAGAAGTGATGGCATCCAAACTGGGACAGTTCGTTGAAAGCAACGATTGAAGCGAGGAACGGTTGTGTTCCATAGTAGGTCCAGGTTCTATAACCAAAAAAAAGATAAATCAAAATGATATACAAAAGTCGATACATACCCAAGGCGTTTCGCCTTGACAGAATTCTTCCATGATTGTATCACAAAATGCTGTTTCGCAAGCTCAGATTTCTGTTACCCGAAATGGCAGAACATAGCAGTAGAAGATGACAAGACAAGAAGAAGGAAGACAATACCAACAAATTAAGTGTAATTGAACACACTCAAGGGTGGGAGGATGAGAAACAATGAGAGACCGCGAATGTCAATCATTCAATGAACATGTTCAATTAAGTAGAATTAAGTGGTGGTCGTAGTTGTCAAAGTTAACGCGTTGGCTGAAACATATATCAAATGTCATTTCGAGTATGAAATATGGTACATGTGCGAATAGTAGTTGACGAAATATAATGACGAAAGTGACGATTAGCGGTAGGATATATCTGTAATGATGAAATGATTATGATTAGTGGCGAGACAGAGCAAGAAATGATCGGAATTAATTATTGCATCAATTAGTTAATATATTAATTACTATACTAAAGGCAATCGAACTAATCAAAATCTGATGATGACTACTTAGGCTTAGTAACTAAGCGGGCAAACATAGTTCGTAATAATAACATGAACACAAAAACTAATCGCAACTAATCGATATTACATTTAGGCAACTAAACATTATTCTAACATTGTCTAATAATGATTGTCTTTTCGGGTTTTGTATATCATTAGGGTGGTGATACAAAAAACAACAACAATGACAAATATATGACATTTCGAGTCGAAAGATACATTCTTTTCTGTCTTATCATCATCACACAATATATATTGATGAACGATTACTGATAAGAACGTATATACTTTACGTATTATAGTTTGGCAACAACAAATATTTGAGCAAATATAATTGTGTTAAGACAAGATATACCGTATATATGATGACATACCTTATCGATCGTAAACGGAATATTTTGTTGAACGTTCGATGATGAGGTTGATGATGTTAATGATAATGATGAAATAAACAAAGAGAGAGGATGATTGATTATCGATTTAGTGACCGAATGTGTCAATGTCAGTATGAGCGAGTATATGCAAATATATGAATATTTGATCAGCTGAACGGTCGGTCTGTCGGTTCAGGCTAAAATAAGGCAAACTATACACAGGGCAGACCACTACACCAAAAAGAGAAATAGACAGGATGATTCGTGTAAATGAGTATATCGACGAGATGATTCGACACAAAATTTGAAACGCTAAATGAAATACAAAACAACATTATTATTACAAAAGACATTAAAAAGATCTCACATTACGCGCGGAAAATCTCCGTTTCGGTGTGTACTCGAAAGTAAAGAGTTACGTAGCGTTGATAAATAAAAGAAAATATATATGTAAAGATAAAGAAGAAGCTAACCAAAATATCAAATAGATAGATTCGAGATAACCAAATCCAAAATAAGAATCTTCAAAGACGACGACGGTAAAGACGCCGCCGACGACGACGACGACTGTTCTTCTGACCTTCGTATTCGGCAATAAAATCTGCAATAAAAAAAGACATTAGCGTCAGGTAAAACCGAACGTCTATAAATACCTGAATCCTCTTCTTTTTGTTGTTTCGTATCCTCAACGAATCTCAATCAAACGAAAACGTTTTGCAAACGTAAAACTAGCAACAACACACGAGAAACAAACCAAAACAAACGCGACCGAAACAGTGATCACGTGATCACAGTGCTTTGAGTGTGCCTCTCTTCGTGTGTGCGTGCGAGAATGAGTGCGCGCGAAATTGCGAAACGGCGCGCCAACATAAACACAAACACATGGCTCGGTTACTAAGCAACACACAACGCCACCTATTGATCGGTAATTCAAATAACCGTAAATCCGGTAATTATCAAATAAAATCCCAAAAAATATAATGAAAAAAAATACAAAAATAAATATAAAATAAATTTAATTAAATCAGAATATGAAATTAAAATCTCAGAATTACAAAAATAAGTCATCAAGTGTCGACATAATTAGTCGATTACATCATCATATCGATCATATATATAATAAATCGTAATAGTAATAGAAATAATAGAAAAAATAAGTATCATATATAAACAGATAGGAAAGGGTGCAACGTAACGTGTCATGTATGGGAAAATGAGAATTGAAACATGTAGAGTTAAGGAGATAATAATACTTATGAGATAAAGGAAGAGGAGAAAGGTTACTATATGAGAACATACATAAACAAACATACAAAAGTCGTCGAGAATCATCGTAAGTACTTGAAGTGATGACTTTTGAGGGATGCTTACCGAATCAGATAAGAAAGATGCCTAAGTTGATGAGTTGTTTGATGATAATGACAAACACAGACAG
Source organism: Rhizoglyphus robini (assembly GCA_023373905.1). Taxonomy (NCBI): domain Eukaryota; kingdom Metazoa; phylum Arthropoda; class Arachnida; order Sarcoptiformes; family Acaridae; genus Rhizoglyphus; species Rhizoglyphus robini. The sequence goes on along the minus strand of JAKIJQ010000032.1, from coordinate 928,962 downwards.
GGAATATGATGATGAGTAGCGTAATGAGTGACATAGTCTTGTGATGCAATCTTAAACCAATCTCGCATCTTTCGCAAGTGCATAAAACCGTGACCTTCGATCGGCCAACAAATTGGCGGGCGAATCAAACTCTGCCACTTTTCCCTTGTCCAGCACGAGCACTCGTGTCGAGTCCATAATCGTGTTCAACCGGTGAGCAATAGTCAGTACAGTGAACTGGGCAAATTCGGTTCGAATGGTCTGTTGAATGAGAGCATCAGTTTCGAGGTCAATTGCGGCAGTTGCTTCGTCCAACACCAAAATTCTTGTCTTGCGCAGCAGTGCACGACCCAAACAGATCAGTTGCCGTTGGCCGACCGAAAGATTTTCACCATTCTCCGCAACGGGATAATCGAGACCGCCCTCCTGGGCAGCAATGTAGTCCTTCAGATGAGAGTGCTCCAGTGCTTGCCACAGTAGTTCGTCAGAGTACATTGCAAATGGATCGAGATTCGAACGAATAGTGCCAGAGAAGAGGACCTAAATGAAGGAATTAGTCAATCACATTACTCAAACAATCTAAACTTACCGGATCCTGAGGTATAATCGACAATTTCGACTTCAACTCATGCAGTCCAATCTTGCTAATATCAATGCCATCAATGACAATCGATCCTTCAGCGGCTTCCAAAATTCGAAACAGCGCCAACGTAAGCGACGACTTGCCCGCACCAGTCCGACCAACAATTCCAATCTTCTCGCCAGCCTTCACTTCGATATTAATTCCACTGACCACCAGACTGAGTCCCTCTCGATAGCGCACCGAATAGTCCACAAACTTGATTTCACCCTTCTGTGGCCAATTTTCTGGTATAGCAGGTTCGGCATTCACCACTCGGGTCCACTCCTTCTCTGTAGGATTCTCACAATACTCTCCAATTCGTTCCACCGAGACAACATTAGTCTCCAATTCCGAAGTCATCCGCACCAACCAATTGAGCGTCTGTGTAACACTCAGCGCATACGTAAGAACCAAACCAACAAAGCCCGGTTGTAGAGTTTCACGTGAGAGCACAGCAAAAACCGCCGCAGCAAACACAATCAAATTGCCACACAATTCCAATCTCAATGCCAACCATCGATTAGCAATAAAACTGGGGAAATAGCAGCGTTGATTAGTGTCCACAATGTGATTCGAATCGGCAATGAATCGTTTTGCCGAACCATAAGCCCGAATTGTGTGCACACCACTCAGTGTTTCACCAAAGTGCGAATAGATTGGAGATCGTGTTACAGATTCGAGTCGTTTCAGTTGGCGGGAGGTGGCAACGTAGAATTTCTATGTAAAGATAAAAGGTTAAAAACCAAAGATCACAACCCAAAACAAAACATACCTGAATAAAGTAATAGATAATCAAGATGGGAAAGGCAACCAAAATAAAGACTGGCACTTCGTAACCAATCAAAATAAAGGTGGAGATAACTTGAAGGAAACATAGAAGCCAGCCACTGTTGGATGAAGAAATCAGATTAGAACGAAACATTCACAAGCAACGTTACTATACAATGTATAGTATACATACCGAATAGTATGTGGAATAACCGCATCGACAGTGTCAATATCCTTCGAGAATCGATTCACAATTCGTCCCAGTGGTGTAGTGTCAAAGAAACTCATCGGCGAACGCATAATTCGAAACAGTAGAGAACGATGCAGCGTACCAGAACTGTTCACGGTTCCTTTAGCCATAGCAACGGCGCCCAACAAGACAAATAATGCTGTAAAGATAATAACGTCAAGTTATGAAAAGCCCCCCCACACAAATAAATAATCGAATGCTTACCTTGAGACAGTCCAAGTAGACCATACACAGCAAGTCGAGTGTTTCGCAATGAAATGTCCTCCTCACTAGGGCCGGTCGAATTGGTACCCGCAATATTCGTCGCATTGTTCGCCCTGTTTGCATCATTCGACCAAATAGCCAACCAAACATTCGAGCCAACAGCAGCAATTTGCATGCCCACAAAGCCAAAAGCCATAATCGACAGCCACAGGTAGGTGAGCGACCGAAAGTAGTTCATGTACACGGACATTTTGACATTGCCCGTCGCTGCCTTTTCTGCTTCGATCAACTTTTGCTGTTCAGCCTCTTCTTTGATTGACTTTTGACGACTCAAATTGTGTTGTGACTTTGAGGCCGAATCGGTGCTCGTAGTACGGCGTCTCAATGAGCCTGAGGAAAGATCGGCCGACGAATCAAACTCACCGTCGCCCTCCTTTTCTTGTTTCTTCTCATCGTTGGTATGTTCCTTGATAAAGTCGGAAAACTTTCCATTATTAGCCACCAACTCTTGATAGGTGCCAATCTCCGAGATGGTTCCATTGCCCAGCACAACAATTTGATCAACTTCGGGCAGAAACGAAATTCCATTCGTAACCATAACTCGGGTTCGATCCTTCAAATAGCCAGTCTTGCTGCTAATAACTTCCTTGAAAATGTGCTGTGCAACGTGCGAGTCAACCGCCGAGAGTGGATCATCAAACAGTACAATCGAAGCAGGCGAATAGCATGCCCGTGCAATAGCCACTCGTTGCTTCTGTCCACCCGAAAGGTTGATTCCCTTCTCGCCAATCTCCGTCTGATCACCACCAGGCAGAATGGCAATGTCCGGCTTGAGTGCACACATGTTGATGATGGAGTCATAGCGCGACTTGACCAGTGGTGAGCCAAAGAGCACATTGTCCTGTAGGGTACAGTTGCGAATCCAGGCTTGCTGTGCAACATAGGCCACAGACTCAGACTTGGCCACATTGACGCCACCCTCAATTCGATCCATATCACCCAAAATGGCAGAAAGCAGAGAAGATTTACCCGAACCAACATGTCCCACAATGGCCACCAGATTGCCCTTCTTCACCTTGAGGTTAATTCCACTCAGAGTAATTTTCGATCCATTTGCAGTCGGACCACCATTTCCGTTGAGTCCATTTCCATTTTCTCGCTTCACATCACCATTTTCAGCATCATCAATCATTTTGGTCTCTTCAGTAATAACCTTCTCATCATTTCCTTTTCCATTAGCCTTGTCCGTACCTTTCTTGTCATCTTTGTTGTTGTTGCTCTTCTCAGACTCCCAAACAAATGTTCCATTATCGATTTCGATTGCATTCTCCTCAGACTCCTCTCGGGTGACGTACTTCTCCAATTGAGACGAATTAAGAAATTTGTTCAGCCGCTTCACCGAAACGGAAGCCATCACCATCGATGTGATCATCTGTGGCAGCATTGTCAGTGGAAATCGCAACAAATTGAACAGAGCCAACGAGACGAAAGCCTTCTTCGCATCGAGAACATTCTCGTCCGAGATGAGAACATAAATGGTGAAAGTGACAAAGGACACCAAGAATGGGGCACAAGTCCAGATGAAGGAGGTCACCGCGCCAATGTACGAGATGGTTTGAAGTTGTGCAATTTCCGTGTCACGAATAGCGTTCACCTTTGAAATGAACGGAATCTCCCATCCATACAGTTTGATGACACGCATTCCACCGAGCACTTCATTCACCACCTTCACCCGCTCATCCTTCTTCTTCATTTGTTTCACCTGCATCTTGCGTTGATAGGTCGAAATCCATCCATTGAGCGGTATCATCAGTACCATAACGCCCAAACCAGCCAACACCGAGGGACCCAGTTCAATCCACAGAAAGTAAATAGTCAACAGAATTTGAAGGGGAGCAGACCAGACCAAATTGATGAAGGGGAGCAAGTCGACAAAACGTTGCGCATCAACAGACATGAGATTGACAATCTCACCGGTGGTGGTGTCACGACGGGCGCCATTGCTCAGATTGAGAGACTTTCGATAGATGGCCGAGGTGAGGGCAGAACGGACACGCATACCAATGCTGAACATAATGTGAAAGTAATAGTTGATCATCACAGACTGGACCATTGAGATGAGGAAAAACATGACGGCGATGAAGAAGCCATGCCAGATTGGTTCCTCTGCTGCCGGTTTCGACACAAAGCCAATGAAGATTCTAAATAAGAAAGTGAATTAGTTTTGAACATTAAAAAATCCTCGACTTACTTCAACAACTGCGGACTGACAAACTGGAGCAAATCCTGTCCCAACTTGAACATCGCTCCACCAATAAAGTACAGCCCAAAAGTACGAAACAGTGCCGTAACCGTGCCAGGCTGTTTCCTTCCACTAGTGCTGGTCCGTCGACTAGGCTCCACAATCTTCACGCCACCATTCTCATCTCCCACTGTAATAGCTGGGGCGACTTGATTGATTTGATTCAACCAATTTCGATCAAATCTCGGTGCAATACAGTTGGTAGAATCCTCCGGATTGAGTCGCCACAAATCCTCCAGTGTGAGGGACTTTTTGTAGCCCGTCATTGCGAGTGCATTGAACCACCAGTACGTGATAAAGGACAGAAATGAGGCACGAGATTCGGGACACTCCATTAGATGGGCATCCTCATCCTTTGAGACTCTCTTCTCCTCCATCAATGGCGTTTCTGCATCGACAGTACCATTCGCCACAACACCCTTCATCTCCATCGAATCATCCTTGATGTTGTTCGAAATCAACCTCACACTTCCATTAATGTCGAAAGCATCCGCATTGGTGAGACTGCAACGTTTTCTCGAACTCAGTGGTGGTCGATAGTCCGCAAAGCAGGTCAACACAAACAGTACCAAGAGTAGACCAAAGTGCAGTACATACAGCACCAGGTCGATAGCATGCCACTTGTGGAAACCAATTCGGTACGGATCGGGCGAAGGGGGTGCTTCATCGTTGCCGTAGAACATACCAAACATGTACACAATGGGCAGACCAGCAACAATGGTAACCAAGGTAAAGAACCAGGCGAGACCACTAGTGTGAATGCCATTCACTCGATGCAGATTGATGAGAAAGGCAAATAAACCCTAAAAGCATTATCAATTAGTAAAGAAAATAAAACCAACCAAAACAAACTTACAAAAGTAAAAATATTCAACAACGAACTAGTGAGATCAGCCATCGAAATAAAGTGAAACACATCAGGCCACAGAAAGTACCACAAATCGTGACCAAACTGTGCCCCGTTCACCACCAGAATCAACGCAATAGTCACGAAACGGGACACATTGTACCGATTGAACGGTATTGTACGGAGAAAGGCCGTTTTGCCGCCGTTGATGTTGTTGTTGTTCGTACTAGAGAAAGCATCATTTTCGGTAGCTTTCAGCGTGAAATAAGTCTCGAGGGGCGCTAGTAACCACAGAAACAGTGCTGGAATCCATACAGGGATTGTCTTCTGAAAACATCGGGTAAACCGTGGTACTGTAGTGTTCCACGCAAGGTTCGAGTCCTGAAAAATATTAAAATATCAAAATTAGTACACAAATTGATACTCAACATGTTATAATGATAAACAAACAAACAAATAGAACGCGATACCTAAAAACTAATCAACTTGTTGATAAGCTAATATCAAATAACTAATATCATCAAAAGTATGATTAGATAATAAGAAATCAAATTAAATGTAGGTCATATAATATATGACATAACATAATAGTTCAATAACCTAAATCATAAAATAAAATTTCCGAAAATAACCGAAAATCGGGTAAATAAATAAAAAACAACTCAAAAAGGAATAATAAAAATAAACATACCCAAATAGGCTCGCCTTGGCAGAAATTTTCCATAAAATCCTCCATGATTCTTAAAGAAAATTCCCGAGATTCTTCTTCTTAGATTTCAAATTCGATAATTGATGTAATAACTTAAAGAATAAATATAGTCAAAACAACCAAAATGAGAGTGGTGGCAACCAACAAAGCAGATTTCAAAAATGAGCTCATTTTGACGACAAATTCAAATATTCAAAAATAATAATAATAATAGAAATTCTCTTGAGATTCAGGAACTTGTTGACTTAGATTAAGAATATACACGAGCGAATAAATTCAAATTTCGTTTGATGATGATAAAACCAATTATAACTTGTGAGTAGTAATTTGAATAAAAAGAAGATCAAATGGCAGCAGCAAACGAAAATATGGGTTCACACCAAAATATCGAAAAAAAATGATGTAAACACGAAATGCAAACTTGATCAAACGAGTTCGGGAGCGCACATGAGGAAAACACGAGAGATAATTAGACACGATGAGATGAGGTTGATTCGAATAATAAGTACGAAACAACTAGAAGACGAACGTCTTATCTTCGTCAAATGTCCTTCTTTTCACAACAACAAAACACGTCAATTTGATGATGATAATGATGACCAGAGAGTAAAGGACTTTGAGATCTTGCTCAAACTTGTGACAAGAAGAAAAAAGGGGAGAATTTTCCACAAATCAATCGATAAATGATAAAACAGGGGAGACAGTAAGTCGAACACACGATGACAGCCAAAATGACGACAAACAATAAAAACGGGCGAATCCGCACACAAAAAGTTGGACAAAAAGCTGTTCAAACACGCCCAAACCAGAATGTGTGCTTTCGAAATCTAATAAAACAAACAAAAAATGATAATTAGTATAATTAATTAATAACGAAATTACATTAATAATTGGATTAATTAGGCAATATAAAAGAAATATACGAAATAAGAGGGAAAATTAGCTAATTACACGAACAAATGTTTACATTGTACCTAAATAAACCAAATCTGATTTGATAAGATATCTAGAGAGCAAACAAAAAAGAGAGAAGAAACACGAACCGGTTCGAATGGACAGAGGTCTGTTCTCCACGCCGCCTGAATCACTAATGATCAAATCAAAATGAAATGTTCAGCTAGCTATGAACATACCACCAATAGAGACACATGCACGCAATACTAGGGGACGACGGCAAATGTAATGTAAAACGAAACAGAAACGAACTAACAAAATAATATAATTGCACTCTCGGATGGTTCTTCGCTCTTCTTCCCCTTCAACTTTCTCCCTCATTAAAAACACTCAACACTCTACTATACTAAACGCATTACAACAAATAGTGAGGTCTTCCTCCGCTCAAGGTCAGTAACAGTCGAATCGAATCACACCATCCATCCAAGCAAATAGCAAACCATCCGATTGAAAGACACAGAAGGAGTACTCACAATCGACTACTAGTTGTTGAGTGAATGTGAAGTGAAGAGAGAGAGAAAGTATGTCTCGCGTCAACGTAAATTGAACGTAGAGGTTCGCGCACAAAATGAAATAAGGTGTTGAGGGATACAATGTATGAGAACGAGAGAGAAGGAGAGGGGAAATGTATGAAAAAGGGAGAGATTTGTGCGTGTAACTGGTGATGGTTAGGTTAGTGCTGGTGGTGGTAGTACTCACTTGATGATGGCAAAGTATATAGAAGGCAAAACCAAACCGAAAGAGAGAGGCGAATGCAGATGAAGCAATGTCTCGCTTTCACTTTTGCCGGTTTCTGTTTGTCTGTTTACACAATCGAGTAGGTTGCGAGAGTGTCGAGAGTTAATGAGAAATTCTCGTCTGTCGGAGATTACACACATTCACTTGATGATGTGTACGTACCCTAAAAGTGCATAAAGAAAAGAAGAAGTGTCAGTCGATTTATACCAAAATGAAGGTCAACATTATTAGAACAGGAAGAGTAAACAACTTGTACACAACAACTTACGGTGGTAATGTGAGTGCATATGTCTGTGTGCAATAGAAGCAATATCCGATTGGATAAAGAAGGGAAATTATGATGTAATATGTCAGATTTAGTTGGTCGATGACACCGCGGGGAAAGAGAAGACCTTTTACTGCACAATATGATGAAATATATGATTCGAAATGATGTAATAACCGGGATATATAATAAAGGTGAGACTGGATAATAATAAAAAGGTGACACGGGGGGAATAGATATATAGAAAATCGTAATATTTTCGTAATAAGGTCTTCTTGAGGTCAAAGTTGAGAAGCGAGAAATAAATCAAACCAAAATCAGAACTGCCACAACGAGAAGCATAGTTCCAACCCAAAGAAGCAACGATTTAAAGGTTCGAGACATCTTTTTGAAGTAATTCGTAATAGGAAGTCAAATAATAGATACCAAAATTCAAAATCCGAGAAAATAAATAAGACGCAAAACGGACGGAATGTCACAGACTTTTCGTTTGGTCTTTTTCAAATAATTCGAGGAAAAATAGTAATATTTTCTTTTTTGAGATTAAAAGTCGAGTATATTGAATATCGATAGCTTCAAGCTTCCGTTGAATATACGTACTAGAGAGTTAATAATAATTTCTGATGATAAGCACCGAAAATGTCTGATGATTAGCACCGAAAATGACCGGGATCAGTACAGAGGGGCGAAAAGAGTGAAATATCACACGAAATCTATAAATAGAGCAAAAAACAAACAATTAGTAAATCACATATTTAAAATATATTTCGAAATTCAGATATTTACGATCCCTAACTAGTAGTAGCAGAGTACAAGATCAAGGACATAAATGATATATCGACTAATCCTATCAAAGATATCACACACAAAGTCAATATATATGATACTTTTTCTACGTAGTAAGTTAGTATCTTTGATTACATCGAATGTACGATGTCCCTAACCGAATAGGAAGCATCCCTCTCCTAATCAGAAAAGTCATAATTCATCATCGTATTACAACAATAATCGTGTTTGTCTGTTTGTTTATGTCACATAAATTATGGGATCGAACCGATCGTGTGTATGTTTCTGTATACTTTGAAGTAATGCCTAAGCATTTAGACAAACAACAGTCGGTTGTGTGTTCTCGATCCTACCGCTTTTGGCTAAAATGACTAAACAAAAAAATATGAAACAAAGGAATATATAAAGGATAATTCGTACAATGTTTCACTTTGTTTAAATATAATTTAATAGATAAAATTAAATAAAATAAATATTAAATAAATAAATAAATGTCGCTTACCCGATAACGTTCTGGTGATGATATTTGAGACGACAAGAGACAAGGATGACTTTGGTTTGGTGAACCTGATGCAATCTAGTTGGCACACACACACAATGTTTGACTTTCGAGCCTCAAAATTTGAGGGCGAGCGAGAATATGCCGAAAAGAGAAGAGAACGTTCGTGACAATAGTATTTTGAAATATAAATTCAGGAATATTCCGTTGACATACCACCGAATCGATTCGACGATATGACTACTTGACTACTACTACCACTTCTGACTATCTTCTCACGTTCTCACCGGGAAGGAGAATCCAGACGCGTGTTTCGGGGACTTGGCAGAGAAGGCAATTCGACTCGTTTTTGGCAGACAGACAGAATAATCGATTGTCCACAGAAGAGAGAATGAATGTATGTGATTCGTGTGCAAGTTTCGAGAGCGTAAAGGTGCGTAAATATGATCACCGGGAAAGTGCAAAAGTACAGTGCAAAGTCGACAAGTTACAAAGTGCAATCCAGTCCGGGTTGCTGTTGTGGTGCGGAGAACGAGAGAACGAGACAGTCTGCAGTACCACCAAACACAAACACACTCGCACACATTGCACTGTGAAGGGTACTCGCACTTGGTGCCGTACCGCACAATCGATTCAACACATTGCTACTATTGCTCGTACAGTACGTATTCTATGAATGACTCCAGAATTGATTTATAATGCCCACTTTTGGGGCAACCGACAGAACGACCACCACCACAACAACACACACACACACACAGTTCTGTGCAATGCAGAAAAGATTTCACGCATGGGCGAGTGGAAGAGAACACACGTGAGAGGGCGAATGTTTTGACTGTTTTGGCGCGCGCTTTCTCAATGGCCTGATGTTGATGAGCTGCTTATTAGGCTCGGTTGGGCTCGGTGACGCAACTTAACCCTCAATTTATCTACATTGGTTACATAACGATAGAATCTTTTATAAACAATGACATTCTCTTGATTTGTGGTTTGAATGTTTATTTGTCTGTTTACAATCACAAAGTAAATCGTTTCGGAAAAGTAAAAATATTTGGAATGTGAGAAAATTTGTGTCCGTTCATATACAACGTATGATTCAATGAGATTAGACATTTACTATGTAGTAATGATTATATAATGGTTTATACAGAGTGTAATGTAATATAATGTAATATAATATGTTGATCTTACAATTTCCCATCCCGAGTCCAATCAAACTCGACATTTGTGCCTCTATACTCTATTTTGGCCAATGAGCGGCAATCCATCAATATCTTTGTGATATTGTTACAATGTTTGTCTGCTTTCTTACGAAAAACATAATCCAAATCCCAAACTACATGAACCATTTCAAGTTTGGGAAATAAGTGAACAAAATAGATAGATTGCACCAGCTGTAGTGCCACCAAGGGCACTTGATCCAACCGAATGGTCAATCGTGTAACTGACTCAAATCGAGCAATGTCCATTTGGTCTAACATGTCACTGAAAGGTGTATCGAGTGTGCGAACATCGAGTGCAATTGTGTTGAGCTGTGTTAATTGTGATAGACAGGAAAGTCGTTCCGCAAATTGATGACCATTTGCAAAACTGAGAGAAATCTCCTGAAGTGACATAAAATGTGTACAGAATTGTGTCAACAGTTTGTTGTCAATGTCGAGATAAGAACTCGAGAAGAGGCAAACGAATTTACGTGCAACCTCAGACGACAACTGAAGCAGTGGCTCTACGATTTGGTGATCGACATCGAGTCGTGAAGTGTTGATGCTAATTCGACGTAGCGAAGTGCTGTTGTCTTCAATGTTATGTGACAGCCAATCGTATGCCGAGTTGGCGAATTGTGGGACATAACCGGCATACTCTTCAAGTTGACTTATGATTGGAAATGTGAAGCTCATAAATGCCTGATTAAGCGATAGACGCTTCAATGAAGACAGGCTGTTGATGGCTTCAACCAGTTCAGTGGAAACTTTCCCTGAAGAATCGAATTCCAAATTCAAAGAAACCAATTTAGATGACCATTCACGGTTATGATAAAGTTGGTCATAACAAACGGCTCCAGTTCTGAAAGAAAATGGTCAACAGACACAAATAGGGAAGACAGTTAAAATGCTTCATCTCGATGGGGAGAGGAAAAAGCAAAAAGATCAAGAAACAAAGAATCCTAAAGAGCCTAAACACACGAGGACATAAATGTGTAAACACCAAAACAAACTAACCCTACTCAAATTAGGGTCATTCATAAGTGAAGTATATGGTTTATTTTGAAATTGTACAACATATTACTAATCGATAGCTTTGACATCTTTAAGAATCTTCAATACGGTGAAGATGAGAATAATGCTTGTTAGATGATGATCCAGTTCAACTTTTGCGACCCTTCCTTTTCGCGTGATCCTTTGCGACTTTTTTGTGCTTTCTTCCTGGAAACACGTTTGAATTGGCTACTCGTGTTGAGAATGCAGAAGCACTTGATGGAATGGCTGAAGAGGTTGCACTTGACGGGACGGATGAAGAGGTTACCATCGATGAGAGACTATTCGCAATAGATGAGACAAACGATCGTTTGTGATCACCTCGAGGTGAAGATCGTCTGTGATGGTGATGATGACCTTTGTCCTTGTGTTTGCTCGTGTGACCGTGCTTATGACCTTTACTCTTGTCCTTCTTCTTGTGACCCTTCCTGTTGGAACGTGACTCACGCCTACCACCAGCAGCATCCTTCTTGGCACGTTCGAATCTCATGTAGAAGTGACCACCGACCAGTACGAGTATGATCATGAATAGGAGTGCAATGTAGACGAGATAGCCATTCGAATTGAGTAGATCGTACAGACCGATCCATTCGGTGGTGACCTATGACCGATAGTGTCAGTTCGAATACCGAATACAAAGAGAATATCACTTACCGTTTGATACTCAACAGTGACCTGTGTGACTCGAGTGACCATCGGTGATTGCATCTCATTTCGCCAAACCGAATACAACTGTCCAAGGCCGTACATCATAACCAGAAAGCCCATACCCTTTCCAAGTTGAGAGGCCGATCCAGAGCAGGGCACGATAGCCTTCACAGCATCGCCCGCGCCACAACAGTCACGACAGCAGCAGTACGTGTTGAAGCTGTCACAACAACATTCCGCAACCTTGTCATCGAGCCATAGACATGCCTTGCCACCACAATCACAGCAGCAACAGCAGCAGCAACATCCACCACAGCACCCAAGACAGCTACATTTGCGTTTCTGGTATTTCTTTTCGCGAATTGCCAACTTTGCCTTCCGAAAGTCAACTTGCATAGAGCAACGAACGCTCAATTCATTTGTATAATGACCCATTACCATTGGTCCAGAAGTTCCCGTGCAGTAGGCGCACAGTTGGCGACACTTGAGAATGCAGTAACTGTCTAGGATATCAGTGGCACTTGTAAAGGTGACAGAATGATGAGGAGGAGAAGGACCAGGAGAGGTAAAGGTGAGAGGTCACGACCTTGATGAGACCGTACGGGTGACATTACGCGGGAGAGTTTGAGACGCGGGCGAGGATTTGACAGTCACAAAGAAAGACACGATCTTGTTGTTGTTGGTACTTGTGAAGACTAGTCACTAGTCACAGACAAGAAACGGTTCGATTTGCTCATAAACTCAACTCATTTTATATTATAAATAAAATGAAAAATAAAATTCGAATGCACTCAAAGTGCAATTTTGGCAATAATTGCTCAACTCGAGAACGTTCGCGCCAAATAATCTTTACATAAAACAAAACCAAATTTGTAGTGGCGCCATCTATGAGACTCAAATTGACATAGGCTTATGGTTTTATTTTATTTTCCTCTCTATTCGGTCAACATATGCAGCATCAGTCATAGGCAGTGCCTGTATGTCTCGTGTCAACTTATCAACTAACTTCGTATACACAATTTCGAGGTAATCAGCTCGCCACAGATTTTATCAACACAGCTCTACAATCACAGATGATAGTAACATGCGTGAAGCGAATGGGGAACGTTCGCCTTATCAGTATAAACAACAACAAAGCGGCGGCCGCCGTCGCCTCAAAGTGGAATTTCTATTTATGGGAATTTTGATTTTCGATTTGGTTTATTATTCTGGTAAGTAATTCTTTTGTGTAAATTCGAAGGATTCTTTTGCTATTTATTTATTCTACTTTTTTGTTTGTTCCTAAATCCACAGGTTTCCATCGATCGATATATTTTGAATATACAGGATTTTATGGTTTTTTTGTTTTACTACTTTCCCCGAATATTGTCCGAAGCAACAGGAGCATTTTTTTGGCTTTTTTATTTCGTTACCGAACGGTCTGAATCGACTTTGGTTCATAGTATTTTCTATCCCGAATACTGCTACGAATCTACAGAATTTTTGGTTCGTTATTATATTCTTCTGCTCCCAAACCACCCGAAGCTACACGGGATTCTTTGGTCCTATTTTTTACTTTTTCGGCTCGAAATGCTCTGCCGAATCCCGAAAGTCCGAGGTCACCCGTACTCGAATCCTCGCTTTGTGGTAGCTTTTACGACCGTAAACGGGTAACTTTTTTCGCTCTAATTTGGAACACCGAAAAAGGCGCCTTCTTATCACACTACTTTTGAAGTATACACCCAGAAAACACATTTTCAGTTGCAACTGAAATTTCTTACAACTTTTCAGTTGCATCTGAAAATATCAAAAATTTCAGTTGCAACTGAAATTTTTCTCATTTTTGGAGATTATTAGTTAATGTCTATTGATTAATTTAAGTGCCAGGAATGCAATTATGGGCAATTGTTGGTACTAGGAACTCTCTTTGACAAAAATGGTGCTCAGAATAAAATTCCTCGGCTTTGAATTAGTTAATAAAAATTAACTAATAATCTCCAAAAAATGAGAAAAATTTCAGTTGCAACTGAAATTTTTGATATTTTCAGATGCAACTGAAAAGTTGTAAAAAATTTCAGTTGCAACTGAAAATGTGTTTTCTGGGTGTACTACAAAGTAAAGTTAGCCTCACCGCCAGATTATCCTTATTTACCACGGTCTATTCAATCAATTCGGTGGCGCCCTTCCCCCCATCCAAATCTGTATTTATCAGCCTTATCATTTGGTTCGATTCTTGTGGGCTTTTATTTGTAATTGTGAACCGCACCATCAACCTGCTGAAATGGCCCGTTCGAGACCCTGAGGTCTTGTGGTATGGATTCGTCATGTGTGTCAACGAAGTGGTGGTGGTCCGCTTCTATTTATTCTTTGCACTATTACGAACATGTAGACCAAAACGAGAACGAGGTAATGTAGGTAAGGACATGTCAGACATTGAACTTTTATTTGACTAACTCAACAACATTAATCAACCATTAACTAACAAATATTAATCCTTCTTACAGGCAATTCACCACTCGAACCTCCAAGTCGGAAACTATCAACACCTCGATTATCAACACAGCGAACCAAGGCTCCAACGTCTGATGACGGAGCAGAGCAAGGCGAAGATCGACCAATCGAATCGATCAGTCGATTGTCCTTCTGCATTGTGGTGTAGTCTCGTTCACCGAGTGCGAAATAATCTACCGATAAGGATAGTAATCGTGTTGGTGCGCGTTTGTGCTAATCTGTGATTGAGAGAATACACACAATCACGATATAATCAAGATATCTTTATCAGTAGCACTCCTTTTGGCTGTGCGGGCGTACATCAACGCGAATCTAGTGTGCTTTGATTCCTGTACTGCACTCCCTACCGCATTCGACTTTCGTCCGCTCACTCGCACGCGTCGTCCTCAAACAGAATGGACCTGAACGAATACCTAGACTACCTCGAAGACGTCTATAGGGCTCATGTCCAAACGATGAACTATGTCAACCAAGAATTCGACAACGTGAACCACGCGATGGTGAATGTCTTCCGTATCATGGTCGCTCAGAACGCTAATCTGTTTCTCGTCAATCTCCGCCTGACCCGTGCATACGGTAATATACCGCAAGAATTACGGCAACAGATTATCGCTCTTCTCACTGAAGTATCCCAAAATCGACTGCCTATTGAGGAGCTGCTCTTTCAGGTGGACCAGATGAACGACCGTGACAATGTACAAATCGAAGAAATACTGGACGAAGAAGAAGGTGCGTTATTTAAAGTTTAAAATAACTTATTTTATTTTATTTAAAAATATTTTAAATTAATATTTTAATTTTTTTAAAGAATCTGATGATGACACCGAAACCGAACCAGAACCTGAACCTCGAATGGCGCCAAATGCGATCGAACCGACTGTTCCAGTTCAACGACCACAAGAACAAGTTGCTACTGCTGCTATTGCATCGAACCGCTGTACCGACTGTGGCCGACTGTTCGAAAAGGTGTCTGGACTAAAGATCCACCGCGCTCGAATGCACCGTACTAATGATGCTCCCACTACTTCTGCCAAAGGATCCAAACGATCGAGTGTCCGACTGACCGAACGTGCTCCAGCTGCTGCTGCTTCAAGTCAAGCCAAAGGAAAGGCCCCACTTCGAAAGGTGCCACTTCGAAAACGTTTCTTCTGTAAATGGGAGAACTGTCAGATGACGAGCCACACTAAGATGAGCGTCCTACGGCACATTCAGACCATTCACTTCAAGTTACCATACCAGGAAACGGTTGAAAATCAACCACAACTGCTGCCTCACCTGGGAAAGAGTCGCAAGCGAAAGGACTGATTCGTTTATTTGTGTTTGAGACATATATTTCAATGTTACTGCTCGTACATATACAGATTCACATATTTTCTTTACATATTTCTTTCTTACATATTAACGTTGATTGCTTTATATAACATGCTTTCTATTATTATGTAACCTTCATTTACAATATATTCATTACATTGTAAACAATATACACAAATAATATACACAAAATGCGTTCATTGTAGGTCGAATTAATCGATCAAACTCATATTTACAAATGTACTCGAGTACCGGATGCGCCAATAAATGTCAATTTGTACCAAAATTTCTGTACCAAATTAAACCCCCAAAAACGATAGTGTTTGATTCGATAATTAAAAAATCAAAATATCTCTTTAATAATGATAAAAATATTGAAATGCAAATTAAATTGCACAATAATAAAATCATTATTACAAATCATAATCATAATAAATTCATTTAAATAATTTTAATAATAATAATAATAAAGTAACAAGTGATAATAATAATAATAATCTATGTGTGTGTGTGTGTGTATTTTGATTGAGGTTTTAGAAGAATAAGAAGCTTAACCCTTTAACGCCCAGAACGTTATTTTTGTTGGGATTTTTTCTACTCGATTATTAGGCCAAATAAAAAATATAATTTCAAGGATTTGGTCAAAAAGTGTATGGAAGTCGAGATAATCGACATTTATCATCTGTGCCATAAATGTCCCGGCGGGCGTCTAGCCCACCTAGGTGTGCTGCTAACAACTTATGCAGTAGAGTTGTGCGCATGCGCCCTACATTTGTTTTGGTTTTGCTTCGCACATCTCTAGTGGGCTAGACGCCTGCTGGGACATTTATGTCCCAGATGGTTATCTCGTCCTATCTCATTTGTTTGTGAACATAATACATACTTGTTTGGGTGCATTTTGTTCATTGAAACATGGACTACACGTATAAAAAATCTACACTATCAATAAAATCATCCCTGGTGATTGTGACCGAGTTGTTGTGAAGTCTGTTTTTGCAAAACCATTTATTTTTGAAAAAACTCGACTTTACTTGAAATTACTGCCTTTTTCTCAAAATTATGTCGATTTTGATGATATTTTCTTTGTGATTATTGTTAAGCATGAAACAATGAACAATTTAAGCTATTAATACAACTATAAAAGTATAAAAATGTAAAAGTTCTATACCTCCAAACATCTGTGCCATAAATGTCCCGGCGGGCGTTAAAGGTTTAATTCATTCGATAATGATCTTAACATTACGTCCTTTGTGAAGGGTCTTTCGTCTTTCGTGTTGTGATTCAACTTGTGAAGTACATCATAATGAAACAAAATAATAAGAAAAGGAGAATATTGTCCAGTAATCAAAAAATTGTGTTTGCGCATGTGTAATCAGATCAGATAAGACAAAAAAGACTTTAGGGTTAAAATAGTGTGACATTTCATCAGATAAAGATGAAGAAGATTGCAACTTGGAGTTATATTTTGTGAGAAGAGAAGAAGTGTCTGACTGAAGATTTTTCTGTTATTAGTTTGAGAACATTTTCTATTGGCCAATTGATTTGATTTGATCCAGAAGATAAAGGTTAAAATAGTCGAACATAGCTGCGCATGCGCAGATCAAAGATGACTGATTTGATAAAAGAGAAAATAGCTGTTCTATGTAATTAATTATTTATAATATAATAATAGTATTAATCGATGGGATAGTTAGCAAAAAATTCAAATATTTGAGAGAGAAAAAGTGGCGCGAAAAATTCAAAAATTCATTACAACTTGGACCAGAACATTTAATTATAATAATAATATTATATAATAGTAATAAATTGTAGTTGTGTCATTATCAGATGGTGAGATGATGAGATAAGAGATGAAGACGATGATTAACGAGCAGGTAGCAGGACCGAGAGTTATCGAAAAAATCACAAAATCATTTAAGTATTACATTGGATTAGATTATATTGAGAATAGAACCAATAATAGATTAGATGATGATGATGATGATGGTCAAAGGATGATACTGATGAGATAAGAACGTCATATATGAACGACTTCTTCGAATGTAAAGGTGAAAGGCTTATTGAAGCACTAAACTTGAAGTTTGAGAATAGAACAACAACAACAAACAAGGCCAAAAGATATATATAAATAAGGTAAATAGGCAAAGCACATTTTGAAATAGATGTGAATCTGATAAGGACGATACGTCATATATGAATGAGTCGTGTGTCTATGTAATATATTGAAATAGATGGCTATAGATGAGCGAGAGTACCAAATGACTAATGTTCAATTGAATTGAGTTTTGAGTGAGAAGAGAGATAGGAGCATTGTATCACCAGCAGCATATGTTCAACACACACACACGTGTCCCATCCAAATATATCGTATATATTGCCCAGTTACGGTCTTATCAGATAAGGTTTGATCACACTTCACACATGTCGTTACGATTGCATTGTTCAACAGAGAGAGAATAGGTACAAATATAGTTTGATTGTCAGTGGGGGCTAGGGCCCATCAGGACATGGAACTACAGGGCACACGTGGTGAGCCCATCTGGGTGAGCACTCGGTCCAGCCACTGAAGTGGTCCATTGAGATGCAGTTCGATCCAACAGGGCGTGGAGGTGACCGTCTGGCGGCGATATTCTGCGCCCCAGCCTTTCACAAAACTCATTCGTATCGTGCACATTCGGGTCAGCTGGTACACGGCTTCAAAGCCCTGGGAGACGGACTGGGCGAGTAGTTGGGCAAATTCTTGGTTGTTGAAGATTTTTAGATTGCAACCTGTGGGTGGGAGATACAAATTAGATACTAGAATCATCTCAAAATGGTCTTACCAGGCGGAATTTTGCACACAGTGGCCGGATGCCAGCCATATCTTTGGTTACAGTTGGGACTTTGCACAAAAATGGAACTCTCAGAAAGACACTCGGCAAATACTTCGCCACCGATGTAGTACAGACGCACACCGCGACCTAACAAGAAAATCGAGAATGAATACAAAATTGAATTCTCCACTTCACTTACCAATATGTCTTCTCGTCTGTTCCACAATAGAGATACGATTCACATTTGAGAGCAGCCCCAGGCAGAATCGCTCCGAACTGGACGGATCGGTGAATCCGTCCACGGTGAGGGAGGGTTGTGAGGCATGAAAGGTTTCGCCCACTCGTGTGTTCAGTTCGTAGTACGAGATGGAACACCAGAATGCGGGCTCTGTGTAGGTGACCGGTTGCACCTCGAGACAGCTCGGACTGGGCGAGGACATCAGTGAGGTATCTAAAATGTTGTAAGATAAAAAAGCATCCATCATTAGAAAGTCTGTTCATAAATGCAATGATCGATAATAATCTCGCTCAACCACCGACCACCATCAACCACCAACCAATAAATGAATAAAACATGTGTCCCTGTCTGTTTAGTTTTAAAAATAACATTTCACTTTTTGTTTCACATTCTCTAAACATTAAACACAAAATGCACAAGTCATGAGTCATTCGGAATGACACTCATCATGATGCATCAACACACAGAAGCATTAGCCGGCGAGACCTAATACAAAGTCATTTTGGCAATGACTCAACTGCAGCATGACTAACACAGACATTCAGACACACAGACAGGTCCATTTCCTGGTGTTAATGATCATGAGGTATTCGGACATTTGGTTTAGGTTGAGGTAGATGTAGTGAACACGAATACATACCCATTCGATTATCACCATTATCCTGGCCATCACCATCCTCACTCATGTAACCAGGCGGTGGAGTTTCTGTATTATAAATAGATCAAATACGTTAGAATTATGGTCAAACAAGTGGTGAAAGGTTGTAAGGACAGGATAGAGATATGAATAAGAATATGAATATGAAATTGAGGGATTGTCTAGGTGAGGTGGGTGGTGGCAAACAGGATAGAGAATGAATGAAAGAATGAAACCTGGAAAAGAGTGGTTAAATGAGAAAGCATCGAGACCAGCTGGAAAGTCGGGATGGCCCGGTGGGGTGTGGTGGTTGTTGTTGTTGTTGAGGATGTTCTGGTTGCTGTTGGCCTTGTTGACCTGTTGTGCTGCGGGCTTGGGGCCACCACAACCGTTGATGCTGTTGGCGTTCGGATCGGGACTCATCGAGCCGGGGCCGCACGAGGAGGAGGACGAGGTCGATGAGTAGTGGTCGTCGAGCATCGAGGCCGTGTGTGTCGAGTGGCTGGTTGGTGGCTGTGGCGGAGTCATCGCTCCCGGCGAGGACAGCGACGACAGGGAGGACACCACCGAGGACACCGAGCCGGGGCCCGAGGGCGCCGAGTGGAAGGTGGTCGCAGGCGAGGTCACCGACTGGGGCGGTGAGAAGGGCTGGAAGGTGGGCGAGGTGGGCAGATGGCTCTGCGGACTGGTCGTACTGTTCGAGATGTCCAACAGTAGGAAGGGAGACGAGCCGGGGGTGGAGGTGCCCGCGCTGGTGGCGTTGTTGTTGTTGTTCGTGCCCACGGAGGATGGGGGCGAACTGAGGTTGAGGCTCGAGCCCGGTGAGAGACAGGGCGGAAAGCCTTGTGAGAAGGGACTCTGATTCTGAGGGTACTGGTTGCTGTTTAACAGCAGTTGCTGGTTGGGCGACACTGGCGGGTGTGGACCGATGGGCGTGATGGGACTGGTCAGGTTCAGTGAGGAACAGGACAAGGACGAGGGTGAACTGCAGTTGGACAGCAGAGTGGAACAGGTGAGTGCACTGACGGAGCTGTCGTTGCCGCTGGGCGTGCCTGGACCGGGCACCAGTCGGGGCACGAGAATGGCGGGCAGTTCGGGTGCTTCGATGCGGGTGTAGTGGTACGGATTGACACACACCTCGTCACGCTTTAGGTTGAATGCGTATATACAGTGATCGAGTGAGCGCAGCTCTTGGTGCGACTTGAGATCAGGCCAACGCCACAGACGACAGTAGATCACGTGCGGTAGGCCTTTACGGTGAGATACTTGCAAACGACCGTCCAGGGATCTAAAGAAGGAGACAATAAGACAATTAGCTATCGAACGAAACAATAAAATCAACAACAAACAAAACAAAAACACTTAGCAACACCAACCAACCACCAAAAGTATAATACTCTCAATTTATCGGTTCAACTCAAAATGTGACATTTACCAGTGTCAATTAGTAGTAATGACATTTTCGGAGCACACGCTCAAACTCACTAATTGCCACTTTCACTCAAAAACTCATAAATCATTAATAATGATAAACAAATATTTACCTAAGCAGCACCGAACGAAATGAAACTCATCAAATATTCATTTGAGTGCCACAAAATGTAAAGTAAAGGTAGAACAGAACAGAACACACACAAAAGTACACTCGATCGATAATCATCAAAATATAATATAATATCAAGGTAAACAGTAACAAACAAAAAATCGAATGCCAAAGAGACCGTACACAGAAGTGGTTACACCTGCTTTGCGAGGATGTTTACACTTTGGAACGCGATATATTTGATGATAATCAGCCAAAAAGAGATAAATTCAATAAAGCACTATTTGACATTTGACCTTTTGAGCCGAATTTACATAATTCCGAAAAGAAATGTAAACAAATAATCGAGTGCATAATAATACCTTTATTATAAGAAGCTTTTGAACAGCGCTAATTTGAAGACATCGTCATAAAGTACGTAAACACATGAGGATTATGATTCCGAATAACACTGAACACAGGTATTATTATATAATAAAATAATAATATGATTACGTTATATGCACAGGTGTTGATTGTGGAATTGGCACATTCACGGAACACTCACAGAACAGAAGACTAAACACACACCAAACTAGGTTTGATCAGGTACGATCATCATTCTAATGATGCTGATGCTGTTCATGTTGGTTGGTGGAGTAGTTGATGCGTTCATGCCACTCATTCAACGATGGTGATGATATGTCCGTGCGTGTGTGTCTGTGGTTGTGATGATGCATTCGAGTACGGTGATGCTGTCTGTCCTGTCACCACACCGTTCGACATGCAAACACACACTAACACACTGTTCGACTGTTCATGTCTATCTGTCTGTCTGTTCTGTGTGCATGGATTGGTGTAAATGTAATCCTAGAGTATGAACCACTACCACTGTGACGTATCATTACCACCATCAGCACTATCACCAGCACCACCACCACCACCATTACTACCTCCAGCCAGAATCCCCAAGCATGCATCCATACATTCCAAAAATAACATTCAACAAACCATACTCACAGGAGTGCATAGAGTCATCCATATCCGAAACCAGTAAACCAGCCAACAGGCAGACAGAGTCAGTCCGCGGACCATCAAACCAATTCAAACCTAACAAACTAAAACCGACTCCACCAGCAACTTTTCAACCCAACACTAACCCCACACACACATCTCAACCGATTAGGGTTAACAACCTCACAGAGTGTAGCATTATGAGAGGGACAGTGCATGCATGCACTAAGACACAACACCATGAGACACCATCAGACAGAGGGGGAGGGCACTCGTGTGTGTGATACTTCTACTAATAGTGATCATCATGATGCAATCAAATGAGCTGCAGCTATTTAGGATTAAGCACTGTGATTGGACATGAGATCGAATGACATTACGTACAAACGATCATGATCCGATTGAAATTAAACGAGACAAATTGAATGCGAAGAGAGGAGGGAGGATAGACGCATTTCAAGGCTGTGACAATATCAATCAGGTTCAATGATCACTCGATTCGATTTGATCATTATCAAATTCATGGTAAATTCCTAATAAATTCCTAATAATAAATTCTTAATAAATTCACATTAAAATAAAATCAAACCAAAATAAGTAATCACAAAAGTATCAGAATATAACATCAGAATTAGGCGCGTTGAGGAATGTGTCACCGAAATCGAATTCCTGATTTGATTTTGAATTAATTCCATCGAAATTCCAATGAAAAATGTCTCAATTTGCAATCTCAAATTGTGATGTGTGTGCAACACAACACTCGAGTTGACAGAAAAATTTGCAATTTGCGTTCGAAATCAAACTATTTCAAACATTCTCGTATTTCTCAATACATTACATTAGAAAGCAATGTTCAATTATCAAAATCTCGAGAGTCAACTCGTCTAGACTCGCTTGTATTTGTCAATTATGAATTGCAAATATATTTCGATATTCATAATATTTGGAATCATTGCACAGACACAATAATTCTGTGCGTTCGATTCAACATTAGTACGCATGCGTAATACAATTTCAACATCACAATGAACATAAAAAAGTACAAATCTTAAATCTTAACATAAAGTTCAAGTGCAATTTCGGTAATATCACACGATTTAACCCTAAAAATAACAACAAAAGCAACACCAAATTCCAAGTGCATTACATAACTCGTTTATATACTAAACGCTTTAGTACTTCATAAGAAAATTGCGTAATTGATTATCTCGACTCATAAATTCCACTTAAATCACACACAAATCTACTATGCACTAAGAATGATAATAATAGCAGTGTGCACTCGAGTGAAATTAATCTCAATTTATTCTAAAATTATTCAAATACAACTAAAAACAAAAGCAAAAGCTAAAACAAAACTATTTATTACTTCCTCAAGATCAAGTTCAAACTAGTTTAAACCGCCAAGTGCACAAATACACATAAAGGTCAAAGGTCTCTGAATGGAGTCATTCGGGGCAACACCTTCCATTGTGCACTGTACTCGATATTATTAATATTATACTGCAGGTCTCCAGGTCAATGGTCCATGACAGAAATATAGCTCAAAGGTAAATAAGGTCAGTCAATTGAATCGTATGAATGAGTGAGCACGTGTGAGAATGTATACTGAAGGACCTTGTCTTGGGGGGTCCAAGGCCAGGTGAAAGCGCGCGCACGACCACAAAAGGTCACGCACCATCACCCTTCACCTCTCCCCCTTACAGTATACTAGTAGTATACTGATTTTATTTGTTTGGTGTTATACAATACAATTAAGAGTCGAAATAAAATTATGCATTTTTAGTTTGCAAGTGTGTCGAATAATCTGCTAAGTTCATCGCTATCCACCGGTTTTCTGAGATCATCCTTGCGAGCGTCGACTAGTATACTCTCACAAGTGCGTTTCAGTGTTTGTGCTTGTATGTATGCTTGAAGTTTCATGGAGATTCCAAGTTGGTCCATGTATTTCTTGAAGTGACGAGTGACCAGTCCATCCCACGTGAGCACGACCGGCACCAGAGTGACCTTGGCTCCTCTGAACATTAGTTTCATCTCATTGCCGAGGTATTCATATTTTCTTCCCTTGGTCGTCTCAGTTTTCGGTAGGATCCTTTTGCTTGTGACCCCAACTTCGATGATAGTTATTTCGTTGGTCTTGAGGTCATGTACAAACAAGTCCGGCTTATTATGTTCAATGCGGTTGTCGGTGTAGATCTCGGTGTCTGACTTGATGCGTACCCTTTCGTTTGAGATGACTTTTTCCACTTTGTATCTTTTCAGTCGTTTGTTATTGTTCAGATTATACTTCTTTGTCAACATAAAATGAATACATCGGACAATATCGTCGTGTCGTTTCTTGTAGTCAAATTCCAATAATCGACCACAACTAGTGGCCAGGTGATCCACACATAAGTTACCCTGGTGGCAGTGGGGACAACTTCTCTTCTGGTAGAATAAGTTTCGGTCCTGTAACTTGCAAAGCATACCTTCCTCCTGTGGTGTAATATTAGCTTTCTTCAACCAAAGCGAAGATTGTTTGACGTCAATATAATTGTCTTCATCCTGGAACAGTATGCCATGCATTCGTTTCTCGCTTATTATCTTCATTCTGACCTCCTTTTGTTTGTCCATCACTTCATTGGCAGTCAGGTCTTCAGCCTCGCCGGTAAGTTCATACTTAGCTTGTAGGTATTCCCTGATAAGACCCAGGTGGGAAGCCAACAATGTCTCCACTTCCGCTATTGGCCTCGTGCTTTCATTGCCATCCAGATGATTATAGAGCTTGAGTAACATTACTTCGGACTTTTCCTTAATGTTCTGGAGTCCTCTTCCAAGCTCAGTTCTACTCAGGTAGAGTCGCTCTGTGTTCGATGATCTTCTGGTGACGTTATACTTGGCCAGTACTTGTCGAATGTCACTGTCCAGGTTCTCAAACTCTTTTGGTTCATAGGCAATGATGCCGATGTAGTAATTAATTGTTGAGATTGCGAACTGATTGATTGCTTGGAACAAGTTCCTTGCGCTCAACTTGGTCTGGCACAATGCTTCCACTCGGGCTAGTATCTTCTCCCGAATTATCACTTTGTTTTCTTCCTTGATGACATTTCGCGAGTCCTCGAGTACTCCAAGATATTTATAGCCCTCGATATCGTCCAGTTTGTCACCAAACACGAACGCATCATCAATGTTGCTGGCCGACTTCTGTAGATTTATTTTCAGTCCCATTTGGTGCAGGCACTCCCTCGTGTGATGACATAGTTCGGCCAATGTAGGCCGGTCAATAGCCATAAGTTTGACATCGTCGACGAATATGAGGTGATTTCTTCTCAAGGTGGAACCACACATTACCTTATCGCATTGTTCATTAAGCACTCTACTAAGAGGCTCCATCGCAATTACAAACAAAAGCGGGGACAAGGCATCTCCCTGAATTATGCCATTCTCAATTTTGATAGTCCCAATATTTTCCTGTCTCAGTAGTAAGTTCGTCTTTTGGTGTAGCAATAGTCTTTTCACAAAGCCCACAATTGATCCAGGTACTTGAAGCTTAACCAAGCAATCAAGCAGGTACTGATGTTGTACTGAATCGAATGCCTTCTTTACATCAATCCAAGAAGTGAGCAGCTCATTGTTATTATCTTGATTCAATGCCTTGTTGATCAGCGCTTGCTGTTTCGCACCTTGGCACCTCTTCCTATTGCCCATCTGGTTGTCAGAAATTACATTGTTCAGGTCACATATTTCATTCATCAATGCGGTGACCACTTTGCTGATCAGTTTGTAAGTGTTTGGAAGGCAAGTGATTGGACGTAAGTCGGCTGGTGAGTTGGCATTCTCTTTCTTAGCCAAAAG
The DNA here is from genome assembly GCA_023373905.1 of Rhizoglyphus robini. NCBI lineage: Eukaryota > Metazoa > Arthropoda > Arachnida > Sarcoptiformes > Acaridae > Rhizoglyphus > Rhizoglyphus robini. The sequence continues at coordinate 903,277 of JAKIJQ010000032.1, read as the reverse complement.
GTACGTGATTCCGATATAGAAGTCTTCATCTATCAATTCCGGATCTGACACACAGTCGTACACAACTTTAAACAACTTCTGATGAAGGGACGTTATTTTCTTTATAAAGAAGTTGTATACAAAGTCGTGCCCTGGGGCCTTCCAGTTTGACAAATACCGAATTGACTCTTCCACCAGAGACCTCACCTTCTCTTCGGTTATTTCAATGGAAAGACTGGTTGGTTCCAACTTTTCGGTTAACCCAACATGCTCAGCCGGATCGGGATCACTCCTCCATACCTCACTCCAGAACTCCATTGTTTCACTAGAGTCGAGGCTGTCATCGATTTTCATATTTGTTCCCTCAAGTTTACGAAAAAATCCTTTGCTATTAAATTCGTACGATCGATTTGTCTTGCGGAAATTGATTCGATTCTCTGATATTGCCATCTTCTTTTTGTATACAGCCACCTGCTCGAATAGTTTGTCTTTCAGCTTGGTGACCTTGTCATTATCTCCTGAGTGGACTTGGTATTTTCTGCACAGCTTCTTCAGTTGTTTTGATGTCACCAAATTCGAGTCATACTGGTCAAGCAAGTCGATGCTTTCATTTAATTTACTAATTTTGTTGTTGATCGACTCAACCCAGTTTGATTTCTTCATTGGCTTTTCGGTCACCTCCTCATAAGTTTTCTGGCACGCATAAACTATGTTGTTATAATCCATAATTGTTTCAAAGTCGATACTTTCGTTGGTAATTATCAGATTGATCATCTCAATAACTTCATTGTTGATATCCACACTATACACTTTCTTTGTCCTCACTTTCGTTCCACCATTGACTTTATACAACTCAATATTTTCAAGTAACTTCTGCTTTACTTTCCCATGTAAAGCAACGTTCTGCACAGTCCTCCTAGTTTCTTCTGGTTGGTCTGATCCTCCGTCAGGTTGTGTTTCATTCTGGTTTCGCGACTGTTTCACTCGGTTGTAGATATTTTTAACATCGTTTAAACGCTTATTTTGGCCAAATAAATCGTTGTATCTATCCGTTATTTTCCTCCATCCTCTGTTCGGGACCCTCGGGTACCTAGCTGCGATCTTCTCCACCAACTGTCGCATCCACTCGCCCGGGTCCATTGACGATATTTGGGTTAGAAAGACATCGAAGGTTATTGTTGCTTCGTTTTGTTGAGCTTGCTGTAAGTTTTCTCCGTTCGCTTCTACACTATTTTCAATGGTGTCGCTACGGTCGGTGACGGTTGGAGTCGCTACTGACAAGTTGTCTTCTCTCGACGCTTCGCTTGGTGAGGTTAAGTTTGGTACAGTTCCGAAGGCCGGAGTTGATATTTGATTTTGGGGAGACGTCATGATTGTGCATCAGAGTTTCGCACACCTTTGGTGACAGGGGAACAACAATTTTGGTGGCTTAATTACAGATTATTTCAGAAAAATTCACTGTTTACTGAGGACACGCTCATGAGTCCAACCTGTCAGCACGGAGGCTATTTCGACTCTACTAGTAGTATAATACTACATAAATCACTAGGCCCCAAGGCCCTTCTCTCCCTCTCCCTACCCCGCACTCAATTCAATCAAGCGACTTCAAGTCAAGGCCAAAGTGCATAAAGGTCAAGGTAAGATCAAAGAGCACAGTTGTAATAAAATAAAAAGTGAGCAAACAGATGCTCAACAATAAAACAGTAAATAAACTTCGACCCCAACTTGACCTTCTTCTTTTGCTCACCCTCCTCTTTCACGAGTCATTACAAATTAAGAACAAACCCAAAAATTAGGGTTAGTCAAACGGAAGTCTTAATGGCACAAACACACACGATGAGAAAGAAATGCAAAAAATAGAGAGAAAACCCAAAAACAGACAATAAAAATAAAAACGGGCAAAAAAGCGTTCAAACATTTCCGGTCAAAACATCCGTTCAGTGCCTAAAGGGGTTAAACAGTATGATTGACCACACAAACGAACGTGATTGGTCGAGAGCGTTAACTTTTCGAATGCCAGTTCAACCAATAAGATCGCTTCATTTAGACTATCACGTATGCACCAAGTTCAAGGTCTGTCATTTCTCTCATTCATTTTCATCATCAATCAATCACGTATGAGTCATCAGTCTGACCAAATCCTAATACATATCGAGTGTCTTACAATGTCCGAGTATTCGCCTAATCGCCTCGAGTATTATCCTCAGTACATCATTAGTCATACAACCGAACTCAGTTTGCCCCCTTTTATGAAAGGAACATTAGCACTGGGCGTGCCAGTGTGACAGGACTCCCTTAGAACACTTCGTTTCATCTCATACCGTATAATTAATTAATTAGTTAGATTTAATTAATTAAACAGCGAAAAAATGAAGATTGTAAGATTGTGTAGTGTGTTCAACTAATGCAATAGTCTCGGTTAGCAACAACAATAACAAAATGATCGCACATGCATCCCCACACGGAGCCAGACATTGTGGGCGTGTCCCATTCATACACAGAGTGCACACGGGCGCCAATTAAGGTCAATCAAGAAGCGACAAAACTTCATCGCCACCATCAACTACACAACACAGTGCACACACTAGACAACAATTAAAGAGCACTATCCGTGTGTGCTGGTGCAGGGAGCGATCTCGAATGTGATGACGCCGACTGGTGGTAGTGTAATGTACGTTATATACGAGACAAAACCAGTAGTCGAGTGTGGTTAATGTCTTCTTGGTTGGGGTGGGCGGAGAGATCGTACACAGCCAACAGTACAAACAAACAAAAACACAATCAAGTCAATGAACACCAACTCAAGTGATGAACTAAGCTACAACATTTTTGGCGCCAAACAGACAGAAGACCAAGACCGCGACAAGGATCTCGCATGTTGTGCACAGAATTAGTGACGTTTGCACGGGTGCACCACAGCCCAACTAGACAACAATAGACAAATGAGCAAAATGAACAAGAAAAAGAATAATCTCACAATCATGAATATTTCATATCACTAACTGGCTCGTATAACCCATAAGTAGACACTTTAAATTGTGCATTCGTAATGGTCCTGAACAGTAATGTAAAGTATAGAATGTACAGTGTGCCAATGTGTTGCAGTACACCCAAAAGCAAACGAACCCAAATTGCCCTTAAATTCACATATAAAAACTATTACCATAAATGACTCAAATATATTGACAAGCATAATACTCGTAATAATCAAAGTTATATATGTTGTATTACAAACAATCAATGCTAAATTGGCAATTCAATCAAAATAAGTTTTTAACAGTATCATAACTGTGTTGCAGAATACAGCAATCTGATTGGTTAAAGAATCATCATCCAATCAGATTCGTTTGTTTGGTCAATTGCTAGTTAGTAAACCTTTTATGTATACATAATCACAGTTATAGACTGTCACTATCGTTACTATTATAAAAAATGGCGCCAAATTTAACTAATTCAAACATTTACGAGTATTAGCGGTAAATACTTCAATATCTTAGTAATATTATTTGGATAAGCATAATAGTAATAATCAAAGTTATGTTATGTTGTTATATAATGTACAATCAATGCTAAATTGGCAATTCAATCAAAATAAGTTTTTAACAGTATCATAACTGTGTTGCAGAATACAGCAATCTGATTGGTTAAAGAATCATCATCCAATCAGATTCGTTTGTTTGGTCAATTGCTAGTTAGTAAACCTTTTATGTATACATAATCACAGTTATAGACTGTCACTATCGTTACTATTATAAAAAATGGCGCCAAATTTAACTAATTCAAACATTTACGAGTATTAGCGGTAAATACTTCAATATCTTAGTAATATTATTTGGATAAGCATAATAGTAATAATCAAAGTTATGTTATGTTGTTATATAATGTACAATCAATGCTAAATTGGCAATTCCAAATCAAAATAAAAGTTTAAAAGCAGCATATTAATATTAACTATGTTGCAGAATACAGCAATCTGGTTGGTTAAAGAAAAGAATCGTCATCCAATCAGATTCGTTTGTTTGGTCAATTGCTTGTTAGTACCCTTTTGTGTACATAATCATTTATGGATACTATCGTAAAAATGGCGGCAACTTAACCAAATTCCACGAGTATTTACGAGTATTAGCTGTAAATATTTCAATATCCCAATTAACCCGTTAACTCCTAATTCCAAATTCATACCCAATTGAAATAATATTAACCCGTTAACTCCTACTCCTAATAATTCAATTCATAACCCATCCAATTAAGTTGCCTTTATTACTACAATCCTCTCTGCACACAGACACGACTGAGCAATTAACCTCCCACGTCGTCGCCGACCATGGAAGTATGTATCCGTTGTTCAAAGTCAAAGTCAATTCCATCATGATTAGTCACACAGACACACAAGGAAATGGGTCACACAGTCCCAACAACTGTCCCTCTAACGTAATCATAATATTAGTTAGCACTACTAATTAAAGGTAAACACATACAAAAAAGTTTGCCAATATCGACTCATTGATAGATCATAGTACCGATAGTGATAAACTACTTATTAAACCTATTACACGAAAATGTGGTGTCTAGGAGGCACGGAGGGCACAAAGTCCGTTGCATGTCCCCCTCACTCGTAAAACGTATCGTAACATATGTACAAATGACCATAAGAGTGCTGCAAGAGTTACTTTCGAGTAGTAGAGTGGTCTGAAGAACGGGACGGAACGAAACAAACGAAATGAACGTGAAGCAATAAAATTGCGTTGCAGAGACAACAAGACTAAAAGAAGAGCGTTGCGCAATTGACCATCCGGCAGACATTACTAACTCAACTAAATTCAAACTCAAACTCTCAACACAACCTCTCCAAAACGGATCACAAGGTCTAGTTTGAACACAAAGTGCGACATGTGATCGATATAGCCAGACAGTGAGAGGGGGCAAAGGCGAAACTCTTTCGAGCAAGGATTACCCAATCAAAAACAGCACGTACAACAGTAGAAAGAGACCTTTAGACTCGAGTAATAGTAATAGTGCAAAGGGGACATGCAAGGCTACTAAAGTAGGTCAAAGGGAGCATTAAGGCAAATGGGTGATTTGGTACTGCTCGTATTCGTATTTCACTGAACGCGTACTAAATTGACGATTTCATACTGCAAGGGTGGTACACTACACTACACATTGAACGATGCTCGAATTGATGATGCTGTAGGGGATGTGTGGTGATTTCGACATAGCCCATTTAGATGTCTGGCTTTGGTTGGGGGCATATGTGCACACTACACAGTGAAGACAGTAAGTAATAAGAGACACAAAATGGAGACCAAAATGCTTAATGGCCCAGAGAAAGAAAGGCCAAACAGAAACTGTGAATGAATGAAGGAGAAGAAGAGATTTGAGAGCTAGTGCATACGAGCAAAACGAGTTGCGAACGACTTTGCACACGCAGACCAAAGCAATTGAAGGATAAAACGAAAATAACAAACAGATGCAAACAGTGAGGCAAATAATAAATTGAGTGCTGATAAATGTGTGCTAAGTGGAGATGACAAAGATGAAGAGATTGGTTCGGTTCGGTTTGTGTAAGCCAAATAAATAGCGAGACAGACACTTGGAACAGGCGTGCAATGTTACAACACAGTCAAGATTAACCCAAAATAAATCCGAGACAAACAGTCGAGTTAGACTCGCTTACCTAACTGTCTCGAAAAGTAGCAAAAAGCAATTTATAATCAAAATGTACATTTGGGTCGGAGCGCGCATTGACTAATGCATACAACTCGTATTTCTCGAATGTGCAAATGTTCTCAATTCTCCTACGCCTTTGAGACCTTGTCACACACCAATGTCAACCTAAATCACACATAGTTACACCTACACTCTAGAATCTCTTGAATTCGATTGTCAATTCGATATAATCGATAGTTTCGTTCACAAACGATATTCAAAATTATGGACAACTCAGTCAATTAGAGAGGCATTCTTTTGTGAAGATAGTCAATTGGTTGGACTTTGAATTTCCATTCATATAAATACAAAAATTCTTTAAAATTCTAATAGCATCGATAATTTATAACCGATAATTGACTAAACCATCTACCAAATAATCCAATTAATAAATCCAGTTAAATGTTGAGAAATTGAGAAACTATGAATCGTTCCGACTTATTTACCAAAAACAAACCTTGATAAAAAGAGCAAACAAAATCCCGAAACGAAAATAACTCTCGACTTGGCCAATTTGTCTCGTTTTGAAAACAAGACTTTGTACTACTACTAATAAACACTAAATTAAATTATCATGTAATATACACCAAAAGTATCCCACAAATGTAACCACATTTATGAACAAGCCCAAAAGCCAAAAACTTTCATCTTAACCTTAACACGATTGCATAAAAGCTCTATTAGCTTGATTAAAAAAGTAAAAAATGAAAAATAAAATAAAATAACCAATAAAGCCCTCAAGAATATATTCTTCACTACACTCCAGACAGAATCTTCTTGATAAAACAAAAATATTATACATTTTTAATTTAATTTACAGAATCGCTCCATTCAAACAAATCATTCTATAGATGACTCTGGTGCCCGAGTCTAGACGATCCAACAAACTTTCTTATCTCATCTACAGAATTTCAAGTGATTCTTGACATTTAAATTTAAACTCGTATATGTAAACAAGTGTGAGTGAATCGACAACTTTTTATGGTTTGTTCAAAATAAAAATCATAATAAAAAAAATCCTTTAAAGAATCTCCCAAAATAATCCAGAAGGGCCTTTTGGGACCAATTTACGAGACGAGAGAGGAAAGAAAGTTTCGATAGAAAAAGAGTCGCGTTAATAAAAGAATTGCGAAATATAAATTTGAACAGAATCAAACAAAAAGGGCCCTTCACACAAAACGTACAGAATATTCTGTAAAATTAATGAAAAATAATGAACAAGAACAAACTTTGCCAATACAAATTAAGTAAGTACGTACAGAAAAAACAGCAAAAGCAAAAATCGCATTAAAATTCAAATTTGTCCCGACACAAAATTCCTAATAATTCCTTAAAACTCTTTAATAAGAATATCAATCTAAAATATTATACCCAGAAAATATTCTGATAATAATAAATTACGTACTTATAAATAATCTTATAAATTTAAATTCTTATCTATTAGAATATATATTCTGTTCAAAAAGAGATTTAGTGAAGCGAGAATAAAAAATATTCAAAAGTCAGCATAATCTCGTTCAATATGTAAAAACTCATCAATTCTCTCTAAATCCAATATAAAAGATAAGATAAGAATGAAAATGCAAATATATATATTTTTTAAACAAAATCAAAATATATGTCTCGTTCATTGGGTCGGAGCGTTAAAAAAATGTTCCGAACTTATCGAATATTATCTGCAAAATTATCTACAAAAAATTAGTAAAATTGGTAAAATAAATCCAAAAATGCGTTCGATCATTAAAATCACATTAAATTATCTTTCTACAAAAAATGGTTCGTTAATTAATTAACCGAAATTATCTCTTCCTCCAAAAAAATGTTGAAAAAATCCTAGAAAAAACCCAAACCACAGTCTGTTCTTTCTCCAAATTCCGGGTTCTTGAACCCATTAAATACATGCCCAACACTCACACACACACACACACACACACACACACACACACAACAGAGTAATCATATCAATAATAGTGGGCATTCATCAGTGTGAGTGAACATCAGACATGCCTCAGACAGTACTCTACAATACGCACAAAAACACAGACAATCAACCAAAAAGAACGAACGAAAGAAACAACAACAACAAAAGTAGTATTCAAGCAAAAGAAAATCCTAAATGACATCATTAGACAACATCAAACACATCGTTCAACCGAACAAAAAGTAAAAAGTAAAAGAAAAGTATAAAAACTCCAACATTTCGCCACCACCAATGTCTCGAGTTCTCGACTAATTCAAACGTTCGCACAAATTTTAAAGTTCAACTTTTTTCCCGCAAACCTAAGCAAGAACGAACCCTAAATCGATTTGTGTGGATGGAAGGAATCTTAAGAATTACAACAACTACCACCCATCCCAGACAGTTTAATCTGTAAAGGGAAGGCGAGTGAATGAATGATATGTCTCGAATGTTGCGAGTGAATGATACACATCAAAGTCAACGATCGCGTTCATTCGCAAAAGTCAATGAATCGAGTGTAATGTCCTAAATGTCTCAAAAAACTCCAGTCACAACAACATTATGGAACGCAACCCCTTCAGACACTTGAGAATCTTAAGATTTACAAAAAAAAGAACAACAAAACCTCATCATCATCAGACATACACAGAATGATGATCATCTCACTCATCAAAAGGTCATCTTTTGGTAAAGTCAATCAAGACTAGCCAATCATCATCATTGACCAGACATGTCGATTCCTCTTTCAATTTCCAGACAGATTGAGACAAATTGCTCTCTCGTCCACAAAAGTTTAATCAACGAATCGTGTTGTGTTGTGTGCAACGAACCAAACCAAATTCATAATCATCAACCAGCGAACCAACCCAACCAAGCAAACCTAATCATAATTAGCGTCAGAGACTCGTGTGCAATCGTTTAAAATTTAATAATATTAATATTAATACCAACATTACCATAACATTAGCTCTCATATGAATTACTCGATAAATAAATAATTCAACAGTCTCATTTAACTCCAACTCGTAACCACTTATTTGAACAGTCTGAAGTGTAGTAAGATTCTTTTTCTTTTTCTTTTTGGGTGATTAATTCGCCGGCTTAAATACAAAAAAGAATATCCAGACACAGACGAAACCGATTTACACCTAAGCATTAGTCGGGCTAATTAGAGAGTGGCGAAAGATAGATTGGGAGCACATGATTATATCATTACACAAATCTACACTAGACTGATATTACAACATATATGAACGGTCTATCAAAAAACCGAATTCTTTCGAATACATTTCAGAATTCACATAATATATTTATCATTGTCGGATACATGATCTAAATGTTTAATCATCTGAGGATTCTGGGTTTCGCAATTTTTCTACTCAACTCAAAGCCAGAAATTCTCTCGTTCTCGTATCTAAATTAGCAATCGTTTGTGCCAAGGTTCTCTCATTTCGTCACATCCGAGTTTGTGCATCACCACCCCAAAAATACCGTGATACTACTCAATGAACGCGTTTTCCCGAGAAAAACGTGTGTGTAAAAATATTTCAATTTGAAGAGGAAACTTCAGAATGAAAGTGAAGTGAGTAAAGTGAGAGACAATTTGTGTGAATCCAATTTGACAAATGTCAAGTCGAATCATTGATCTTAACACAACAACAATGCAATATGTGTAATGTAGTAAAAGTAGCAATGACAGTGACAGATCTGTTTGCTACAAAAAGAGAGACAGTTGACGATTACTCGTAGCAGTACAATCTACACAATCGGCTACTATAATTAGATTACAATCTGTAATAATATTATGTAATCGTGACATAATTTTGGCAATATTTAGATGCACACACAAATTGGCGGTATTCCTCACATAGATGACGTAATCATTTACGTAATTCTGCTACAATCCTTATGTTCTTAACGAATCCTTCACGAATTTTCTTTAGTTAACCCAACAAAATACCCACCACCACTCGATCGAATCATCAATTAATTAATTAAACCTCATACACGGATTCATCAGTGTACCACAACACTTGAACCCATGATTCTCTCTCGAACACATTGCCGAATGTTCCCACGGGGAATTAAGTGTCAATTGGTCTGGTTTGTATGGACAGTGTCCACTGTACACTGTTTGTGTAAGACCTAATTGAATTAACCAGACACAGCACTAACCAAGGTACAACAACAACAAATGTCCAATTGTCCCTCGAGAATCATTTCAACCAACGTCCATCCATTCAGTTAGAGTGCGCGTCTTTGATGATGACCTGATGAAAGCATAGGCCAATACTAAATCTCGAAAAGGGTGACCAGACGCGAGACAGACAAACAAACCAAAACAAAAAGAGAACAGAGACAAACACACACACACGGAACGTTCCATCAAGTTTAATTAAAAATCAATTCAGTCAACAGTAAAGTTGTGCAATACTGTGCACCGAGTGCACTGTTCACAGTGCACACACAAAGTCCAAGTCCCAAGAGGAACATAGAAAAAAGTGAGTGTGTACTGAAAGCAAACAGAACAAACAGAAGAAGAAGAATATTATTCTGTTGATTGTCAATTCGAGACGGGGTACAAAAATGATGATCGAATCTAATGAAAAACTAACAAAAATACTCTATATATATTTAATGATAATATGGATTATACGGATTAAGTCGAGAGGGCGAAACAATGAAAAACAATGAACGGAAGTGTGTACAAGAAAATAAGTAAACAAAGATTGACAATTTGGGCTATAATTGATATAAAAGACAATTGAGACGATAATGAATCAGAATCAAAACAAAACAATCAAGACAATAAGCTCTAATGAAACAATGAAAACGATCAAGAGACAAAATAAAGTCGTTAATTACATAATAACAATGACAATAGAACCAAATGATTTAAGACAATAGCACTGTACGACAAAGGGTATAACAAAGGGTAGACAAAGGATAATTTGACTATGAGATAATCAAATTTGATTATTATCTGATTATGATTATCATTGTTTAACAAACAATGAACACTGTAAACAAAAGACAATGTGGATCAATTGACTAACAAACTAAAGACACCAAAGTCAACCAGAATCAAAGGACTAAATTGATCAAACATTGAAAATGATCCATGACTAAAAAGGCTAAAGTGGTCAATAGACAGAAAACGATGAATAAAAATGCAACTAATAAACAAAATCAAAGATCAATCTAAAGATAAAACAAAAGACAATTCAATCAGATCACCAATCTCTGTGCATACGTCAATCACAGTGTCCAATCTCTCTCGTCAATCTACAAAAATCGCCTAATCCCCATCACCGTCATGGTATAAGTGAGCTCATTTGTGCAGCTCATTGATTGTTCAACCCACGATATTGAATGGTTCAATATTCTGTTGCATTCACGACTCATTACCAATCTGCATTACCGAATGCACATTCAATGTCGTGGCTCCTAATGAGTCTAGACAGAATCAATCAAACACAAGTGTGCATGACCACAACAAATCGTAATCGTAGTACACTCCATTTCCGTCCATATCACACTCAAATGATCGTGTATACACCTCTATTCATACATACACTCCATTCAATAGACAAAGTGCAATCATCATTAGGATCAAAGCTCTCGCTCAATTCGTTTCAATTGGGACAAATTACAGGTTCAGAAGGAGAGAATGCGTTGAGAGAGAAAGGGTCAGACACTGTAATGGACTTGGCGCCAAAAATGCGCTGATCATACACAAAGAAAAATTCTCGACTCAATCAAGTCATATGAGAGGAGTCATCAAGGTATCAAGGTATAAAGAGCGCTACACTAGCAATATTGCAATACTAATTAAGGACTGGACAAAACATCATCAATTTGGCGCCGTGTGTAGAAAATTATTAATGTAATGTAGTAATGAAAGTAGCAACCATGAAAAAGTAGCAAACGTGGCAACAAAAGTAGCAAAAGAGTGGCAAACGTATTCGCAATCGCCATCGTACACAAGCGCACCAAAAGTCAATCAAGACTGGCGAGACAGATCAAATGATCTCTACACGAACTCGTTCCATTCAGTATGAACAGGACTGTTGTACGTTGTAATGAGTCAACGTTTGTACATGTCTCGAGACAGTCCTCAACAGTCACAACAACAACACGTTGTGCCCACACGTACGTGCCATTGCCATTGAATCCATTTGAACATTGAACACGAACAAATTGAACAAGCCATCATCATCATCATTATTAGTCAGTTAGTTAGTTACATATTAATTCATAGTGCGAGATGACAAAGTCTGTAATGAGCGCAACAGCAAACAAAGTAACAACAACTTCAACAGCAACAAGAACACAATCGTCAATCAATTTACTAATAGGAGAGACCCCTATTAGCATCATGTTGTTGTTATTGTTGTTGTTGTCATGTCTATTACATGTCTGAACATATTCATAGAGTACATACCTGAACACTGATGCGGGACGACAATCAGCCGACACACTCACCACTAACTGAGACACGGCGTGAGATTCCAACTGAGCAACCGAAACCAACCAATGGGCACTACTGCAGCAGTAGCCCAACTGAGCATCTAGTCTCCTCTCTCCCTCTCACTCTCTCCCCAACCGGTACAAACCAAACCAACATTTTCGCCCAATGCACCAAATGGCGCCCAACAACAGTGAGATACACCCGAAGCACACATACCAAAAGAGAGAAAGTCTGTATATACGAACAGACAGATATGATGGAGCCAATACTGCATGCACAAGGCGCCATATTCACTCTCTCCCTCCTTCTTCTCTTCTCTCCAACGCTCATTCTCACAGTCCTCCAACACTCCAACACACAACACAATGTCAAGGTTTTTATTTTTCATTTCAAGTTCACTTTTGGCCAAGTTGGAGGCCACAGTGCGAGTTGTACCAAGGCTGGACCACCAGTCGAAGGTCCGAGTCGAGTCGAATCGAATCGTGTGAAGGCTTAGAAGGTTAGAGCACTGGTTCGAGGTTGGGTCGGTCGAACACACAACACAACCTCGAGTCGAGTCGATCGATACTAGTACAGCAGTACAACTCTATGAACATAGTAATATACACCCTGACTCAAAATGGACTGTACGTGGGGGGAGGGGTACAGAGTATATGGACAGTGCACTGTACATTACTGTACAACAGAATGCATTCAGAGAGGGGGGAGGAAGTGCGAAAAGTTTGCGAACAGTTGCGAAATGTTGAGAGAAAGGCGAGAGAGAAAGATCCAAAAGAGAGAACAAACCAATGCACAAACAAAGTGACACGCACGCTCGGACGACATTCGGACACATATAGCCATACACTTCATTACATAACAGAATATTCTCTCTGTCATACATTCTATATTATAATGAATTTGATTTCGCATCGATGCACACTCACTCACTTGTCTCTTTCTCTTTGTCTCACATTGTTTCGCTCCGACTTATGAAGACTTGAGTATGCATTGTCTGTAAAGTGTATTCCATTGTTTTCTTTCCTCATAAAACAAACAAACAAAATAATATCAGAGAATATTCTCAGAGTGAATGGTGGTGGCGGTGGCTGGTGTGTCTCGATTTAGGTAATGCATTTCGTGACTCTTATAACCTCAATTACCGTGGAATTGTTTGTCTCAATTTGAGTCAATCACCCAGAATCGTTCACTTAATACTAATGACCCTGTGCACTACAGAATATTCTGTGAAGAAAACAAGTTTCAAAGCAAAACAAAGCAAACAACAAAATTCTTGCCCAATTGGAATCGACTTTTAATGGGTGGGATCAGTGAGTGAGTGTTTGAGCCCAGGGATCGTGTTACTCAAACAAAAGGATCAATTTAAAAGAATCCCTACACAATTGAATCAATGAGCCCAAATGATGATGCATCAGTGAAAAGAAAGGGATTAGAATTTGAGACGTGCTCCAATTGGAAGAGACATTACATCATCAATTGGCTGAGACTTAAAGAATTGAGGTTTAATGCTAAAGAAAACAAAGAATACCATTCTGTGTGTGTAAACAACAAATGACATGACTAAATCAATTCTAATTGGACAACCGATTGGTCAATTTGTCAATAGAATCACAATTGTACCGGGAAAAATAAGTCAACAACAAAAATGTCTCCAAATTCTCTCGTCAATTCTCAATTGACAATAATTCTTAAACTGTCCCAATTGTCTCATTAAAGTCAATTCCCTTTGTTCCGTTCTCATTGTCTAAATAATGATTTAATAATTGACATTTTCTTAACGGTACTCAAAAGTAAGTAGTATTGTTCTCAAATTTCCGGCAATTCTCAATTGACGTCAATGTCATTGTTCTCGCACCTGTCTCTCTCCATTCTGTACCGTCTTTTGTGTATAGAACATAAAATGTCGCAATTGTTCCAAAATGCCGTTAAGTGTGTATGTTCCAAAAGAGTATTCCTAAAACAATGTGTACCCAAATCGCCCTCACAATAAGTCATACTCATTCAAGTATACCAGAAAAGTAAGTGAATCCATTAAAAAGACATCAATCAACCTTAAATGGCGTCCAGGTTAAATTCGTTGTTTTGCTTATAAGGATTCCTCAAATTGAAAGACACTTTCAATTTGAAAGTGCAATAGAATCGATAATAGTTCCGTAACAAGAGAATGCATAAACGTTTACACGACACGTCAAATGGATCAATAAGTCAAGTAACACGGTTCAACGAACCTAATGGAAAAAGCATAAGGCGAGCGTTTCACTTTGATTCAATTTGACAAGTTTCAATCAACGCCATCGTCAACAACAACAACACCAACTCATATATCATTATACTGGATCATATTACTATATAGATTGCATATATTTGAGTATATTGAGTAGTATTGCGCAATAGTAGTGTCAAATAGTGTTCACTCACCTAGGAATGGTGATGCATTTGGTGTTGACATTCTGTTCTGAGATTGCACGTTCCAGTTCATCGACATTGCCGGACTTTTTCAGCTTCTTCACCAGTGACTTGACCGCCTTCTCGGACCACTTGTCAGAGGAGCCGTTGCTGGTGCTGTTGTTACTGGTACTGTTACTTGTGCTTCCGTTGGTGGTAGGACTATTACCGTTACTAATACCGTGCTGGTGCAATGGCTCGTAGCCGTTGTTGCCATTCGAGACGATGTTGCCGTTGCCGTTGCTGGTCACACAGACACCGTTACTGTGCGCTGGCAGCTCGACCTCCAGGCCCAAATTCTGGCCAACGACCTTGCCGTCGAAGCCCTTCTTCCAGCCGAGCAGCCGCTTCACCACCGGCGATGGAAATGGCAACAGGGAGCTCATGTGGAGACGGGTGGGAGGGTACCGGTTATGCTGTTCCCAGAGATGTTGATGGGGTGAGGGGGTGTGTGTGTACTAGTTCTAGTTGAGTAATAGTAGATGCAAATGTAGAATATAGAGGTAAAAGTAAAAGTTTCAAGGTCTCAAGTTCAAGAGACTCTCAACAATGTGGCACGTGGCTTTGTGTGGTTTTTCAATTAGAGCACAAAAAGATCAAAACAAACAGCACAGGTGTGCACCATTAAGTTAATTGAATCACTAATTAACACATTGTGCAAAACAGAAGAACAAACAAACAAACTAATAGAATGAATCAACACCGAGACAGACTGACGTTTTGGTGTTGTTGTTTGCTTTCTGTTTAGCAAAAGAAGTGACTATGATGACTCTTGACGGTGTCTCGAGTCGAGTCGAGTCATTCGAGTCTCATTCGGTGGTTATGAAATGAGACGAGACCAAATTACGACGCACAATTAGCCAATTAACACGGTGATGACGAGTGAGTGAGAGCAGTGAGAGTTGAGAGTAAAGAGGCACTGATGATGATGGCGGTGGTGGTGATGATGGTTGGTAGTAATGTTTGCTCTTGAGGTGCTGAAGTGAGACACAGCACTCAATGCTAATGAGCACACAGAGACGATGATAATGACCGTACCAAGGTGAATTAATTAACAATTCTAATTAAGACATTACACACACACAACCAATCAATCAAACAAAACAGTGCGTGCGTTTAGTAGACAGAGACAGACAGTGTCCGGTGTTTGCTTCAAGTGACTATACGTCCACAAAAGTAGACTCAAAGTGAATCAATCAATCGATTCGAAATCGAAAGTCGATTTGATGATCAGTTGTTGTTGTTGTCTGTCTGATCTGCACATTCACTAAATACGCTGATTTAGCTCGAAATTGGAGAACTTTCGATTACATTTGATTTGGCAGAGTAGTTGAGTAGAGACCGTTATAATTATGAGTGCTTTCGATTGGTGTGTATGACGATGCAAGTCTCGATGTGCGTTGTGCTTATCAGGACAAATAATGTGCTCGTTTGGTGCTGGTTATATAGCTTTGTTACTATACTTGAGTTGTAGCATCACTTATCAGCAAGAGCAGTACTCGGCAAGTCTAATAAAAACCCAAAAAGAACGGACTGGATGCTTAGGAGATAAGACGATGGTGATGGTTTGATTTGACTCACTGGCTTGTTGTGATGTTGGTGGTTTCTTTTTTAGAGTAGAGTTCCGAAGGATTTTTTAATTTCATGTATAAAAAGTTTTCATGTAAAGTTGTAGATGTACATGAGATGTCCGATCTTCTTCTTTTTGTGAGGACACGTGTATAGATATTCGTGTTGTATATTGATATATACCAAAATGGTGATGATTCACGTTGTTGTTTGCTCGTTTGATGATGATGTTTACGTGACAGATTGAAAATATCTCACTCAGTCAAGCTAGCCAGGAGAGAGGTCATTGCAAGTGTGCGTTCGAATGCTTTTATATGCAAAGTAGTAGTGAGTAATAACCAGTGAGATATGATTGAGTATGATGAACAACAGTAATAGCAATACACACGAGGGTGAGTCGTGTGAACTTGTGTCCCCGCGGGTTGATCACGTATACAGAGACTTGAGACACTTGACTGATGATCGAGAGAAGGCGAAAGGAAACGAAATGATGACGACTGTTACGATTTGAGACACATGTGGCGTAGTGTCGAACAGTAGAGTGAATCCCCGTGCGTCTGTTGTCAAGGACCGTTCTGGTAGTGATGGGGATGGGGTGAAGATGATGAAGACTTATTCTAAATAAAAAAGAAGAAGAAAATAATGAATCGTGAAAAAATAAATAGATGCACACAAATATACAACACAAAAAGTAAAAGTGAAAGTAAAAAGCGAAAATGAACACGAAAAAATGAGAGGGAGAGAACAGAAGAACAGCAGAACAGCAGCAGCAAAGAAGTCACCTTCAATGTCACGGCTTGTTGATGATGATGATGGTTGGTTGGTTGGTTGGTTGGTTGATTTGGTGACTCGACTTGTGTTGTATGTATTCTACTGTGCACAAAAAAAGCTTGTCTCGAGGTTCGTCAAGCGAAAAGCCACAAAAAACGACGAAGCCTTGAAGAAACAAAAATCAAAACTCAAAACAGAAGACACAAATCAAGTTGAAGGAACTCCAACTTGTCAATAGTAGAAATAGGCAACAACAGTAGAAGCAGCACTTTTCAAGGTCCACGTGCGTGAGTTAAAGAGTTGTATCCATAAATAAAAGGTAAAAATAATCTTCAAAAACCAAAAATCAAAACCAAAAGAATCAAATCAATATACTTCAAATCACGTGTTACACGAGAAATTTCCACATATGACGTAACATTGCATTGATTACATTACATTACGCGCGGTTTGGTTATTCTTCTTTTTGATGTAACTTTTCTTCTTCTTATCACATTATCTTCTTCTTTTTATTATTGAGATTGAGATGACATAAGCACCACCAGTCAAAAGAAGAGACTACGACGAGATCATCAAAAGATGCAACAAGAAAAGTCGCTTATTCGGCTAAAATTTTTTGTGTTTCATTTCTCAGTGATCATTTCATCAGTCATACAGACACACAGGCTTTGACCAGACAAGCAGACCAACAGACTCACGATGATGATGATGATGATCAGTGCAAGAAGAAGATGAAGATGATGATGATGAAAAGAAGTAACAACACAAAAAGTAGTAGAAGAAACGCTCAAGTGACGGTGCAGACGGTGAGGACAGACGCTCACGTTGTGTGTTGTGTGTTGTATCCGAGTGCAAAGAAAGAAAGAAATCTCTGCTGCTTAGAGAAAGAGAAAGATTTAAGACTCTCGACTCCCGGCCGACGACGACGACGACGTAAAAGCCTAAGCGAGCAAAAGACGCGAATATGTGTGCAACAAGAACAAAAGTAATACAAAGTATGGAGAGAGGATGGAGAGGAGAGAGAGCGAGTGAACACTGTGAGAGAGTGAGTGAGGTAAGGAGTAAGTGACGATGTATTCGGTGTTGTACTATGAAGCAATGCAGAGAGAGTTGTTCAGAATGGAGTGACGAACGAGCTGACGAGTGCAACCAACAAGAAGGAGAAGTACAAGAAACGAACAAAAAGAAGAAGTCAAACCAACCCGAGAACGAAGAACGAACGAACGAACAAGATGAAGAAAAAGCGAGTTCACCAATGGATGAGGAGGATGATGATGGTGTTGATGGTGTTGATGATGGTCGGTAGTTGAGTGTTCACTGGACAGGGTTAGGTTAGGTTAGATAACTCTCTCCTTAAGACAGACTCACTCGCACAGGTAGGTTAGGGGATATACGACCATGCATGCAATATCATTCGAACGAAGGTAATCAAACAAGTCCGTGTGAGTGAAAACTCGAAACACCGTCTGGCTTTTCTTATTTTTTCTTTTTGTCGGACTTTGTCTTCTTCAGTGCTTAAGGTTTCTTAAGGTGCTTGTGCCTTTCTGATTTATCTCGCCGAATCGAATCAACTTTTTGAAATCAAACAAGAAGAAGAAAAGGTAAGAAATCAATCAACGTTACGTAATCAAGACGACGACGATGCAATTCGAATCAATATTAACAACTCGACTATTATTACCTTTTAAAGATGCGGCGTGTAATTTGAGAACGTATAAGGAATTCTTCTAAGAATATTCCTTCAACTAACAGATGTGTCTGATGAATCAACCAGTGCATGCATGCACACTCACTCTCGAAACAAACAATACAAAATGTAATACAATGTATATGAATAATGAAATGTAATGCAGCTGGTTTTCTGGTTTGAAGTTGTATATCGGAATGGTTTGGTTGATGATGATGATGGTGTTGGTGGTGGTGATGATGATGTAGATGATGGTGCTTGTGGTAGTGGTCTATTGATAATAATGATGACTCTACTTGTGAGAGAAAAGGAGCAATGGATGCAGATGCAAACGATGGTGGTTGATGATAAACAAATGAACATACAAAAAGGGAGAGAACGTTCTATGTTCGGATTGAGTGATGATGTTGGTAACAAGGAACCGATCCTCGGTATTGAGATGTTTGCTCTTATTATTATTGATTGGGAGCAAATGAACGAGCTATTCTCTGTTCAGTTGCGAATGAATGTTATTACAAATGAACGACAGAATGAATGTTTAGGAAAGAAGCCAATAAAGAGTAGGCAGAGGGGATAGAATGATTGTACAATCGAATGAATGTCTTACCTTTTTAGTGATGTATTCGGTTGAGATAGTAGTTGTCAGCTGATTGCGGGTGAGGTGTTGTATAGTTGCACTTGTTTTCGTTATTAATTAAAGGTAGGTTGTATAGTAATGTAATGGAGGTATTGCTGTATTTTGAGGTATATCATGTGAGGCGATTCAAATGATTCGAATGTCTTCTGTAGTAAATGACGATGATGATCTTATGAATGGCATTGAATATACGTATTTGTGCGCGACAATGTTTGGTTTGAGTGAGAGAAGATTTGTTGTGATCTTGTTGTCGTGCTTGTTGATGATGCTAATTGCAGATCATCATCGTTGAGTGTTGACTCGAGTGTTGTTGATGATGCCGCATCGTCATTGTCGTTGTTGTCATTCTTACCATCAGTCAGTTATAAGTGATATATTAATTAAGAAGATCATATTCGATCATCATCACATCACTACTTTCCCTGCTTGTTCTCATTTCGTAGTTGTCCGATCGATGATGATGATCATGTACACCACCGCACAACACAAATTAGTCAAATGATGAAACAACTCAGAACCGACAGGAAAGTACAGCTGCTTTCTTTAGTGAGTTTTAGTGCTTTTTATGGAAGGATTTTTGGTGGTGGAGAGTAAAAGATGATGATGGTAAAGATGAAGTCAATGATGGAATACTATTGAGACAGAGGAACACGTTGAGACGGTGTGTGAGTGAGAGGATGCAGTGTGGTAAGTACCATGATCCTGTACATTGATGTAGTAGTCGATCTTGTTGTTCTACATATACATTCAAGTGTAGTAGTGATGGGTCATATTGGGAAGAAGTAGAGTCATAGGTACTCCTCTCTACACAGTAAATACCACAACTGCAGTACTGTACAATACAACACACAACACTTCAAACACAATTGTCCAATGTGCACTTGCAACTGTATGATTGACTTGTAATATCATCTATCACGTACTTATATGATACATAACATACATAACATGAGGGTGCGTGTGCGCTGTACTGTGGTCGATAGTATAAAACATATAAACCAGAAAGAAGAGAGAGTACTTAATGTTGAAGTAATGTAATGTAGAAGTGCAGAGTCGGTTCAAACCAAAACGAGAACTGATTTTGGACAGAGATAACGACAAATAATAAGTAATAGTTACAATGTTGCAACACAAGAACAAGAAGATCGAGAACAAGAACAAAAAGAAGATGTACTAGAAGTGGAAGAAGAAGCGGTAGAAAGTGATGATGAGGAAAACATCAACACTCGTATACAAGGAAGTGATGAGCAGAGAGTCGTTTGTTGTTGTTGTCATAAAAGTTTGGCTTGGTAAAAAGGATGTGTACGAAAGCAAACGAAACGAATACAAGGAGAAAGGATTGTTGTTGTATTGCCAATTGGATACAATATATATGTTTCGGTATTTGCCTTTTAGGTCGAATAGGTCGAATGTTGATGGAAATGATGAACAAGAAGAAGAAGCCAAAGTTAGAGGAAGCCAAAACAATTCTGTATGTTTTGTTTTGATGTTTTGTTGTTATTGTTTCTGTGATTCGTTTCGGTTATATTCATTGGCTAGTAGAAGTATTCATGGATGGTACGTTGATGATGATGTTGTTGATTGATACAGACATGTACACGAAAATATTGTTTTGTTTTTGCTGTTGGATGATGATGATGATTTTGTTGTTTGTCGTGTTCGGTGTTTTGGCTTTTGTGTTTCGCTGTACTGCTGAACATAGGGAACGTTGCGCTGTGTTTAGTTGCTTTGGTTAATGTGCGCATGGAACGTACATGCACACACAGTCGACTTGTGTTGATGTTGAGACACTCAATACAGCAATGTTGAGTTGGCTTTGCCTTTGGGTTCGTTCGGTTTTGTTCGTTTTGGTTTCTGCTGCTGCTGGTTCGGTCTCTCTCACTTTTGCGCTTTATGTTCTTCTTCTTCGTTCACAGACTACATACACTTTTGTTGCTGGTTATTGTGCTGTTGTATATACACAAATAGAGAGAGAGAGAGAGTGAAACAATGTTGAATAGAGACGGGTAAGAGTACGAGTTGTATACTGTGGTTGGTTGGTTATGCTGGTACTGTTGAGTTGAGTATTCGGAGTAGAGGTATTCGCTTGAGTACTGGGATTATTATTATTACGTAGTGTAAAGGTAGTTTTAGGGATAATGACGCCTGTGTATATTTGTGAGTATTACATCAAATCACATTGAAGTGGTGGTGGTGGGTGGGCGTAATGTTGTGACGGTAAAGGCGCGATAGTTGTGTGGGGAAGAAGCAAAAGAACAAGTTGAAAGTATATTCGTATACGAAACAAGGAAGGCGTAGGAATAATACTAACAGAAGTGATGGCGCCAAGATATACCCAAAAGTAGTAGTAGCGGTAGGAACAAGTGTTGGAGAGGATGGCGCCCAGGCGCAATAATAACAACAAAAAGAAGAAGCGGGAAATGGCGCCTTTTGTGTGATGATGGTTAGGTGATGCAGCAGTGATGATGCTTTTGAATTTGCGTTTTTGAATTTTAAGGGAAAAGTTTTCAACGGAAAAGTCTTTACTTAACGCGTTTTATTGAGTTTTTGTTGTTACTTTGAGTTGTCGCTTTTGGGTCGCTTCATAATTCGATAAGGTGATCATATATAAGGTAAGATGAAAAGGATACATTCAAGTTTTTGGATACACGTAAAGATGGGTTAAAGGTTACAATATGATTCGATTCGGTCTCGAGAATGAGTTCAAGAATAGAGTATGCATAACACAAAACGGTCTATCGTAAACACAACAAACTGAGCACAAGACATACAAACACACTCTGCGGGACTGCACTGAGAGGGGCAACACAAAGTGCAACAGTCAAATCGAGTGAGTGAACGTGCCAGTTTGGCCTTCTCTCCTCGCACTTCTGTTGCCTTCCTGTCTCTTTGCCTTCCACCCCCTTCCACCCCCTTACTCCCCTTCTTAAAGTAAAACGAGTTAACACTAGTGGACTAGTGACTAGTCAGTCAAGCAACCCTACGACCGGTCAAGTTCGTCCCACCCTCCTCCTCCTCCTCCTCTTCATTTTCACTAGGGACTCTTCTCTCACTCAGTGTGTTAGTACGTACTAATAGTGACCTTCTTCTTCCGACTTTTGGGGGCCTCTTGAACCGGTCAAATGTTGTGTCCATTCTGCATGTCCCTCTTCTTCTTGTTCAGTTACTGAACCGAACTTCATACTAATACAGGGTGATGATGATGATGAGAATAATAAGTAATAAACTAGTAGTCCACTTTGGGAATAAGCAAAAAAAGTGATAGTTTGTGTTGTTGTTGTTCGTGAACGAGCGAACGAGATTGTACTCGGTGCAGATGCAATTAAGATTGCATTATATGTATTGCGACCACCCTGTCTGGCTGATGATGATGTTGGTGCATATGTTGTATGATGGTATACTATGTATTGTATAATTTGAGTTGTTTGAGTTGTCCTTGAGACAACAACAACACACACACACACACACACACACACACACACACACACACACACACACACACACACACACACACACACACACACACACAACACAACTCACTGCCCCCTTACTCACTCCCTCTCTGCCTGGTCATCCTCTGCTCTGCTCTCTACTCTTCTTCTTCGTATTCTGTTCTATGCATCAATCAACAGACGGACATTGCCACTTTCCCCTCGTTTTGGCTTTGCTTTAGATGTAGCGTTGTTAAGAGCGTAACTTGGTAAATACGAATTGAGATAGTATAAAATGAATCCAAAATAAGTTTCTACTCTTATTAGTGTTTTTTTTGCTTTGTTACCCTCACTCGGCCTTTATCACTTGATGGATAGTAGTGGTCCACCATGGTGCATTGGACAGTGCAACCACCATGCATATGAGGATCACGTCGTTTTCACTTTCTCATTCACACTCTTCTCGTTCTTTCTTGTTATCCATCTGTCTGTCTGTCTCTTGGTGAGGGTGAGCAGAAGGGGAAAGGAGAAGGCGCGAAAAGTTGCATTCTACGGACAATTTACGTGTGTGTTTGTCCATGAACTGGTGGAGTAGAAGAAGAAGAAAAAGAAGTGGCATACACGAACGAATAGATATACAATAACATAACCCTTTTCTTTCTTCTTGTTGTAGATCAAATAATGGACATTGTTATTTCGTTATTTGATGGCAAGAAAATGCGCGCGTCGATGGTGGCGCCATCTGGTGGTTTGGATTTGAACTGAATTTGATTTTAGTTTCGTTTCCAATGGAGACAATGTTTGTTTTGAGAAACATGATGATTTGTTATTTTGATCTGAATTTTTGACTCAGTTTTATTTTACAATTTTATTGTGTTTTGTACACAACGATACAATGGCAACAATAATGAATAATAACAATAATGTTACAGACAATGAATCGATCACGGATGGTTTGACTATTAAGCCTGATGATATTCTCTCAAAGTCTTTACAGCTGTTGGAAGAGACGGAACAGTTGGAACAGTGTTTACTGCATGGGTACTCTACGCTGCTGTTTGTTGGATCGTCTTTTGGGGTAAGTTGAAGGTATTTTTTATTGTTTTTCATTGTTTTTTCTCAAAGGGCAAAACGAGCATCATCGATCGTTTCATGTCGCCGTATCAAACCGAGAAAACAACACCCGACAATGTTGAATCTACCTCAAAGTATCGTGAAACGATTGCCCTCGAGTATCGTTACGTCCGTAAGGACAATGATTCATTCCGGTCAGAGTATGATCAGACATTGGGCGCAAAAATATGCAATGTATGGGAACTGGGCAACGGAATACTATTCCACAATTTGATACAATTCGCATTGACCAACGATACAATCAAACACGCATCTGTGGTGATTGTGATCGATTTGACCCGACCTACTGAAATGTCGATTTTGCTGGAACAATTGATCCAGAAGGTATCGCATCACATTCGAACCAACATTCTATCATCCAGCCCTGCACTCAAAAAGGCACTCCTCGAACAGACGAAAGCACGAATCGCCTCTCATCATTCAAAAGATCCAACCGAACTGGTCAAATTGAGTCCATTTCCTGTGCCTTTGATAATACTCGGTAGTAAGTACGATGAATTTCAGAATATGGACCCGGAAGTGAAGAAACAGATTGTACGTTATCTACGAACGGTCTCCTGTTGTGCTGGTGGACAGTTGATCTTTGTATCAACTAAATCTGAGACACTAAGCAAACGGGTGAGTCAAGCACTGGATGGATTGGCTTTTGAGAGAGATGATAATGATCCGACAAATGATGAGGATACTAAACAGAATCCTAAACCATCGGTGAGCACCAATTTTGCCAAACCGGTCATGATTCCCTTTGGTTACGATACTCTCAATCGAATTGGAGTGGCCAATTTGGAGGAGGCACAGGCCGAGTTCCGACAACTATTTCCACAGGTCAATTTGGATCAGTACTATACGAGCACGTTGGGTGAGGATCCTAGGACGGATCCTAACTTTAGTGAACCAGAAGTGGACAAAATACTCGAGTACAAGTATATGGTGAGTATGGGATTTAGGTACAAAATCTAATTTCGTACTTTTTCTTATCTTTTATTAGTTGCTTAATTCAAACAAAACGGTTTCCTGAAAGCGCGGTTTCGATTGATCTTTTTTTGCTGTTGTTTGTAACCAATGTACAATTTGTATATACAAATGGGTAAATAGTAGTACACTTTCACATAATAATACATAAATAGTTACGTAATATGATCGTTGACAACTCTACTATGTATGCAAATATTACGACATCAGCACACACAAATAATCTCCCTTTCAAAATGCACCAGAGATGAACTTTACTGCTGAAATGTATGATTATGTCACTTTCACTTATATATAATGTCACATTACATTGAACACATTATTATATAATGCTGACTCAACTTTTACTTCTATTTGTATTGTGTATCTGTTGTGTTTGTGAGATGTTGTGTGTTGTCGTGGGTTGAACACAATTTAGATGTTGATTGTTGTGGATTGGGAGAATCACTAGAAATAGATTACAATGAATTGTAAATGCTGAATGATGATGTTAAAAAAACTAATGCAACAAAGAATTTGATTAAAACAAAAATAAATTGGAGTATAAAATTCTATATTTATCGGATAACTAATATAGATAGTAAGATAATATAAATAAAAACATATGTTTTTCAGAGACAATCAAAAGTGGAAAATAAAATCTGGATCGACTGATCCGGTTGCAAACAGGGCTCGCTCACTTGGAGACTTCTTTCTTGTTTCGCTTCTCCGTTCGGACAAATGCATCTTTGTACTCGCCAGTCGGTACGAGCTTTCCTTGGTCGTGTAGGTAGATTAGGTCTTTATCTTCGTAACAAAATCTACACTCAGTAGAATAATACGGGATTGAGTACGCCACCATTTCTTGCTCTACTCTCATGTTACGAAGAGCTCGTGAGCATAACCGGAAGATATAGTTGTCGAAGCAGTTTGCTTGACACTTTAGCGGATAATCTTGTGTATCTTCTTTATAACTGTACTTCATGCGCCACCATTCGGTTCGATTGTGCTCTGGACTGTATGCTGTGTCTATACAGCGCTGGCACATCCACTTCTTCTCAAAGTAGATTGTGAGGTTCATTGCGGATGGCACACATTCTGCCGTTGGTTGAGATGCGGGGATCTGGCCCATTTGGATACGGAGCCACTTTGGTAGGGACCCAAGTTTGGCCAATGACGGGTAGGGTTCAAAGGCATGAATTTTTGCCAGGATAAAGGCTGACCAAATGATGGTCAGGATTGGCAAGAAAGCGGGTGACTTGATAGTGCTCATTCTGAAATGCGAGGATAACAAACTCTTGAACGAAAACAGCAGGATAAACTTCTGACTACAAAGAAATGAGAGTTCAAAGCAAATGGGTGATGGTTTCACTTGAAGAGAGCGGTATGAGGTGTGAGAGGATTGAGTTGGGCAAGTTGGAGCACTTTTCTTCACATCGATGTCGGTGATCAATCTAGCCCCAGAGGCAGTCAATTTGTAGTGACCGAGTGACCTTTGAATCGGTTATTGAGACAACACTGCTACTCATTACTCGATTGTTACTGGATTGGTCACTAGTGGTGCATTTTGCATTGTTACATTTATCTCAATCTTTCCATCAACTCCATTGTGATGGATTCTGTCGAATGGTTTATTGAATAGATAGCATAGATTCTGGATTATATCATCCAATTGTAAGGTAATTTGTTGTGTTGACAATGTACAGATATTGTTGGGTCGAATCACGAGAAATTACAGAATTACAGATTTGTATCGCGCTGTATGATGAAAATGCAATAAAGAAAAATTTGTTTTAAAACAAGTTGATTGATTTATTGAACAAATAATGAAATATAGATGATAATTTAGTAATATAAATAAAAACATATATCGTTTGTGAGTTTGGTTCAGGTTGAGTTACTTCTACTAAATGAACTTTGTTCTTCTGCTTGGGCAATAGATCTTGTCGAACTGTCTACTCACTCGACTCTGTTCGTGTACAGAATTGTGTGAACATTTGGCTGACAACAGTGGACAGTCCACTGGACATTCGGAACCATTGCATATTAAAGTACTTGTTGCTCTGGATTGGATTTCACGATGATTCGAACACACTGTAGAGTGTATTTGAATGGTGGCAATCTGATCACCGTTCCTGCCAATGCAGTTGTTTGACTAATTTGACACTTGTGAAGATAGTCTTCGATATCCTTCTTGTATACTTCATTCGCCAGGACAGGACTGTGATTCTCTGTCGGTTTGCAGACCCTTTTTATAGTTCCCGTTTGAGCCAAATGGATGAAATAACTTTAGGCACAGGTTAATTATTAATAACAATAGACACCTTCATAATTATATCAAGAATCAAGAATTAGCAAGGAATAATAAAGTTTATTGAACAGGTAAAAACATAATCAAATTGATTAACATAAATAAAAACGAATTTCGATTACAATCGACAATAAGTTGGATAAATAAAAGCGGGATCTTTCGATGCGAAACTTTTGCGAGAAACACGATGTTGAGAAGGCCTCTACGACGATCGTCTATGGCTTGTACGCTGACTTGGTTCGATTTGTGCGTGCGAGAGCATCTTCGTACTCTCCAACAGGAACTGGACATCCTCTTCTTCCATGACAGAAGAATATCTCCCGATCCGTATAACAGAATCGACATTCTGTCGAGTAGTATGGAACTGAGTAGGCCACCTTCTTTTCGGCTAACTTCTGGTAAAAGAGTGTACGGGCACAGTGGCGAAATACGTAATTGTCGTAACAGTTGGCACGACACTTGCGCAGATAATCTTGTGGTTCTTGCTTGTAGGTCCATCTGTTGCGCCACCATTCGGTCATATTATTTTCCGGGCTGTATGATGTGTCCTTACATCGCTGACACATCCACTGCTTCTCAAAATAGATAGTCAGGTTCATGTGACGGGCCACACATTCGGATGTTGGCTGATTTTGGGGGACTTTGGCCTCTCGTACCCATTTTGGCAGTGATGGCAGCTCACTGAGGGAAGGATACTTTACTAGTTCGGTCAGCTCTGATGCGGTCGGGAAAGTGAATGCACAGGAAGTTAGTCCGAGAATAACGGTAAACATAACGGCGGTGAACATTGTGACTGAACGCGTTAGGACAGAGATTGGAAGAGGTTGGAAGCGGTTGTGAAGTGGTGAAGTACTGACTGGTGATCACTGGTGCTGTCAAATATGACCAAACATGCAGCAAGAGGCACTCGATTTATAGTAACCAGTAGGCCATTTGTGATCGTGATTCAATTTCAATCATCAAATCCAACAATTCTCCTGAATCGTTCAATTCAATTGAACAACATTAAGTGAATAAACAGAAGAATCCATACTGCACAGTGTTGTCTATATGCTGTTATAAATATTTTGTAACTAAGCTAACAAAATTCAAACGACCACCAAAACTTAACAATCCTTATGTAAGCATTAATATGCGCTTTGTAACTTATTTTTGTCGCAAAAAATGTGTTACTTATTTCAAACGACCAATAAAGGAATTAAACCACCTAAAAAAGCTAACAAAATTGTTCCTAAACCTCGTCTTTGAGCATTGTGTTCCAGAGTTCGCCATATCGTAATATTGTCCTTTTTTGTTTGTTTTGATAACACGATATCGTAAATACAAAATGGTATTATGATTGTAAGATTTAAATAAATAGATTTGCCTAGACACGAGGCAAACCTAAATGATGAAGACAGTCATGAAGACAACCGAGAATCTCTTTTTCCTGTCGACCAACTAGATCTGCCTAGACACGAGGCAAACCTCCGAACCATCAAACTGTGCAATATAAATTGTGTCGACAGTCATGAAGACAACCGAGAATCTCTTTTTCCTGTCGACCAACTAGATCTGCCTAGACACGAGGCAAACCTCCGAACCATCAAACTGTGCAATATAAATTGTGTCGACAGTCATGAAGATATCCGAGAATCTCTTTTTCCTGGCGACCAACTAGATCTGCCTAGACACGAGGCAAACCTCCGAACCATCAAACTGTGCAATATAAATTGTGTCGACAGTCATGAAGATATCCGAGAATCTCTTTTTCCTGTCGACCAACTAGATCTGCCTAGACACGAGGCAAACCTCCGAACCATCAAACTGTGCAATATAAATTGTGTCGACAGTCATGAAGATAACCGAGAATCTCTTTTTCCTGTCGACCAACTAGATCTGCCTAGACACGAGGCAAACCTCCGAACCATCAAACTGTGCAATATAAATTGTGTCGACAGTCATGAAGACAACCGAGAATCTCTTTTTCCTGTTGACCAACTAGATCTGCCTAGACACGAGGCAAACCTCCGAACCATCAAACTGTGCAATATAAATTGTGTCGACAGTCATGAAGACAACCGAGAATCTCTTTTTCCTGTCGACCAACTAGATCTGCCTAGACACGAGGCAAACCTCCGAACCATCAAACTGTGCAATATAAATCATGAAGACAGTCATGAAGATAACCGAGAATCTCTTTTTCCTGTCGACCAACTAGATCTGCCTAGACACGAGGCAAACCTCCGAACCATCAAACTGTGCAATATAAATTGTGTCGACAGTCATGAAGATATCCGAGAATCTCTTTTTCCTGTCGACCAACTAGATCTGCCTAGACACGAGGCAAACATCCGAACCATCAAACTGTGCAATATAAATCATGAAGACAGTCATGAAGACAACCGAGAATCTCTTTTTCCTGTCGACCAACTAGATCTGCCTAGACACGAGGCAAACCTCCGAACCATCAAACTGTGCAATATAAATTGTGTCGACAGTCATGAAGACAACCGAGAATCTCTTTTTCCTGTCGACCAACTAGATCTGCCTAGACACGAGGCAAACATCCGAACCATCAAACTGTGCAATATAAATTGTGTCGACAGTCATGAAGACAACCGAGAATCTCTTTTTCCTGTCGACCAACTAGATCTGCCTAGACACGAGGCAAACCTCCGGAACCATCAAACTGTGCAATATAAATTGTGTCGACAGTCATGAAGACAACCGAGAATCTCTTTTTCCTGTCGACCAACTAGATCTGCCTAGACACGAGGCAAACATCCGAACCATCAAACTGTGCAATATAAATTGTGTCGACAGTCATGAAGACAACCGAGAATCTCTTTTTCCTGTCGACCAACTAGATCTGCCTAGACACGAGGCAAACCTCCGAACCATCAAACTGTGCAATATAAATTGTGTCGACAGTCATGAAGACAACCGAGAATTTCTTTTTCCTGTCGACCAACAAGATCTGCCTAGACACGAAGCAAACCTCCGAACCATCAAACTGTGCAATATAAATTGTGTCGACAGTCATGAAGACAACCGAGAATCTCTTTTTCCTGTCGACCAACTAGATCTGCCTAGACACGAGGCAAACCTCCGAACCATCAAACTGTGCAATATAAATCATGAAGACAGTCATGAAGACAACCGAGAATCTCTTTTTTCCTGTCGACCAACTAGATCTGCCTAGACACGAGGCAAACCTCCGAACCATCAAACTGTGCAATATAAATTGTGTCGACAGTCATGAAGACAACCGAGAATCTCTTTTTCCCTGTCGACCAACTAGATCTGCCTAGACACGAAGCAAACATCCGAACCATCAAACTGTGCAATATAAATCATGAAGACAGTCATGAAGACAACCGAGAATCTCTTTTTCCTGTCGACCAACTAGATCTGCCTAGACACGAGGCAAACCTCCGAACCATCAAACTGTGCAATATAAATTGTGTCGACAGTCATGAAGACAACCGAGAATCTCTTTTTCCTGTCGACCAACTAGATCTGCCTAGACACGAGGCAAACCTCCGAACCATCAAACTGTGCAATATAAATTGTGTCGACAGTCATGAAGACAACCGAGAATCTCTTTTTTCCTGTCGACCAACTAGATCTGCCTAGACACGAGGCAAACCTCCGAACCATCAAACTGTGCAATATAAATTGTGTCGACAGTCATGAAGACAACCGAGAATCTCTTTTTCCTGTCGACCAACTCGATTTATTTAGATTTACAAACATAATAAACTCTAGATTATATATGAAACGATAATAAAAACAATGCCTCAGTGAGACAACAGATCGTGCAAATAAATAAAAACGGTGTCCAATTGAAGAGAATTTAAAATAATAATAATAATAATAATAAAAACATGTCTTTCAGACAATCATGAGTTGCAACTGTTGGAAATAAAATCTGGATCAATTGCTAGATCCGGTTACAGACAGGGTTGCCGCTTTCACTTGGAAACTTGTATTCCTCGTATTCGCCACTTGGCACTTGCTTTCCTTGCTCGTGTAGGTACATCAAATAGTGGTCTTCATAGCAGAATCTGCATTCGGTAGAATAATATGGGATTGAGTGTGCCACCATACCTTGTTCGATTCTCATGTTGCGCATTGTTCGTGCACATAGTCGGAATATGTAGTTGTCAAAGCAGTTGGCTTGACATTTGAGAGGGTAATCTTCTGGATCCTCTTTGTAGCTCCATTTCATCACCCACCATTCGGTTCGGTTGTGCTCTGGACTGTATGCTGTGACCATACTGCGCTGGCACATCCATTTTTTCTCGAAGTAGATGGTGAAGTTCATTCCGCTGGGTACGCATTCTGCTGTTGGTTGAGATGCCGGGATCTGGCCCATTTGAATTCGGAGCCACTTTGGTAAGTGATCATACTAGGCTCAGAAGTTCAATTTATAGTGACCATAAGTGATCATTGAATTGATTCAATTATAGAGACAACACTAATGTCATTCAGTAACAATGAATAACTTTTATTGATTGACTTTTATAGTAAAAAGAGACACATTCAATGGCGCAATAAATAAATAGTAAAAGCAACAGTAGGATAAAAAGGATAATTTTACCGAACGACTACAAAAGAAACAAACGTATTCGACCAATCTTCATGCTCCGACTTGTTCTTCTGCTGGCTGAGCATCATTACGACAACCAATCTCAGGCAGAGCATCGTCCATGGTTCGCACGTAGTTGGTGTAATCGACGAATGAAGATTCCAATAGAAAACGTTTCGCATAAAGACTTGCTGAAGGAAACTTGTCCTTGAGTGAGAGTATCAGCAGTCGGTGGCATCGGTTGATGTCATTGGGGCCATTGATGTAAGGTCGACAGGTGGTGCAGTTGCTGAAGTAGTTCCACAAGACAATCACTTCAACAGAAGGAAACACCAGAGGGCAGAAGGGCTCCAAATCGTGGTGAGAACGCTTCTCGACCATCAACTCGAGATTCTTGACTTGAGACAGCGAGATTCGAGGCTCTTCGCCATCATCAACTCGATTCACTAATGCAAACGCGTTCTCGGGGCGTACTTCGAAATCGATGTACAGCATGAGGTGAGTCAGCTGTAGAAGCGAGGCCAAATTGATCACCAACTGGGCAAAGGTGATGTTACTACGGGACCAATTGACTCGTAACATAGTCAAAGAGGGAAATCGTTCACAGAATTGCCCACACTGGCCAACAGTTTCAAAAAACCACTCAAAATAGAGCTGACGAACTTTTGAGGTGAATTGGAGCTCGGGGTTGAGCACAGTTTCCATCAGAAGATCCTTTTCCCAACTTCCCAAACCAATCAGGCGCAGCTCAGTGCTATTGAAGCGTTGCACACTGTGCCAAAGTACATTACGACCGTCATACCATCCAAGGTTGAGCTTTGCAACTTTGAGTCGGCCAATAAAAGAAAAAGTGTCATTCAGTAACAATGGATAACTTTTATTGATTGACTTTTACAGTAAAAAGAGACACATTCAATGGCGCAATAAATAATAAATAGGAATAAATAGTAAAAATGACAGTGAAATAAAATTACATAACTTGGTCAGAAATAGACAACAAATGTATTCGACCAATCTTCAGGCTCCGACTTGTTCTCCTCCTGGTTGATCATCATTACGACCACCAATCTCGGGTAAAGTATCGTCCACGGTTCGAACGTAGTTGGTGTAATCGACGAATGCAGAGTAACCAAGTTTCGCATAAAGTGGTACTGTAGGAAACTTGTCCTTGAGTGAGAGAATCATCAGTCGGTGGCATCGGTTGGCAGTTTTGGTGTCATTGGGGCCATTGATGTAAGGTTGACAGGTGGTGCAGTCGCTGAAGTAGTCCCACAAGACTATCTCCTCAACAGAAGGAAACACCAATGGGCAGAGGGCTCCAAATCTTGGTGAGAACGCTTGTAAATCTCCAATTCGAGATTCTTGACTTGAGGCAGCGAGATTCTTCGTGGATCACCACCGTCACCATCAACTCGATCCAATGCAAGTGGGTTTTCGTGGCGTACTCCGAAGCTGATGTCCAAATTAAGGTGAGTCAGCTGTAGAAGCGAGGCCAAATTGCTCACCAACTGGGCAAAGGTGATGTTACTACTGGAACAATTGACTCGTAACATAGTCAAAGAGGGAAATCGTTGACAGAATTGCCCACACTGGCCAACAGTTTCAAAGGACCACTCAAAATAGAGCTGATGCACTTTCGAGGTGAATTCGAACTGAGGATTGAGCACAGTTTCCATCAGAAGAGGCTCCTCACAGCTTCCTAAACCAAGATGACGCAACTCTGAGCCTCTGAATCGGTGCATACTGTGCCAAAGTGCATTACGACCATCGTACCATCCAAGGTTGAGCTTTGCAACTTTGAGTCGGCCAATAAAAGAGAAAGTGTTCAATGGAATGGTAAGTCGATTGATTGCAGTTGTCCAAGAATCCTATCAAAGTCGAGAGTGAGCTGTTGCAATGAAGCTTGACGATTGATGCTCAGAAGTAGAGTGTGAATCGGATGATTGCCAGGCCGATGCTCGAATTTCTAGTCGATGTCACAAGTTCTAATCCATAATTTGGCAATCTTCAATGACCAATGCCCAAGAAGGTCAATCAGTGAGCGCAAATCTGCCTCGTAACACTTGACATGGATCACCACAAGAGTGGACACGTTCGGGAATAGCTCGGCGAGATAGTTGACCAGATGACCAGAGAGATGAGCAGTGTGCAAACGAGTCAGTTCGGTCAGTTCTTCCTCAACAGGACCACCAAGGGAAGAACGGTAAAGAATGTCGAAAAAACCATCATCTTCGACGAGATATTCATCGAGCAGAAATTTAGCAAAGGTAGTCACTGGCATCAAGTATGGCAACGTGAGTGAAGCGTCTCGTTCGGGTACAGACAGATCGGAATAACCACCATCGAGAGATATCTTCAGATTGTCAGTGAAAGGAATTGAGAAATACGTTTCATCCTCTGGCTTTCCACAGAGAATTAAGGTCAAAGTTCGGCGACGGGCACATGCACTCGAGAGTAGGGATGCCCAACGGTGGCATACGCGGTCGATGCGTAGTAAGTCGGCCAGGGGGATGCGGTCAAAGAAGGTAAGGAGACAATCGTCGGGAAGAGAGTTGATGTGAACAGGCATCGTGGTACGGACAAGTTCGATGGTTGAAGAAGGAGAAAAACTTTGAGGATGTAGACCACAACCACCACCAGTAATGTACCACCAGATCGAGACTTTGATGATGATCAGTAAAGGGATTGAGGCAGAACGAGATCGTACCAATGAACAGGAGGTTGAGAACTAATGGAGAGAAGACACAAAGTCTATAGGAGAGATGTGGCGTTAGCACAAGTCACACAAACAACCGATCAGTAGGACCAACAAGACAAACAGCGAGAAGAAGTGTGAAGTATGCCTAGCAAACAGGCCAGTTTAAGTAGGGCACGATGTGAGCAAACGACGACCAAACGACGCTAGGTGTCAATGCTTTTGAGGTGTAACGATGACAGTGGCCAAGAAAGTAATGACAGTGACCACTACGTGATGATGATGATGATGATGAGTCAATTGGTGACATAGCGTGCACATGACCAAACGCATAGTGAGCAAACAGTTGCACTGTTCAACTTGCATACAAGTTGACATATGATTTGTCATATTCTTTGCGAAAGTGCGCATGCACACCTCCACCTCTATCTAGATCAATAGTCAACAGTGCAGTGACCAAACCACTCATTTCTTCTTCATCTTCCTTTGTGCTGACTGTCGGGTTTGTGCTTGTGAGTTTATCTGCTTTTGGTTTGCGTGAGTCACACTGTGTCCTGTAATGATGATGATGAGTTTTGTCTCACTGGGCTAATGAGCTTTAGTCTCTAATGTGATCTGTTATCAGTTCATTTCAACATAATTGAAGTTCAACTTTGTAAATGTGGTTGTGTATTTGTGGTTTGGAACCAGCAATAAACTAAAGTGTAATCAATGATCAAATAATACAACAAGTGGTACTCGATTGTCCAATCGGTCAATTGAGATTGAACATTTGGGCACAACATCGTTTCATCCGAACTGTTTTTTCAATCATTTTTAGCAATAGCACCTTTGGCTCAATTCAATATGGTGAATGTAATCAGATAACACTTGTTGTCCTCCTGTATCGAATAGTTTATTAAACAATTAACAAACATTTTGGATTATAAGGCAAGCAATATGAAACAATAATTAAAATAATGCCTCAGTGAACAAAAATGTACGTAAATAATATCGGGTTTGTAATGTAATCCAAGGAAGCAAACTTGAGAGTTCACTCGTGATCTTTCTTGGTTCGGTTCAATTTTTGTTCTTGTGCCAAAACGCCCTCGTACTCTCCTGTCGGCATGAATGATCCACTTGATGAAATTTGACATGTTGGCCGTCAAAAATGAATCGACATTTCCGCAGACTTGGTTTGATTAGCTCGTGCAGCTTCATACTCGCCAATAGATACGGGACATCCTGGTCTTCCATGACAGAAAAATATTTCTCGATCCGTGTAACAGAATCTGCATTTTGTCGAGTAATATTGTGCTGAGTAGGCCACTTTCTTCTCGTCCAACTTTTGATAAAAGAGCGTTTTGGCACAATTTCGAAACACAAAATTGTCGGAACAGGAAATTTCCCGACACTTGTGCAAGTAATCTTGAGGTTCCTTCTTGTAGGTCCACCGATTTCGCCATCATTCGGACATGTTTTATTTCGGGTTGTACGAAGTGTCTTTGCATCTTTGACACATCCATTGCATCTCGAAGTAAATGGACAAATTCATATGATGGAGTACGCATTGTGGGTTTATTCTGGGAGACTTTTGACTCTCGAAGCCATTTTTGCAGTGATGGTAGGCTCACTAAGGGACGGATATTTGAATAGCTCGGACAGTTCTGATGTCGACGGGAATGCGAAAGTGCACGAATCTAGTGCAAGAAAGAAGGCAATCACAAAGGTAGTTGACATTTTGATTGAACGAGTTATAACATATAGGACAGAGATTGAGTGATTGGAAACGTTGTGAAGTGACTGGTGATGTAAATCAATATGACCAAACATGCAAGAGATGCACTCGATTTATAGTGACCAATCGGTCATTGAGATTGTTGATTCAATTTGGAACATTTATCAGACATTTTGTCCAATCATTCTTATGACACCTGTATACTTTACAGTAGGACACCTTTTGCTTAATTCAATATGACGAATGTAATCAGATAACACAGTTGTGATACTATATTGAATAGTTTATTGAACAAATAACATAAACTCTAGATTACATATGGAACAATAATAAAAACAATGCCTCTGTGAGACAACAAATGGTGTAGGTGTAAATAAAATCGAGATCCAATGCCTTCTAGACTTGAAAAGATCACTTATGGTCTTTGGTTTGGTTCAGTCTTTCTTCGCGGACCAAGACGTCTTCGTATTCCCCAGTCGGAACGAAAGAACCCCTTTCGTGTAAGAACTTTATATTTGCGTCATCATAACAGAAGCGACAATCTGTCGAGTAATAAGGGATCGAATGTGCGATGGTCTTGTAGAATACCTTCATTGCTTGAAGGTTCATTGCGCATGATCGGAAGATAAAGTTGTTCATACAATTTGCTTGACACTTGTGAGGATAATCTTCAATATCCTCCTTGTAACTGTATTTCATTCTCCAGGGTTCGGTCCGGTTCTTCTCTGGGTTGTAGGCTGTGTCAATGCATCTCTGACACATCCATCGTTTCTCGAAGTAGATCGAGAGATTCATGTGTTGAGGCACGCATTCGGCAGTAAGCTGCAAAGGAGGAATCATGTTCATATTTTCGCGGATCCATCTTGGAAGTGATCCAAGATTTTGGGTTGAAGGATAATCGGGCTCGGCTGCAGTACCCGACTGAACCATAAGCAATAGAGCTGAGCATACGAAGGTCAGCATAGTGCGGTTGATGGATGCCATTTTGGTTGTGATTAAGCAAACTAAACAAGGCGTAAATAAGCGACTAAGTAAACTGGTGAGGCGTTGGGTGAGAGGAAGCGTAAAGAGGACTTTCGAAGGACAGATCGGACAGTTGAACACACTTCAAGCGGTTGTCAGTGACCCAACAAGGTCAAAGGACACTACTCTTTATAGTGACCAACTGACCATTGAAGAATCGATTTGAGTTAAACCAATTTAGACCAAACACAGTTTCATTAACGATAACAATCATCAACAATAAGGATTCCAATTCTTGTGAGGTGCAATATATTGGTTCCTCATATGGCCCCATGCACAATGTCAGTACTAATAATTAAAATAATTAAAACTAATGGTATAGAAGGACAAAGTTGGTCGCATCTATTAAAGCTAGTGATTTGTTTGTTAGTGAATCAAATGTTAGTCTTCCTTGATTTTATTATGAAATGTTACTTAAACTAAATAATGAGCTTTTGTAATCAAATAAAAGTGTTTTTCTAATGAGCAAATTGCAATTCAATAATTAAATACTACCACAGTTTTTAATATATAGAATAGTTTATTGAACAAATAACTCTAGATTATATAAGTCATAGCGCAAGATCTGAATATGAAGTTATTCATACAGTTGGCTTGACACTTGTGAGGATGGTCGTTGATAGTTTTTCTTGTAGCTGTACTTTGTTCGCCAAAACTAGGTGAGATTCTTTTTGGCGTTGTAGATAGTTGCTTCGCTGACACATCCACTTTTTCTCAAAATAGATCAATAAGTTTATGTGTTGAGTGTGGCATTGGAAGGGTGGGATCATGTTAATGTTTAAGCGAATTGTTGATACCTTCACTTTTTCCTCAAAGTAGATCGAGAGGTTTTATTCCCCGATTGATAACTAAAAGGAACTAAACTAATTTGGACCCAACACAGTTGGTTCATTATCGATATAACGTTCAATTACATCATTGCATCAAATTATTGCATCAAAATACCAAATCAAGAATTAGTATAGGAGTTTAAGAAAAGTATAAAGTTTATTGAACAGGCAACATAAACGAACTGATCATTGATCATTGATCAGTGATCAACATAGATAAAAACGAATTTCGATTATAATCGACAAGAGATTGAATAAATAAAAACGGGATTTTTCATAGTAAACTCAATCAGATGAAAACTTGTGTGCGAACTTCATCACGATCTTCACTCGAGACACGATCTTCATAGTTTGTTCGCATACTTGGTTCGAGCGAGCGCATCTTCATACTCGCCAACTGGAACTGGACAGCCTCTTCTTCCATGACAGAGGAATATCTCGCGGTCTGTGTAGCAGAATCTACATTCAGTTGAGTAGTACGGCACTGAATAGGCCAACTTTTTCTCGTCCAACTTCTGGTAGAACAACGTTTTGGCACAGTGGCGAAAAGTGAAATTGTCGGAACAGTTGGCCCGACACTTGCGCAGATAGTCCTGGGGCTCCTCCTTGTAAGTCCACCGGTTTCGCCACCATTCGGTCATATTCTGCTCCGGGTTGAAAGATGTATCCATACATCGCTGACACATCCATTGCTTTTCAAAGTAAATGGATAGGTTCATGTGTCTGGGTACACAATCGGCGGTTGGTTGATTATTGGGCACTTGGGATTCTCGAACCCACTTTGGCAGTGATGGTAGTTCACTGAGAGAAGGATATTTTACGAGTTCAGACAACTCTGATGTGGACGGAAAAGCGAATACGCACGAAGCTAGTGCAATAATGACGGCAATGACAAGAGTGGCAGACATTCTGGACGTTTAGAACAGAGATTGAGTGGTTGGGTGATGGGAATAGTGTGAAGAGGAGAGGGCAGTTCGGAGTACAGTTGAGCTCACTTCAAACAGATGTCAGTGACTCAACAAGGTCAAAGGGCGTCCCTTCTTATAGTGACCAGCTGACCATTGAGGAATCGATTCGGGTTAAACCAATTTGGACTAAACACAGTTGCATATTAACAATAATAATGATTCCAATTCTTGGAAGTTATATTATATTGATTCCTTCTATATTCCTCGTATTTGGTCTCATTCACAACGTCAGTACTATAATGAAGACTAATAATATAGGTATAGAGAGACAAAGTTTGTCGCATCTATTTTAGCAAGTGATTTAATGTTTCAAATGAATCAAATGTTGGTCTTCTTTTGATTGATTTATTATAAAATGTAACGTAAAATAAATAAGGAACATTGTTAAACTATATATTTGTTCTCAAGCATTATCCATCAAAATTGTCTTCCAACACAAATCTAAAAAGTTGACAAATTTGAGAAATTGCAATCGAACAAGAAAGGTGCACAATTTCGAGTGAGATCTTTTTCGAATGCAAACCAAATTTCGTTTTCGAAGTTCAAAGTTGATCGTCAACTCGATTCGAATTCCAACTGTCCAACAACAATGCACAGTCTTACACTTCAAAATACCATGCACAAGTGGCCTTTGGGTCATAGTTTTGTGTAAAGAGTAAAGATTTGAATTATAAACTTGTGACTAACTACTCCTCCTTTCTGTGTGTTTGTGTGATCAAGCTCAAATCTCTCCCAAGTTCGAACTTATCAAGATGGCTAATCAACAAGGTGGTGGCCGAGACCAAGGTCAAGGACAAGGTAACTGGTTTCCATGGAACCCTCCAGGCCATCAAAGAGAAGAAGACCAAGCTCGCCAAGAACCAGGTCAAGGACAAGGCTACCAAGGTTCTGGTGGTGGTGGACATGGTCAAGAAGGTCAAGACCCACGAGGACAAGATCAAAGGGGACAAGGTCAAGGTGAACAAGGCCAAGTGCGACAAGAACTAGGCGGTCAAGGTGAAGATCAACGAGGGTTTGTTGCAGAATGGGCTAGAGAAGGCCTAATCGACTTTACTATTGATCAACTGAGAATCCCACTGTGGGACAATGCTGATGCTGATGAACGTCACCGTCAAGTGGAACAAGATCCACAAGTGTTCGAGTGTGAACCAAACCAACCAACACTGCGCGCCAGGATCGAGCTCATCCTGATCATACCCCAGCCGTACAAAAAGTTCCCTGTGAGAGTGGGCGTGACTGTGGGCGCATCGTGTGTGATCATCGACCAATTTCCTGGAGACTTTCCCAACGAAATGTTCAATGAGCTGTGGGGCCGAGAGCAGGCGCGCAATCGGTGGCTCAAACTGAGTCATAGCCATATTTTTGCCATTGCATCCTCCAACACTGCGATCACCATCTTCTTCATCAACGATAGAATCAAGTGGCGGTCCAATCTCGTACTAATTCCACAAGATGACTCTGTGCAAGAACAGCGAGACCAACTGGCGCAATTTGGCCTGACACTGTGCCGTTGGTTTTACGAGCGATTC
Source organism: Rhizoglyphus robini (assembly GCA_023373905.1). Taxonomy (NCBI): domain Eukaryota; kingdom Metazoa; phylum Arthropoda; class Arachnida; order Sarcoptiformes; family Acaridae; genus Rhizoglyphus; species Rhizoglyphus robini. The sequence continues at coordinate 862,887 of JAKIJQ010000032.1, read as the reverse complement.
GATCAAGGCGCACTGGTGCACTACAACCCGAGGTCACTTGCAGCATACCGCTGGCTGCTGGATCAGGCTTGTGATGGCTTAGAAAGGGCACGATTGACCAACTTATTAACACAATATCAGGAGGAGATGATGTGTCCTTTGTATGCGTACGACCCTGACCTGTACTATCTGTACAAACGAAGTATCCGTGAGGCTCGCCACTCACTGTACGGACACATCAAGTACGAGTGGAAGAAGCTGTTACAAGTTGTGGCCCACAGACTGCTCACTCGACTCGACAATTTGTATCGACAGGCGCAGCGTTCCCTTGACACCTTTGGCAGCCCTCCCGTTGGTCAATTTCAACAGCAAACTTCAATAAATGATGATTTCGCACTGTTTCGAGATTGTCTCGGCGAGTATGGGGACTTCTACTTTGCTGATCATCTCCTGTGGGACGATCCTGCACTGAACAATGACGATGTCCGACCTGGTAAGTGTGTTCTGCTTTGATTTGTATTTGGTAGACGGAAGATGATCTCCTGCGGGTCCACTTCATCTATGCAGTTACGTCCAGGCAAGGGATAGCTAAGTGACCACTTTTACCATTTCCTTGTCTACTTGGTAACTGCATAGGTGAAGTGGACCCGCACGGAATCTTCTCCTGCATAGTATGGAGTACCTATTCATCATTCATTCTATCCCAAACACAGGACCAGTTGGACCGACCGTTCGCACCGAGACAGGCAATCCAGCCGAACCGTTCCAGTACCAGCGTGGAAATCACATAATGAACAATGAGATCGACTATATGCGTCACGACATATTTGAACGGTATCCAGTGCGCACCTATCACTCCGTGTTTGGTCGGTGGGGCTATGTGGGCCGAATCCTCTTCCTTCACGACCGAATGACCGTCGAAACGTATGTTGGAGTGCCAACTGGTCGACGTACTGATCAAGTGCCAAGCACCCGACAAGACATTCAATACCGGAACCTACTGTTTGTGCGCATCTGCACGGTGGGTCACTCTGGCTACTCGCTCACCCTCTATCCACATCGAGCCCGATGGGGCTATGAGCACTTTGAGTGTGACATTCAGATGGAGATCAGTATGATCTGTCAATTGCTGCTCAATCACATTCGACAAACTCGCACTGTTGTGCGCTGGGCTCAAGGACACCAACGACCCGAGCAAATGATTGGTCCAATGATTGAACTACTTTTTCCGAATGACCACAACAGATGGATGGAACCCGAGTATTGGGTGGTGACCACTGACCAACGGGCCGCACAAGTTGCCATTCGCGCCAACTATCTGGCACTGGCCTGTCGACTGGTGAACAAGCTCGCCATTAGGTTGGTGGTCTCGGCAACTCTCAATGAAGATGATCAGCTCGTACTGGTGGCCAACTGGTGGGGCGTATACTGGAACTGGAGGTTGGTCATTTTGAGACAGACTCCACTGCAGTGCACACTGCCTCATCTGGTGCTGAGGGGCGGACTGTTCCGAGTGAGACACAGATGGGCCTATGCACTGTTCGATGCGCCCAATGATCGGGCTTAGATGATTAAACTCGATTTATAATCTAAGTAATTTGTTTTTGGCGCGCTTGTTTCATAAAAATTATCTTTTTGAGACATTTTCGAATGAACCAAATTAAGAATTCGAAGGTTGTTCTAATACAACATGGTGGGTGTGTGCGATCTACAGAGCGACCTTCAAACAAAATGCGTTTGATGTTTATCAGTTTGTAATTTTGAGGTAATTTTGAATGAACCAAAATGGAATTCGAAGTTCAAAGTTCACGTCAGCGATTTGATTCCAATTCCAACTATCCGCATAACAATGCCCAGTCGTACACTTCAAAATGGCATGCACAAGCGACCTTTGAGTCATAGTTTGTGTGAAGAGTAAAGATTTGAATTATAAACTTGTGACCAACTCTATCTGTGTGTTTGTGTGTGATCAAGCAAGATCTTCCAAGTTCGAACTTATCAAGATGTCATTTCTACAAGGTGGTGCTGGTGGTGGACATGGACAAGAAGGTCAAGACCCACAAGGACATGGTCAAAGGGAACAAGGCCAAAGGGGACAAGGTCAAGGTGAACAAGACCAAGTGCGACAAGAACTAGGCGTTCAAGGTGAAGCTCAGCGAGGGTTTGCTGCAGAAATGGCTAGAACAGGCCTAACCGACTTTACTGATGATCGACTGAGAATCCCACTGTGGGACAATGTTGATAGCCATAAAGTGGAACAAGACTCACGAGTGTTTGGCGGCAAACCAGACATGCCCACCTGGATCGAGCCAACCCTGATCATACCCGAGCCGTACAGAAAGTTCACTGTGAGAGTGAACGTGACCGAGAAAAAATTGATCATCGATCATTTCCCTGAGGATTTTCCCGGTGTCATGTTCAATGTGCTGTGGGGCCGGGCGCAGGTGGTCAATCGTTCGCTCCAACTACGTCATAGTAATGTTTTTGCCATTGCACCCTCCACCACTGCGATCACCATCTTCTTCATCAGCGATGGAACAAGGTGGCGCTCCACTGTCGTACTAATTCCACAAGATGACACTGTGCAAGAACAGCGAGACCAACTGGCGCAATTTGGCCTGACACTGTGCCATTGGTTTTACGATCGAGTCGATGAAGGCGCTTTTAACGAACAACTGGTGCACTACAACCCGACGGTAATTGGAGCATTCAACTGGCTGCTGGATCAGGCTTGTGGGCGCTTTCAAACGGCACGATATACCTACTTCGTACGACAAGACGAGGAGGCGATGGTGTGTCAGTACGCGTACCACACTAATCGGTACTATCTGTACAAGCGAAATATCCGTGAGGCTCGCCACTCACTGTACCGACACATCAAGTACGAGTGGAAGAAGATGTTGGCAGTGGTGGCACACAGACTGCTCACTCGACTCGACAATTGGTACCTACAGAAGGAAAATAGCACCCATGGCTGCTATCCCGTTGGTCACTTTCAAGTGAAAAAAGCAATAAATGAGGATTTCGCAGTCTTTCGAGATTGTCTCGGCGAGTATTTGACCTTCTACTTTGCTGATCATCTCCAGTGGGACGATCCTGCACTGAACAATGCCTCTGTCCGACCTGGTAAGTGTACTGCTCAATGTATTGAGACCTATTCATCATACATTCTCTATCTATCCCAAACACAGCACCAGTTGGACCGACCGTTCGCACCGAGACAGGAAATGCAGCCGAACCGTTCCAGTACCAGCGATTGTACGGTGGAAATCACTATACCATAATGAACAATGAAATCGACTATATGCATCACGACATATTCGAGCGGTATCCAGTGCGCGCCTATAACTCCTTGTTTGGTCGGTGGGGCTATGTTGGCCGAATCGTGTTCCAGGAGACCAGAATGACCATCGAAACGTATACTACAGTGCCAACTGGTCGACGTACTGATCAAGTGCCAAGTTCCCGACAAGACTTTCAATACCGGGACATACTGTTTGTGCGCATCTGCACGGTTGGTCACTCTGGCTACTCGCTCACCCTCTATCCACATGGAGACCGATGGGGCTATGAGCACATTGAGTGTGAGATTCAGATGGAGATCAGTATGATCTGTCATTTGCTGCTCAATCACATTCGACAAACTGACACTGTGATGCAGACGGCTCAAGGACACCAACGCCCCAATGAAAGGATTGGTCCACTGATTAGACTACTCTTTCCGAATGATCCCAACAGACGGAACGAACCCGAGTATTGGATGGTGAAACATAATGCACAGGCCGCACAAGTTGCCATTCGCGCCAACTATCTGGCACTGGTCTGTCGACTGGTGAACAAGTTCGCCATTAAGTTGGTGGCATCGGCCACTTTCACTGAAGATGATCAGCTGGTACTGGTGGGCAACTGGTGGCGCGTATACTGGAACTGGAGGTTGGTCATTTTGAGACAGACTCCACTGCAGTGCACACTGCCTCATCTGGTGCAAAGGGACGGACTGTTCCGAGTGAGACACAGATGGGCCTATGCACTGTTCGATGCGCCCAATGATAGGGCTTAGCTGATTAAACTCGATTTATAATCTAGGTTATTGAAATTTGGTTTTGGCGCGCTTGTTTAATAGAAAACGATATTTTTAAGACATTTTCGGATGAACCAAAGTCGAATTAGAAGGTTGTTCTAACAAGGTGGGTGTGTGCTATCTTCAGAGGATCACTTTCAAATAAAATGCGTTCGATGTTTATCAGTTTGTAATTTTGAGGTAATTTCGAATTCGAATCCTTTAGGAGACACTTTCGAATGAATCAAATTGGAATTCAAAGTTCAAAGTTCGTTGTCAACTCGATTCGAATTCCAACTGTCCGCACAACAATGCTCAGTCGTACACTTCAAAAACCCATGCACAAGTGACCTTTGGGCCATAGTTTGTGTGAAGAGTAAAGATTTGAATTATAAACTTGTGACTAACTACTCCGCCTCTCTGAGTGTACGTGTGATCAAGCGAGATCTTCTCAAGTTCGAACTTATCAAGATGAACAATCGACAAGGTGGTGGACGAAACCAAGGTCAAGGACAAGGTTACCAAGATAACTGGGCACAAGACGAACAAGGAGAAGACGGCCAAGCTAACTGGGCACCAGACCATCAAGGACAAGGCCACCAAGTTCACTGGGGACCAGACGATCAAGGACAAGGTCACCAAGATCACTTGGTACCAGACTATCAAGGAGAAGACGACCAAGCTCGCCAAAATCGCCAAGATCAAGAATATATGGAATTTATTGAAGCTGCTATACAGAACCCACAACCCTACACCTTTGAACTTCCCGAGCGCACCGAGCCGATCGACCTAACCGCGCCACAAGTGATCGACATTTTGTGTGCACCACAGCCAAGTCACCCGATCAACTTGACCATGATCATACCTGAGCCGTACAAAAAGTTCCCAGTCGAAGTGTCTGTGGTGGGAGAGGAGCTGAGAGTCGAAATACTCGACAGGGAATTTCCCCATCAAGTGCTCAATCTAATGTGGGGCTTACCAAATGGTCCAAGTTTCCGGCTGAGAAGAGATGTCATTTTGGCCATTGCACGGTGCACCACTTCGATCAGTATCGTGTTTGTACGTGGCAAGAACATGCAAAACAGCCGTTCCACGCTGGTGCTCATCCCACACAATGACACTGCCGTACAAGAACGAATTCAATTGTCTGAATTTGCCCGTTCACTGTGCCGGTGGCTCTTCCCTGACCCGGATCAACTGTTGCACTACGACCCCAAGTGTAAGGTGCATTGTTATCGCTGGCTGTTGAATCTGGCTACTGGCCGGGCCCCGTTTGCAAACGAAATGAGCGTGGAGGAAGTGGCCGTGGCCCAGTACGCGTACGACACTGAGCTGCACTATTTCTTCAGGCGAACGCTGGACCAAATTGGTCGCAACATTCTCCAACGGCACATCAAGTACGAGATGAAGAAGATGCTCACCATTGTGGCCCATCGATTGCTCACTCGACTCTACAATTCCCATGAACGAGGAATCGATTATGACGAGGCCATTGGTGCCGACTTTTACATCTACAATCGGTTCTGTGTGCCAGAGTATGTGGCAATGGGGCCACTTTACCATCTACAATGGGACGATCCTCGCCTCGACAACGATAACCTACGCCTTGGTAAGTGTTCTCAAGTGCTTGTTGACCTAACCTCCAACGTCTAACCTCTAACTTCTAACCTTCTCCAACCAGGCACTTTACCAGCTGGACCAACCAGTTTTTCTGACCTTCCGAACGCGGCCAATAGGTACTGGAGAAATGGCCCTGATGGACGAGTCCCATTGACCGATTCGATCGACTACAAGAGCGACCTCATTTTTAGAACCAACCCAATGCGCATGTATCACTCTCTGTTTGGCAGTTGGACTTACGTGGGCAGGATCACCTTCCGTGCGGACCGAATGCTCATCGAATCCTACCCTGGACAGCCAGATGTCTCCAAACGGCCATTGCCTGGTAACTTTCCGTACAGTGAAATTATGTTTGTGCGCTACTGTGCGGTGGGCCATTCTGGTTACGGCTTATCGGTGCATCCTGTTATGAACAATAAGCGCTGGGGCTACGTACACTTTGACTGTGATATACAGCTTGAGATCGATGTGATCCATGATTTGCTGCGGGATCATGTGGCCAGATGGGCGCCTAGGCGTGCACTTGATATACTGCCGGTGCAAGGCCACCAGCGAGAGGATCTCATGATCGGCGACCTGCTTACACTGCTCTTTCCCAATGACCAGTCAAGGTGGCCTGAACCGACGTACTGGTGCGTACGGGTGGCGAATCAAGCTGCGGTTCACAAGAACTATCTGGAACTGGCCTGTCGAGTCGTGAACAAGCTCGCCACTAAGTTGGTCCGATCGGCGCGTCCTGATACCGGTTATTTGGATTTCACTCCATCGTTAACTGGTAACATTTCGATGAACCCTCTCAGGTGGTGGCCTTACTGGCACGGTCGGTTGGACATTTTGCTACAGAGTCGACAGCAATGCCACTTGCCTCATCTGGTTCTACGGGCCCAAGTTTACCAAATGAGATACAGATGGGTCTATGCACTGTTCGATGCGCCCAGTAGGGCCTAGATGATTAAACTCGCTTTCTAATCTAAATTATTGAATTTTGTTTTTGGCGTGCTTGTTTCGTAGAAAATGATCTTTTTGAGACATTTTCGAATGAACCAAAGTCGAATTCGAAGGTTGTTCTAACAAGGTGGGTGTGTGCGATCTTCAGAGGACCACCTTCAATGAAATGCGTTCGATGTTATCAGTTAGTAAATTTTGAGGTAATTTCGAATGAACCAAAATTCGAATGAACCAAAATGGAATTCGAAGTTCAAAGCTCACGTCAATGATTCGATACGAATTCCAACTGTCTACAACAATGAACACTCGTACACTTCAAAAAGGGATGCACAAGTGGCCTTTGGGTCATATTGTGAAGAGTAAAGATTTGAATTATAAACTTGTGACTAACTGCTCCTCTTTCTGTGTGTACGTGTGATCAAGCAAGATCTCCCCAAAGTTCGAACTTATCAAGATGGCTAATCAACAAGGTGGTGGACGAGACCAAGGTCAAGGACAAGGTAACCAAGGTCAAGGACAAGGTCACCAAGGTCAAGGACAAGGTCACTGGTTACCATGGAACCCTGCAGGCCGTCAAGGAGAAGAAGACCAAGCTCGCCAAGAACGAGAATATATCGAAAATGAGATCGCGCGCCTGCCACCCTACAACTTTGCATTTCCCGGGCGCTCTGATCAGATCGACCTAACCGCGCCACAAGTGATCAACATTTTGTGTGCAACACCGCCAGGTGACCCGGTCTGGCTGACCATGATCATACCTGAGCCGTACAAAAAGTTCCTCGTCAAAGTGTCTATGGTGGAAGAGGAGCTGACATTCGATATACTCTCGAGGCCTTTTAACAATCCAATGCTCAAACATATATGGGGCTTCAAAGCGGGTACAAGTTTCGGGCTGAGAAGAGAGGACATTTTGGCCATTGCCCGGAGCACCACTTCGATCAGTATCGTGTTTGCACGTGGCGGGCACATGCACGAGAGCCGTTCCATGCTGGTGCTCATCCCACAGAATGACGCTGCCCAAGAGGATCGACGTCGATTGGCCCGATTTGCCCGTTCACTGTGTGGGTGGGTCTTCCCTGACCAGGGTCAGCTGTTGCACTACGACCCCAAGAGAAAACTGCAAAACTATGTCTGGCTGATGGATCGAGCCACTGCCCCAACCGAAATGGCCGCGGAGGAAGTGGAAGTAGCCCATTATGCGTACGACACTGAGCTGCACTATTTGTACAGGCGAACGCTGGACCAGTTTGCTCACAACAAGCTCCAAGGGCACATCAAGTACGAGATGAAGAAGGTGCTCACCATTGTGGCCCATCGATTGCTCACTCGACTCTACAATTCCCATAAACGACGAATCGCTTATGACGAGGCCATTGGTGCCGACTTTGCCTTCTACAATCTGTTCTGTCTGCGAGAGTATGCGGCATTACCACCACCTTTGCATCCACTATGGGACGATCCTGTCCTGGACAACGATGATCTACGAGGTAAGTGCAGCACAAGTGGCCTGGTTGTTGGCCATAGTTGTAACCATTGTCTAACCTTCTAACCCTCTAACCTTCTCCAACCAGGAATTGTACTAGATGGACCAACCCGTTTAATTCCCAACGAGCCCCGTGCATACAGTCGAGTGGTTGGTGGGCGACCGGTCCGATTGACCCATTCGATCTCCTACATGCACTATGATATATTTAAATTCCACCCAATGCGCGTGTATCAGGCCCTGTTTGGCCAGTGGACTCAAGTGGGCAAGATCACCTTCCAGACGGACCGGATGACAATCGAATCCTACGCTGGACTGCCAGATGCCAACAGACGGCCATTCACGTGTAACGTTGAGTACAGTGACATTCTGTTTATGCGCTACTGTACGGTGGGCCATCCTGGTTACGCCTTCTCAGTGCATCCTCAACAACCCAAGTGGGGCCACGTGCACTTGGAGTGTGATGTACAACTTGAGATCAAGGTGATCCGTGATTTGCTGCTGGAACATGTGGCCAGGAGTGGACTTGCTCTGTGGGAGGCGTTGCCAGGCAATCAGGATCAAATGATCCGCAACCTCATTAGACAACTCTTTCCGCATGACGAGTCACGGTGGCCTGGACCGACCTACTGGTGCGTACAGTTTGCCGAAGCTGAGGTTCGCAAGAACTATCTGGCCCTGGTCTGTCGACTCGTGAACAAGCTCGCCATTAAGTTGGTCCGGTCGGCGCATCCCGTAACCGGTTTTTTGGATTGCACTACACCGCAACCTGGTGAAACTTCGCTAAACGAAAACAGGTGGTGGGCTTACTGGGACTGTCGGTTGGACATTTTGCGACAGAGTCGACAGCTAAGCCAATTGCCTCATCTGGTGCAAAGGGACGGACTGTTCCGAATGAGACACAGATGGGTCTATGCACTGTTCAATGCGCCCAATGATCGGGCTTAGGTGATTAAACTTAATTTATAATCTAGATTATTGAAATTTTGTTTTTGGCGCGCTTGTTTAATAGAAAATGATCTTTTTGAGACATTTTCGAATGAACCAAAGTCGAATTCGAAGGTTGTTCTAACAAGGTGGGTGTGTGCGATCTTCAGAGGATCACCTTCAAATATAATGCGTTCGATGTTTATCAGTTTGTAAATTTTGAGGTAATTTCGAATGAGACCCTTTCGAATGAACCAAATGGAATTTGAAGCTCAAAGTTCACGTCAACGATTCGTTACGAATTCCAACTGTCCACAACAATGAACACTCGTACACTTCAAAAAGGGATGCACAAGTGGCCTTTGGGTCATAGTTTGTGTAAAGAGTAAAGATTTGAATTATAAACTTGTGACTATCTGCTCCTCCTTTCTGTGTGTTTGTTCGATCAAGCTAAATCTCTCCAAAGTTCGAACTTATCAAGATGGCTAATCAACAAGGTGGTGGACGAGACCAAGATCAAGGACAAGGTAACTGGTTACCATGGAACCCTTCAGGCCATCAAAGAGAAGAAGACCAAGCTCGCCAAGAACCAGGTCAAGGACCAGGTCACCAAGGTCTGTGGGCACTAGACCATCAAGGACAAGGCCACCAAGATCAGTGGGGACCAGGCCATCAAGGACAAGACGACCAAGATCAGTGGGGACCAGGCTATCAAGGACAAGACGACCAAGATCAGTGGGGACCAGGCTATCAAGGACAAGACGACCAAGGTCAGTGGGGACCAGGCTATCAAGGACAAGGCCCCCAAGATCAGTGGCTACTTGACCATCAAGGACAAGACGACCAAGTTCCCTGGGTACCAGACCATCAAGGACAAGACGACCAAGATCGCCAAGATGGAGAATATGTTGAAGATGCTAACGAGATGCGCCAAAGATACTATAGATCACTCGACCTTCCCGACACTCCTGATTGGATCGACCTAACGGTGCCACAAGTGACCGACATTTTGAATGCCCCACTGCAAATGCGAATGGGCCCAATCATCCTGACCCTGATCATACCTGAACTGTTCAAAAAGTTCAATGTCACCGTGTCTGTGGTGGGAGAGGAGCTGCGAATCGACCTGCCCGCTCATTTTCCCCAGCAAATGTTCCAACTCTTATGGGGCCGGATGGTTGGACGTCTCTGGCTGAACAGAAACGCCATTTGGGCGATTGCACGCGCCACCACTTCGATCACCCTAGTGTTTGCTCATGGCAAGACCCCTAAGGGCCGCAGCGTACTGGTGCTAATCCCACAGAATGACACTGACCGTGGGGAACGGCTTCGATTGTCCCAATTTGCCCGTTCACTGTGTGGGTGGGTCTTCCCTGACCAGCATCAACTGTTGCACTTTAACCCCAAGGCCAATCTGCAAAGCTATGTCTGGCTGATGGATCAAGCCACTGGTCGTGCCCCAGCCGAAATGTATGTTCCAGATGAGGAAGTGGACGTGGCTCAGTACGCGTACGACACTGCACTGCACTATTTCTACAGGCGAACCAGAGACGGCGTCGTTCGGATCTCCCTTCACAAACACATCAAGTACGAGCTCAAGAAGGTGCTCACAATTGTGGCCCACAGACTGCTCACTCGATTGGCCATTTGCAAGAACAGGATCACAGAGCAAAACAAAAAGTGCACCCACCCCGACGAGCAACGAAGTGGCGATTACGAGGCACGTGGCATTGCGGCTGACTTTGTCACTTACAGGGACTGTCTCACGGAGTATGGTGCTTTCTTTCCGAGACCACACAATGTCGAATGGGACGATCCTAAGCTCAACAACGACTATCTCAGACCTTGTAAGTGTTGTAATGATCGTTGACACTAGTCTAACCTGTAACCTTTTAACCTTTTAACCTTTTAACCTTTTAACCTTTTAACCTTTTAACCTTTTAACCTTTTAACCTTGTAACCTTTTAACCTTGTAACCTTGTAACCTTGTAACCTTGTAACCTTGTAACCTTGTAACCTTGTAATCTTATAACCTTTTAACCTTCTAACCCTCTCCAACCAGTACTAGTGCCAGATGAACCAACCGGTTGGTTCCCAACTCACAATCCCATCGACCCCCGTGGGTACGTTCGAACTGTTGATGGACGACAGGTGGAAGTGACCGATTCGATTGACTACCCGAACTCTAGAGTATTTGAAAACCACCCAGTGCGCATCTATCAGTCCCTGTTTGGTCAGTGGAGTAAGGTGTACTCGATCACCTACAATGAAGATCATATGATAGTCCATTCCTACGCTGACCAACGTCCCAATTGCGCTGCGCAAGCGCCATTCAAGAGCAACTTTGCGTACAGTCACATTCAGTTTGTGCGCTACTGTACGGTGGGCCAGCCTGGCTACTCCTTCTCGGTGCATCCTCGAGGTCAAAGATGGGGCTATGCACACTTTGAGTGTGATATGCAGATTGAGATTGAGATGATCCGCGACTTGACGCTCAGACATATGCGCAGGACACTTGCTCTATTGGAGATGACAGGCGAACAGCAAGAGGATCACAAGATTGGCGATATGATCCAACTACTCTTTCCGAATGACCAAACAAGGTGGCAAGAACCGATGTACTGGTACGTGCATTGTGAGGATCAACTAGAGATTCGCAAGAACTATCGGGCACTGGCCTGTCGACTGGTGAACAAGCTCGCCATTAGGTTGGTGGCCTCGGCCAAGCCCGATGTTGGCTCTTTGAATTTCAATGACCCAATGGTGCGAGACAGGTGGACCGCTTACTGGCACGGCCGAATGGACATTTTGCTAAACAGTCCACAGCAAAGTCACTTGCCCCATCTGTCTCAACGGAACGGAGTGCACCGAGTGATATACCGATGGCTTTATGCACTCTTCGATGCGCCCAATAGGGCCTAGATGATTAAACTTGATTTCTAATCTAAATTATTTGTTTTGACGCGTTTGTTTCATGGAAAATGTGTTTTTCGAGTCAATTTCGAATGAACCAAAACTCGAATGAACAAAATTTCGAATGAACCAAATTTCGAATGAACCAAATTTAGAATGAACCAAATTTCGAATCAACCAAATTTAGAATGAACAAATTTCGAATGAACCAAATTTCGAATGAACCAAATTTCGAATGCAAACCAAAGTCGAATTCGAAGTACAAAAAGTTCATCGTTCAACTCGATTCGAATTCCACAACTGACCACAACAATGCACAGTCGTACACTTCAAAAAGGGATGCACAAGTGGCCTTTGGGTCATAGTTTGTGTGAAGAGTTTGGTTTTTAACCTTGTGACTAACTCCCTCCCTCTCTCTCTGTGTGCGCACGTGTGTGATCAAGCTCTCCCAAGAGTTCGAGAACTTATCAAGATGGACAATCGTCAAGAAGCTGCTGCTGGTGGTGGACAAGGTCATGGAGGTCAAGACCCACAAGGACAAGTTCAAGGAGGTCAAGACCCACAAAAGCTGCGTCAAGAGAGAATCGATCGAATACGCGCAACCATTCACAGCTCCAAGTTTAAATTCCGAGAGGAGCCCTACTGGATGAAAGAGTATCCAGTGCGGCATGTTTTGGACACGCCAAGACTAGGCCCTGGTGAACGTGACACGATCGAGCTGACCCTGATCATACCTGGTCCGTACAAGAAGTTTCGTGTCATAGCCGCCCTCACCGTGGAGGCACTGACCGTGGACATATTCTCGAACACTGCCGATGACTTTCCCCTGCAAGAGTTCGAGTTGATGTGGGGAAAGGCGCTGATGGGCGTGGTGACCGAGCCTGGTGCCACTCGGCAACTCCGCCTAGGACAAGGTGCCATTTGGGCTGTTGCACTCTCCAACGCGTCCCTCACTCTATTCTTCGAGAATCATGAAACCGACTTTCGCTGTATGGTGGTGCTAATCCCACAGGATGACTTTCGCAAAGAGCAACGGACTCGACTGGCCGCATTTGGCCTCACCCTGTGCCGGTGGATTTTCCCCGATGATGACCAACTGGTGCACTACAATCCAAACGAATGTCGCCCTTATAAGCTACTTATGGAAGATGCACGTGCCTGCCATTGTGAGAGTGCCTACGATGGTCCATGGCCTGTTCCACTCGTGGCAGGCCACAAGGAGGAAGATGGGGTACGTGAGCAAGGTCTGTTCGACACTGAGCTGCACTATCTGTACCGCCCAAACTTGCCACTGCTCAATCAGGATCACCTGTACCGGCACTTGAAGTACGAAATGAAGAAGGCACTCGCCATTGTGGCCCATCGACTGTTCACTCGGCTCGAGAGATCGAAAGAACGACTCGAAGCGGAAGGCGGAATTTTGCACCCTGCAAGGAAGCCAAACGGTCAAATACAAGACCGGATACTACGCGAAGTGTATTGTGACATGGGCACTTATATGTGTACTACTGGCCAGTACTTCTTTTTCTATCACCCTGCTGGACAGTTCAGTTGGGACGATCCTGCTAATAGGAACCATGTGGCCTACGGTGCGTCCTATCTTTTATATGTCAATCAGATTCTCACCGTTCACCTCTCACCTTGATCCAGTTCCATTATCCGGACCAACCGTTTGGGCAGATCCACCGAAGCAGTACGTTCGATGGGTTGAAGCCCAAGGCCAATACGTTCCAGTGTACCAGCTGCTCGACTACACTCATCCTGCCTTTCGTGAAAGCATGATAGGCTTCAATCAAACTTACCCCATGCGTGTGTACTGGTCACTAGTGGATCGATGGCATGTGGTGGAACGGGTCGAGTACCACGACACTCACCTGCTGGTCTATGTGGAGAGGTCAAGCGCCCATCGAGAGCACTGCCTCAAGATCACATACGAGAACATTCTCTATGTTCGTCACTGTACCCTTGGTCCTACCAAGTCCTTCTCCATTCATCAGCACCTCAACCACTGGGGTCATCTGCACTTTGAGTGTGAACTGTCGAATGAGATCACCGCTCTGCGGGATCTGTTCCTGAGTCATCTACAAGAGCACGCAATTGCCTGGTCGCGCGTTGCCCCCGAGCAAGATGTCAACCGACAGATTGGACCAATCTCACGGGCACTCTTTCCAAACGATCCCACGATCGAGCCCGAACCGGCACTGTACTGGCGGGTGGGCACTGAGGCGGCCAGTGCGGACACTGAGATTGGAAAGAACTATCTCTCACTCGCCTGTCGACTTATCAACAAGTTGGCCATTCAACTGGTGCACTCACTCGATCTCACCACTGGCGAGTTCAAGTTGGAGAATGGTCACGTGCTCAACATGTGGAACGTGTACTGGCACAGTCGCAAGACTATCCTTCCACAGAGTCGACTGCACAGCAACTTGCCGCACTTGGTTCGACTGGACCAACAGACACAAGTGTTCAGAATGCGACATCGCTGGCTTTACGCTACACTCGATGCGCCCAATGAGCGGTGAACGGTGTCACTCGATGTGTCACCATCATTAAACGCTTTCTAATTTATTTAATTGAAGTTTGAGTTTTTAGCGCTTATTTCACAGCAAACTTTTTAGGACATTTTGAACGATCTAAATTTTGAATGAACCAAAGTCGAATTCGAAGGTTGTTCTAAGAAGGTGGGTGTGTGCGATCTTTAGAGGATCACCTTCAAATAAAATGCGTTCGATGTTTATCAGTTTGTAATTTTGAGATAATTTCGAATGAACCAAAATGGAATTCGAAGATCAAAGTTTACGTCAACGATTCGATGCGAATTCCAACTGTCCACAACAATCAACAGTCGTACACTTCAAAAAGGGATGCACAAGTGGCCTTTGGGTCATAGTTTGTGTGAAGAGTAAAGATTTGAATTATAAACTTGTGTCTAACTGCTCCTCTTTTCTGTGTGTTTGTTCAATCAAGTTATCAATCTTTTTCAAGTTCGAACTTATCAAGATGTCCTATCAACAAGGTGGTGGCCGAGACCAAGATCAAGCACAAGGTCACCAAGGTGGCTGGGTACCATGGAACCCTGCAGGCCATCAAGAAGAAGAAGACCAAGCTCGCCAAGAACGAGGTCAAGGACAAGGTCACCAAGATTACTGGGCACCAGATGATCAAGGACAAGGTGCTGCTGCTGGTGGTGGACAAGGTCAAAGGGCACAAGGTCCTAATGCTCAAGAGCTGCGGCTTGGGCCAACACGCCAGGCCATACTCGCGACACCTGAGAAGTGGCGATTCCGGGAGGAGCCCCTCAAGCCCGAAGACCTACAAGTGGCACAAGTGATGGATGCGTTGAATGCGCCAGCACCACAACCTGGACAGCCTGAGTCGATCCAGCTGACCATGATCGTTCCTGGTCCGTACAAGAAGTTTCCCGTTAGGGTCAGCCTCACCGTGCACCAGTTGACCGTTGACATAAGGAAGGATTATGGCTCGAACTTTCCCCCACAAGTGGCCGAATTTATATGGGGACCAGCGCTGATTGGCAGGAGCACTGAGCCTAACGTGTGCTGTCAACTCCGCCTGAGACAAGGTACCATTTGGGCTGTAGCACGCTCCAACGCGTCCCTAACTCTATTCTTCGAGAATCATGAAACCTATTTTCGCGGTATGGTGGTGCTAGTGCCGCGGAATGACTTTCGCAAAGATCAACGGACCCGACTGGCTGCATTTGGTCGAAGACTGTGCCGGTGGGTCTGGCCCGATGCGAACCTGCTCATGCACTACGACCCAAAGGAGGCCTTTCCCGCTTATAGCTGGCTTATGGAACAGGCACGTGCCAACAATGCCCACTGTCCGGTGTGGCCTGTGCCCGAGGAGGAGCAAAGTCTATTTCGGGAGGGTCTGTTCGACCAGGATCTGCACTATCTGTACCGACCAGGCTTGAGACCGCCTTATCAGAATGTCCTGTACCGACACTTCAAGTACGAACTGAAGAAGGCACTCGCAATTGTGGCCCATCGACTGTTCACTCGGTTGGAGAGTTCGAATAGACGAATCCATGCCGAAAGAGAGGAACGATGGGCACGTGGACAGCCACAAGATCCTCAGATCGACATAATACTGGCCAACGTGAACTATGACCTGGCCCGGTATCAAACATATCTGCAGGACTATCGTCTGTTCTATCCCGTGGAAGATGTCAATTGGGACGATCCTTCTATACGAAACGATGTGTGGCAATACGGTGAGTGTGTCTATCCCTTTATGTGAAACCGATTCTCACCTATCACCTATCACCTTATGTGAACCACTCTCACCTCAACCACCATTTGTTTGCCCCCCACAAATGCACAGTGCCACTACCCGAAGGACCA
The DNA here is from genome assembly GCA_023373905.1 of Rhizoglyphus robini. NCBI lineage: Eukaryota > Metazoa > Arthropoda > Arachnida > Sarcoptiformes > Acaridae > Rhizoglyphus > Rhizoglyphus robini. Next base: position 846,590 of record JAKIJQ010000032.1, on the reverse strand, counting down.
ACTGTGTGGGCACAAGGCCAGTACGTGAGATGGATCAATCAAAGTCAAGTTGAGGCTGTGAACCGTATAATCGACTACACCCACCCCGCCTTTCAAGCCCATCCCATGCGTGTGTACCAGTCACTGGTGGATCGATGGAATGTGGTGGAACGGATCGAATTCCACGACGACGATCTGCACGTCTATATGCAGCAGCAGCCCAAGGGCAAGTCCGTAAAGTACATGTACACGAGGATTCTGTACGTTCGCCACTGTGCCATCGGTGGCGCCTCCTTCTCCATTCATCAGCATGGCCGCTGGGGTCATTTGCACTTTGAGTGTGCACTCTCAAATGAGATTACAGCTCTGCGTGATTTGTTGATGAGTCGGTTGCATGAACGCCGAATTAATTTCGAGCAGGTGCTACCCGAACGAAATGCCAACCGACAGATTGGACCGCTCGCATGGGCACTCTTTCCATACGATGCCACGATCGAGCCCGAACCGGGCATTTGGGAAGTTGAACCGGTGGCGTACTGGCGTGTGGTACAGTCCTGGACATAAAGATAGGTATTTTTGAAAAAGTTTGATATTTCCAAGAGGTCATCACCAAAGTTTCTGGAATTTTAATATGTTAGAGCTGATATTTATACAATACTTAATCAGTGATAAAAAGTTTATCTTATCTTTAATCTTGAGAAATAAAAATAATTTTGCCAAAAAAGGCACTTTTCTGCTGGACAAAATGATAGGTATTTTTTGAATTTCGCGCAATTTTTTTGATTTATTGTTATTATTTCACGTTCTTTATGGATGGGAAACGTAATTTATGGTCGTGCTTATGTTTCCCGCCTTTTGTTTGTTTACATTCAGTAGTTGTTTACATATAATCGTGGTTATCGTAAAGTTTGTTTTAAAACACCACAATGGCACGAGGATCGAGTTTGACAGTTCAAGAACGAACCCGAATCAGCTTTCTTCGTGGATCTGGTGAAACGATTCATAGTATTGCGACCAAACTGAATAGATCTGACAACGTAATATGTCAGTATCTCAAAGATCCCGACCATTATGGCACAAAGAAGAGTCCTGGTAGGACACCAAAGTTGACTCCTCGTGATAAGCGTCACATATTGAATACTGCCAGCAATTCTACATTATCATCAAGGCAAATTCGTGACATAACAAACGTTGAAGTGTGCACCCGAACGGTCCGTCGAGTGTTGAAGAATTCCAAAAAGGTCAAACACATGAAAATGAAAAGCAAGCCATGTTTGACTGACTTGCACAAAGCTTCCCGACTCAACTTTGCTCACGATCACCAGACTTGGAACCTTGAATGGCGCAATGTGATATTCTCTGATGAGAAAAAGTTTAATTTAGATGGTCCTGATGGATGGCACTCGTACTGGCACGACCTGAGGAAAGATCCCATCTACATGTCCAAACGCCAAGCTGGTGGCGGCTCACTGATGATTTGGTGCGCAATTGGGTGGTACGGAAAGTTGGATATTGATGTTTGTGTGGGCAAGCAAAATAGTTCAAAGTACAAGGAAAGAATTGGACAAGTCTTGTTACCAAATGCAAGCACAATTGCCGGTCCAAAATGGATTTTTGTACAAGACAATGCCTCGATCCACTCATCTCATGAAACTAGTGACTGGTTAAAGGAGCACAATGTTCAAGTTCTGGACTGGCCAGCTCGATCTCCCGACTTGAACATCATTGAAAATGTGTGGGGAATGCTCGCAAGAGCTGTATATAAAAATTCCAAGCAGTTTGCAAATGTGCGAGAGTTGGAGAAGTCGGTTAAGCGTGAATGGACCAAATTGGACCAAAATTTGATCCAGAAACTATTTGACGGTGTTAAAGATCGTATTTTTTGGGTTATTCGTAATTCAGGAGGTATGACTAAGTACTAATTGTATTTATTAATTAGTTGTAATTTATATTTTAATAATAAATTGATTATATATTGAAAATACCTATCTTTATGTCCAAGTAAAAATGCGATTTTTTGGAAAAATATTTTTATCTCTTAAAGATTAAAGATAAGATAAACTTTTTATCACTGATAAAGTATTGTATAAACATCAGTTCTAACATATAAAAATTCCAGAAACTTTGGTAATGTACTCTAGGATATATCATACTTTTTCAAAAATACCTATCTTTATGTCCAGGACTGTAGATGTGCCAAAGGCATACACGAGCATTGTCCAGAACTATGTGGCACTCGCCTGTCGACTCATCAACAAGTTGGCCATTCGGCTGGCGGACTCGGTCGACCGGGAAGGCATTCCCCCCTTTAGGTACCGACCCACAAGTGGTGGACATGTGGCAAGCCTACTGGAACGGTCGGGAGAGGCTCTTAAAGGAGAGTCCACTCAACAGCAACTTGCCCCATTTGGTTCCATTTCAAGTGAACGACAACCCCGAACTTCCCGAGTATATTTATCGATTGCGCCCTCGATGGGTTTACGCACTGTTCGATGCACCCAATGGCAGGTGAACTTGGTCAGAGCTTAAAGGTGTGCTCATTAAACGTACTTTCTATAATTGAAATGTTCTTTTGTGATTATTTCATGGAAAAGTAGGGTTTTGAGATAATTTTCGAATGAACCAAAATCGAATGCAAACCAATAAAACCGTATTTGAGGTTCAAAGTTCATCGTCAACTCGATTCGAATTCCAACTATCCAACAATGCCCAGTCGTACACTTCAAAAACCCATGCACAAGTAACCTTTGGGTCATAATTTGTGTGAAGAGTAAAGATTTGAATTATAAACTTGTGACTAACTACTCCTTCTCTGTGTGTGATCAAGCAAGCATCTCCCAAGTTTGAACTTATCAAGATGGCTAATCAACAAGGTGGTGGCCGAGACCAAGGTCAAGGACAAGGTAACTGGGTACCATGGAACCCTTCAGGCCATCAAAGAGAAGAAGACCAAGCTCACCAAGAACCAGGTCAAGGACAAGGTTACCAAGGTCAGTGGGGAGCAGACTATCAAGGACAAGACGACCAAGTTCCCTGGGTACCAGACCATCAAGGACAAGACCCACAAGGTCAAGATCACTATGGCCAAGGTCAAGGAGGTCAACAAGGTCGACATCCCGAGGTGACCAGACTGCTTGCCGAGAGAGCACCATTTGAAGCTCTCCATCTACTAGAAGTGATGGCCTTCCTTCCTGGTCCTCGCAGAAAGTTCCCAGCGAAAGTGCACTTGACCGCCAACGAGCTGTGCATCGAGTTTGACAGGAAGGGCTTTCCACCGGCGATGGCCAGGTGTCTGTGGCAACAGCCAATGGGAGCCCATGACCAACCGGTTCGACTTCGACTTCGTCAAGGCCACATATCGGTGATTGCAATCGCGACCAACTCGATCACTCTGCTCTTCACAGTCCGTGACACGGATGGCTACTGTTCCACGGTGGTATTGTGTCATTACGCTAACCCTTACCCAAAACTGGTTGCTTTTGGTCGAGCACTGGCACTGTGGTGCTTTCCGCCGGACAACTTGGTGTACTTAAACCCAAAGGAGTTCCTTCCCGCCTACAAATGGCTAATGGAAAAGGCAAGCGACCGTGCGTACGATCAGCGCCCAGAAGAGTGGGACAACATGAAGATTACGTACGACACTGGCCTGTACTACTTGCACAATGCACTCATAACGGATACAGTTGAACAGGCCTTTGGCAAGCACGTCAAGTACGAGTTCAAGAAGGCACTGGCCATTGTGGCCCATCGACTGCTCACACGACTCCGTCCACTACACGACCGACTCGTCCAACAGCAGCTGAACGCATCTCTTGACACGGGTCTTTTCCCTGTGGGTCATTTCGAGCAGCCGGTGGCCATGGCCGACATTCAAGCCCTACAAGAAGACTTTGTTACTTTCTGTCATCACTCTTACAGCTACGACACCTTCCTTCCGGCTGCGAATGCCAATTGGGACGATCCTGCGGTGGACAATGCTCAGTCACTGCCTCAGCCGGAAACTTCAGTGTTCCTTTGGGTGGATCGGGATGATGAGCACCATCTGCGGCTGCCCGAAGGTCAGACTCGAGTGAAATTATCTCGATATCAAGAGCAAACCTTGGCGCAACTGGACTATACCGAGCCTCGCCAACCGATGCGTCTGTACAGGCCGGATCTCGATCGGTGGAGCGTGGTGGAACGAATCGCATTTGAACTCCACGAAGTGACCATCACTCACCGTGACGAGTGGACACAAGACGGCAGACCCCTAGTGCAGAATGTTGCCTACGAAGACATTGGCTACTTCCGATACAGTGTGGTTGGCCAGTCGGTGAGCTGCCTCTCAATCCATCTTTTGTACAGGTGGGGCTATACGCATCTCGAGTCACAAGATGCAGACGAGATTGTCCTGCTTCAGTCTCTCCTCCGGCTCCGATTGAAACAAACTAGTTTGAGTCCACAATTATTGCAGTTTGGCCTGGACCAGGACACAGGCGAATCAAATACTCGACCGGCCATTGCGAGACTCTTTCCTGCGGATCCGCTTCGATGGCACTCGCCCCAGTATGGCCTGATTGAAGCTGACACCAGACGCCAAGAACTGGTTAGATCAAGCGGACACACCACTGGGCTTGACCGAACAATGATGGCAATTGACGACAACTACCGAGCGTTCACCTGTAGACTGATGAGCAAACTGGCCATCAAGCTCGTCCGAAGCATGTTTGATCAGTGGGGTCGTATGATCATGAACGAACAGACCTGGAACCTTTGGACAACTTATTGGCACTATCGAGATGAACAGAAGCTGCCAGGATCATCGCAGTGCACTGTGCCTCATCTTGTGCTCTCCAAACAATTCTTTTACTATGTTCCTTTGGAATGGCTCTATGCACTGTTCGATGCGCCCAATGAGTACTAGGTGGGTGTGCAGAGATTGCCTACAATAAAATGCATTTCTCTGATTAGCTATTTGTAATTTTGAGGTAATTTCGAATGAATGGTTCGTGTGCACTCCGACACCAATCCTATGCCTGTGGTAGAGAAAGACATGCGTAGTGCCAAAGTGCCACAGTAAACAGGTAAACTCAGTCAGAGGTAAAGTGTGATGCTAATTAAATGTGCTTTCGATAATTGAAATGTTTTTTGTGACTATTTAATTGAAAACTATGTTTTTGAGACACTTTCGAATGAACCAAAATCGAATGCAAACCAAAGTCGAATTCGAAGTTCAAAAGTTTATCGTCAACTCGCTTCGAATTCCAACTGTCCACAACAATGGCGAGTCGTACACTTGAAAATACCATGCACAAGTGACCTCTCGGTCATAGTTTGTGTGAAGAGTAAAGATTTGAATTATAAACTTGTGACTAACTCTATCTGTGTGTTTGTGTGCAATCAAGCAAAGTATCTTCCAAGTTCAAACTTGTTCTTCAAGATGTCCTTTCTACAAGGTGGTGCTACTGGTGGACAAGACCCACAAGGACAAGGTCACTGGGCACAAGGTCAAGGAGGACAACAAGGTCGACATCCCGAGGTGATCAGACTGCTTGAGGAGAGAGCGCCATTTCAGCCCTTCGAACTAGAAGTACTGGGCATCATTCCTGCGCCTGGAAAAGAATTCCCAGCGAAAGTCCGCCTGACCGTCAACGAACTGTGCATCGACTTTGGCAGGTTAGGCATTAGACCGTCACTGGCCAATCTTCTGTGGCAACAGGGACTGGACACCAGGCCATCTAACAAACAACCGGTGACACTTCGACTTCGGCCAGGTGACATATCCGTGATTGCTATCGCGACCAATTCGATCACTCTACTCTTTGCCATCCGTCCCAACGATAGCTTCTGTTCAGTGGTGGTGCTCTATTTGGAGGGTCAGGCAGAACGTCTCGCAGCCTTTGGTCGTGCACTGGCACTGTGGAGCATTCCACCGGACAATTTGATGTACATCAACCCAAAGGAGGACCTTCCCGCCTATCAATGGCTAATGGCACAAGCAAGCGACCGAGGCTACGACCAGCAAGAAGAGGCGAACATTACGTACGACACTGACCTGTACTACTTCCACAATTGTGATATGCTGGACACAGTGTGGGACGCCCTGTACAAGCACACCAAGTACGAGCTGAAGAAGGCACTGGCAATTGTGGCACATCGACTGCTCAGCCGACTCCGTCCCATACTCGAGCGACACCTCCACCAGCAACTGAACGCATCCTTTGCCACAAGTGACTTTGCTATGAGTTCTTTCGAGACACCGGCGGCCAACTTTGAGGTCCTTTCGCGGGACTTTAGCTCTTTCTGTGACTGCTTTGATGCCTACTGCAACTTCTATCCTCAAGTGGACAATGCCAATTGGGACGATCCCGCCGTGGTCAATGCCGAGTCTCTTCTCCTGCCACCAATTCAAAGGTTCTTCGACGTTTTTCCTCGTGATGTGACCAATCTGCTGATGCCCGAAGGTCAGACTCGAGTGCAATTCAATCAAACTGAAGAGCCAATCACGGCAATACTCGTCTATAACGCTCACTATCCTCGGATGCGTCTGTACAGGTCGGCTCACGATCGGTGGTGTGTGGTGGAACGAATCGAATTTAGGCGCGTTCAACTGGTCATCACTCATCGAGACGAATGGGCACAGCCAGAAGACAATGCCTACGCGCAGCACATGAACTACGTCGACATTGGCTACTTTCGGCTCGAGTTTGTCCCGTGTATGACGCCCAAGTGAACGCTCCCGAACCCGTACACCGCCAAGTAGATCTACCAGTAGACAGAACAGCCCTTGAGGAGGACTTTGACAACTTCCGTTGGTGTTTGAAGTGCTACCACGACTACTACACCGTGCACGATCCGAATTGGGACGATCCCACGGTGGAGAATGCTAACTCTAAAATCCAGCCCCAAGCTCAAGTGCTACTTAACTTTGATGCCAATGGTGGCCACTTTCTGTCGCCCGAATGTAACAATCGAGTGCACTTCAATGAACGCCCTCAACAGCAGACAATCTACTATGGCACTGCCTAACCGAGGATGCGTCTCTACAGGTCGGCACTCAATCTGTGGACTGTGGTGGAGCAAATCATATTTGCGTCCGATCGCCTGAAGATTGCACACCGCGGTGCTCAGTACCAAAGACGAGGCATCATACGAAGAAAACGGTCAAGATCTCCAAATGGCCTGGCATGAGGTCCATTACAACGAGATTAGCTACTTTCGGCACAGTGTCGTTGGCCAGTCGGTCACCTCCTTCTCGATCCATCCTCTGTACCAGTGGGGCTATTTCCACTTTGAGTGTCAAGAGCCACTCGAGATTGCGCTCGTACAGGCACTGCTCAGGTGGCGATTGTGCCGTGCTGGCCAAGTACCGCAAGATGCTCCACCTGTAGCAATAAGCCCGAATGATCCGAACAAAGATCTGCGAGCACCGGCCATTGCGGCGCTCTTTCCCCGGGATCAACATCGATGGCACTCGCCCGAGTATGGCTGGATTCAAGCTGAGGTTCGACGCAACAGACAGGCTGGACAGGGTGGCGGGGGACGCGAAACTGAGCACAAACGAACAGAGTGGACAATTGACAAGAACTTCAGAGCGTTCACTGTGAGACTGGTGAACAAACTGGCGATTGGACTAGCTCGACGCATGTTTGTCCATGGACAGTGGGGCCGACATCTGATGGATGGTGAGACCTGGGACGCGTGGACAGCTTATTGCGAGTGTCGAGATGTGGCCATACGGAAAGTCACCCGATCACAGTGCACTGTGCCACAACTGGTGCCAAGAGGAGACCAGTATCGAATGCCCTTTGAATGGATGTATGCTCTGTTCGATGCACCCAATGAGTACTAACAACAAGGTGGGTCTGCGTGTGCCATCTTCAGAGGTTCACCTTCAATAAAATGCGTTTCGATTTCGTTTATCAGTTTGTAATTTTGAGACAATTTCGAATGAATAGCTGAATGTGGAAGAGTAATATATACGTTGTGCCAAAGTGCCATAATGCTACAGTAAACAGGTAAACTCGGTCAGAGGTAAAGTGTGATGCTAATTAAATGTTCTTTCTACAATTGAAATGTTTTTTGTGACTATTTAATTGAAAAGTATGTTTTTGAGACACTTTCGAATGTGAACCAAATTTCGAATGATGATCCAAAGTCGAATTCGAAGTTTATCGTCAACTCGCTTCGAATTCCAAACTGTCCACAACAATGCCCAGTCGTACACTTGAAAATGCCATGCACAAGTGACCATTTGGTCATATAGTTTGTGTGAAGAGTAAAGATTTGAATTATAAACTTGTGACTAACTGCTCCTCTTCTCTGTGTGTTTGTTCGATCAAGCTAAGCTCTTCCAAGTTCGAACTTATCAAGATGGACAATCGACAAGGTGGTGGTGCTGCTGGTGGTGGACAAGACCCACAAGGACAAGGCCACTGGGCACAAGATCAAGCAGGTCAACAACAAGGTCCACATCGCGAGGTGACCCGACTGCTGGGGGAGAGAGTGCCACTGCCCTCTAACCCTCTTGAGGATGTGATGGTTGTCATTCCTGGTCCGGCCAAAAAGTTCCTCGCGCGAGTCACCTTGACCGCCAACCAACTGAGCATTGATTTCCAGCAAGCGTTCGGCCTTAGTGCAGCAAAGGCCAACTATCTATGGCAACAGCAACTGCCTGAGAGGCCAAATCATCCGGTGACACTTACACTTGGCCCACGCGACATATCCGTGATTGCACAGGAGACCAATTCGATCACGCTCCTCTTTTCCATCCGTCCGCATGATAGCTACTGTTCGGTGGTGGTGCTCTACTACGACCTCAATCCAGCAGAACTGCTCGCCTTTGGTAGAGCACTGGTACGGTGGGCCATTCCGGCGGACAGGTTGCAGTACTACAACCCAAAGGAGGAGATCAAGGCATACCAGTGGCTGATGGCAAAGGCAAGCGACCGAACGTACGATCAGCAAGAAGAGGCCAACATTACGTACGACACTGGGCTGCACTACTTTTTCAATAGCAACAGCAGCGCCACTGTGCAGGACGCCTTTGTCAAGCACATCAAGTACGAGCTGAAGAAGGCACTGATCATTGTGGCCCATCGACTGCTCAGCCGACTCGACTGGGAGATGCAAGAAGCACAAACCCCAGTTGACCGACAAACTCCACAAGTGTACCCGCTGCAACCAAATGACTTCCCAGACCTGGCACAGGACTTTGACCAGTTCCGTGTATGGGTGCGCGTCTACGACGACTTTTTTCGTGTCCACTTTGTGTACAATTGGGACGATCCCGCGGTGGACAATGCTCAGTCTGGGCGCCATGTGCCAACTCAAGTGTTCCTCAACGTTGATAAGCATGGTGTGCACGAACTGGTCGGGCAGCTTGCTGCCACTCGAGTGCACTTTGGTCAAGACCCGCAGGCATTTGTCCCTGCCCAACCGATGCGTCTGTTCAGGTCGACCTTCAATCGGTGGAGCGCGGTGGAACAAATCGAATTTCAGGCCACCCAGCTGGTTATCACTCACCGAGACCTGGCCACTCAGCATCCAATTGGCACTGAACACCTTCTGCCCTACAGCAAAATTGGCTACTTTCGGTACAGTGTGGTGGGCCAGTCGGTGAGCTCCCTCTCGATCTATCCTATGGCCGCATGGGGCTATGTCCATCTCGAGTCACAAGATGCAAACGAGATGGTCCTGCTTCAGTCCCTGCTCCGGTGGCGATTGTACACTGGCCGGTACAGTCCCTTCTATCGCAAATATGAAAGACAATTTGTACCAGCGAATCTATTGGAACAGCTCATTGCGACACTGTTTCCAGGCGATCAGCAGCGATGGCACTCGCCCGCCTATGGCTGGATTGGCTCTAGAGAAGTAGGCCAAACGTTCACCGATGGAAGGGGTCCGGTTCGAAGACTTGCAGATGGACGCGCTCAGCGGGAGTGGACTATGAAGCTGGTTGACAAGGACTTCTGTGCCTTCACTGGCAGACTGGTGAACAAGTTGGCCATTAAGCTGATTCAGGTCATATCTCCCGAACTGGGCGTTAACATGTTGGGTCGCCCCGGCATCTTGCAGTGTTGGTACACTTATTGCCAATTCAGATATGATGTCATACCGCGGATCACCAGATCAACGAGCACACTGCCTCACATTGAACCCGATCCAAACACTGCAGCTGCCAACCCATTTCGAGTGCCCTTCCACTGGAGGTACGCACTGTTCGATGCGCCCAATCAGTTCTAGAAAGGTGTGTCTCTGTGTGTCACCTTCTGAGATCACCTTTGCATTAAAATTATTTTCCATTTCGTTTACCAATTTGTAATTTTGAGATAATTTCGAATGAATAGCTGAATGTGGAAGAGAAAGATATACGTAGTACCACAGTGCCATAATGCTACAGTGCCACAGTAAATAGGTAAACTCGGTCAGAGGTAAAGTGTGATGCTAAATGTGCTTTCTATAATTGAAATGTTTTTTGTGACTATTTAATTGAAAAGTATGTTTTTGAGACACTTTCGAATGTGAACCAAATTTCGAATGATGATCCAAAGTCGAATTCGAAGTTCAAAGTTCATTGTCAACTCGATTCGAATTCCAAACTGTCCACAACAATGCACAGTCGTACACTTGAAAATACCATGCACAAGTGACCATTTGGTCATATAGTTTGTGTGAAGAGTAAAGATTATAATTATAAACTTGTGCCTAACTACTCCTCTTTTCTGTGTGTTTGCGTGATCAAGCTAAGCTCTTCCAAGTTCGAACTTATCAAGATGGACAATCGACAAGGTGGTGGTGCTGGTGGTGGTGGACAAGACCCACAAGGACAAGGCCACTGGGCACAAGATCAAGCAGGTCAACAAGGTCCACATCGCGAGGTGACCCGACTGCTTGCGGAGAGAGTGTCACAGCCCCCTAACCCTCTTGAGGATGTGATTGTGGTTATTCCTGGTCCGTCCAAAAAGTTCCGCGCGCGTGTCACCTTGACCGCCAACCAACTGAGCATTAATTTCATGCAAGCGTACGGCATTAGTGCAGCAAAGGCCAACTATCTATGGGAACAGCAACTGCCTGTCGGGCCTAATCAACCGGTGACACTTACACTTGGCCCACGCGACATATCCGTGATTGCACTGGAGACCAATTCGATGACGCTCCTCTTTGCCATCCGTCCGCATGATGACTTCTGTTCGGTGGTGGTGCTCTACGACGACCTCAATCCAGCAGAACTGCGCGCCTTTGGTCGAGCACTGGTACGGTGGGCCATTCCGGCGGACAGTTTGCAGTACTACAACCCAAAGGAGCAGGTCGAGGCATACGAGTGGCTGATGGAGAAGGCAAGCGACCGAACGTACGATCAGCAAGAAGAGGCCAACATTACGTACGACACTGGGCTGCACTACTTTTCCAATGGCAACCGCATTGCCACTGTGCAGGACGCCTTTGCCAAGCACATCAAGTACGAGCTGAAGAAGGCACTGATCATTGTGGCCCATCGACTGCTCAGCCGACTCTACTGTGAGATGCAACCAGTACAAACGAACCAAGGAACTCCACAAGTGTACCCGCTGCAACCAATTGACCTGGCAGACCTGGCACAGGACTTTGATGAGTTCCGTGGATGGGTTATATACTACTACGACGACTTATATCGTGTTCCAGTGCCCAATTGGGACGATCCCGCAGTGGACAATGCTCAGGCTGGGCGTCATATGCCAACTCGAGTGTTCCTCAACGTTGATCAGCATGGTATGCACCAGCTGGACTGGCAGAGTGCTGCTGCACTTTATCGAGTGCGCTTTGGTCAAGACGCGAAAACGGGAAAAGACACACAGAAATTTGTCCCTGGCAAACGGATGCGTCTGTACAGGTCTGCCTTCAATCGGTGGAGCGCGGTGGAACGAATCCAATTTCAGGCCAGACAGTTGGTTATCACTCACCAAGACCTGGCCACACACCATCCAATTGGCACTGGCCACCTTCTGCCCTACAGCGAAATTGGCTACTTTCGGTACAGTGTGGTGGGCCAGTCGGTGAGCTCCCTCACGATCTATCCTTTGGCCGCATGGGGCTATGTCCATCTCGAGTCACAAGATGCAAACGAGATGGTCCTGCTTCAGTCCCTGCTCCGGTGGCAATTGTACAATGGCCGGTACAGTCCCGCATATGGCCCATATGAAAGACAACCGATTGCACCAGTGAATCTATTGGAACCGCTCATTGCGACACTGTTTCCAGACGATCAGCAGCGATGGCACTCGCCCGCCTATGGCTGGATTTGCAATAGAGATGCAGGCCAAGAGTTCACCGAAGGAAGGGCGGTTCAAAGACTTGTAGAAGGACGCACTGATCTGCAGCGGACTATGAGGATGGTTGACAGGAACTTCTGTGCCTTCACTGGCAACCTGGTGAACAAGTTGGCCATTCAGCTGATTCAGGACATGCCCCCCGAACTGGGCGTTAACATGATGATGGATGGCCCCCTCAGGCAGTGTTGGTTCACTTATTGCCATTTCAGATTTGTCATACCGCAGGTCATCAACGTCAATCAAGGTCAATCAACGAGCACACTGCCTCACATTGAACCCACTGCCAACTCACTTCGATTGCCCTTCCACTGGAGATACGCACTGTTCGATGCGCCCAATTGGAATCAGTTCTAGAAAGGTGTGTCTCTGTGTGTGTCACCTTCAGAGATCACCTTTGCAATAAAATGCCTTTCAATTTCGTTTACCAATTTGTATTGCAATTTTGAGATGTGCAATGTGAGTAACCAAAGTACCTTGATTCGAATTCCATTTGGATGGTGTGATCCAGATAACAACAAAAAAGTACATTTTCTAATGAACCAAAGTTCTTTGAATTCAAAGTTCAAAGTTCATTGTCAGCTCTTTGATTCGAATTCATTTCGTGTAAGTGTTAAGATTGCTAGATTATTAGCTTTGCCCGTAACATATCGATTTGTGATTTAGATGTACTTTCGAATGAAACATTTTCGAATGAACCAAATTTAGAATGATGATCCAAAGTTCTTTGAATTCAAATTTCAAAGTTCATCGTCAACTCTTTGATTCGAATTCCTTTTGTTTATCGATTTGTGATTTAGATGTACTTTCGAATGAAACATTTCGAATGAGCCAAATTTCGAATGATGATCCAAAGTTCTTTGAATTCAAATTTCAAAGTTCATCGTCAACTCTTTGATTCGAATTCCAACTGTCCACAACAATGGCCAGTCGTACACTTTAAAATACCATGCACAAGTGAGCTATCGGTCATAGTTTGTGTGAAGAGTAAAGATTTGAATTATAAACTTGTGACTAATTCCTCCTTCTTCTTTCTGTGTGTTTGTTCGATCAAGCTAAATCTCTTCCAAGTTCGAACTTATCAAGATGTCCTATCAACAAGGTGGTGGTGGTGGACAAGACCCACAAGGACAAGGCCACTGGGCACAAGGTCAAGGTGGTGCTGGTGGTGGACAAGACCCACAAGGACAAGGCCACTGGGCACAAGGTCAAGCAGGTCAACAAGGTCAACATGTCGAGGTGACCCGACTGCTGGCGGAGAGAGCGCCACTGCCCTCTGACCCTCTTGAGAATGTGATGGTGTTCATTCCTGGTCCAACTAGAAATTTCCTCGCGCGTGTCACCTTGACCCCCAACCAACTGAAAATTGATTTCAGGAAAGCGCTCGACTTTAATACAGCAAAGGCCAATTATCTATGGGAACAGCAACTGCCTGTCGGGCCTAATCAACCGGTGACACTTACACTTGGCCCATGCGACATATCCGTGATTGCACTGGAGACCAATTCGATCACGCTCCTCTTTGCCATCCGTCCGCAAGATGACTTCTGTTCGGTGGTGGTGCTCTACGACGATGTGAACCCAGCCGAACTGCGCGCCTTTGGTCGAGCACTGGTACGGTGGGCAATTCCAGCGGACATGTTGCAGTACTACAACCCAACGGAGGAGATCGTGGCATACCAGTGGCTGATGGCGAATGCAAGCGACCGAACGTACGATCAGCAAGAAGAGGCCAACATTACGTACGACACTGGGCTGCACTACTTTTTCAATAGCAACAGCCGTGCCACTGTGCAGTACGCCTTTGTCAAGCACATCAAGTACGAGCTGAAGAAGGCACTGATCATTGTGGCCCATCGACTGCTCTACCGACTCCAGTGTGAGATCCAAGCAGCACAAACTCCAGTTGAGGGACAAATTAAGCGAAATCCACAAGTGTACCCGGTGCGACCAATTGACTTGCCAAACCTGGCACAGGACTTTCAACAGTTCCGTGTATGGGTGCGCGTCTATGACGAATTTTTTCCTGTTGTGGTGCAATTGCCCAATTGGGACGATCCCGCGGTGAACAATGCTCAGTCTGGGCTCCATGTGCCAACTCAAGTGTTCCTCAACGTTGATCCGCATGGTGTGCACGATCTGGACTGGCAGCTTGTTGCCACTCGAGTGCACTTGGGAAAGAACGCGCAGACATTTGTCCCTGGCCAACCGATGCGTCTGTACAGGTCTGCCTTAAATCGGTGGAGCACGGTGGAACGAATCCAATTTCAGGCCAGACAGCTGGTTATCACTCACCGAGACGAGGCCACACATCATCCAATTGGCACTGACCACCTTTTGCTCTACAGCGAAATTGGCTACTTTCGGTACAGTGTGGTGGGACAGTCGGTGAGCTCCCTCTCGATCTATCCTAGGGTCGCATGGGACTATGCCCATCTCGAGTCACAAGATGCAAACGAGATGGTCCTGCTTCAGTCCCTGCTCCGGTGGAGATTGTACAATGGCCAGTACAGTCCTTTCTATGGCACATATGAAAGACAATTTGTACAAGCGAATCTATTGGGACCGCTCATTGCGAAACTGTTTCCATACGATCAGCAGCGATGGCACTCGCCCGCCTATGGCTGGATTACCACTAGAATAGCAGGCCAAGGGTTCACCGATGGAAGGGCTGCGTTGGAGCGTACTTTGAAGATGATTGACAGGAACTTCTATGCACTCACTGGCAGACTGGTGAACAAGTTGGCCATTAAGCTGATTCAGGACATATCTCCCGAACTGGGCATTAACATGATGATGGATAACCTCCTCTGGCAGTGTTGGCACACTTATTGCCATTTCAGATTTGTCATGCCGCCGGTCTTCCAATCAACGAGCACACTGCCTCACATTGAAGCCACTGCCGACTCATTTCAAGTGCCCTTCCACTGGCGCTACGCACTGTTCGATGCGCCCAATCAGTTCTAGAAAGGTGTGTCCTCTGTGTGTCACCTTCAGAGATCACCTTTGCAATAAAATGCTTTTCGATTTCGTTTACCAATTTGTATTATAATTTTGATATGTGCAATGTGAGTAACCACAGTACCTTGATTTGAATTCCATTTGGATAACAACAAAAAAGCACATTTTCTAATGAACCAAAGTTCTTTGAATTCAATGTTCAAAGTTCATCGTCAACTCTTTGATTCAAATTCCTTTCGTTTATCGATTTGTGATTTAGATGTAATCGAATGAGACACTTTCGAATGAGACACTTTCGGATGAGTCACTTTCGAATGAGACACTCTCGAATGATGATCCAAAATCAATTTCGAAGTTCAAAGTTCATCGCCAACTCTTTCATTCGAATTCCAACTCTCTACAACAATGGCTAGTACGACGTCGTACACTTTAAAATACCATGCACAAGTGACCTATCGGTCATAGTTTGTGTGAAAAGTAAAGATTTGAATATTATAAACTTGTGCCTAATTCCTCCTTCTTCTTTCTGTGTGTTTGTTCGATCAAGTTATCAATCTCTTCCAAGTTCGAACTTGTTCAAGATGGCCAATCGACAAGGTGGTGGTAGAGGACGAGGTCAAGGCCAACAAGGTCGAGGAAGACAAGTCCCGCAAGGTCAACCAGGTCAAGAGGATCCAATGATGCCCCTCTTGTACTCCAAGACCCACAAGGTCAAGGAGAAGAACATTGTGCCGAGGTTCGGAGACTTGATAATGTGGGCATGTTCCTGCCTGGACCGGGCAAAAAGTGCAGAGTAAAGGTTGAGCTGACCGACCACGAACTGATCATTGACATCGTGGAAAGGAACGGCATTACTCCTGGGCTGGCCACATTTATGTCAGCATGTCACCATTCCAAGCAACGCCACTCCTCGAGCTGCTGATCAACCGGTGACACTTCGACTGCTCCCAGGCCAGATCGACGTGATGGCAGTGGCGGACGATTCGGTCACTCTCCTCTTTGCCACGCGCAACGACGACCTCTGTTCCACGGTGGTGCTCTACTACAGCTTCGAAGACTCTTTGCCGAAGTTCGTTGCCTTTGCTCGTACACTTGTGCAGTGGAACTTTCGCAACACGGACCAACTGGCGGACTACAGTCCAAAGGAGAGCATTGCCGCATACCAATGGCTAATGGCACAGGCAAGCGACCAAGTGCACAATCTTCCAGTAGAGG
Organism: Rhizoglyphus robini; assembly: GCA_023373905.1. NCBI lineage: Eukaryota > Metazoa > Arthropoda > Arachnida > Sarcoptiformes > Acaridae > Rhizoglyphus > Rhizoglyphus robini. The sequence continues at coordinate 830,148 of JAKIJQ010000032.1, read as the reverse complement.
TCAACATCAGGTACGACACTAATGTGCGCTACTTCTTCTACAAGCTCAACCTGGACAAGGTCAAGGTTAATCAAGCCACTCGCTATCATGTGAGGTATGAGCTCAAGAAGGCATTCGCAATTGTGGCCCATCGACTGCTCCATCGGCTCCGGCTCATACACGACCAAAATGACACTCGTCGACGGCAAGCGATCGCATCAAATGCGCCCATACCCGTGCCTCAAGGAGACATGACAGCCCTGGCACGAGACTTTGACACCTTCCGTGGACACTTGGAGGAGTACGGCAACATGCATCTCCCTCAAGACAAGCTCAATTGGGACGATCCCGTGGTGGACAATGGTCAGTCGGAGTGTCATCGGCAAACTGAATGGCTCCTTCAGGTCGATCAGGCGAATGTGCACTATCTGGACGAAGAGCGTGCTGCCACTCGAGTCGACTTTCATCGACATTTGCCACCGGACGAGGAGCTGCAGTCAATTGACTATGAACATGACCCCCCGAGGATGCGTCTCTACCAGTCGACACTCAATCGGTGGAGCGTGGTGCTACGGATCGAATTCAAGCCCGCCAAGCTGATTATTATGCACCAAGACCGCCGCCACCTGAAGATCAAGTACCGCGACATTGGCTACTTTCGGTGCAGTGGCGTTGGCCAGTCGGTCTACTCCCTCTCCATCCATCCACTGATCAAGTGGGGCTTCACCTATCTCGAGGCTGACGATCCATTCGAGATTGAGCTGCTTCAGTCACTGCTCCGATGGCGGATGTACAAGACTGGTCTAGGTCCCGAATTTTTCTCATACGCTCAAGCAACTCGCCCGCTCATTGGGATACTCTTTTCAGACGATGCCCGTCGAAACGAGTCGCCCAACTATGGATTCATTCTGAGGGACGAGCGAAGCAACTGTTACCCTGAACCGGGCCGACATACCGACACTTCATTTGACCGAACAATGTGGCTAATTGACATGAACTTCAGTGCCTTCATTGGCAGACTGATGCACAAGTTGGCCATCGAACTGGTTGGGCGCATCTATCCCGATCGAGGCCGTAATCTGATGACTGTGAAGACCTTTGCCCATTGGCGCATTTATTGGCGCTATCGGGACGTGGTCATACCGAATTTGAAGCATTCACCGCAGTGCACTTTGCCACACACTGTGCCGCGCTCCGCATTCTATCCTAACCAATATCGAATGCCCTTCGAATGGCAGTATGGACTGTTCGATGCGCCTGATGAGTACTAACAACAAGGAGGGTGTCTGTGCCATCCTCAGAGAATCACCTTCAATAAAATTCGTTTCTCTCTTTATCTATTTGTAATTTTGAGACAATTTCGAATGTAAACCAAATTTCGAATGATCCAAAGTGGAATTCAAAGTTCAAAGTTGTGCACTACTTGGACACTTGGCTTTACACATTACTTTCGCAACAGTGACACTTTGAATTCAATTTAGAATGTGTTACAATCTTTCTGTAAAATTGACAAATTGATTCCAATTGGAACACTAAACACAAAACATCGTTCTCCGTTCTCATAGAACGTATGTCAACTTGTGTGATATTATCAATCTAACAGAATAACAATGACATTATTAATTCAATGGATTATTATAATTTAGCGATTCCTTGAATGGTGAAAGATTCAGATAGATGAGATAATGACATATAAGGAACATCCATATACAGCGTTACAACTTCCTTGAAAATTTGAGTTCTGGATAATTCGTTTGAGAATACAATCAATCGAATGCAAAGTTCCAAGTTCAAATTCAAACTCGATTCGAATTTCCAATTTTAGACAATGCACAGTCGTACATAAAGCAATGCACAATTGTCACCTTTGGGTCATAATTTGTGTTAAGAGTAAAGATTTGAATATTATAAACTTGTGTGTGACTAACTCTATCTGTGTGTGTGATCAAGCGCGAACTTATACCAAGAGATGGCCAATCGACAAGGACAAGATCAATGGGGACAAGACCAACAAGGTCAAGAAGATCAACAAGAAGGTCAACAAGATATCTGGGAACAATACCAACGTGGCGAAGGTCAAGAAGGTCAACAAGATCAAGGCGAACAAGTGATATCATCGATGCCACTCGAGTGGATCATTCCCCTCAACCCCCAGCCCATGCACCCGAAAGTGTCCGAACTGTTGTCTGACCGCATGCCAATCCGTTCCTACCGCCTACTGTTACTGGTGATCCTTCCTGGACCGGCCAAAAAGTTCTTCCCAGCACGGGTCAACCTGACACCGAACGAGTTCACCATTGAGTTCGATCAGCAGCGGCACGACATTCGACATCTGCACGCCAACTATTTGTGGAAGATCAAAACTGGAAACTGGAAAGAGCCGGTGGTGTTGCGCTTTGTCCCAGGCGACATTGCAGCACTGGCGATCACCGCCACTTCTCTCACTCTCTTCTTCACCATCCGTGAGCCGAATGACCACTTCTGTTCGGTGTTGGTGCTTACGCCCAATGAAGTGGTCACCGAGCAGCATGTACCACTGATGACAGCATTTAGTCGATCACTTGCACGGTGGAACTTTCCGAACGATAACCGACTGATGCGTTACAGTCCAAAGGAGGTGCTACCCGCATGTGAGTGGTTGATGGATCAAGCGAGTACACGATATCACGATCTGCCGGAAGAGGAGTCGATTACGTACGATTCTGAGCTGTACTATTTGTACAATCGAGAGGCGATGCAACTTTCGGTGGTAGAGGCGATGTACAAGCACATCAAATATGAACTCAAGAAGGGACTGATCATTGTGGCTCATCGATTGCTCAATCGGTTACGTCTTCTACGAGAGCAATACATCCAACAGCAATTGGACACTTTTGGATCGAATTTCGCATCTGCCTTCTCGATTAACCGCCAACCTGTGGATACTCAAACACTAGTACAAGACTTTAACTACTTCCGTCAGTTCCTGGAGCACTACCGACTCTTCTATCCAGAAGTGTACCTCAATTGGGACGATCCCGCGGTGGACAACTCTGCCTCGCAGCCTCTACCGCCACTTCTACCAATGATTGCGCCTGATGGTACACTGATGAACATTGCCCGTCCCGAGCATGTGTACCTCGAAACGCCCTACCAGTGCATTTACTATGCCACAGATGTTGTAGATGACCCGCGCCAACCGAGGATGTTGCTGTACAGTTCGGTGCTCAACCGGTGGAGTGTGGTGGCACGAATCGAGTTTGATGCACGCCGCTTGATTATTCATCACTGGGACGAGCTGGCACCACAGTGCACGGCCCCGAATGGTACTCCACTCGAGTTTACGGTCAACTATACGCTCATTAAGTACTTCCGGTACAGTGGCGTTGGTCAGTCGGTCACCTCCTTTTCGATGCATCTCAAACAGGGTCGCTATTGGGGCTATGCACAGCTCGAGTGCCGAGATGCGCATGAAATCAATCTCATTCACTCGCTACTGTGGATGCGACTGCACAATGCACAGCTCAATCCAAAGTATATCGAAAATGTGCCACCGAGGGCGGATCTGCTCGCGACACTCTTTCCTGGTGATCCAAATCGATGGCAATCGCCCACCTATGGCTACATTCAAGGTATGCCAAAAGAACAGAAGTCAAAGGATTGTCAAAAGTCAAAGGATGGACAGAAGACAAAAGATGAAAATCCCGCGGACCTAAACGACAATGATAGAGCTGCCACGTGGATCACAAACAAGAACTTGGAAGTGTTCACCTGTAGACTGGTGAACAAGCTGGCGATTGTGCTCTGCCGGCGGCTGCTGCACTACGTGAATGATTCCATTTGGGCTGAAGGACGTGATCTGATCGATCCAGAGACGATGCTCGTATGGGACATCTATTGGCAGTACCGAAATGTGCTGATTCCAGCCTCGAATCGAACCACACTGCCGCATATTGTACAGCTGGGACCGGAACTATTTCGAATGCCCTACCGATGGTGGTATGCACTGTTTGATGCGCCTAATGAGTACTAGCAATTTGTGTGTGACCCCCACAATAAAATGTGTATTTCGCTATGTCAATCGCTATATTTACTTTGTGTTATCAGTGTTGTTGTGTTTACATCTCAATTTGCAAATTAGGGCCATTCACAAACATGGAAAGTTACTGCGTGGAATTCTGGTTAATCACATAGACAAACAAACATACTTCAAACATACATTATCACTTACAACATTATAATTAGCACTTAATGAGATAGTTACCATTGACGATTATGTGATAAGCAGAGAGTGTTAAGTACATTTATAAGGTAAATGCCACGCTACAACAACAACAAAATATACATTTGTTCCTTTGACTTTTACAGTTCCGTTTGTCATTTAGTTTCTCGTTTTGAGTGCTAATTCAAAAAAATGGAGAAACCAGAAGAGGAAAAGATCTTTCTGGAACACGATCAAAAGTCAATCAAGAAATCGAAGAAAAAGAAGAAGAAGAATTCGAATGATGTCGAAGTAAACCAACAACTGCTCGATCGACTCGATCTACTAATAAAAGTACTGACGATTGTACTGGTTCTACTTGGAATTGTGGCAATGGCACTGTTTTGTTACTTTTTGGTGATGAATTATGCGCCTAAAAGTGGTCCACTAGAGAATGACAATGACAATGACAAAACAATAAAAAACGAGACAATTTCGGAAAACAATGAAATTGTATCATCATTTTCATCATCATCAAACAATGTCGATCAGATTAGCGTTGTTGTTGACAATTCGAATCCCACCGCTTCACCTCCATCAGATGACATGAATGTGACCAAATCGAGACGTTCCCCTTATTACCGACTAGGAAGCAGCCCTGGACCCTTCATAGAGGACGTTCAAATGTTTGACGAAGAATTGGGTGTGAGTTTGAGCAACTTTTCCATACGAGGCAAACACCAAACCGAACAACCACCGAATTCAACGATCGATCTCAACGAACGACGACGTTTCTTCTTACGACAGATGACCCGTGAGGCGTGGTACAGCAATGAAAGAGTCACTGCTAATCAAATTACTATTGACTCTATGTCCACTCTGTGGGTGATGAATTTGACGAAGGAATTTGAGGATGGAAAACGATTGATGATGAATCCGGGTTGGGATTTGTACCGAGTGGACACTGATTGGGAGGTGTTCGAGGTGGTGACCGAGTGGATTGGTGGACTACTTTCGTGTTATGCACTCACTGGGGATGAGGTATTCTTGCGGAATGCAAAAGAAATTGCCAAGAGAATGGAACCTGCGTACAGTGGTGTTTCAGGTTGGTACAAAGATTAATGTCTTCCACAAATGACGTACGTATTGATCCACTTATGCTAATCTTACCTAATCTAGGTCTATCGTATAACACATACAATTTCCTCAAGAAAACCCCCACCGGTAAGTGGCAGTCTGCATCAAAAATGGGTGGCCAACTGGTGGAGTACAAGTATCTGGACAGTGTCACGGGTTATGATACACAGCTCAACCGACGAGTGCAAGGTTTGATTTCTAAATTTGGCAGCCGAGGAGCGCTATATCCATTCAAGAATGCGTTTGCCTCTTTGGATTACAATTCTGAAAGTGGGTCCAAAGAGCCGGCAAAGTTGAACAAACTACTCGGTGCAAACTATTTCAGTACAGTGTTGAAGCATTTGACTGTACGGAACAGTGGTGGACTCTTTTCGATTGATAATTTCATGTTTGGTGAGGAGCAACTTTCTCGTACCCAACTGAAGTATGCAAACTCACGGCCCGGTTATATGCTCTACTCGTCGTGCTATTTGGGTTCATTGCTAGCACTGGTATCGAATGCAACCGAAAGCGGTTACAAAGATTATTACATGACTTTGGCTGATAATCTTACGGAAACATGTTTTCTGGCATCGAATCGAACCCAAACTGGACTACCGCCTGTGAGATTCGATTTCGATGATGAAGATGAGGCGACCAACAGTAAGAAGGATCATCGTAGAGCGTTCTGGTTGAAGTAAGTGTGTTCATTTGAATCTAATCAATTTCTTATGGTCCATTCATTAATACAGTCCCGAATTGGCCGAAAGTTACTTTGTCCTATGGCGATTGACCCATAACGAGAAATACCGTACCTATGCCTGGGCACTAGCTCGATCGATTTTTGAGCATACTCGAAGCTGTTCGAGCAATTATGTAAACTCGGTTCGAACCACAGTTTCCTGCCAGTTCTTACCAATTCAAGATGTGAACCAGATTCCAACGACCAAACTGAACAACAATCAACAAACAGGTCGATTCCTGAGCGGTACCCTCAAATATCTCTATCTCACCTTTACCGATGACTCAGTCCTTCCACTGGATCAATGGCTTTTCAACTATGCCGGTCATCCGCTACCAATTTGTGGACGCAATCCTGTCTATCCAAAAGAAGTGACCAATTGCGATTTATATTGACATGTTGAATGTTTTGCATCCAAGAATGTAAAGTACACACTGCGAGCCAAAATAAAATGCGTTTTGTAATATACAGCGATATATTTCCATCTCAATTCAAATTAGGGTCATTCACAAACATGGTTATACTTTCCTCGTGGAATCCTGGTTAATCACATAGACAAACATACTTCAAACATACATCAATTACATTAATTACTACGCGGATAATCACCATTGACGATCACGTGATAAGCCGAGAGAGTGTTAAGTACATTTATAAGGTAAATGCCACGCTACAATAACAACAAAATATACATTGGATCTTTTGCCTTTTACTTTTAGTTTCGTGCATTTTCTCCGTTTGAGTGCAGATCGTTTGAAACATTTGAAAGAATGGATAAACCAGAAGAGGAAAAGATCTTTCTGGAACACGATCAAAAGTCAAAGGAATCGAAGAAGAATAATAATTCGAATGATGTTGAAGTAAATCAACAGTTGCTCGATCGACTTGATCTACTAATAAAAGTACTGACAATTGTACTGGTTCTACTTGGAATTGTGGCAATGGCACTGTTTTGTTACTTTCTGGTGGTGAACTATTCTGGAAAGAGTAATACTGATAACAATGACAACAACAGAAAGAACGAAACAACAGCGGAAAACAATGAAATTGTATCACCATTTTCATCATCATCAAACAATGATAACCAAATTGATTTTGTTGACAATTCCAATCACACCGCTTCACCTCCATCAGATGACATACCCATCAATGTGACCAAATCGAGACGTTCCCCTTATTACCGCCAAGGAAGCAGTCCTGGGCCCTTCATAGAAGACGTTCAAGTATTTGACGAAGAATTGGGTGTGAGTTTGAGCAACTTTTCCCTGCGAGGCAAACACCAAACCGAACAACCACCGAATTCAACGACAGATCTCAACGAACGAAGACGTTTCTTTCTGAGACAGATGACCCGTGAGGTGTGGTATTATTACAGCCGGGACAGATATACGGCTAATCGAATGATGGTTGACCTGATGTCTACAATGTGGGTCATGAATTTGACGAGAGAATTTGAGGATGGAGTGCGAATGATTACGCCTGGTCGATTGTCGGGTTTGGATTTGTTTAGTTTGGATGCGGATTTGGAGGTTTTCGAGGTGGTCACTGAATGGATTGGTGGATTGTTGTCCTGTTATGCTCTGACAGGGGATAAAGTGTTCTTGCAGAATGTAAAAGAGATTGCCCGGAAAATGGAATCGGTTTACAGTAGTAATTCCGGTAAGTATGAATAAGATCTTCAGCAAATTACTTATCACATTGATCACTTCCAATCTAGGTCTACCTTATTATACGTACAATTTCAAGAAGGAAACACCCAAGGGAAAGTGGTCACCAGTGTCCAAGATTATGGGTCAACTGGTGGAGTACAAGTACCTGGCCAGTGTCACCGGTGATGTGCAAGTCAACCAAAGAATACAGAATATTAATGACTTTTCACCTCATCCTGAGCCATACAGTACAGAGAATGTCAATGTCCAGAATTTGAAAACAGAGCAAAGTGCTTTAAATCGACTACAGACTGGCAACTATGGCATCGCTGTGCTGAAGAAGTTCATCCTGAGTGGAGTATCACAAATGTCTAATTTAATTGATTTTCGTATTCAAACTTCTCGTTATGGCGGACTGCAGTATGCAAACTCAAAGCCCGGGTTTATGCTCTACTCAAACTGTTATCTTGGTGCACTGTCGGGCTTGGCAAATGCAACATCAAACAGTGATTATTATAATTATTTTAGCCTGGCTGTGAATCTTACGGAAACGTGTTTCCAGGCCTCGAATCGAACTCAAACTGGACTGCCACCGGAGAGATTCGATTTTGACGATACACGAGACGGAGATGAGGCGACCAACAGTAAGAAGGATCATCGTAGAGCATTCTGGTTGAAGTGAGTGTCCATTTGAATCAAATATCAAATCAATTTCTGATAACTGTCATTTTCATTTACAGTCCCGAATTGGCCGAAAGTTACTTTGTCCTATGGCGATTGACCCATAACGAGAAATACCGTACCTATGCTTGGGAAATGGTTCGTTCGATTTTTGAGCATACTCGAAAATGCTCGGCCAGTTATGTAAACTCGATTCGAACTGCTCTGCACTGTCAGTATTTACCGATACAGGACGTGAACCAGATTCCTACGATCAAACTGAACAACAACCAGAACATAGGTCGATTCCTGAGCGGTACGCTCAAATATCTCTACCTCACCTTCACCGATGACTCAGTCCTCCCACTGGATCAATGGCTTTTCAACTATGCCGGTCATCCGCTACCAATTTGTGGACGCAATCCTGTCTATCCAAAAGATATGACCAATTGCGATTTATATTGACAATGTCAATTTAACATGAACTGGTGGCGACACCTATTGAGCGGGAAAACGATTACACAATGAAGGGAGATTGAAAGAGGGATACATTGTAGTAAACAAAGATACAATAAACAAATAACATATAACTTAATTATACTTTGATAACAAAAACCGTTGATGATCGCAATGATGATAAGAGTTTGTGAGTTTGGTTGTAAAGTTGTTGCGTATTGTGGTTCTTTGTCTCACCAGCAAATAATAAAAGTACGATGGAGAAAACTGAGAAAACCAACTTTCTGGACCATGAAAAGTCCAGGAAAGTCAAGAATGTTGATCGAAACCTCAGCGATCGACTCGATCTACTAATCAAAGTACTGACAATTGTACTGGTTCTACTCGGAATTGTGGCACTCGCACTTTTTTGCTATGTTTTGTTGGTGAACTATGCTCTCAAGAGTACACAAGAAAATGACAATGGCAACCAGAAAATGAACGAACTTATGGAAAACAATCGAATTGTATCATCATTTTCATCATCATCAAACAATGCCGACCAATTTACTACGGTTACTGTTACTGGCAATGACAATATTGTGATTATTGGGACTAATCGCACGACTTCAACTGTTCAACCTTTAACAAATAAAGAGTTTCTCAACAGTGTGACCAAATCGAGACGTTCCTCTTATTATGGAACTACATCACATATCTACAGATATGGTGGCAGCCGTGCTCCCTTCATAGAGAACGTTCAAATGTTTGACGAAGAATTGGGCGTGAGTTTGAGTGATTTCTCATTACGAGCCGATCAAACCGAAAAGCAACCACCACCGAATTCGACGGATCTCAACGAACGACGGCGTTTCTTCCTGCGACAAATGGCTCGTGAGGTGTGGTACTCAAACCAGATGCAATCCTCCATTGTTAATCGATTTAAGATTGACCTGATGTCCACTCTTTGGGTCATGAATTTGACTAAGGAATTTGATGAAGGAAAACGATTGATGAGTAGTTCGAGTTGGGATTTACATCAGTTGGCCACTGATTGGGAGGTGTTCGATGTGGTGACAGAATGGATTGGTGGACTGCTTTCGTGTTATGCATTGACTGGGGATGAAGTATTCTTGCGGAATGCAAAAGAGATTGCCAAGGATATGGAACCGGCTTACAGTAGTGTCTCAGGTTGGTATTCCACAAATGACGTACAATCTACTTACCTCTAAAATAATTTCGACTAAAATTAACCCATTTAGGCATACCTTATTATACGTACAATTTCAAGAAGGAAACACCCAAGGGAAAGTGGCAACCAGTGGCCAAGATTGTAGGTCAACTGGTGGAGTACAAGTATCTGGCCAGTGTCACTCGTGCCGAACAGTTCAATAAAAGAATACAGAATGTTAAAGCTTTTTTGGGAGGAGATGATCCAAATAGAGACATATATAGTATACAAAATGTTGATGTTTTCCAAACATCTCGTAGAACGCAAACTATTTTCGATAAATTTCAAGCGGCAAACTATGAAATCACAGCGTGGAAGAAGTTGATTCTCGAAGAAAGATCACGAATTTGGGAACTTATCAGTTATAGTAATAGTGGAATCTACACTTCTCGTAATGGCGGACTGCAGTACGCAAACTCAAAGTCCGGTTTTATGTTCAACTCAAACTGTTATCTTGGTGCACTGTTGGCTTTGGCGAATGCAACAATAACGGACAAGGATTACTTTAGTTTGGCTGTAAATATCACGGAAACATGTTTCCTGGCATCGAATCGAACCCAAACTGGACTGCCACCGGAGAGATTCGATTTCGATGATACACCAAACGGAGATGAGGCAACCAACAGTAAGAAGGATCATCGTAGAGCGTTCTGGTTGAAGTGAGTATCGATTCGCATCTAAAAATCAATTTCTAATTCTGTTCTTCATTCTTAAGTCCCGAATTGGCCGAAAGTTATTTCGTTCTCTGGCGCTTGACACATAACGAAAAGTACCGCACCTACGCCTGGGCACTGGTTCGATCCATCTTTGAGCACACTCGAAGTTGTCGTAAACGTGATTATTATAAAAATGACCAGAATTGTCAGTACTATCCAATTGAGGACGTGAACCAGATTCCTACGACCAAACTCAACAACAACAATCAGAACATTGGTCGATTCCTGAGCGGTACCCTCAAATATCTGTATCTCACCTTTACCGATGACTCAGTACTCCCACTGGATCAATGGCTATTCAACTATGCCGGTCATCCATTGCCAATTTGTGGTCGCAATCCTGTATATCCAAAAGATATAACCGATTGCGATTTATATTTACGTTCAAACTGGTGGCGACACCTGGTGAGCGGGAAAACTACTAAAAGTCTATAAAAGGACTTAACGATAATAATCAGACAATGCAAAACAACTAACCTTGACCTATCTCTACTACTACCATCACAAAACAATAACAAACCACAAGGTCACGCGTTCAGTGGTGTGGTGTCATTTAATGAATGAATGTAATCAATTAATATTAACATCATCTCAATTACAAAACATATACGCTGTATAATAATATATTTCAGACAGATTTAAACTATGTTATTCAGTGGGGGTGGTGGAGTGTATAAACACAACATAACAAAAGGAGATAATAAGGAGGATAGAATCAAAGGAGATAGAGTTTGTGGTGTTCTTGTGTTTGTTGTTGTTGTGTTGGTTGGTTTAGGTGTTTTGGTGGAAGCGACGACAAAAGAATGGGGCAAAAAAGAAGGGCGCCCAAAAAGGTGTGATTTTCACTACTGAAAAGATGAACCCCGTAACGATTGGTTGGTTGGTGTGACCACAGACACACACACACGACTCCTCTTCACTCTTCTTAATCGACCTCCTTAATCTTGGCAGCTTCGTCAAAGTTCTGCACAAGTTGCGGTACTTCATCGTCCTCCTCTTCCTCCTTGACGGCGCCCAGCGCAGAGGCCAGTCCAGCAGTGTCCAGACCATCGAGACCGGCAGCGCCCTGTGCAGCGGCGAGTTGAGCAGCCAAATCGGCCACATCAGTACCGCCCGCGCCACCATCCCGACCAGCGAGAGCCGAGGCGAGACTCTTCAAGTGTTCCAAATTTTCCGGACGAAGTTGATTGAGAATGCCGGGCATCATGTCGGTGATGCGCTTCTGCTCCGACTGACCAGTGATTGCGAATGTGTTCGCCGCCAGTGAGGCCTGCACCTTTGGATTGTTGAAGTGGATCACGGTGCCGTCTTCTTTGAACATGTTCACCTACGGATTAAAAAAAAGAATTTAGAATACAACAAAATAACCGAAAACCCAGTACCTCCTCAATGCCGGGAATAGAGTTTACGGTGAGCTTTTTGAGCGAACTTTGCAGCTTCTTATCGTCAGTGGTGGCGGTACGGTGGACGACCTTCTTCTTCCTACGAGCGGTGCCCTAAAGGAGAAAATACGGGTAATTAGTAAAATAGGTTAATCAAACGGGTCCCGAATAATATTAAAACCCGGGACACGAGTAGTACATACCTTTCCACCGATTCGGACTTGAGATTGCAGTTTGCTCAACTTTTCTGCGTTCATTTTGTGTATTTGTTATTGTTGTGTATAATTATCCTGTAAATATAAAAACAAAATACCGCGATTAGTCATTGTCCGTATAGTCAAAAGTGCTTGAGTCGTCAAAATATCCTACAGAAAGTCATCGAACTTATCAGCACCCATCACATCACGACAGCCGGATAGAATCACACCATCGGATAGTGACACTTATACGGCGTCGTGATAATAAAAAAAATAGGTGCACTTACTTGTCACGACAGAACGGGACCGAATGTCTCCTCGGGGATGATCTTCTCTAGAAGCTTCACTTTCTGGAACGTTCTAGACAGCGAGGCGTGAGAGGGGGAGTGGATAGTTCACAGGAACAGAACAGAATCACACGACACACGAAAAAGCACACACGAGGAGCTAAGAAGGGAAAAAGCCAAAACCGAAGACAGAGGAACGAAGAGGCAAAAGGCGTGCGGCGGCGGTGTGCTACTGCCAGTACAACCATGCGCTTTGGCCGACTATATCCACACAGGCGTGCGACCACCACTCCACTCGTGTGAGTGTGTGAGGTGGAGGAGCGCGCTCTCACCGCTCCCTCTCGCACTGTGTGTCTATGTGAGAGGGAAAACGGCATGGTTTTGTGGGCCACTTTCCTGAAATGGTGCAAATAGTCGCTTCTCTCTCACTCATACTCACACGCCGGTACACACAACATCCGAATGTGTGTGTGTGGTGTGTAATGTAGTAGGACTAGTGGTACAGGTGGAAGTTGAGGTGTGAGGTGGAGGCGTACTGGCGGTACTGTCCACAGATGTCGTGGTTGGATCTACAATGTATTTCATTGAGAGAGATCATTCTGGAACGCAATATTGATTCAAATTTAGCCAATTAATTTGGCGCTAAATTTGATTTTTAATTTGAATTGAATTTAATAATTTAAAAATCGATAAAAATTTATTTGAAATTTATTTTAGATTTTCCTTGATTATTATTGTCAATGAATTAAATATTTTTAATAGTAACATTTTAATTAAAATATTTAAATTCACATTTTAAAAATAGAATTTGTTTCCTTATTTCTTCTAAATTTGGATTTTCATTTTGATTTTACCTTCATTACGACAGGTGAGGTTATTATGTAACGCACTCTATGAACTAGTGGTTCTAGTTCAATTTGTGTAGTGTTAGAGTACAACTTTCACTGTACAAAATGGATGTTACTCAGGCGTGACTACTTTGTGTTTGTGTTATTTGTACTTCACCCTCTCACCGGTGTGGTTGTGTGTTGAGTGTAACTGTTGTCTATGCTTCTACCTCTACCTCCTCCTCCTCTTACTTATTGCTCACCCTCTCACTTTTGTGTTTTAGTTCACACACAGCTCTATCCGTTCTGTAGTTCCTTTCCCTTTGTATTAGTTCTCCTCCTCACCCTCCACCTCCACCTCCGATTGTGTGAATATTCTCTATTCTTTCGGGGCTCTTTTGTGTGTATGACGCCGAGTGTGTGTCTGTCGCTCTGTGTGTCTACCCCTCTCTCACGCGTGTGGACATCTTGAGATTCTATTTCTAATCGTTCGTTTGAAGTAATCTGATTGGTTCAATCATCCTCCTCTCTCCTCAGTGAGTCCTCACCCTCACACCCTCCTCTCTCTCTCACCTCACCTCTCTCTGGTGGGCCCAACCACGCCGCGGTGTTGTTCTGTCCGCGATCACGCTTGCCGCGCTCGTTCTTTCGTTCTTGATCATCAGCATCATCATCAACACCTTGTCCGATCATCATCATCGTCCACCAAACCAACCAAACCAGCTCGTTATTCGTCTGTCTAGGAGGCAGCACCGCCACCACTACTCAAACTAGTGCTACTGCTGGTGTACTGCTGAGTGTATGGTGGTATCATCGACTCCATACACATCGTCGTCGTCATCGTGGTCGACAACTCTCCTCGACTGCACTCTCGAGTATAACACAAAAGAAGAGTCTAACTATTCACTTTTATTACACATTCATTTTGTTGGTCTTTTGATAAGACCTTTGTACATCCACTTTCTCTCCTTTACGAGAAAATCTAATAAGGAGAAGAGAGTGAACATATTCACCGGTTGAAGCATCGATTCGTGTGTTTGTGTGCCATGTGAATCACCGTGTGTTGACTCATCATCAAGCTGAAGACCAAGTTGGACACCTAACCACCCCTTTTTGGTGACCATTGCTCTCTGTCCCTTCAAGGTGTAGCACAGTACACTACAACGCTGGTGTTGTAGTAGCCACGCGCGCGCCACCGCCGACCGAACCGTGTACACAACACACACACACATCACACTACACATTACACACTAACAACCTCAACCTCGAAACCGCGTGTCAATCTCTCAACTCACTCGTTATTCACCATCTTCAACACCCGCACCACGCTGTCTCCCTGAAGATCATCAACATTCGAGTGTATCTGAAGAACGTTAACGCGCGCGACCAGTCGCGGTTACTCTCTCCCCGCGATTCTGTGTGAATATATTCTAATATATTGACACCTTTCTGGAACCCTTTGAGTGCGTTACTCCTCTCTAACCAGGATCCCTCAACCAGTCGGACAGTAATCGTTACTCTCACTACTCCTTCTATACTACCACACGCGTAAATATATCATCATCTTGATTACGTGTACGTGCATTACACAGTACCGGCATCGACTCTACACTCTCTCGTTCTATCTGTTCCGTCTGTGTATTCGTGGTCGGTTGTAACTTGTGTCTGTATTACATCGTGGATCACCCAAAAGCAACCGATAAGAGGTATAGATATGCACTATGCGGTCTGTTCATTACTAACTTTTTTATATTTTATTTTAGTTTGGTATTTGGTATTTTTGAATCTTTTTACGAATATTCTGTTGTAACCAGCAAACATGGCTTCTGTCACCCAGCCGCCTGCTGCTGCCCCAGGTATGTTTTGTGTTTTTTTTAATTTTTTTGGTTTCGGTTTATGATTTTCGTTTACTTTTATTATATTTATTATATCTATTTTTGATTTGATTTATATTTATTTTTGTTTTTGATTTTATTTAGGCAAAGGCAAAGGCAAGAAACCAAAGGCAACCAAGTTGGATATTGAAGATTTTGTCGACAGTAATAACTTTAAGATGGTCGACTCGAGCTGGGCCGACATTATGGAGGACGAGGATGTGATTGCGCCTGCCAATTTGCCCAGTGCACCCAAATCGGCACTCGGGCCCGATATTGATTGGGCACAGCTGCCCCCGAATGGGCCCTTCCGCCTGTCGGTGGCCAATTTGCAGTATGAAGTGAACGTGGAACAGTTGAGAGAGTTTTTTACTGGTTTAAATGTGAGTGTTTGTTTGTTTATGTCTTTATGTAATGTGACATATGTTATAATATACTTTTATATGTATTTATATTTAGATATCTGATCTTCGAATGAATGACGGCGAGAGTGGTCGTCCAAGTGGTACTGCTTCGTTGACACTCTCCACCAAGAATGAAGTCCTGAGTGCAATGGAACTCAATAATAAACAACTCAATGGCCGTTCGGTGCGAATTTTCATGCCCAACATGGGTAGTGATCGTTATGGTATGGCTTTTTGTTGTGACTTTTTTGGTTTTGACTTTTCAACTCTAACCTTTATTTGCTTTTTGCCCGTCTAGGTGACCGAGATGGAGGCCGTCGAGGTGGTGGCCGCAGTGGTGGCAGCTATATTGACAATACTCCAATGAATTGGCGTTCTGCCACTCGACCCGAAGCTGCTGCTTCTTCTACTGGCCGACCCGACAAAGTATTTCCCCCACCGACCAGTGGTCCAGGTTCTGGTGGCTTTGGTGGTGGCCGTGATCGTGATGGTTTCGGCTCACGTGGTTCACGATATGGTGGTGGTGACGGCGATGGTGGTTATCAACGTGCACCACGAAATGATTATGGCGGTGGCCGTCGAGACTATGATGGCGGTGAACGTCGAAATGATGATTTTGGCCGAAGAGACGGTGGCCGACGTGATCGATACGGCGATGAGGGACGAAGTGCCGGCAATTGGGGCCGTGGTCCACCACGAGATGCCGAAGCTGCTGAAGGTGGTGGTGAGTCGTCTGGTGGCAACTGGCGACGCGATGGTCCTCGCGATCCTCCACCACAGGCCTCGGACCGAGGCGATAACTTTGACAGAAGACCGCGTGATAATGGCCGCTACAATCGTGACGACCGTGACGGTGGTGCACCGCCACCAGCTCGAGATTCATATGGTTCAAGAGGCGGCGGAGGTGATGGCTACCGACGGGCGCCACCACGTGACGAGGAAGGTGGTTACGGTGGCCGTGACCGAGACCGAGATTTCGAACGACGTGGACCTCCACCAGGCGCTGAAGAGCCATACGATGCGCCCCGAAGGGGACCAAGTGAACGAGTGAACTCCACATCGGACGATTATGAACCACCGCGCAGTTTTGCTCCCCCACCACGAGACCGAGCCATGTCTGGTCGTTCGGAACGGTCAAATGAAGACAGACACGATCCCCACCAGCCACAATCACTGGCACACAAAGACGAGGAGCCAGTGAGACGTGGTCCACTAAGGTCAGAGATCTTAACCAACTTATTAGCACCTGAAAAGGAAGAGCCAAAGCCCTCGAGTTATAGTTCGATTTTTGGTGGCGCCAAGCCAGTGGACACCTTGAAGCGTGAAATGGAGATTGAGAAGAAGTTGGCCGATGAGAAGGCTGAGAAAGCTGAGAAGGAAGCCGCACAGAGGGAGGCAGCCGCCGCTGCTGGTGGTGGACCAGGATCTGCTGGTGGAATTTCGCCTGCCGGTTCAGCCAGTGGTGATCAGCCACGACGGGAACGTGGCCCTCGTGGAGACCGAGACGGTGGAGCACCGAGAATGCGAAACGGTGAACCACGCGGAGATCGAGACAATCGTGGACCACGACGGGACAGATTCGATGACCGAAATGGTGGTGGCGATCGTGACCGACCCCGAAGAGATGGCGGTGACCGAAGGGGTGGTGATGGTCGTCGCGATGGCGGTGGACCACGTTTGGGTGGTAATGGTGGTAACCGAGATATGCCACGACGCCGAGATGACCTCTTCAGTGAAGCTGAACCTCGTGGTCCACGTGGTGGTGGATATGGCGGCGGTGACCGACGACCTGGAGGTGACCGTGGAGGCCCTCGATACGATGACCGTCCTCAACAAACCCGAATGTTTGCTAGTGGTGGTGGAGGCGGCGGCGGTGGTCGTGGTGATTTTGAACATTTCCGAAGCGATCGATTCCCATCGGAAAGTGATGATATGCCACAGAAGGTATGTTGTTTTGTCATCACGTGACTAATGATTATTTTGTATCCCTGTGACCTATATTCCTCAATTGACCATTGTTTTATCTCCCAAACAGAACTACACTTCCTCGAACAAGTATGCCCATCTGCCCCCAGAAGACCACACTTCCGATTAGATCAAACTACAACAGCAATTTATACTAAAACTAGAACTCTATTTGCCGAACTCTGTATCTCTCTCTGCCCTTCACATTGTTTTAGTATCTGCACTCACCACTCTAATTTATTATTGAAGATCTATTCACCTTCAACAGCATCCAATCGGAACAACAATCCTCAACTCTATTAGGCCCAATAACGAAGATCATCTCTTCTCTTCTCTCTATCTCACATCTAGATCAACACTCACAACAACACGAGACGACCTCTCACACTCTCCTTTCCTCTCTCTCCCGCAAGTCGTCTTTATTATTTTCCCTTTTATTTTCCAATCTTCTAATCCGTTCTTATATTTTATTATCCCAACTATCGATAGTGTTTGCTTACTCTCTCGTTGATAGCATCGATAGTTTTTGAAAAATTGCGCGTTTTGCTGTATTTTTCTTCTTTTACCCCATTATTATTATATTATTATTATTATTTAGTCTTTATCTGATTATTTTCTGATTGATTTTTATTAATATTTATCTATTAATATATTATAAAGCATATGTTTGCAATACTTGTTATTGTCTCTCTCTCTCACTAACACACTGAGCACTTTGTTTGTTTGTTTGTTTTGATTAGGTTTGATTTGTGTTTAGGTTATGTTTATTATACTACTAACATTTAGTTAGCATGTTAGTTAGGTTTGTGGTTGTAATGCCATTTGTGGATGAGCCCACTCTGTCTAGATGGGTTATCTATCTTATAATCGATCATACACATCACACAGTTGTACCTCTTCTGGTGATGTTTCTGTTTGTGTACGAATGTGTACTAATGAATTTCGATCACTCAAAATGTTTCTCACTTTGCGCTGTCTTATCTCTCTATCTCCCATGTTCGCTCTCTGTCTGTCCCTCTTCACAAAGGACGTGTACACTGATTAGATGATGAGATGTGATGATAATCAATATTTGTACTATTCTACATTCTATTGGGGGTTCTCTCGTTTTCGGTTTTGTTATTGTTACTCCTCTCTCTCACCCAACACACTACACACCACACAGTACACTCTTCACACACGGTTCGGTTCGTTTGTTCGGTTGGCGCGCGCTGTTTGTCTGTCACATGTGATTCGTTTGATTTGATTTGACTGTTCATCATCTTTGATCTCATCACACTCTAGTACGAGATTGAAAGACTGATTACATGATAAGCTACTCTCTCCTCAATGACCTTATCATACGCGAATGACCCCTCACTCTCTCGACTCTCACACTCAACCTTGACCTTGACCTGTCTGTCCTGACCTGAGATTGTCTCACAAAATGTTAATGTTCTCCTCCTCAAAAAGTTGTACACATACTATTTGTGAATGCCAAAACGAAAATGTGTTGTAAATGTGCGCAAACCCAAACCAAACACGAATTCGACGACCACTCTTTCCTTCTCTCTTTCTTTCCTCACTCTTTCTCTCTCGCTCTCATCTTGACGACGATTTTGACGATTATGATGTGTTGACCAGTGTGTGTCACACGAAACGATGTTACGAAAAGCCCCACAAGTGTGAAAAAAACTCCCAAAACTCTCTCATTCTCTCTCACTGCTCCTTTATCGGATGCTCTCGCGCGATTCTTCCAAAAACAAAACAAACTTTGAGAACTCGACAAACCAAACGTGATATTATTATACTAGCTCCGACTATTACTACAACGATGATGCTTTTACGATTGTACAAAAAGACATATACCAGAAGAGTACAAAACATTTTAGTACTACACACCCACAAATTTGTGTGTCACGAGTTGTTTGAGTGACGAAAAGACTTAGCCTGTAATAACTCTCTCTCTCGAATTGAACAATAATTCTACAGAATATATTGCTTTTATATTTCTATGTCAATTTATATATTATATTCTATTTATATATTAATAATTCTTCACTTATTCTCTCTACTTTATATACTGATCATGCCATTTGATTATGATTAATAAATTATTATATTTTCATTTGTTTTGTGTTGTTTTGATTTTGTGGAATTTTGGGTGAAGGTGAGCTGAGGTTCAGGTGCGTTCGAAAAGCAGTGCTTTTTCGAACGCGTTTTGACGAACGACCTATTCATGTAAGACGTATTCAGGACGATAAAGTCTAGATTCAGGAATTCTGTGAGTAGGTGTCGCTGCATGTGCGTGTATATCCTGATTTTTCGTGATAATATTAAATATCATCTTACGGGATATGATCTTTCATATGTATGTTTTACCCGGGGACAGGTGGCCCACGTTCGGTTAATAACCGGTAAGTGTTATTCTTTTCAATGTCATGTTGAACATTCATTTCCGTTACTCGCAATGCAATACATTCGAATATTGTCACCGATTTCCGTTGTGTGTGTGTTGGGTAATCAAGTGGCCACTCTATATACGGGAAATCATTCATATTGATTACCGTTTTACACTGGGGGGAAAAAGAGGGTTGTGTAATTGCAAATCAATGTACTATACTACTAATGTTTGTTTGTTCAAGGTCTAGTGTCCGAATGAGTGAACGCTCACCCGCCCGGTTAATTAATTCGTTCGAGACTTTACGGAGGTGTACGTATTTTGATTATTATCATCACTAAAATCAGTGATCAATTTTTAGTTCATTCTATAAATATACCTTTCTTATACTCATTTGTGTATTTGTTTTCTGCTTGTGTGAGTATTTGCATTTAGAGGATGTGTTGAGTAATGTGTCAAGTATAGTGAACTTATTGATTAGGTCAATTGCTACTGGTGGCGGACGTGATCGACGGTGTTGTTGTTGATGGTCATTGACTGATTAGTGTGTTTAGGAGTGGGAATTGTCCACGAATTGGCAGATTATCTCGAAAATCTGGTTCCTGAATCAAATGAAATAAATTCAAAACAGGAATGCTAAATTTCACGGTCATGTTGGGTTCGTTTCGGTACTTTCGGGACAATATCCAGTTCAGAATATATTGTACAGGAGAAAATGAACTTTGTCTTAAATCCAGGTTTACGTGATTGCGCGTTTGAATTGTGAAAATTCTAAATCTAAAATAGATTTACAAAATGAAATGTGAGATAAAGACATTTTCAATGTCGGTTATGAAACACTAGCTTTAAAGAATTCTTACACAACTCAACTCTGAACTACTCTGAATATTCTTCTTCTTAGTAGACATTAGAATTGAGACTCACTTGAGACGTTTTGCGTAATATGAACAACAACAAAATGTATTATGCAAAAACGAAATATTCTCGATCAAAGTGAATAGTTTTTATCGGGAAAATCACTTTGGGCTAATTGGTTTATTGGTAAAATAAGTTTGTTGTGTCTCGAACAGACAAAAACAAGAATTGACACACTTTGGGTGTGCGTGTCTAGTTTATCAATAGGTGATGGTGATGCAATCTGTATTATGTAAATGCATTTATGGATTCGTGATTCTGGTTGAGTAGATAAATTTAAAGCGATAATTGACTAACTAATTAACGGAATATTCTTTAAGTTCGTACACTCTACCCTTCAGTATGACCATATTTATGAATATATCGATTTATGTTATACTTTTTGATATATAAAGAGGTATATGTAGACGTGTTTGTTCCGGTGAATGCGGCGCTAATGGATTTTCTTTTTTGTGCATCACACAAAACCATAATCGATTAATTAGCGAGACCAATTAGAGGCGAATCACTACATTCTGGTGAGGATTCTTCGTTTCTTTCTGTGTATTTTTGCAGGGATTTTTGCATATGGATAAGTATAAATACATGTTCTTCTGCATTAATGTTGGAACTATTTTCCGCATTTTTTTCCCTGGCTAAAACTCTTCGATTCTGGATTCTGGTTAGCGTAGGTAGTAGATTTCGGAGTCAAGTCGCGGAGCATGAGTGTTGACAATTTCAATTTGATACATTTCATTTCAATTCGCTTTCATATTCGCTTTTATATTTCATGGTTCAACATATTTTCACTCTCCGACTAAATCAAAACAAATAAAAATAAATCAATATTTTAACGAAATAATTTATTTATTTATTAATAATTTTAAAATATAATTTGATATCTAACAGATAAATGAGATTTTCTTTAATGACAATATAATTGAACAATAAAATTCCATTAAAATGAGATCAACATGGAGAGAAAAAGACAGACAGAGAGGATAATTGAAAATAGTATATTGTGCCTTGTGCCAAATAAGTTTCATATTTATGGGCCGTTCAGATATGAGGTTATGGAACATTTTATGGTAATGATAATAATAACATCATCATCATTTGGAGATGTAGTAGTAGTAGTAGTCGATCCAATTGGATCGATTCTGGAACGGACAAACAAACAAATAATAATAAACAATCGAACGGACAGTGAGGTTAGGTCATAAAGCCAAATATAAGTCGAAGAGAGAGAGTGAGTGTAAGTGACTTAATCTAGTTTAATTGATCATCATAAATAGATAGAATGTGTGTTTGTGTCCGGTGCGTGTAAATAGAAGAGGGAAGGGAGAGAGAGAGAGAGAGATAGGTTAATTGATATTTAGTTTTGCTGGCAACAATTTTGGATCGATTCGGGGGATTCGCTTGATTGGCTAATTGTTTGGACATAATTGATAGTAGTTGACATTATATTATTGGATCCTTGTTTGTATGTTCTAAGGAAGATTCGAAAGACGACGCATTTGGGGATATTCCTGGGGGTACAAGGAAATATCACGTGTGTGTGCTTCGGGAATAGATGCGCATGCGTACTTTGAATCAATCGAACGCCATTTTGGGATGTTGTTGTGCTCAGATTTGATGAACGGGGCTGAAAAGGTTAATTTATGGATTGTCAGCATAAACCAGAATGACTTAGATGTTTGATTTTGCCATCTTTGAAGCCGCCGCCGACAAAAGGTTGAGTGGACTGGCGCTTGGTTTGGCGACCAATTTGGCCAACTTGTCCTGCACGCTGCGACGTGCCCTCAACATATCATTCCGTCCGTTTCCACTGCCACCAGCGTGATTCTTCAAGACTGGAGCGCTGAGAATGTTGTCGAGTTCGGTCTCGATGCCCTTGCCTTCGCCCGAGATGAGATCGTCATAGTCGAAGCCATTGAAGATGGATGATGGTCGCTTGATGTACGATGGAATGGAGTAGAGGGATGGTGAGTTTACTGCAGTAGGGATGTTGAGACTGGTTGGATCAATGTTGAGCTTCCTCAGCACTGACGAGGGCAAGTGATTGTACAGGTGACGGCCAATTGGCGAGTTCAACAGACTGATCAAATTCGAACGCAACTGCTCGTCCACTCCGGTCAAGGAACTGCTTCTACCTGAAGATGTCGCTCCAACCGCCTCCGAAGAATCCACGAATCCATAGTCCTGATCCAACAGTGGTTGCTGCTGTTGCTGTTGCTGCTGTTGCTGTTGTTGCTGTTGTCGTCGCTGTTGTTGTTGCTTCTTCATCAAACTGTACATCAGCGGTAGTCGAACCAGTGTCGCAAAGGCCCGTGTCGATGCATCCTCAGACGCCGGATCCAACAGGGAGCGAAAAGTCGAATGCGAGGGCGACGAAATGGAATGGAACGCCGCCGACGACGGTAGGGCGCCCAGGCCCGAGGACCGTTTGCCATGTCCGCCCAGACACGAGTGGCCGTACTGTTGGCATTTCTTGCCTGAAGGAACAAGAGCAACATCGACCACTGAGTTAGCGACACCACAAAAAAATCCACAAAGTGCAAGGAGGAGGACATTATTACTCTACAGCACGTGCCTCTAAATCGAAATCATTCATAAATGCAATGTAATGTACTTACTTTGATTGGAGCCCTTCGCGTTCGCGGTCACAAGGTCCAACTGCAGCGCCACCAGGGACACAAGCACCAAACAACTGAACAGGATGACGGTGTGGGGCGATATGATTGCTTGGGTGTGCATTCTTGGGTGTTGGAGCGTGAAGATTCTTGATTTGGAAATTTTGATCACCACCAGTTGAAATTTAGAGAAAGATTCAAATTGAGACAAATTCTGTTGTTTCAATTTGAGCAATTTGGTTGATAAGTTTCAGTTTCAGGTTAGGTCATTTGGCTGGTCAGATAGGTAAAGGTCAGGTATTGAGGAATATTCTCGATTCGTATAAGAAGACACTTGAAGCTTTTAGTATGGCCAAACCAAACCGTGTGTTATGTCCAAATGTGAAGTGGCTGTTGAGCTTTTATACGCAAAATTTTTCAAATTGACGCGCGCCTACTCTCGATTCTGTTGAGGGGGAAGAATATTCTGCTGTGGAAGTGGTTTGTCTGTTCGAACCGATTTGTCCGAATACGTCACTTCTGTGTGCAAATTGTGTGCTAAGTGTTTTCGGTTGTTATGTTCAAGAGTCAGAGAGTGGGGGAATCATCAAAGTTAGGGCAACGTGTTGGAATGAGCCAAGTCAAGCTTTATTCCTTATTAGCAGCAGAATCCGAGAGAATCTCCGCCCATACGAGTGAGTGAGAGGGGGGGAGAAGAGAGTACAACACCGGACCGGACGGGAGAATCTTCTTCGCCTTCATCTCAACAATTTGACGCATGACGCGATGCGTAGGTGTCAGGTGTCTCACTCTGCCCGACTGTCTGTCTCCCCTCTCTCAACATTCTGTTCTGAGTGTTCCATTTGGAGCAGTGGCAGTAGGGGGTCACCAGTGGCGGTGGTCGTGTCCACCTGTGTCCATTCTCCTATTCTGTAATTTGGTAAGTACTAAAAGTTTGTATCATTTACGGCGCTTAATTTGAGTATTGACCAGATTCCAGAATCGAGAAACTTTTAGTATTGATCACCAGAATTGGTATTTGACTATTGGTTTGTTTGTATATGCGTTCGTTGTGTGTTCGTATATATTCAAATGTTTACAATCAATCAATCAATCATTAGAATGTTCTGTTCAGATAAACAGAATGAAGGAGAGGAGATGAATCCAAAGGTGGACAAAGATCAATTTGGTCAATAATAGTGCAATTCGAGGATTCGATTCTGTTGATTGAACTCAAAAGTTCTGACAATTCTGCAACATTTCATAACGTAATACATCTAAAACAAACACATACAGTTCATGACCCAGAATGTTTTACTAATAACCAGGATAATATGTTTTGTGTCTTCCTGGATCATTTGTTCCAATTGTGGAAGATTCCAACGAATGTATCCATTTCCTGTTGACTGTTTGTCTCGCCTTCGTCTTGTGTGTTTGTTGTGCAATTGAGCGAGATATATCATTGGGGAGATTAGATTCCATTTGTTGTTGATCATCTCAACCTATACATATTATTATGTAGGTTAATATCTATCTATAGATGGATTGTTCCAATTGGATTGTTAAAAGTTTCCAGAAATAGTACATACGGGCTACCTTGAATTGAATCATATTGGATTTTTGAAATTTTTTTGTAATTCCTTTTTATTGGATTTCGATCTAGAGGTCCGAATGTGATTTACCAATATATGATTCATTGCCAGTTCTGATTCTGTTCCCGATTTTATTTGTTTGTTATTCTTTACAGAATTCGGGTTAATATCCGCTTACTACTATATATTGTCCAGTAGAATCGAACAGAATAACCGCCGGTCGATCGAACCTGCCTTACAATAAGTGATTTCACTTAAAGTGGTCATCGATTTTGTGTCCGCGCTCGCCACGATTTCTATTAATAAACACACACATTCCATGGAAATGTAATAGTCTCAAATGTGTTATATAATAATATAAACAATACAATGTATACTCCATAGAATATTCTTTTGTATTCTGCATTGAATATTCTAAGAATAGAACGACAATGTGACTGGCTGTGTATGTCTTGAGACAAATGACCAAAACAATAAAGAACAGAATCACACAAACAGAGAGAATACGAATACACGAGTCCCGAATTAGATCCTGGATTCAAAGGAACCAGTCTGGACAATCGAACACGAACCATAACTCACACACCTCCACACATGCAGTGACTGTTACACTCTTAGAACATTCTGTGGATTCTTCTTTTTCTTTTGCATGTGCGACAGGTTCGTAGACCTACTTCTCACGATAGGTCAACGGAACCCTCGAGTTTTGAGCTCATTTTGACTGATGATATCAAGAATATTCATCTGTCACGTAGACGTCAATGACGCGCGAGCGTTTTCTTGTGTTTGGTGGTTAAAGTTCACAAGTTCGCGCGTAAAGAAAAAGACCCGAACACGAACCTAACAAATTGAGGTTAAACCAACACAGGTGTGTGTCATGTTAACCTTATGGGCGTCACCTTGCGAAAGCGTAGTAGCCTGGTTCAATGACTTACCTGACTTATTCTGTTGTTTAATCTAGATTCTGTAGAACGCATTCGCTTTGTTTAATGTCATTCGTTTGTTCGGTTACTTTAAAAAGTGCAAAAGAAAGAGAAGAGAAAGAGAAATGGTCAAATATGGAATTTTTATCTCAAACCTCACCAACCCCTGGTTTTAGTTTGGTTTCGATCGCCCTCTTGGGGTCTAGTCCTGAAGAGTGGGAAGAGTCAGAGATAAGATACACGAGAAGCGAACAGGTCAACAACAAGAGAAAATCCCCAAATTTGACCGATCCAATTGGAACTGTTCAATTCTAAACGGAAGCAAACAACAGCAACAAACTCTTTTTGTTTTGTTTGCCAAAACAAACTTGTTGTGTTTGGTCAATTGACAATATTTGGACACAAACAACCACCCGCTAACGAACCACAACAACTCATCACATTCGTGAAATTTGATCAACACACGTAAACCAACCAATACGTAACTCGTAAACTAATGATTTATGTTATGTTTGTCATGTGTATGACACTATCGTGGTGACATTAAACAAAACACCCCGTTTTCTTCTCGTGTGTTTAAACAAAATAAGTCAAACACAAAACTAAACCGCATTCGGTTGTTATCTTTTAGAGTGCAATAGCACTGGTGGTCAGTAGCATTCGAAAGTTGCTCAACCGTACAATCGTCAAACAGATGACGAAACTTTACAGAAACTTTTTGGACACTCAACACACAACCAAAACTTAACCCAAAAATACTCGTAAATTTACTTAAATTCTCTCGATTGAACCAACCAAATTGAGAACGTTTTATAAATACGAGACACCTTTATTTAGAAACCATAAATTATGTACCAATTTTAGGATATTCACAAATGACGTAACCTTGAATGTGCATTCTATTGTCAATACACAATGTTTGTATTGTGTAATATTATTATTACGAAATTTGTTCCAACTGGAACTTTGGGTACAGACCCATTCCAGACTGATGTATGATGATCATGAAAATGTACTTGGCCTTGCACTTACTTATTTAGTGAGTGAGTTGAGGCTCAAGTAGCTCATTATCAGCATTGGGAATGTGTCTGTCTGTTTGTTTGTTTGTTTACTTTCGTAACAAATACACGGGAATCATTGAATATGTTGATTATGTGATCGATCGATCGGAACGGAATCGAACGTACGTGAGACTTTTCAGGGTTATCTTTTGTACGTACTCTATGGATGGCTGCGCCGGACAAACCGAACCATTCGAGTTCAGTACTAATACTAATAAGGAGTACTAATTATCTATTCGTATCGGATATCTATTTAGGAATGCCACCCGCACCGTGGGACAACAACAAGCCAAATGAGGAGGAGGAAAATGAGTGAGGCAATAATTAGGATAATTGATATATCACTCGATTCGGTTCGAATTGACGTTCTTCCAAGTGACTGAATACGAATGGACTAATATGAATGCGATGATGACAAATGGCGATTGATGGATGATGAAGCAACCAGAGAGGGGGTAGAGCGACATATACGCGTGTTTCCAAACGGAAATTAACTAAGCCAATCGAAATATACAGACAGTCAGTCAAACTAACAAATACATACACACAATTGTCCATAATTGTTCGAGTGCAATATTCGGACGGTATGGTTTGAATGTCAAATGCAGTACACACAATTGACTTGCCTTGTATATATCTTGTACGCAATTGAATCAAAAATTTCCAGAATTTCAAGATATTTTCTCATTAAAAATTCATTGAACTAAACGTTTCCATTAGCTCTTCTTCTTTTCATTTGAGTTCAAAAATCGATTTTCAATTTGTTATTATTTTTGTTGTTGACATCCAAACACATACAAAGTGACAATTAAGACATGTCTTCGATACAAACATGATGAAAGTTTGCTTTGAGTATATAAAAATGTCAAACACGTGGGTCACCCAGAAGAAGAATTCGAACACTCTTTTCCAATAACCTATATTTACTCGATTAATTCGTTCATTGATATACTCGAGGAATAAACGAAATGTACGACTGTACGCTACTGTACGACAGTCTCGTGCTAGTGTGAGTGTTGTATGTTGACGTCCGGAAGGAATGTTTTTTACTCAAATATGAAAAAGTTTCAAGTTTTTCATAAGAAAACGAGAAGCGAACAACGCAAACACTCGACTCAATAATTCGATCATTTTTGTGCCCACAAGTGGCACACACACACAATTTATAAACTAAACCGGAAAAGTGTTTCTTTTCTGTCAAATGGTTGATTCACAATAAAATGCAAATAAAATATAAATGAATGTATATTATAAGATTCTGAACAATTTGAATATGTTCTTTCTTTCTTTTTTACTGATGAGACACTCATAGAAGACGTACGTCATCATCGCCACATATTGTATTCGATTAACACATTATCTATCCAGGTAACTAATTAATGTTTAATCATCAACCATCAACGCAAATTTCCAGTGGAAAATAATGACAATTTGACTTTGCAATTTGTATATTTCCATCCTTTTTGTATTTGCTTTGTTTACTTACTAAATATTTAATTTTTAAACGATCAAGAGTCAAAAGTCGGATCACGGCCAAACGAAACACACATTTTGAGTCATTTCAGAATCAGAAAGGTCGCTCTTTCTGTTTATTTGCATTTTTATATTTAACATTGAAATTTCCTCTCTTTCTATTTTTAATTTGCATGATAATAATAAATAGATTGTACTTTTCCGAACGCACATTCTTTTTGGTTATATTTTGGGACAATTGAAATTGTTCCACTGTGTGTCATGGAATTATTGTTCCGTGTGCCTTAGTAACTAAACTTTGTCTAGGTTTTTTTTGTGTCTGTTCATATACTAAGTACGTAAATGTTCAAACAAGTAATTCAAACAAGTAATCCTTCTGTCTAGCTCGTCACATTGCTTTGTCTACTGAATCTGTGAACTTGAAAATTACTTTATTTAAAATCAACAATTTTAATTTAGAATCTATTTTTGGTATCCAATTTGGACAATTCGGATTTGATTTGAGTTAAACCGACAGACAGACCAATTGGAAAAGGTTTAAATTGTCTTATCATTTCACATTTTTGTACATTAAAATTGTGACTCAAATTGTCTCAAATGTGGAGAAAGTTTGATTAAATTTTATGATTCATTCATTTTGATCATGATGATAAACAAGATCATTAAGTCATCATACAAATTGTGCAACAAAATGTCTGCATTTTAGCTTACATTTCTTAGTTTTCTTTACTTCCTGACAGGTTTGTGAGTGCGCCTAGTGATTTAGTGATCAGGTGATTTTAGTGTTATTTTCAGAATATTCTACATTCTACATTTAGTGAAGATTTAGGTCGCAACTCAATTCAAGGTTACCTTGTCTTAAGTCAAAATAAAAATAAAATAAAACCCTCCTTATAGAGCACAAGGTTAAGTCCCGGGTGAATTGAATGTGAAATTCTCATATTACTGGAATGCGGACTTGTCTGCACGCAATTTGGAATTTGTGTTCAAAGTTATTTTTATCATCTTTTTACTGTTTCGTAATCATTTCAACTCACGTTTTTTCCTCCTTCGTTTCCGATGAATTCTCGAGAATATTCTGTGTTTAGGACTTTTTTCCGTATAACTCTCTGTATGTGTAACATTGGGGTTGTGTAATATATGTAATAATAAAATAGTAAAGTGAGGGCGAAAAAGGTAAACAAAGAGATTTGATTTGAAATTTGGGAATTTTTGTTATTTTTTGGTTTGTAAAAGATTCTCTCTGGTTTGAATTCACTTTGAATTCTCTTTGAGATTGATTAAAATTTTTGATTTTTAAAATATTCTTTTTGTAATCCTCTGAATTTATAGATTCAAAAGACTCATTTCCTGAATGAATGAATAAATAAGTAGAATGCACCAGAACCTTGAACCATTAATAATTGTTCTTATTCTTGTGTTCTCAAATTCTTAAGGAAGATTCTATGTGTTTCTCAATTCTGTAAGATTTATAGTTGCGATTCTGGTTCTTCTTTTTCTTTGTAATTCTTAAATTCATTAATATGTGCACGGAAATGAGTGCAAATGAATCATAAATGAGTTTTGGTTGTTTTGATGTTTTTGGTTTGTCGTCGAGGTTTGTCGACATTTGACAGATTCTCTCTGCAGAGTTTAGTATCCACTTACTCTCTCAGGTTAGTACAGGTCAAGTTGATTTAGCTGTAGGTGGACAGGTAAATCAACTCTCAATCAAACAGCAAAACAACCCAACTTATTACTCGTATGTATGATACACTTAATAAACATGAACATTCATGACTCATTCATATATGACATGACATGATATCATATACTCGTACTAGAGTTTCTAGTCTGCTAGACATATAAAAAGAATAATAATAATAATAATACCAAATGAATACTTATGATAATCAAATTAACCGAATTGGAACAATTTATCAATTTATCCCGGCGCAATCTAAACGAAACAAGAAGAAGAACAAGAACTAACTAGAATGTCTCGACTTGAGATGACTGATTCGAGAGACATTCGATTCGAATTCGGTGAATGTGTGTGGGATGTGAGAAGGAGACAGAGACGACAGGGCGAGAATCAACACTAAAAGACACAAAACAAACATTGTGTCGATACTGAGTGAGAGAGAGTTTGTAATAATTTGTGCAAAGTGCACAGACCGAATTTCGAGACAACGAGACAAGTTGTAAGTGGACGGATACAATCGGGACACAATCTGCTTTATGGTGCGATTGACATGGGGACATTCGAGTTTACATGGAATGTAATTCACAAATAAACGACAATTCTCAGACGGAGAATCTCCGCTGTTCCGATGTTACGTTATCTCCGGAGGGCACTTTTGTGTGTATCGAATGTCTCTGTGTGCATTCTGTATGCATTGTTTGAATGTTTATGTCTGTTTTGACTTTAGGACTATAAATATAAAGAGTGACCAGAAGGCTTAAATTTCATAATCTTTTACAGAATGCAGACAGAATCGAGTCAAAAAGGCTCATGACCCTTGAATTGAGAGCCTAAGATACAAAGACCCTATTATGCCCTACCGGGTTTGTATGTTCGATATATTGTTTTGTTCATGTTTTCTCTTTACGGTGGTTAACCTCAACTCATACACACAACTCAACTCATTCACATGTACTATACAATGTATAATAGACAATAAAAGGGAAAAACAATAGCCGCGTTGACAATGACATTGAAAGCTGTGTCCTACAATATATACAACTTGTGTCCGACACAGACACATCAGAACATGTTTTCTAATAATAGAAACTTTGTTTTCCGCGCGCTCGTCGTGGAAAAGTTGTGAGAGAGTTAAGAGGAGATAATTCAATTTTGAAAGCCGTTTTTGAAAGACAATCGATCGATTTGTTCTTTTTTTCACAGTGAGATATTCTTGGACAATGTTTCTCTATTTATTTTGTTTTGTTATTTTGTGTTTGCGGAATTCATTACATTTGGATTCGAACAGACAGACAGGGTTCAAAGACACTTGAGTCTTCTTGTCTTTGTCCGGTTGACATTGAAATTGTCGGTGAAAAATGCCTAAACGTTGTGTATATAACTAAAATGAAATAGTCGTTTAGAAAGTAAATCAATTTAGTATATTATCAATATATTTATTAGTATAAACAAAACAAAAGGGATTACCCGGATAGACGGAAAACATATCCGGGCAAGGTAATATTTAGTAATTAAGAGATAATAACGATATATTGTTTATTTGTTTGACTTAGATTGACGGTGTAAATTACGTGATTAGTGGCATTTGATTCTGTACTTAAGTTCAGTTCAAAGAGTCAATCAAAGGTCACCATCATTGTCCGAAAAATGTTGGCCTAATTAGACAAAACAACACAACGTTGTGTGTGTTGTGGGGAGTTAATCTTATCTACGGTTAAGCAATTGTTTTACAATAGAATCAATATTGAATCTGTAGTACTGCTACTTTATAATGTGAATGAGTGTGTTTGTTTATGTTGGATTGTTAATTAATGAAAATTGTAATTGAACAAACAACAATGATTTGATGCGATAGTGGGACACACGGAGCAATCAATTGGCGTACAATGTGTGTGCAATTCGTTGCCGCCAAACTCAAAGTCATTCAACCCTCTGCATGTTTGGTAAGTGATAATGCATTAAACGTGTTCGTGTTTGAGGATATATTCACTTTCTACTGTATTTGGTATATTTGATGGCTCACTTCCGAGTCTAGTCCGAACTGACTGAGGCGCGTTCGAACATTTGTTTCGGTGACATTCTGTCTCACTGTTTTGCAGGCACGTGCCTCTTCTCTTCAGAATATGAAATTCGATTCCGTGATTTAATTATTATTCCACTAAATTTGAATCATTAAATAGGAATAATAAAATCTTATTTTTCTATTATTAATCTTAATCAATAAATTTTCCGTTATTAAGTTCTTTAGAAATGCACGTTCGAATCTCTTTTGTATGATGCGTTCATAAATGACGTACTCGATTGGCACCGAATGTAAATGTCATGTGTGATGACGATGACGATTAAATCAGATGATGTTAATGTGTGATTAATTAACCCTTTCAGTTCCATCACTCGGGGCTCGTACATACTTTCAATCTCTTAATATATTATAATAAATGTTTTCAATGTCAATGCATAGACTGAAGGAGGCTGAAAGGGTTAATTTTTTATCGACTAATTATGATGTAATGGTTACATAGAATTGAACAAGATTGATTTTATTATTGTTTTCTGGGCAAAATTATTGTTATTACAAATTGAACATAGAATGATACTACATTTCCGGACTTGTTTTGATATTACTTTTATTTCTACTGTTCCAGTGAATGTGTTCAATTGTTCCTGGAACAGTGTTCCATATTCGAGAATCTAAAGAGCACTTGGGCGCTAATTGACTGTCCAGACAGAGAGAGAGAGAGAGAGAGACGAGACGGACGAACAGATAGACAGACAGGTGCGAAATAGAGTGAAGAGTTTCACTGGAAAATTGTAATCGAAAAACACTTGAATTTATATTATTTTTGATTTTGTCGAGTTGGTCATGAAAAGTATAGAAGTAATAGGCCAAATCGCGCCAGTTACTTTTGACATAATAAATTGGTGGCGCCATCTCGTGGAGAACAATCAAACTAAAATTTAGGCACTAAAATAAAATACATTTTCACGAAAAAACCGAACATATAAAAGTATAAAATCAAAACATTACAAACAATATATTGAAAGTCATCAAATTATTTATTACAATAGATTATACATCACGCACGCAAATCATGATACGATTTAAGAGAAGGGTAATAATAATTAATAAAAAGTATACGAGAGAGAGTAATGACATATTGAAAGATGAGATATATAGTGTGTATTGTGTGGTTTATCGATTATCAGTTAGATGATCTTGTTGGAAAAAGGTGTATGGGTGTTTGTTTGTGTGTTGGTTATACATGAGAAAGTAAGAGAGAGAGGGTCACCGTCAGAGAATAAGAAGGATCCTCTTGAGGGCAGTACAGCACACTTAGTGACCATACTTTTGGAATTCCCATTCGCGATTGTCCAGGGGACACACCTGACGGGTCTTCAACCAGCGAGAGATACAGTGAAAGTGGAAGGCATGGTTGCACACACCCCAGGCGACGGTACACTCCTCAGAGGCGGCCGAGGCCTGATTCGCCTGACACTCGATGCACAGATCCATAATGTGATTGCGACAGATGGCACAGTTGTCCACCACAATGTCCCAGGCCCACAACGCGACGGCAGACCACTTCTTCACCTCAAAACGCTTACGACCGTGCACTGCCTGGGTGGACGAGGAGGGCATCTCGGGATTGTTGATGTTGTCATTGTTAGCCTCCATATCGACATCGTCCACATTCTCAAAATCGGCCATTCTAGATAGATAGAGTGGGGTGGGTGCGCGAGATAATAGAGATCCGAAAAAATAAAAATAAAAAATTTAATAAATTCGGACAGAAAAAAAACGAAAAATCAAATACCGAAAAAAAGTGCTGGCTCACGGGTACAGACGACAACGACAACGTTCGGCGTTAGAATGCGACTGGCAGATTCGATTCGTGTACAACCGAGTTTTATGGTTGAGGATTAACGAATGACGAAAACCGACAAACTTGGTGGCGACGGTTACTTCGAGACAAAAGAAGAGCCCAAAACGAGAGGACGACGACACAAAACCAATCTGCGAGCCGAACAGTCAGACAAAACATACAACACCACCGCCGCAGCACTATCACACAAAGCATTTATTAAAGTATTCAGAAAATTATGATTTTTGGGCGGTACCGCACACAAATGGACTAAACATAAACATCGTTAGATTGATTTTCATATAGTGGAGTTAAAATGTGTGGGCGCTGCTACCCCTAGTGTAATAAAACGCCACTGCACTGCATATAATACAAGGAGGGATAATCCACAGAGGACGGGTTGCGAAAGGTGAGTCACGTGAGTCACATATTACGATCGTTGTGTTTTGTTTTGGGGCAGGTTGGTCCGTTTCGATTTTGGGATTCTGTTGATTCTGATTTTAATTCTCCTTTTTTCTCTTTAGATTTTCTATATTCATGATTCTTATGGTATCGCTTTTATTCGCAATGTGAAATTCCCCGGAGCCTTTTTTGCACAATAATAACATTCCTTCTCTGACGCGAATCTCCAGAAATAGAAAATTCCAGAATTATGGAAGTTGATAACCAAAGTGCACCGCCAAATTATCGTTCCCTCCTCACTCGGTTGATGGTCAAATTGGAACAGACCGAACAGCGACTCAGACTACACATTGACGACAAAATAGACCGTGACTATCCCGCCAAAACGGCCTCCGAACAGAACAAGGCCAAAAAGGAGTTGAAGCATCAGGTGGACCTGACACTGAACGCATTTTTCGATCATATCATTGAGGAGTTTGAGGTGTATTATCTGCTCGACGATAATCGTGTACAGAGACGGGAGACGGGAAATTATATAATCGAATCACGGTATACGCCTGTGGCCATTCATAGGTACTTTCCGAAAAGGATTTCTACTTTGGTGAAGAATAGTATGACTTTGGTGGATTCGAAGGCGCTGTTGGCTAATCCACCCGATGAGGGTTTGATGCAGGAGGAGGAGGATGAGGTGTTCACTAGTTCGGAGGATGACGATGACGATTCTGAGGATGATTCGAGTGTATCCTCATTTGGGGATGAGGATGATGATGACGAAGATGAAGTGGAGAACCGAAAGAATACGAACAAATCATCACGATCACCTATTATTACTACAGTCGATTTTGAATCATATTTTCCCATCAAAAATGAGCTTTCCGATGATGATAACGATGACGATAATGTTGTACATCGCGTGACCAAACAAAGTATTACTCCTCCTCCTCCTTCTATTTTTCCTCACGAATATTCCGACATTTGTATTTGTGAGACCTGTGTCAATGCTAGAGCTGTGGCGAAAATTGAGAAAATAATCAAGGATAATGATGCTATTTTGAAGCAACAACCGATGAACTTAAGTACAGGAACATTAAAAGTTGATAATGATAATGTTAAAGAAGAAGGAGAACTGTCTGATGATGATGATGAGATAGCAGAATCGAATACGAAACGAAAAGAACCCGATTCGGACGGTTCAGTCCCCTCCACCAAACGAACTAAACGATCGTCCGTTTCCGATGACCCGGAGCAAAAGATGCTCACCCTTCACATCAACTGTCTCGATCCGACCTGTGATGTTGTCTTTGCGGACCGTAAGCTGCTGTTCAAGCACGCCCTCAACTATCACGCCATAAAGCCACACAAATGTTATGCCCGTGACTGTGGACTCGAGTTTGAGTCTACCAAACTGCTCAACACTCACACTCGACTCTTCCACGACCCGACCAGTGTCCAGTACATCTGTGACAAGTGCGAGGCTCAAGTGGAACTCCGTTCAAGCTCCTGTTTCGATGTCCACTGGAGACGATTCCACGAGCTGGGCTCGTACAAGTGCGCCACCACGTCCGAGTGCAATTTTGTGGCTACAATCCGTGAGGATGTCACCCGTCACCAGCGTAAGGCTCACAAAATGTTCCAGTGCACTGCCGCACCCAACTGTACTGCCGCCTTTAGTATTAGTGCCGATTTGAAGAAGCACGAGGCTCGTCATGCTGCCAAAAAAATTCCTCTGCCTATGGCCCAACTGTAAGAAGATTGTCAAAAGTCAGGCCGACGCTGGAGAATCAACATTTTCGTTCAAATTCAATGGATATGCCCGCATTTGTGGACAAACGTGATCCAAACAACTACATTCGCATTGTGCCTAATGGGCCCTAAAAGCTTTTAGCTCTAAATATCACCAAAGTTATATTACAAATTTTATACATTTTATTAGATTTTATTTTATATACATTATATCAAATAAAGAACCGAATATATTTATCAATATTTGGACATCAACATCTTTGGCTTATCTTTCCTCGGATTCACTTTATAGATGTTCGGAAATATTTCGGTGTCCGAATACCGAATTACCGGGGATTTGAATTATGTTTTTGATGTGCTCAAGGTATTTCTCATTTCTAAAGTATTACTAACATATTTCTATTTTTCTCTGACTAGGTAACCCATCATTCCATCCGCCTCCATTATCCTGCAGAATGCGTTCCATTATTTGGGATCCTACTTGACTTATTGTCTCATTCGTGATGGTTGTCTGAACTGTATTCTACCATTGGTCCCTTATTTTGACTGGCTCTTTATATTGATGGTGGATCTTTTGCTATTTTACGACGAAACGACTATTTTGTAGCTCAAATTGTGCCTTTCAAATAGAACCACTACCAAACAGCTGAAAGTGGTGAACATTAAAATTCAAATTATTCCTACTATTTCTTCGTATGGTCTTTTGGATTATTATTCCCGGCACGGGTTTGATAACGAATTGACCGGACTCAACAACCGAACCGTTCAGTCCTCATTTGTACTCACCGTACAGGATCTATTGAGCGAATACTTTTAACATACCAGTGACCATATCATATGACGTATATCATATTGCCGAATTAGTCCTCATTTGGTAATGTTCTAAAATCTTCTATTTTTTCGGCTCTATCGGACTTTTGAAGAGTGGATTTATTTGAGGATAATACAAAGTGGTGGCCACTGGCCAATCCAGCGCAGTACGACTTCCTCTACCTCTTCGGGGAACTTCGAATCCCATCATTGCTTTGACTGCTTCCAAAGCATCGAACGTTCTTTTTCTACTTTTAGTTTTACACAAAACCGAGAATGTTCTCGAAGACTTCAGACCATCACGTTACTATCATCGAATTTCAAATGGAATTTCCGTACCTACGGTGACAGTTCCACCCACTGCTCTTAATTCGCACGAGTATTATTCACACCAATATGTGGCAACTTTGGCACTTTTTAATTGTCGATTATATTTTTGTTTACCTTTGCTTTTAATAACAAGAATATTCAAATTCTGTTTGATGCCGCATTCCTTATTTTGAATCATATGGGTTGTAGCGCCCCTTAAAACACTATGTTGATCATTTACATATGTAACATCATCTATGAAATATTTCTTTAGGGGCGGTACTACCCACGTATGATTTAAAATGCATTTATGCATGTTCCGTCCTCTGTGGACAACATCTTGTTTTGGTGTGCTCGTGTTCTGCCTGCACGTGATCGCCTTCTCTCCCCTCTCCTGTGTGTAATATTATTTTTTTCGAGGTTCTTTTCTGTTGTTATTGTTCTGTCAAGAATATTCTACTTTTTGTGTTCCAATTGGACCGAATTATACTGAATAGCCCGAGGGCGAGACAATATGGAGCAGGCCAATTGTCAAATAACCGGAGTGTCCTTTCGTCTGTTTGCCGAGAATGAATCCAAACGGCTGTCCTCGCTCTCGATTGTGAATCCCACAACTTTCGATCCTCTGGGCCATCCGATTGATACAGGATTGGCGGACACTGCTTTGGGTATGTATTATGGGTCTGTTTGGATTCGGATTTTAACGCGTTTTTTCTGGTTCGCATAGGTCCCCTAAAACGGAACGATTTCTGCAAAACATGTGGCCTTACCGATTCGCACTGTCTCGGCCACTTTGGCCACATATCTCTGCCACTGCCCGTTTTCAATCCCTTTCTTATGAAACAGCTTTATCAGGTAATTTATTATTATTATTAATTTACGTAATTTTATTTATTTATTTACTATTTTATTTTGATATTTCCCAAATAGGTTCTACGAATGTTCTGCTTCAACTGTCATCATTTTTTATTTTCTCGTAATTTGGTGGAGGTGTACATTGCCCAGTTGAGGGCCCTAAATCTCGGGCTGGATTTTATGCTCGAGGATATTGTGAACGAGGGTCACGCGCTGACCAGTGGGGGCAAAGTGGTGGACTGGAATTCTCTCGAGGGTCAGACCTATGTTCGTGGAAAGTTGAACGAACTAATCAACAAAGTATACAGTGAACAGCAGCAGTTGTCTGGTCAGTCTGTTGCGCCATCATGCTCTGCCGGACCGTCGAAACAGAATAATATTAGTTCTCGAGATTCTGTAAAATCGGAAATGTTTGACGATACCGAAATACGACCAGTTCGAGACCCTACTGTAAATGGTAGTATTGCTACTTCTACTCCCTCTGCCTCTAAATCCCACGTGGCTCACGTTGAATCTGTGGATATTATGAATTCGAAAAATGTCATCGAAAAGAAGCAACATCTGTTTAAGGATTTTATCGGTGGAAAGTTGGTGAAACCGGCCAAAGTGTGCACTCACTGTCATGCACGTAAGGCTGGCATGAATGTCATCAATCGATCACTGATTATTCTGTCCGCTTCAAAGGCGGCACAGAGTGTGGCGAAATTTGTGGCCAACGATGAAGAGGGCGATGACAATGATCGACAGAATGCGTCGACTATTAATATTGAAATGAAGGGCAAATCATATCTCACACCGTCACAGGCGCGTGAACATTTACGTCTGCTGTGGGGCAATGAGAGCGATACTTTGTTGAGGATTTTTCCGTTTATTAATTTTGATATCGATGAACAACAAAGTCCACAAGGGGTACAGTTGGATTTCGACAATCAGTCTCTGCCAGATGCTCATCAGTCTCCATGTCCACTGGATGTATTCTTTTGGGAGACAATTCTCGTGTCACCAAATCGTTTCCGTCCACTACGTTTCCTGAATGGTCGCTCCTTTGAGCACTATCGAACCTCTGCCCTGTCTGAACTGATGATTGTGGCCAAGTCCCTGGAGTATGCACTCGAAACTGCAAAGAAGAACGCTACTGGTTCCAAAAATGGGGACTCTATTGCGCGCTTTCACTCACAGTGGCAGCGGCTACAAATTCTGTGCAATCGACTGTACGATGCCAAGATGGACAATCTGCCCGACAATAAGGCGATTGGTGTGAAGCAAATTCTCGAGAAGAAGGAGGGGCTGCTGCGCAAGAATATGATGGGAAAGCGAGTGAACTTTGCTGCGCGTTCTGTCATTTCGCCCGATCCGTATATTATGGCGGATGAAATTGGTGTGCCCGTCATATTTGCCACACGACTGTCCTATCCACAGCCTGTGACGAATTGGAATGTGAAACAGCTGCAGGAGATGGTTATTAATGGACCGAATGTACATCCTGGTGCACTGTCGGTTATGTATGAGGATGGTTTTACGGTGAGGCTGAAGCCTGAAGATATAGGACAGAGGAGATCGGTTGCTGCGACACTGCATGCGCCTACTTTAAGTCAAGGTACGTTCGGTTGGATTGTTATTTTTTATTTTAATTTTATTATATTTACTCGCATTATTTAGGCATGAATGGAGTCAAAATTGTGAACCGTCATCTCATTTCGGGTGATGTTCTACTGCTCAATCGTCAACCCACCCTTCACAAGCCCTCGATTATGGCCCACAAGGCTCGGGTACTGCCCCGTGAGAAGACCCTCCGACTGCATTATGCCAATTGTAAATGTTACAATGCCGATTTTGATGGTGACGAAATGAACGCTCACTTTCCTCAATCGGAACTGGCCCGTGCTGAGGCCTATGGAATTGCGTCGGTGAATTATCAATTTCTAGTGCCCAAGGATGGCTCCCCACTGTCGGGTCTAATTCAAGATCATATTGTAGCGGGCGTAATGATGACTGTGAGAGGCAAATTCTTCAACAAGTCTGACTATCAAGAGTTGGTTTATGGTGCACTGTCGTTTCTGGATCGCCGAATCAAATTTTTACCACCGACAATACTGAAGCCTGAACAGCTGTGGTCTGGAAAACAGATTATATCGACACTTGTGATCAATTTGGTGCCCAAGGGGAAGCCACTGCCGTCCTTTGATATTGAATCGAAGGTTAGTCCCAAAATGTTGTTGAGCGAAAAGGCAAAAGACTGGAAGTACGGTGGAAGTCCGCTCAAGGACAAAGAAATGTGTGAGAGTCAAGTTGTGTTTCGACGGGGTGAATTACTGTGTGGACTGATGGACAAGGTAAACTTTGGGGCGAACAAGAATGGACTCATTCACTGTTGCTACGAACTGTACGGTGGAGATATACACACAAAACTGTTGACTGCTATTGCGCGTGTGTCTACGAACTATCTTCAGTCTCATCATGGCTTTACTCTGGGAATACACGATATTCTGGTGCGTTCGAAGCCAAATGTGAAGCGAAGGAAGTTGATTGATATGGCTGGAAGTTTGGGTCAACAAGCGGTGGCTGATGCGTTCGGAATGAAGTCCGCTTTCGAGGATGGAACACTGACACACGAGGCGGTGGAGGAGAAGTTGAGTTTTGCCCATACGTCAAAGGACGATTTCTATATGAAGCAACTGGATGCTGCGTACAAGTCGTATACGGACAATTTGAGCAATCAAATCTCGAGTACATGCTTGCCGAAAGGATTGGTCAAGACATTTCCGTCGAATAATCTACAAATGATGATACAGACTGGTGCAAAGGGTGGTTCGGTGAATGCCATTCAAATCAGTGCACTGCTGGGGCAGATTGAATTGGAAGGAAGACGTATTCCGTTGATGATGTCAGGCAGAACACTGCCTAGCTTTCAGCCCTATGAAACACATCCTCGTGCGGGTGGTTTTGTGACGGGTCGGTTCTTGACCGGCATTCGACCACAGGAATTCTTTTTCCATTGTATGGCTGGTCGGGAGGGTCTGATTGATACGGCTGTGAAGACTTCTCGGTCTGGTTACCTGCAACGATGTCTGATCAAACATCTCGAAGGACTGGTGGTCAACTACGACCTCACTGT
This sequence comes from Rhizoglyphus robini, assembly GCA_023373905.1. Classification (NCBI taxonomy): domain Eukaryota; kingdom Metazoa; phylum Arthropoda; class Arachnida; order Sarcoptiformes; family Acaridae; genus Rhizoglyphus; species Rhizoglyphus robini. Next base: position 788,788 of record JAKIJQ010000032.1, on the reverse strand, counting down.
ACGAGATTCGGAGGGCTCAGTGGTGCAGTGGATGTATGGCGAGGATGGACTCGATGTCACTCGGTCACAGTCACTCAACAAGAGCTTCTTCCCCACCATAATGAAGAATCGTGATGCACTCAAACCAACCAAAGATGAACTCGAACGACTGAAGGCGGCACGTGATCCGACTGTCACCAAACAAGTTGTCACAGTGAGAAAGTCACTTGAGGCAGAGAAGAAGCACAAACCAGAGAAAAGTGCGTCCAACACTCGTGAATCACCTTTCTTGCGATTTGAAAGTGAACTCAAAGAGAAGTCAATGTCAATGGATGCAATGCCTAAGAAACAGATTGTGGACTCGTGGTTTGCGCTACAGCAGAAGGAGAAGTACTCGTTCTATCAGCAGCTGCCCAAAGCGGCAGATCCAGTGATATCGCGCTATCGACCCGACCTGAACTTTGGTGCCATCAGTGAGACACTCGATTCGGTGATTCTCAATTATTGTGATTCGGAGTTGGCCACTTTGTCGAGATCGACACGCAAAGAGGACAAGAAGACACTGAAGGAATTCAAGAATACACTCAATGTGTGCTATATGAGAGCGCTGTGTGCACCTGGTGAGGCAGTGGGTCTACTTGCGGCCCAGTCCATTGGTGAGCCCTCCACTCAGATGACACTGAACACTTTTCATTTTGCTGGTCGTGGTGAGATGAACGTCACCCTGGGAGTGCCTCGACTACGAGAGTTGCTCATGACTGCATCGCCCAACATTTCCACGCCCTCAATGGATATTCCCTTCAGAACGGATCTCCCACCAGAGCTGGCGGAGAATGTAGAGTCCGAAGCAGAGAAGATTCGACTCCGGCTGAATGCTGTTCGACTGAAGGATGTGCTCGAGTATGTGGACGTGGTGGAAATGTTGGAAATTTATGACACCGATGCACATCATCGATATCGAAACTATAATTTGCGCTTTCAGTTTTTGCCAAGATCAAGCTATAAGAGGAGGTGCTTTACGAAGCCGGCTAAAGTGTTGCATTTTATGGAGACACAGTTTATCAAACAATTTATTGATGCAATGAATCGACGGTTCAGACTGCTCACTAAGTCTTCTGGTCTGTTTGATACGAAATCGTTGAGTTCGCGTGCCAGAACAGCGTCTACCAGGAAGAAGACTGCGGCAGGTGATGGCGCCGATGAGGAGGAGTTGATGATGCAAGAGGCTGATGGTGATGCAGGTGCTGATGACTATCTCGATCCTGAGGAAAAGAAACGTGTGTCGATGGACAATATTGACGATGAAGACGAGGATGAGGATGCGGAAGATTTGGATTTGGATGAGGGTGAGGGCGATACGACCGCAATGAAACATCGAACCAGACTCAATCAGGAGCGGGAATATGAAGAGGCTGATCAGGAGGAGATGGAGGACGATGAATCGGACAATGAACAACTGGAAGATGATGGAACAGTGCCCATTGGTGGAGTGAAGGAGGAGGAGGACGATGTTACCGTGACCATGATCAATCAGAAGAACAATAGCAAACTGATCAGTGGTGTCCAGTTGGAGGGAGTGCACGCCGAACGACGTACTCGAGTACTCAACAATGGACGGGGCATTGTAATGGACTACACTTTCGATACGGAGAAGGAATTGTGGTGTGAGGTGACACTGAGGTTCGAGCTGATTGCCGCCAAGTTGGACTTGAGGTCTATTGTGATGGAGGAGGCGGGCAAGGCGTTTGTACATCGAGTTGGCCGAATGGATCGTGTCTTTCTGGTCAAGGATAATGAGGCTGCGAAGCGGGGTGCAGCCTTTGCACAGCTCATCAAGACTGAGGGAGTCTCACTGGCGCATGTAGTCGAGTTTGAGCGGATGCTCGATCTGAGACGGATCTACACTAACGATATGCATGCCATTGCGAACACGTATGGCATTGAAGCAGCACGTGCGGCACTGATTCGAGAAATCTCGAATGTGTTTGCTGTGTATGGCATTTCGGTGGATGGACGACATTTGTCACTGATTGCGGATCATATGACCTTTACGGGCTCTATCAAGGGCATGAATCGGGGCGCCATGGATGGCATCTCACCACTGCAGGCAATGACCTTCGAGACGACTACTAGTTTCTTGAAGAATTCACTACTGCTTGGTATGTTTGATGTTTGTTTGTTTACTTTGTGGACTAATTGAATTTGCATTTTTAGATCTAAAAGATGATCTCCACTCTCCCTCCTCTCGTTTGGTGATTGGTCGACCCACTCTGGTGGGCTCTGGTCTGTTTGAGACCCGTCTCAATCCGATGCTTCTCACCGGTCTCCAGTCGCCCAATGTCACCTTTGGCACCAGTGTACTGCATCGATCCTCAATGGGCGGCTTTGGCACTCCTATGGTTGGTCCGTCGGGTTTGTCTGCGAGACCAACGCCCCACACCGCACGTCGTACTAATCAGCATCGAATACTGAACGATACCTTCCTGACGCCCTCGATGATTGCGCCCAGTCTGTTGGCGGGCAGAAAAGCAGCAACCACCGCTGGAAAGGCAACCAAACGGTCTGCAGCGAAAATGGAATCACAACCGAGTCAAGAAGCCATTGTCAATGGTAGTGCTGTGAAGAATGGAACAGCAACAGCAGCTGGTGGAGAGGCAACTTCCTCGAGAAAGGCGACACCCAATTCGAGTGTTACAGCTCCCACGCCTCTTGCCAAACGAATCAAATTTGAGTATGACACGGAGTGATTGATGATCCTATTAGTTGTTGTTTTTCGGATTTTTAAATGCATTTTATATTTCATTTATCAAAATTAAAATATTTTTATATATAAAACAAATGATAGGTTTGTTTTGGTCCATTTTATTTTGGTTCTAATTCATTCAAGGATAATACAATACATTCGAAGATAAAACATTCGTGATATCAATAAAACTTTACTTGATGAGCCTCCTAGGACCCTTTCGACCGGGCAGTGCAGGCTTGTTGAACTTGAGCTGAGTGGATTCCAACTCGTTTGCCTGGGCAGCAGCACCACCATCGCCACCTTCCTCCGCCTCGGGATACAGTTTCGAAGTGACATAGCCAAAGGTGGCCTCGGCCGAGTCGTCCACTTCGATTCGTTTGTCTATTTGAGCCGGCTTGATCAGGTCGGCTATTGAGTTCTGCAGTGAGCCCAGTGCGGACGAGTAGATGAACCGTTGGCGCACTTTGGTCGACAGTGGAATGACCACAACCAGGGAGATCGCACGAGTGGGTGATCCTTGTGGATCGAGATACGAAAAGCGAAGTAGATGAAAGCCTAAATTGTCGTCCGCCTGAGCGTTGTTGGTGGAGGGTGGCAGAAGCAGTTGACCGTGGTGGACCTTGTCACGAACATCGAGCACATTCGACAGGTGATGTCCATCACCGGTGGTGTCCACTAGAATCTGTTCGGATGGTCCAATTTTGAGTTTTACGTAGGACAGGGCGCCATCACGAAAGCGGTGCAGTGCCTGGTTCACCTGTTCACTCAGACCAAAGTTGATTTTGGAATTTGAATTTTGGCTCTTCTGTACAGTGGACTCTGTGATGCTGAGCGAATTCATATTGAGGTGAATCAACTTTTCCACGCCCTCATCCTCGTCATCCTCTTCGCCGCCGCCGGCGGCCTGTGATCGTTGAGCGAGCCATTGTTCGTGGAATACTTCAAACCGAAGAACATCTGCCGTGTCCGCGAAAAAGTCCCACACAATGTGATTAGAACCAAACTGTTGTTTGAGTTGATACTTGCTGGAGGAGTACAACATCTTGGAGCGTACACTGCGACACGACTCGGGACAAAAGTGAATAAATATCCACGAGTGGGGCTCATTGGTACGCAGAAAGAGATAACACGGTTCGGTGCTACTGTCGGCGGCCAACACCCCAGGAAGGTAACGCTCGTAGTCCTCTTCCCACGAACCACAAATGGGGAAATAGGAGCCCGTGCCGGTAGGGTTGATGTTTGCGAGCACCAGCTTCTCCGCCTCAATGTCGATCAGTACCTTAAAGAGGCGAACATCACTTTCGGTCTGTTTGCTTTTGACCAAAAATTGCTCCAATTCGGTGGTACAGTTTAGGAGTTGGCCAGTTTGGAATGACATTCTGATTGTTTCGGAAGACGGTGGGGAAGACACAGACACAGCGAGAAAATCCTTAAATTCAAGAATCTTAATGATCGAGGCGTGGAGTAAATGACATCGACCGAGGCAATCAAAAAGTACCTTATCACAACAAACCAGACACAGTGAAATCACCACTGGTGATGATTGTTATTTGTGTTGTCTGTGTGGGCGAGCGAGTAAATCAAAATAAAAAGCCCAAATTTCACTAAACTGCCACTAGATGGCGCCATGGGTTGTATTGGTTAAAGTTACATTTGCTGCTCGTGCAGTAGATGTAGATTCGAAATTGATTCGCGGCATTTGCATAAATCGCTTTAGCTTTCGTTCGTTTTATTTTTAGCTTAGTTTCGTGTTTTTGACTGATACATTACAGTATCGATGCATACCTTGTAATAATGCGAAGGTAAGCGAAATACATCTCAAAACAAAAAAAATCGAATGCAAATAACAAAAGAGGTAACATTTAATAATGGTATAACTTCATATCGTGTAAATCTATGATACCAAAAGTTGTGTATCGAATATAATATAATCTAGGTGAATAAATCAACAGTGTGTAATATTACCTAAGCTGAGTGTAAATAATTGTAGAAGAGAAATCTAACTAAAATGTGTCTAACTAAAAGTGTATAAACATAGTAAACAAAATGTAAAGTGAAATAGTAAGTGGTCGCTTCAAAGTAGGTCTACTGGAGAAGCATCTCTCGGGACTCAAAACTTCTTGCAAAAGGACACATTGTTGCCACAGTGATACATCAGGTCAATGTGTGGCAAATTGCACACCGAGCACTTCAGCTTGTCCACATTGGGACAGTTCTCCTTGTGGTCTAGTGCGAGACACTTCATGCAACGATTGAGTACTTCGGCCCGGACCATACGAGCATACGAGTCCCGGTAGTGGGTGCAGTCCTTCGACAGATGGCTCATAGTGGGGCAAAACACACAGCCACTCTCATAGTTCATCACCACAGTGATATCGACCGTCTTCTTCGCAACCATCGGAGGATCCAAGACAGGCGACTTCTGTTCCTCAAACTCGTCATCATCGTACGCTTCGCCGAATGGGTCATCAAATCGGTCATACTTCCTCGACATTATCCCACCACCGTAACCAGAGTCCGTGGTTTTGTTCAGTCCGTAGCCATTGTTGTCACGTCCTTTAGATTTATATTGAACCTCCTCTTGCTCGAGACTCTTTCGGCTGTTGCTGTTGTACATCTGGTCATCTTCTTCTTCAACCTTTTTACTTTTACGAGAAGCAGTAGCCATATCGGCGGAAATGTCAATCTCAGGATAAACGGGTGGATCCTTATCACTCTTCATATCTGTCTTCAACAGTTCAAACAGCGCATCGTTGTCTTCACGCTCACGATCTTCATCATCATCATTCTTCTTTTGTTCGGCAGCAGTAGTGGCGGTCGAAGCTGCCGAAGTAGCCTTTGAAGAAGTGCCCGAAGCAGCAGAAGAAAAGTCAAACAAAGACGATTTGGTATTGCCGTTGGGCAACTTGAGATCACTGAAAAAGCTCGAAAATGTGGAATCGTCAAATATCTTGAAGCTCGAGTTCGAACCGGCAGTGCTCGAAGATACAGCCGGTCGTGGAGTGATAGTAGGCTTACTGCTATTAATAGTAGGAGTAGGTGCAGTAGCTGATAAAATGGGACTAGTTCGAGGATTCTTGGCAGACCATTCTGGAGTCGACACACCACCCACCGATTCTTTAGTAGCGGCAGCAGTAGTAAATGAACCATTTGATTGTGGTTGTGATATCTTTGGGGCAGAATCGGTAAATATATCTTCGTTAGAGGACGACGACGACGAAGAGGCAGCCTTAGATTCGACAGGCTCAAAAATGTCGTCGTATGAAGTAGTTCCGTTAGTAACCTTAGTAGTAGTAGCTTCTTGGTTCAAAGAATAACGGACAGATTGTTCGGCAAACTTGTGGTTATTCGATTGTGGGACTGGTTCATCAAGCAACGAAGAAGTAGTGGTAGTGGTTGCCGAAGTTGTCTTCTTTGTAATCTTCTTAATATTCTTCTGGTCACCACCAACACCATTTTGTACCGAGGACGACTGCTGCTGCTGTTGCACCTGAGCCTGTTTGGCGTGAGCCTCGGCGGCTGCTTTGAGATCCTTCGAAAAAGTAGCGCTAATATGATCGAAATTCTCCGCCTTGTTGGGAGCAATCTGTGGCTTCTGAGCGGCGGCCACCTTATCCTCATCGTTGGTAATTTCCTCAATAGTGGGTCCATCAGAAGGTGGAGGGCCACGGCCATTGGCCCGACAGTCGGGACACTCACAGGAGACAGAACGAACGCCACCCTTAGCGTGATACTGATAACTGTACGCCTTTGGTGACATCTGCTGCAGATAATAATTGTAGCTGTTACAGTAGTGATTCGCGGCCTTGAACAAATAGATGCCCATAATTGGTTTTAGATTGTCGGGCAGTTGGTCCAGCATAAGCAACATATCGCCAAACGAGGAGATGTTGATCTTCTTGGTAACTAAAATCAAATAAAATAATTACAAAAAATACAACAAAAACAAATAGAAATATAATATTAAAAATACTAAAAATCCCAGATTTCGAGATAAAAAACCTCCAGAATTCTGAGAAATAGTAAAGTCTAAAAAGATCCACAAAAAGAATACTCACAGAAAGTATTAAACAGATAGTGCGAATAGTACTCGTTCATCGCGGCCCGTGTGTGGTGATGTGAATAATACATTTTCGATAAATAGATAGGCGGTCGTCGTCGACAGTAATATCTGTAAAATAAAATCAAAAATAAATAAATAAATCATAAATAAACAATTAAATCAAAAATACAAAAGAAACCAAAAACCTACCGAAAAAGAAGAGAAAGAACGAGCGAGAACGACGTCGAGAACGATGACGTAGTGTTTCGAAATTCCTGTTACGCGAATAGCGAGACGCAACAGGCGTGAAACAATAAGATTATATTATCTTATCGGAGTGAATCTATAATAAACAGATAAAATATCATTAAAAGATCATATAAAATAGAACAAAATACGAACCAAATCGAAGGTGACGGAACGGCGTCGTCGGCCGTGTGCCACAAAAGTGGTCGGTGACGATAGCCGAACGGGAATTAGCCAAAACCAGATATAATAACCGACTCGTGAATAGTAGTAGTAGAGGTAGAATCCGAAAAAGCGAACCAGAAATTCATAGAAATAACCGAGGCGAGGTGAGCGGTGACAGAAATCGCAAATAGAAACAGACAGTCAGCGCAAACACACTCACAAGTGAAAGTGACAGCCCAAACGACGACGACATGGGAGCCACCGGCTTTTGACACCCAACCGTGATGACTAGACTAGAAACGAGCTGGTTGTGTGGAAATGGCCTTCAAAATGACGAAACATTTTCGTATCAAAACAAAAAAGGAATCTCGAAATACTCACAGATAAAGAGTCCATAATTATCAGAAATGCACAGAAATGATTCAATTTATTATTCGGATTAAGGTAGTACAGAGAATGGGAATTGTGGAGCAAGTTTGAATCCGAAAAATCCTAAATCCGCCAGCCTGGTCAGACAACAGGCCTCGACGGTAACCGCGTTCGTAAGAATCCGTTTGTATTCACGCACACGTTCGGGACACTACCTTTTGACATATTTTGGCAAACGATGGCTATCTGGAGGATAAAACACGAATGATTCTGAACGATTCTAACGAAGTTCTTTTATATCAAACAGTTTATTAGAGGCAGCATCGTGCGAGCCTATAAAATATGACATTTACAGAGGATAATAAAATAAAATTACAGTTTAGTATTATTTGACATAATAAAATCGTTATATTAAAACAAAACAATGCACATAAGAAAGTATATCATATGAGAGTACCATTACCGGTAACAGGTGTATATGAATAAAAAACTAAATGGCTAATAAGCATAGGTGTGCAAATGTGTATGGGCGTGTGTGAATGTGCATTACAGCAGAGTCTGCTCAATCAATGGAGCTATCATCTTCGAAGCTAATCAGATATGGTGAATCAGTCACACGGCTGACTGGTCTAGCAGTAGGAATAGCCGAACAGTCGGACAGGTCGCCGAGAAGGTCCTTCAGCTCCGTAACAATATTGTTAGCCGAAGGCAGTGGAGTGGACGAGTGACTTCCCTTCGATTGCGGAACATCGCCCTCATCGCCATCACCATCCTTAGCCAAGTCCGAACGCATGGACGCATTCGAGGATTGAGACTGTCGGCGCTGTCGAGTGGCGCTATATATAAAAAAATAAACAAAAATATATATTAGGAAACATATTCAGAGAGAGAACCCGAAGGCATCACTCGCCAATTGGCCAGTAGAGGTCGAAGCCACTCCGTACTGTTTGAATATCCAATCGTCTGGCTTGTGATAGATGTAGTCGAGATGGTCGAGTCCACAGGTGACACAGACCACCTTTCCAAACCGCCAACAGTCGGGTCCGACATGGTGTGGACTGAGGCACTTCTTGCACAGATTCAGTGCACGAATTCGGGTCACCTTTGCGGGTGGCGTCTCGGGACAGTCAACCGTTGTGTGGTCATAGGTCGTGCAGATGACACAGAATTTCTTGTGCTCAGCAAATCGATCCTCCTCCTCTAAATCTTCTTTTGCCGCTTCCTTCTCATCATCATAGGCGTCCGGTTCGGGTGAATTATACTTGGCAGCTGGCGAACCACGGGCTGAAGAAGTGCTTCGACGGAATGACGATGATGATGGTCGTCTATTTCGGGGCATCTCAACCTCATCAACCTTCTTAACACGAGCCGTCGAACCAACGGTCAACTGTGAACGCAAAGAATTGAATGTATTCGGCTTAGAAGTGGGCTTTTTCTTTCCGACTTCAACCACCGGAATTTGTTGTTGTCGTAGTCGATCGGCTGACGCAGACACCTCCTCATCAGACCCTTCTTTGGGTAGCGGCACTTTGCCGTACGCGAGCTGAATCACAAATTGATCATCAAACGACTCTCGGCAGCCCTCCGTTTCGGTGGTCCAGTCAAAGTCACTGTTGGAGGTCACAGACTTGGACCGAGGCTTGCGAGCCGCCGCCACCACCACCGGTGATCTATCACAGTCCACCATGTTCGTGCCATTTGGTTCATCATCATGTAAATTGACATTGTCGAACTGGGGAATGAGAAAAGCCCCGTTAGCGCCCGGACGGACATGTTTGGTGGATAGCGTGTTCACGGGCGAGATCTCGTCCGGGTCAAATTGAACAGTCTTGACAAGCGGTGGACGAGGCAGAGGATTGTTAATCACTGCTTCTTCGTTAGCAATACTAAATGAATGCTTCTTCGGGGTTGCTTTAGGCTTAGCCTATGATGATAAAATAAAATCAGAATTAAAAATACTAATGATAAAAAGAATATTCTCTTTCTCACCTCCTCTTGTTCATCCGAACTCCATTTGATATCCGGATTATTATCGTCAAATTCTTTTGAAGCCACCAAATAGCGGCCTGGGCTTTTCTTCTTCTGTGGAGTGCTGTATCGAGTCGGGGTCGTAGTCTTTCTCGGCGATTTAGTTGCATAGCCTGCCATGGGAGTGGACGGAGCAGTGGCCGCACTAAGAGTCCATCCAGCCGAACGAGATCGTTCCAACTTGGGGGCAACCATATCATCATTTGAGTACATTTCCCGGCCAGCCGAATTTGGGATACTGTCACTACGGGTTGCCTTTGGTGCTTCAGGAGTAGTGACATTCCAGGAGGGATGCAGTTTGCCCGGGTTCGCCTTATGAAAGTCCATATTACCATTCTGGTCACGGTATGCAAAGAGATTCTTCTGATAAGCCGGCAGCGGTGGCGGCTCGGACGAAAGCTTCTCCGGTGAGGTACCACGCAATGGCCACTGGATCGGGCCTTTCGATGCCTTCGAACGCCAGTGTCCGTCCATATTACGATTAGCCTGATTGATGGTGGTGTTGACTTTGCTACTGTTACTGGTGTTGCTGTTTGCCGCAGTGTTGTTACCAGCCTTGTGTGGTCGATAATATTCGGCCCGAAAAGGCAAAAGTCGTTCTTTGGCCTTGTAACGGATCACAAGGTTCCAGGCCACACCCAACAGAGCGGAGGCCACATCCGGCTTTATGTCTTTGGGCAGCCGGTGCAGTAGATTCAGTAGAAGGTCGAAGGCATACCCTTGTTGGTCATCTAGGAATAAGAAAAATATTTTTAAAAATATAGATAAAAAACAAAAGTACACGTATACTTATGTTGTCTGGAGTGAGAGCCTCGAGAGGATCGCCAATTTCGGGCGCATCACCAGAAATGGCAGCGGCGGACGGTTCGGAACGAATGAGGCCAACCATGGTGGCGGTGGACAATATTGTATCGGTAAGCGGGGATTGGGCCACAAAAACCACCAAAACGGCGACGGTCACACTAAAACGCCGATACAGACTTTAGAAATAATAAAATAAGAACGTCACTTTATCGACGCCCAAATAGTAGTAGTCGAGGCTGTACAACGAGGGAAAATCGAAATTAACACGAGTAATAACACGAGAAAAGGAACATTACCGGAAGGATGGTTGTCGTGGTGGTCGTCGACTTAGCTAACGCGTGACGAGCGAAAAAGTGAACTAAACTCCACTCCTGTGCCGAGTAGAGCACATCACGCCGACGTGATAGAGGCTGTGTGCACTGGGCGCCAACAGGCGGAAAAGGAGTAAAAGTTGGCCTCGAATGATCGATTCAATCACTTTGTGAGAGATAGCATTGATTAAGATTAAGATTAAACAATACGAGCTTCTTATCACAAGTCACCCACCACACTCACACGAGATCGCACACCATCCTCGGCGATTCCTCGTAGTACAATAGGCTCGTACATACAATACAGTACAACACCCACAGCAACACCATTCACAAATGCAGTGACTCTATTAGAAGCAACGCGCAAGTAAGAGAACATCAGGGCAGCACTGCACCCAGCAAAACAGGCAGCTAATCAGATGAGACTCTTTGATTGTTTGCTCTCATCATGAGAGCAAACAATCAAAACAAACCAGCAATTCAAATAAATCACGAATAAAGCAAACAAACAAAACTAATAAAAATATATTACTTTAATTGTTATTATTATATTATAAATAATCATATATAAAAATTAAATGATGCAGCCATCGATACAGACAGACAAGCACGTAGGCCACATTATGTATGTAAAGCACATGAGTATTATGGAAATGTGTGAAATGAATAATTAAAAATCCAATGTCGAATTAAAAATTGCTTATTCGTGTATAATTTCGTGTTAAACGTGTGTGTGCCTACTGCTGTATGTTATTATTACTACTACTGCTATAAATGTAATATATAAAGAATATTCAATGCTAAATGCTAAATAGTAATAGTAATGTGTCTGTGCTAAATAGTCATCATCGTATGTTAATTGTGTCTATGTACTATAAATATGAAACAGCTAAGACTAATTGTCTATTCTAATATGTAGAAATAGTAAATGTATAATAGTAGTAGGGCTAACCTAATTACGACCAGGTCCACTAGACCAGTCAAAGTCGGTCAAATCTGGTAGAGGTTCAGTAAATACGGTACCGAGTGGAGGCGAATATGGCACTCCATTTTCTCCAATAAACTTGTTCGTATATGGCACTGGAGCGGGAGATGCCTGGGCTGCTGCAGCTGGAGGTGAAGCCGAAGACAAGTCGCCATTGTTAGATTGCGACTGTTGTGGGTCATTGTGGCCGTAAGCACCACTGTTACCGTTGTAGGTGTTGTAACCACCTCGGCCACCACGGTAACTACCACCACGATGTGCGCCTCGAGGAGTATCGCCAGAATAGCCGTTGATCCATCCACCAGTTCCACCTCCGCGAGAGTTATCATTCGAATACTGCTGAGATCGATTGTCGTTCGACTCACCGGCATTGGAATAGCCATTGTTGTATCCGCCACGTCCACGGAAACCACCTCGTCCACCTCTTCGGGAATCTTCAGAGCCTGCATTGTTGGATGCACTTCGGGAACGATCGTGATCACCTTGTTGAGGGGTACGTTGGTCGTAGTTAGGAGTGCCACCACTCGATGGGGCAAGTCTGGGAGAGTTTCGTACGACAGGAGTAGCAGGCGGAGTAGCAGGAGAACTCCAATCAAAGTTAGAAAAATCCACCTTTTGGGCAGGAAGCTCCTCTTGCGGTGGTGGCTGCCGATACTGTTCCACATAACCGTTTCGGCTGTTGTCGTTGCTATTATAGTTCGGCTTCAATGGCGAATAGTCAGATGGACGGGATTGAGCAGGCGGCACAGGTTGAGAAGCCACCGCGACTGGTACAGCTGACACGACACTCTCTTCGCTCTTGGTGCCCCAGTCAAAGTCCTGCGGAATTGATTCGGTAGGTTTCGCCAATGCCGGCTGTCGTGCTTCTGGAACAACTAGTTTAGTTGGCGCAGGTGGAGCAGACCAATCGTCAACAGCGACAGGCACATTCGCAGCAGGTGGACGAACGTCGTTGGAAGTTGGTGACGCAGACCAGTCGGTATTTGCCGTCACAGATGGTGCCTCAGACCAGTTGGTGTTTTCTGAAGCAGGCGGTGGAGCAGACCAGTCTGTATTTGCAGTCACAGCTGGTGGTGGAGCCGCAAAGTTGTTCCCACGGGCAGGTCGAGCTGCCCAATCGTCCACTTTCTGTGGGACCTCTTTGGCAGGAGGAGCACTCCAGTCTTGTTCCTTGTTCTGTGCGACCTGTTGAACGCTCTCTTGAGAAGGCACAGAATTGTCCCCATTGCCGTCAGACTTGGGCTTGGCAATCACTTGAGGCTTCGCTTGGGCCGAATAGTAGATAACCGAACCAGACTTGACATTGCTTGTGTCTTGTTGCGAGAGTTCATTGGCATAGACGGGACTCGCACAATCGGGCGCAATCTGGAAGGAAGAACGCAACTTGCCAGATGCTTCAGCGGAAACAGCACGCGGTGGTGTAGCTGGTGGAGCTGACCAATCGGTGGGAGCATTATCAACAGCAGTAGAAGCCGCATGCGAAGACACAGTAGCGTTTCCACTCTTGTTTGCAGTCGGACTGCGGTCATTCGAAGGCGCACGTTGTTGTTGAACCGCGTGAGGAGGCTTCCAATTAATCGCTTCAGCGCTTGGTGGCCCATCCATAGAGTACGGCGACAGTGGCTGCTGCTGGCGAGGCCTTTCGTTCCAGGATGAACCAGACTGGTTGCGATTTCGGGGTTGATCATTCTTTAAGGTTTGGTTCGATTGCTGAGACTGCGGAGAAGAGGCAGCAGACAAGGTTGGAGTGACAGGTATAGCTGAAGCGGTAGGAGAAGGAGCACTCCAATCGATACTGCTCAAATCTTCTTTGACAGGAGAGGTTGGTGGAAGGTTGGAGGCTGAAGAGGTTGAAGGGGCCACCACAGCCGCCTTTGCTGCCTGAGCTTTGTCATATTCTTCACAATTTCTTCTGGAAGTTTCTTTAAGCATCATCATCATCTCCTTCTTTGTGTACTGTGTGATATCAATAGGATAAGAGCCATCGGGATTGCGTGGAGGCCGACCGCGACCTATCCACAAAGAAGCCACAGGAGGAGTCGAAGAAATCTTTCCAACAAACGAACCATTTTGTTGAGGCGCCTGTTCAGGTTCTGTAGATAATTAAAAATAAACAATTAAAACCAAATAAACATAATATAATAAATATGTAATCATACCTTTAGGAATAGGTTCAGGCACGGTAGTGGCTGAAGTTGTGGCAGTATCAGAAGCAGACCAGTTGAAGTCAGAAGGAATAGCATCAACACTGCCAGAAGTACTCGCACCAGTCGTCGAGGGAATATTAGCAAGGGCAGTAGTAGTCGTAACGGGCGCCGCACTACTAGGAGTAGGGGGAAAATCCACTTGCGCACCCTTCTTCAAATTCATATGAGTCGGTATCACCTGAAAGACCACATTCTTTTTGTTAATCCGTCGAATAATAGGCTCCCCGTCGTCCTCAGGCTCCGGAAGCTCTCCACGAATCATCTTCATGCAGTACTGGTCTTCATAAGACTTAATAGCATCAAGTGAGCTTACCGTCCAATCAAATTCTGGTTTGTCGTTTCCGGAAAAATCGTAGTAGTGTCCTCCAGGACTGAATCTTCCACTACGTCCGCCGCCATTACCACCACGTCCAACGTTTCCGCGGTCAGAATAACCACCAGGACGAGTGCGGTCGCCATATCCACCGCGACCTCGGCCACGTTCTTGAGAAGTACCACGGTTGTACTGAGAATCCCGTTCGTCACTGTAACCGGCACTTTGAGCTCGTCGACCACCATCCTTATCGTCATTCGGTTGAACTGATGGAGTCGGTTGCGCAGGTTCAATAGGCCGGAAAACATTCTCTTCCTTCGGTGGTGACAGAGCCACAGCCTCGGCCACAGTCTCATTAGAACTGGTCGAAGTACTACCATTCTCGTCAGTGTTGATGTGCGTAGTGAGAGAGACATCTTGCAGATTGTCTTGAGGCAGCACAATGTCCGTTTGCGTCTGCTGAGGAAGAGTCTTCACCATATTAGTAACCAAAGTTTGCTTGCTCTCGATAGTCTTGACAGTCGATTCGAAAGTAGTGGAACCCACCGAACTGTTGCCCGAGTCAATTCTACTCTTCTTCGAGAAGTGCGGGTCGTACGGGGCAAGTTGCTTCTCAAAGCCGTTTTCCAGCACAACCTGCATGCCCTTCTTCAACAGAATAGGAGACACCTTGGGCCGTAGGTGGGTAGGCAATCGGGCGAGAAGCAGTTTGAGCAGATAGAAAGTCTGTTCGTTGTTGAACTCTCCTATACAAAAATAATAAATACAAACAAAATTAAAATCAAATATAAAATAAATCAAATAAAATAAAACTCACGTAAAGCCACATTAGTAAGCGGGTCCTCCACGTGTGGGTCGTGCAACTGAATATCACTGGTCTGAATGGGCTCCTGAGGGGGCAACTTCAACTTGGACCAGGTTGGATTAAAAGGCGAGAGTTCGTGCCAAAGACGATTCTGGTGCATAAAGCCAGTGGCCAGGACAAGTAACGGATTGGCCACCTTTGCACGTTCAAAAATTGGCAGTCGGGCAAGCAGCAGCTTGAGAAGATAGAAGCTCTGCACGGGATCGCCTATAGAAAAGGATTGTGAAAAGGATTAATAGAAAATCAAGCAAAAAACCAAACCAAACCAAACTTACACATTCGATAAGGATTCGACAGTGGATCTTCAAAAGCCAGTGCCTGGGCTGGCAGAGTGAGAACAGGCTCGCCAACATTGGTGGGAGTCAGCGGCGGAGTAATTACAAGAGTATTCTGGGGCAAAGGCTCGGATGGTGGAGCGGCCCAGTCGATCGTGCCGAGTTCTCGAGAAGGTCCAGACTTTACCGAAGCCGGTGGTGGAATAGCGCTCTGCTGTTGTGGAATAGACTGATTCGGGGCGCCAGGACGACTGCCAACAAAGTGCGACCTGTACTTGAACCAACAGGGCACGAAAGGCAACAACTTGCCCCACAGATTGTTTTGGGTCATCAGGTCGAGTGCTTTTGGGAAAAGGTGCACCGACAGTTCCTCCTTGCGATTCTGAGGCAGTCGGGCCAACAGTAGCTTCATGAGATAGTGCGAGTGTTCCGTAGGGACAGAAGAGAGATCTATAAAATAGAACAAAAAATCGAGATAAGAATATTTTCTATTTCTATTTCTATAAAAGAGAGACAATACAAAGTAGAAACACACTCACCCATAAGGCGCTGGAGATCGGCTAAAGGATCCACCGCCGAGCCGCCGGCGGCATGCGGTGCCACCGGGATGTGAGCCATACTTGGTTATCGGGAATGACGCAACACAGATGACGTGTGTGCGTGGAGCGCGCCCCGTCTGCAGGGGGGAAGAAACTAGGTTCTGGTAAACGAGAAGCCAAAAGAGGACGTCGTCGGTCAGTTTGTTTCTATTTTCTAAAAAGGAGAAGACCAGGACGGTAATAGTACGGGCAAGTTCAGGATTCGGGAGAGAAGTAGAAATCGGCCAAAATAGAAATAGAAACGAAAAGTAGAAATACAAAAATACGTTAATATGGCGACAAAAAAATCCCGTTGATTCGGTTCGACTTACATAGGATACCAAATGACAGTTCTGGTACAGGGGGAAGAGCCCCGGCTGATCCAAAAGATTTCGGTTGTAGAAAGCCAAAAAGGCACAAGTCGAAATGTCGTGTCACACGAAAAATAGGAAGGAGCCTGCAGGCAAGAGAAGAAGAAAAGAGAGCGATGCACTCAAGTCAAGCTCTTGCAAGCAAATGAGCGCTGCTGCTGCACTGGCCTCTCCGTCTTCATCTCGCTACGTCGAACATACAACGTCACTCGGCTCGGCACATGCGCACATTCATTCATACAACCACTACTCAACTGTACTGCACAGAGTAACCAACTTGTTGAATGACCCTTTAATTAATCTAAACGCCCTCAAGGCACCCAAATTGGGGGCAATGCTGCTACCACACAAAATACACAGTGGGGTAGGAGATGTGCTGTGTTGGCAACCCACTCACGGGCCTTTGGATCTAGTTTTTGGTGAATTATGGATTCTGGTTACCCTAAATCACGTCGACAATATTCGGATGCTCGTCTGGTGATTATGGACAATATCGAGGATATGTTTCTAAAGTTGTAGAACCCAAACTTTCCTCATATCCAAATTATGCCTATTTTTCCGTCATTTCTATGAATCCTACGATCCTAGTGAGTATTCTATTTGATATTTATTATAAAATCCTGAATTATATTCTATATTTTTATTACCAGAATTATCACGAATATCTCAAAATGGTGGGGGAGGTGGAGGAGGATGGAGAAGAAGAAGTAGAAATAGAAAAGCTGACGAATTTCTCTTTCTGATAAGACGATGATGATGACTCATAATGATGATAACACCGCGGTGACGTATACTTTCTATTTCGAAAAGATGAATCCATAGATTCTTTTTGGGTATGTATCCTCTGATATATTCCGTGAATGTATATTCTTTTTATATTTTTGGTCTATTTATTATTAGGAATCTATATTTTATATTTGACATTATGTTTTGGAAACCAGAAACCAGAACAGTATGACCTTGATAACCTTGATGACCTCCCAGATCTAATAATCCTCTTATTATCCTTTTATAGTTCGTCTATTTCTATTTTGGTCTGTTTCTGGTTTCACGAACCGAACCGAACAACGACAAGCGAATCCCTCGTTAACAACGACAACAACAATGATGCAATAGGTAGGTATATATTTAGCTTTTAGGTTTTGACCTATTTTGTTGTAATAAATATTCTTTTTTTATGACAGAATTCACGAATTTCTATCCTAAAATACGAAACACAATCTATTTCTGTCTTTATTTATGAAGCCACTCTCGAAGCTACTTTTTAATGTCTATTTACTCTTGGTGGGGATTTTGACCTATATGACATGTATGACCTTTGGTATTACTACTAACTGGCCTAACGATAATCCACCGTTCGTATAATATTCTCTACACGCGTTCTCTTTTCTACTGTTCTCGGCGGATTGTTCAAAGTAATTATAACAACAAAACCGAGAGGGACAAATTGGCGCCGCCGTCGATATAACCTTGATCGTATATGCCACCCTCCTGTACTGATGTCTGATGTACCCGAAACGAAGTCATAAAAGTATGGACTAAGAAGAAGAATCTTCGTGGTCGTCTTCGTCATTTATATCCTTTGTCACCCAACACCGAAAGAGTTTGCCGATGAAGAAGACGGACAAACGCGATTAGCTTTGGTCCTGTTTTATGACTCGCCGCCGCCACCGCTTTTGCCGTCAGACTAGGACAAAGGGCAATTGGCACTGTACTAGAAGAGTGAAAGGCCTAGGGGTCCTAGCCTTTCTGTCTCCCTCTCGTCCGTCTGTTCTCATCTGTTGACCCTAACATGTGTCTGGCCAGACACATCGTAAATACCACCGACGATGGTATGTATGTACTCAGTATAGGATATATTTTGTTATTATTGTTTATGATGATGATACTAATAATTGTCCTCTGAATTATATATAGGATATCCTAAATTGTCGTTCCATTTCGATTTTGATGAAGAAGATCGTTTATTCGAAGGACGATGGGTTTCGTATGGTTGATGATGATGGTCAAGAAGATACGATTCGTAGTATACGACAGTAAGTCATTTTGTTTGCTCTATGCATAGATTCTGACTTTGTTTTTTTATTACTCTTTTTATATGATGATCAGCATTATTATCAAATGCCATTATCATTTTATGAATAGATTTTTGAACGGTAGATCACGATTGGCATCACCGCCATCAACTTGAACATATCAACACTGTGTATTACCTTCATTTAGCCGGATTATTTCAATATACGTTATGTGAATGATTATTCAGAGTAGAACCAGGAATGGACGATTGCCTAATTCATAATTCATGGTAAGAGTTTAATATACAATTTATTATCTAATAAATGGTGTTTTTTTATTATTAGCTTCCACCTCCGGAGAGGGGATAAAACTGGTTTCTTATGGATCGGTTCTATCTAAGTCGTCTCTTCTTGTTTAACCATTTAACCGGGTTTTCTGTAAAAGTCGGACGATTAATTGGATTGACCCGAAGACTATTGTTTGCTTAAAAGAGTTGTATTTGGAAACACTCGTGTACTGGATGAGAACGCCCACACTGGTTGATCAGATTCTGAAGAATGCAAACAATCTAAGTAAGTAATACAATAACTTTCGTTTAGATTTGATTTTTTACCTTTTGTTTTGTTTCATTTCCAGAATCTATTATTATTTGTTTGTAATCCAAACCAGACTTCTTTTGTTATTTATTACATTTCCTGTAACGCAATATTTCCTCTCTTCAAAATCTGGAATCTTCCCCAGTGCCTCGGATCGATTCTACCAACTAAATTAGAAATTTTATTTGTTCCACTGGCAGACTGCTCTTTGACCTCTTGTTCTTTTCTGATAACATGTGAGAGGGATCAAAAGGTGGATTTTCTTTATCACGTGATTAGAGTCACTGTGAGGGATCTGTTTGAAGCGCTTTTTTTATATTACAAATCACACAAAAAGCTTCTGATGGTGGTAATTACCCTTGTGAGGATTAAAATGAAATCATCGGCCATTTGTTTTGAGGTTTAAGCAATTTGGCCCTTTTATAAGCTCCAGCTCGGCATCGACATTTTCTTTGCTTACTTTGATTTGTTTCATCTTCCCCTTTACGGATCATCATGACTTTCAAGTTTTCGAGCCTACCCAATGAAATTATTGTCTATCTGTTCAACGCCAACTTTTGTCTTCAGGAATTGTTTCACCTCCGTGGTCTGAGTCACCGTTTGCAGCTGCTCATCGAATGCTGCATTTCCAAACGGAAATCACTGAAGTTGTTTTGGTCAATTGTCGACGTGCATCACTACACCATCTGTCTGTACTACTGGATGCTCGAGGACAATCCCACACTGGCACTGAAGAATCAATTCGATGACGATCTCATTTTGTGCGAGCCAAAGTTCACTCAATCCACCGCCGATTGGTTGGCCCGAATGTTTCCCCGTTTGGCCCATTTGTTGATCCTGTTCAACGCTCGTCCACTTTCTCATCCGTCAACTCAGCACTATCCAGTGTTGCCCTATCTCATCTCAAGCTGGCCCAGCACACTAGATCATCTCACACTGTTTGGCTATGCCCCAAGCGGCATTCCCGATCAGACACAGCTGGTGGGCAAACTGTACCACGTGATCAATGAATCGTTGCCCAGCCTGAAGCAGCTAGACCTCTGTGCCCAATATCTGTTCTTCTACGTGAATCCCAATAAGCTGGCAGCTTTTTTTGATGAACGGAAACGTTTTGTATTCATTCCGATGGAGTTGTCGGACAGACTGTTGAATCAACTCGAGCGCCTGAATCTGGGCACACAATTGCCACTCAATGCACCAGAAAAAATGTTGGACAAATTGGGAGATGGTTCCACCAAGCTGCACATCAAATACACATACTGCAAAGATTTCGAAAGACATCTTGCACAGCTCAGTGGCGCCCACGGCTCCAAGTCAAGGAATTCTGCTCGTGCAGTCACGCACATGTCAATGTCTGCATCACTTGGCCATTGGCACACTACAGTCCTGGATTGCATTGTGTCTCAGTTCACTGGACTGCGTTCACTCGCACTGGATCAGGCAAATTTGTACAAAGTGAAACAACCTGACAAGCCGGTGATGGACATTTTGTGCAGGTTGACCAACTTGCGCTACTTGATCGAACTTAGTTTGCGAAATTTCGACTTGACTCAATTGCGGGACATTAACGAACAACAAACGAGCCAAACTGTGTGCCTGCTCACAGTCACTCATTTGACCATAATTGAGAATGTCTTTGATCCACCACACATTGGCTCACTCGGCTGTGCACTGCTCCTCACCTCCATTCGGAACATTTTCCCGTCTGTTCGCTCATTACGCCTCAAATTGGAACAACCACTCAGTGAACCGATTTATCCGGTCGCTCAATTGGCTCCATTTAGGTCACTCACTCGCTTTGAGCTCACAGTCTACCAGAGACATGTTGCAGCCATTCCGCATATTTTCAGTGTGAAACATGTTCGACTATTCGAAGCGGAATTTCTACAAGCGCAACAACATGTCGATCGAATTGGTGTTGGACAAGCCGGCAGGGAGCTTTGGACTCGTAGACAAAGACAAACAAGTGGACTCTACTCGAATCGTGATGATGAGAAGATGAACAATTTTGAATGGATAAAGAGTACAGTGGTTTATGATGCTCACAGGCTGCATCAGATTGGGAGACGGTGAGGAGTGTGGTTATGATTGTTTAGATTTGTCTATTGTAGTTTAAAGTGCCCTTTAATTTAAATGTACAATTTTCTTGGTCGCCAGTGCATCACTTCATTCAAGAGAATCTCGATCTATGGGAACAATGTTGCACAGTTGAGGCTGGTCGGTTCAACTAATGTTAATGTGCGACGAAACGGAAATGTTCTCATTGCCTAGGAAATGTAAGACGAAATGTTAGGCTGATCGCACATTACTTTAGCAATGTTAGAAGATTTGATCGTACATTGCCTAATAAAAAATGAATCATTCAAATACAAAAAGGATTGCATTCTATCTGAACCATTCTGTGGACTAATTGGACGTGACCATATTGTCTGCATTGATCGAAGTATACACTCAAGCCAAAAGTCACCTTTGAACATAGCTAATATAGCTATTAGCGATTAAAGATTGTTTACCTTTGACCTTTGTATATATGCTATTCTCTCACTGTATACACTGTATATGCAGTGCCCGACACTTCCTCTTCCTTTTTATGTTCTTCTCACTGTTTTGATGTCACGTGCGTGAGAGTTCAACTTTGCATTCTAGTGTCAGACCATCAACGCCCGAACCATCATGAAACTGTGGAATCTTTCCACTGACTGTCAACTGAAACTGTTCAACGCTACCTTCACCTTACAGGAACTGTTCCACCTGCGTGCCCTGTCCCGGCACTTTCAATCACTGATCGAGTCACGATACTGCATTGGTCGAAGGAAATCGTTGAAACTATTTTGGCACTTTCATGAGGTGAAAGAATATTCGTTCAAATTGGTCAAATATGGACTCGAAGATTGGAAAGAGTTGCGTTTCGCAGAAATCGGTTCACTGTATGAGGGAGTTTTGGTACTGAATGCACGATGTTTGGCACCAATTGCCACTCTGTGTCATCTGCTGACACGGCTACTGTCCAATATACAGCACTTGCTCATCCATTTTACTCAATTCTACTATTATTCCAATTATGTCGAGTTGGCCGAACAGCTCTTCAATTCGGAATGGTCTGGCCAGTTGGTTGGACTTACACTGTTGGGCGTATTCCGACACACGAGATGGACACGTGGATGTGTCGAACACGAGCTACAGCAGGAGAACAATGTGGCACGGTTGGCTTTTGTTGGCGCAATAAACCAGTTGGGCGCACTCAAGTATTTCAACATGTGTTCCGGTATGTATACGACCTTTTAACCTTTAATCTTACCTTTTGTTGACACCCACACAGAGAACCTATTCGACAACAAGTGGAGTGTGAGTAAACGATACGAGGCGACCGAAGTGCTGTTGCCAATTCAACTCGACCGAGTACTACCCCAACTGGAGCGACTCTATTTGTGCTATGCAAATGCCAATGCACCCGAGCAGATCATTCGCCATCTTGGGCGCCAGTGCACCTCTTTGCGCCTTTCATCGATGGGATCACAGATGGTAACAAGGCATCATAATGATCATCCTCTACCACAAGATTTGTCACCACTCGGGGGTAACATGCACAAGCTGACGGATCTAATGGTGGATCTCAACAAGCAGAACAGAAATTTGATTCGCACAATTACCGGACAGGAAATGTTCACTCAGCTTCGGTCACTGTCACTTTCGTGTGAATCTATCGATCCACAAGAGCCACTCTGTCTGGTTGCGGTGCTCAAACAGTTGGCCAAACTGAGTCACCTGAGCTCACTCAGGTTGATTGAATTCAACTTTGAACAAGTCGACCGTCTCAACTATCGAACTCTGCCCTTTCCTGTGCTGAGACAAATCGCCAGTCTCACCATAAATCGATTGGTTGCACCCAATTTGTCATTTCCCGACATGACATTTGACCTGCTGTATCGAATCTTTCCGTCAGTGAAGCACATGACCCTGGTGCTCTATGTACCGGTCGTAACAGAATTCACATCATTCGCCCCAATTGATGAACATC
Organism: Rhizoglyphus robini; assembly: GCA_023373905.1. Lineage (NCBI taxonomy): Eukaryota > Metazoa > Arthropoda > Arachnida > Sarcoptiformes > Acaridae > Rhizoglyphus > Rhizoglyphus robini. The sequence continues at coordinate 765,874 of JAKIJQ010000032.1, read as the reverse complement.
AGCAATATTTCACTCAATTCACCGAATTGATCAACTTTAGGCTGATCACCCTGGGTCATCTAATCGCGAACTTTGTTCTGCCTGGCATGTTGAGTTCTCAACTACTGGACAGATTCATTCAAGAGAATTCCAATCTATGGGAACAATGTGTCACTGTTGAGGCTGGTCGGTACAACTATTCGAGCACAAGTCAACAGTGGACTCGTGCCAAGGCGTGTTCCACCTGGCACAAGGCTGATGGGCACTGTGTCTTCTGTGGTGCAAGTAATATACCCAAATTACGTGATACTCCATTGCTCAAGTATATTCAAAGCTTTGCAGTGCGTAATCAATAATGAATAATACAAATACAAAAAAGGATTGCTTTCTACCTGGCAACCATTCTGTGGACTAATTTGGACCTTTGACCTTAATACATAGCTATTAGCGATTAAAGATTGTTTACCTTTGACCTTTGTGTATGCTATTCTTTGACTGTATACACTGTATATGGAGTGTCCAACACTTCCTCTTCCGTTTTTATGTTCTTCTCACTGTGTTGATGCCACGTGCGTGAGAGTTCAACTTTGAACCTCAAACCCCGAACCATCATGAAACTGTGGAATCTTCCCTCTGACTGTCAATTGAAGCTGTTCAACTGTACCTTCACCTTACAGGAACTGTTCCGCCTCCGTGCCCTATCTCGACACTTTCAAGCACTGATCGAGTCACGCTACTGCATTGGTCGACGTAAATCGTTGAAACTATTTTGGGGCTTTCAAGAGGTACAACAGTATTCGTTCGATTTGGTCGAGTACGGTCTCGAAGATTGGAAAGAGTTGAATTTCGCGCAAATAGGTTCACAGTATGAGGGCTTACTGATACTGAATTCATCCTGTTTGACCTCAATTCTCACTCTGTCTCATCTGCTGACACGACTATTGCCAAATGTACAGCACTTGGTCTTATACTTTGCTGCTTTCAGTCCAGTGGTAGGACATCATCTCGAGCAGGTTGTACTGGCCGAACAGCTTTTCACCGAATGGTCAGACCAATTGGTGGGACTGACACTGTTGGGTGTATTCGAACATTTGGCAGCGTCTCGAGGAGGTGAGGAGGACCCACAGGCGGCACAAGAGCGGATCGATGAGGCCCGTGGAACCTTTGTTCGCGCTATCAACCAGTTGGGTGCACTCAAGTATCTCAACATGTGTTCGAGTAAGTGATCTTTAGTCTTTTACCATTTACATTTTTTGACACACATATAGAGAACCTATTGAACAACCAATGGAATGTGAAAAGAGACAACGAACAGGTGACCGAAGCTTGGCTGTTGCCAGTGCAACTCGACCCACGAGTACTGGCCCAACTGGAGCGACTCTATTTGTGTTATGCAGATGCCCCAGAGAACATCATTCGCCATCTTGGGCGTCAGTGCACCTCTTTACGCCTTTCATCGATGGGATCACAGATGGTATCAACGCATCATCCTCTAGCACAAGATGAACTGTGGAACGCACTTTTGGTCTCCCCACTCGTGTGCTCCAGTGCCCCCCATCGGCTCACGGATCTAATGGTGAATCTCAACAATGAGGACACCAACTTCATTCCCACAATCGGTACAATGTTCACTCAGCTTCGGTCACTGTCACTGTCTTGTGAGTCCATACGAGATCCACAACGACCACTCTGTCTGATTAAGGTGCTCAAACAGTTGACCAAACTGTGTCACCTCACCTGCCTCAGGTTGATTGACTTCAACTTTGAACAAGTCAACTTTCACAACTACCGAACTCTGCCCTTTCCCGTACTGAGCCAAATCACCAGCCTCACCATAAATCGAATGGTTTATATCAATTTGGCATTTCCCCAGCCGACCTTTGACCTGCTGTATCGCATCTTTCCGGCGGTGAAGCACCTGTCCTTGACTCTTTATGTACCAGTTAGGGGATGTAGCATATCTCCGCGCCCGATTGATGCGCATCAACAGTATTTCGCTCAATTCTCCGAGTTGGTTCACTTTAGACTGATCACACTGGGACACAAGATCACCAACTGGGTACTGCCGGTCAAGTTGAGTGACCATCTACGGGACAGATTCACTCGAGACAATGCAGATCGATGGATGCAGTGTTCCAGTGTTGAGTGTGTCCGGTACAACTACTCGAGCACCATCCAACAGTGGACACGTGCCAAGGCGTGTTCCACCTGGCACAAGGCTGATGCTCACTGTGTCTTTGCTCCCAGAGAATCTGATATACCCAAATTGCGCTATAATTGAGTATGTGTACGTACTATGTGAATTGGACAATAAAGAATGTGAGTTCCATTTGCGGTATAAAAAGTCTTGCTTTTGATTATTCTTTTATACGATTCAGAATTTGTTTCTTTTTATTTGTCTCTTTTTTAAGATTAAGAGTTTTTAATTAGAACTGCTGTGATCAGACCTTTTCATATATGATCAACAATGATATATCTTCGATGGCTATAATCGTAACAAAAATGGCTTTTCCAATGGAACGGATCACGATTGACGAATCAGCTCATAACCTTGAACCTATTAACTGCACTACTAGACGGAAGAGGAACGTCCCCTGAGGGTCCACCTCACAAATGCAGTTACGTAGGCTTGGGGTAGCAGCGACCACTTGTACTATTCCTTGCTTTCGTAACTGCATATATGAGGTGGACCCGCCAGGTGTTTTCCCGCCTAAACTGAACATCAACTTCATCTGTTCGATATGTTTTGTTTGTCAGTTATTAATTTTGGCAAACACTCATCAAGATCATAGCCAAAACTCCCCTTGTAATTACGAATGCAATCTCTACACAAAACAGAAATGATAATGATTTTGGCTTCTAATTCCAAAGAATGCATCAAACAATCTTGTAACAAATTACAATAATTTTGGTTAAGATTTTCGTTTTAATCTTTTTTTAATTTTCGCTTAAATTCACTTTCAAACCAAACATTTATTTTTATTTTTCATTTATTAATTAATAATCATTGACATTATAATTGATTTGCATTATAAATAATAATATCTTTATTATTGTGTTTCATAATTCATTTGCAATACAAAGTTACGAATATAATTTCCCACTAAATCATCACGCTCTTTGGACATAGTTCTTAGTCCACAGAAGACACAGTGAGCATCGGCCTTGTGCCAGGTGGAACACGCCTTGGCACGTGTCCACTGTTGAATGGTGCTCGAGTAGTTGTACCGACCAGCTTCAACAGTGGTACAATGCATCCATAGATCGGGATTCTCTCGAGCGAATCTCTCCCGTAAATGGTCACTCAACATGTTGGGCAGTACAAAGTTCGCGGTTATATGACCCAGGGTGATCAGCCTAAAGTGGATCAATTGGGTGAATTGAGTGAAATATTGCTGATTAGCATCGATTGGAACTTTACACTCGAGTGTATAAGATGCATGCGTACGTTTGGCATCAACACAGTGTGGATTGAAAAGGAAGAGGAAGTGTTGGCCACTGCATATATTCAGCCATGTACAGCCAAAGAGGAACATATACAAAGGTCAAAGGTGATCACTACAATCTATATAATCGCAAGTTGTGTCAAAGGTGATGATCTTTCGCCTATGATCTTATACGATGTCTCATCTCTGCAGCAGTCTTGTATCAAATTTGATCATATTGCACAGCTGTTAACCCAACCAATATGTTATACGTAGTACTTGATTAGTATTTGATTCTTATCAAAGCAAAAGGTCAACTTAATAGCTAATGGATTATATCTACCAATCCACATTTCACCCCTAATGTTTGTCTTTTTGTTATAAATTCCGTATATATGCTGTATAACTTTTCATTTTTCTCCATTACGCTCATTTTTAAGCATTTGTGCATGTAAATCTAAATTTTTGTCTTCCGAAGTTCGGATTCCGAACCATCAACGGAACCATCATGAAACTGTGGAATGTCCCCTCTGACTGTCAATTGAAGATATTCAATTCAACCTTCACCTTACAGGAACTGTTCCACCTCCGTGCCCTGTCTCGACACTTTCAATCACTGATCGAGTCACGATACTGCATTGGTCGACGCAAATCATTGAAACTATTCTGGAACATTGAAGATGTAAAAGGATATTCGTTCAAATTGCTCAAATATGGACTCGAAGATTGGAAAGAGCTGCGTTTCGCACGGATAGGCTCATTGTATGAGGGCGATTTGGTACTGAAAGCACGCAGTTTTGCCCCAATTGACACTGTGTAATCTGCTGACACGACTATTGCCCAATGTTGAACACTTGCTCATCTACTTCACTAGTTACTCGGATAATCCCAATTATGTTGAGTTGGCCTAACAGCTGTTCACTTCCGAATGGTCGGACCAGTTGGTGGGACTGACACTGTTGGGTGTATTCCGACACGCAAGATTGATACTCGAATGGGACGTCTTTCAGGAGAGGAACAATTTGGCACGGGGGCGTTTGTTCGCGCAATCAACCAGTTGGGTGCACTCAAGTATTTCAACATGTGTGCCGGTAAGTGTACGACCTTTTTACCTTTGACCGTTAACTTTTGTCCGTGTTTGACACACATATAGAGAACCTATTCGACAACAGGCGGGATGTGCAACGAAGCGCCCAGGCGTCCGAAGTGCCAGTCCAACTCGACCAACGAGTACTGGCCCAACTGGAGCGACTCTATCTGTGTTATGCCAATGCCCCGCAGCACATCATTCACCAAGTTGGGCGCCAGTGCACCAGTTTACGCCTTTCATCAACAACGGATCATCCTCCACCTCTATCACAAGATGAACTGTTCATTGCACTTTTGATGTCACCACTCAGTGGCACCAGACACCAGCTCACCGATCTAATGGTGGATCTCAACAATGAGGACTCCAACTTTATTCCCACAATCGGTGCAATGTTCACTCAGCTTCGTTCACTGTCACTGTCTTGTGAGTCTATCCAACATCTACAACAGCCACTCTGTCTGGTTAAGGTACTCAAACAGTTGGCCCAACTGAGTCATCTCACCTCACTCAGATTGATCGAGTTCAACTTTGAACAACTCGACTCTGTCAACTACCGAACTCTGCCCTTTCCCGTACTAAACCAAATCACCAGCCTCACCATAAATCGATTGGTTTATATCAATTTGGCATTTCCCCACCAGACCTTTGACCTACTGTATCGGATCTTTCCAGCCTTAACTCAGCTGACCCTGGTCCTCTATGTACAGGTCGCAGAACCGACATTGTTCTCACCAGTTGACGAGAAGCAAAAATATTTTACCCAATTCACCGAATTGATCCACTTTAGACTGATCACCCTGGGCCATTTAGAAGCGAACTTTGTACTGCCTGGTTTGTTGAGTGACCATTTACGGGACAGATTCGCTCGGGAGGAACCAGATCTATGGATTCAGTGTTCCACTGTTGAGGCTTGGCGTTACAACTACTCGAGCACCATTCAACGGTGGACACGTGCCAACAAGTGGGCGTCCTGGCACAAGGCTGATGCTCACTGTGTCTTTGGCCACAAAAGGCTTCGTATACCCAAATTGCGCTATAATTGAGTATGTGTGTGTACGTACTATATGAATTGGACAATAAAGAATTTGGGTGTTCTATTTTTAGGTGTATTTTTGGTGGTGAATAAATACAAACTAATGCATCTGTCTCTTTAGTTGAATATTGGATTACAATTTATATAGAATTCCTAGTAATCAAAAATCAAATTAAATAGTAAATCAAAATACTAATCTTTATTTAATTAAAATATTAAATTTGAAAATAGTAACATGAAATCAAAAAATTAAATCTCCAAAAAGTAACGGAAAAAATATAAAGATACGAAATAATATAAAGTAATAATAATAATAATCTAAATAATCATCTAGTCCATTCATAAATGACGTAAATTCTTCAATTATTACACAATTTTGTAATAGCAAACAATAGGCAAAATTATAGGCTTCTGGGCCGATTCTTTGATAAGGTCATCATCATTACCACCCACCGAGTCATAATCCGAAGTTTGGGAAGGTGTTTGAGCCAGGAATATCTTGCGAATGTCATCATCATAGAGTGGATACTTCGCCGATTCTGGCGTTTCTAGATTCAGTTCTTTTGGCTCTTCTACAACCTCAGTCTTCTCCTCTTCCGTATCAGTGGACTCACTTTCATGGATGATGACATCTTCAGTTTGGGTGGAAGCATCAGCAGTCCACGGTAGACACCACTTGCCAGCATCTTGATAATCAGAATCCTGTGAATCCTTGATAAGTTCCGTCATTTGTGGACGATTCTGTTGCTGCTGTTGAGATTCCTCGACAATTTCCAATGGCTTCACATCGAGTGGAATCACGCTCCAATTCTTGTCAATTCCCAGCCCACAAGTACAGATTCCAGTTGTGCAGCTGTCCGCTGTGACAGCGCACAAGTTTGAGCAAGTTGGAGAAGAAGAATATTCTCGATTCCTCACCATAAATGAACTTTGGCCTTTAGGTTGAACCACCTCGAGTGTTGTTGTAGTCTTCGGTTGTTCTGGTTCCAACAGCTGCAGTTGAATCTGCTCCTTGATCTCGAGTTTAGGTGGAGATGGAATTGGTGGCGATGATAGAACGACCTTCACACTATCATCACTCGATTCTTTCGCTCGTTTTCTCAATATCACCACCTTCTTGGATGGGGACGCCTGCTGACCTTCGATTACTTTTGACCTTTCGTCCATGATCTTATCGACCTCTCGTCGAACGCATTCCGCAATCATTAAATCGAATGAAGGCTGCTTGAACACCAACTTTTGTGTAGGTTTTCTGCCAGTGAAAAGCCATCGTAAAAAGCATTGCATCCTGTCAGAGAGCGTTTGTTGTTGATAAGTTGATAAGCGAGAAAAAATAGTAGATTTCAAGAAGGCACCTAAAAATAATAAAATTAATTAATTAATTAAATATTAAAAATATTATTTATAAAAATCAAATTCGTGTTGTTGATAAGTTTTTGCATAATAAACAACATACCTTTGGATCGGGCAATACTCTCTGGATCACGTGATACAGTTGATAAGTTGATAAGTACACGCGAAAATAAGAAAGGAAAAAAGAAGACCACGATCTACTCTCGCTCGAAGCTAAACACAAAGTGACGATGACAAACCGAAAAAGTCTGTCTCTATTTGATAAGATGAATATTAGTCACAGCGCACATGCGCACAACAACAGAAAAGAAAATCCCTTCATAAAAGACGCACATTTTGATAAGAACTCAAGTACAAACGCATGCACGCGTGCACATTTGAAAATATTTATTATATTATAAAAACAGACTGCTCATAATTATTTAAAAATATTAAAAATTGATAAGAAAAATGCTCAACAAATATAAAATAAAATCCAAAGAAGCATATTCATAGATGACGTAACGGTCGCGTGTGGTTGATAAGTATTCACTTCTTCTCACCATTCCGAATAACATAGTAATCCTGTGGGAGGCGATTCAGTTGGCTCAACGAGTGAGATGATCCATGGAACTTCCTGACTTTTGGTGAGGGCAAAATTTCATCTTGATAAGATTCTTCTTCTCGATTCGCATCTTCTTCTTCTGATTTTTTATCAGTTGGAAATGACGAAGATCGTGGTGATTTCGCAGGATACTTTGTGTTCTTCTTATCAACAGAAGGAGAAGAACGATTCTTTTTATCCTTCTTTTCTTCCTTTTTTATATCCTTCCTCTCCATCTTCACATCTTCCTCATCTTTATCAGACCCCATCCAAGATTGAAACTTCTTATCAATACGATTTGAGAGTACTTCAAAACTGTCCATAATAACAGCACCGCTCGAGGATACGTCTTCGCCCTCCAAACACTGACTACAACACGATCCCATACTGATGATGATAATGTAGAGGATGATGACGAGATGATCACAGATCTTATCAATGATAAGGAACAAGATAATACAGGAGATGTCAATTGGGATGTTGATAAGACAGGAACAGAGTTTGCCTTGAGAAACTAAAACAAAAATAGACAACCAAACACAAGAAGAACAAGTGACGAAATGAGAGGACAAAATAAAACCACAACGCTTTCTGTTGATAAGCTTCAGGGATCGTTCATATAAGACGTTCAGTTAATAAGGTTTTTGGGACCGTTCATATAGAACGTTTTGTTAAGTCAGATAAGAACAGTAATGAACTTATGATAACTAAATAAATAAAAGTGACAAACTAAATCATTCAAACCAAGTCATTTCATATTGATAATGAATACTACTATTAAAGTAAAGTCAAAACAAAAACTTATCAACGGTATCATTCACAAATGACGTAAAAAGTTAACCCATTGACTCCCCCTTCCATTTTGAGACTTGTATCTCAAGACAAAATAAATGTTCCCAGAGGAAGCAAAGGGTTAATAATAAGAGTAATATAACAAACTTTATGAATAAATCCTTTATTGTAATAAAAAGCAAACTGATAAGTTTACTGATAAGCTTATCATTATTTTTAAATTCCAAAATAACAATAAGATAAAAGATACATCAAATATAAAATCAAATCAAAAGAAACATATTCATAGATGACGTAACGGGCGAGCCTTGATAAGTATTTATTTCTTATCAGCATTTCGATTGATATAGTAATCCTGTGGGAGGCGACTCAGTTTGCTCAACGAGTGACTTGATCCGTGGAATTTCTTGACTTTTAGTGAGGGCAAAATTTTATCTTGATAAGATTTTTCTTCCCGATTCGCATCTTCTTCTCCTGATTTCTTATCAGCTGGAAATGATGAAGGTTGTGGTGATTTAACGCAATTCTTATCACTTGGTTGATAAGAAGACTCGGTTGATTCCTGATACTTTTTGCGCCTCATCCCGCTAGTATCTTCAGAGACTTGATTATCAAGCTTGCGATCGTGTTCAGAGAGAAGCATTTCAGATTTCTTTATTAGCTCGTCAACGTCGTTGATAAGTTGGGACCAGTTAGCGAGTTTATCAACAGAAGAAGAAGGCCGATTCTTATCCTCATTCTTTTCCTCCTTCCTCTCCATCTTCTCATCTTCGGTCTCGTTCCATTGCTTGGCAAAAAATGTCCTGTCAATAGGATTTGAAAATAAAGCCAAATCACTAGTTTTTATGTATTCATCCCACGCGGATACTTTTTCTTCTTCGCCCTCCAAACACTGACTACAACACGATCCCATACTGAGGATGATTTTGACAAGATGTTCAATGTTAAGTGACGATGCCAAATTGGGATGTTGATAAGACAGGAACAGAGTTTGACTTGAGAAACTAAAACAAACAAATAGACAACCAAACACAAGAGGAGAACAAGCGACCAAATGAGAGGACCACAATGCTTTCTGTTGATAAGTTTCAGGAACCGTTCACAAAAGACGTTCAGACGATAAGAAATGTAGGCCATTCATATATAACGTTCAATTTGATAAAAACAGTAATGAACTGAGAAGAACTATAAATAAAAAAAGACAAACTAAATCATAGATTCAATGTCATCTCATGTTGATAAGCAATATATACTAATACTACAGAACCAAAACAGAAACTTATCAACGGTGTCATTCACAAATGAGGTAAAAAGTTAACCCTTTGACTCTCGTTCCATTTTGAGACTAACAGAAAAATGTATCTCAAGACAAAACATCCCAAAAGGAAGCAACGGGTTAATAAAAAGAGTAATATAACAAACTCTATGAATGAACCCTTGATAAAATGGAAACTGATAAGCTTATCAATAAGCATATCAGTATATTCTTTAATATGGAAAACACAAAAAAGGAATTAGAATATAAACGGAAACTAAAATAAAAGACAAAAGAAAGACTAATATTTAAACAACAAATTTACATAGACAAAAGAAAATCTTATCAGGACACTCGATCCTTATCAGGACACTTATCAATCAGCAAATTCGCCGTCGTCGCCATCTTCATCGAAAAAAATCTGTTCCACCGGAAAGCAGTACTTCACATGATCACACGAGTGTTCATGTTGTTCCAATAGAACTTCCGGTCCCGTCTCTTGACTATCATCACGTGACGACGATGCTGGTGCAATGATGGTGGGTGGCACTTCGTTAAAGACATTATCAAGCGCACTGATAAGTTTCTGCTTCATTTCATCACTAATGAACGGTTGAAGATGCGGCTGTTGATAGTGACGCTCGAGATAGTGCCTCTGCAGTTGGTCCAAATTGATCTGTGGATTGAGCGCTTCGAGGAGGGTGGACTCGAGTAGATTCTGTTGGTCAACAGAGGCTCGACGCAGCACGGCAAGGGACTTCTCGAGAGCAGTAGATTGAGGCTGTAACGTCATTTGTGAATGGTGATTGACCTCAATATTCGAATCTTCAAGTTCCTGATAAGATTTGATAAGATTTCAGAAAACAAAAGAATAATATAAAAAAGAGATATAGATAAAGAGATAAAAACAAAATAATAGATTACAAAAAATAAAATTAAAATAAATCCAAAATAGATCAGATCAATATAGATAAGGCACAAAGAGTATGAAGAGTAGAATAAAGAGTGCGGGATTAATGATCCAGCACATCAACATGTAGTGATCGAAGCGTGAAAAATCATTAATCCAAAATGGATTCAAAATTAGAGTAAAGACGACCAAACATGATAAGCAGAGGGGACTGAATAGGAGGGTAAACAGGACCGACAGGATGGGGCTAATCGCTAGGGCTAGCAACATAAAACGATAGACGTTGGTGAAAAGGTTAATCTGATAAGAGTGGTTTAAGAGAATTTAAAAGGGATTTAAAAGAATAAAGAGTTTAAAGTGTGTCATTAAGAGGGATAAAAGAGTTTTAAGTAACAAATATAGATAATAAGAGAGTTTAAAGAGAGTAATAAAGAGTAAAGTAAAAAGAAGAGATTAAAAAAGATTAGAAAAGAGTATCACAAAGAGTTTTAAACACTACCAACCTCTTGAACGTCAACCTTCTCGAGACACTTAAAAGTGCCCTTCACCACCATAGCCGTCACCGAATTGGTTCGCTCTTCAATGTTGATCTTATCAAGAAGGTTTGAAACCACATCCTTGATAACTAATAAATTTGCCTTCTCGCTTCCATCATCGAGATTCTCTTGGGTGCTTTGATAAGAGTCATTCTCTTCATTCTTATCAACAGAAAGCGGAATCGGAGTAGAATTGCGTTGCACTTGTTCGTCACTTCTTATCGAGCGCTTATCAACACCCGAGGGAGACCATCCACCGAGAGACTCGTCACCGTCTTCATTGTTGTTCTTCACGTGAAGAATTGCAGAAGGTAAAGTAGAATCCTTATCAGATGAAGACTTTGATGATAAGTTCTTGCTTGATAACTGATCCTTATCAGAAGGCGCAGTCTCCGCTCCCGACACATCAAACGATCCAGACAGGGCCTTGAGTGATGATTTCTTATCAAGGGACGACGAGTCATTGCTCTGTATGAAAGCATCGTTCAGAGCATCAAAAGTTGAATCCAAAGACATGTGTGATAAGTCAACGGCCTTATCAGAGAGACTTTTCGACGACAACGATAGATTACCAAAGGAGATGTCACTGTTGTACTCGTTGGTTACGGGTTTGGGTTTGATAAGCGGAACCAACTCGAGACCCTCTTCTTCCTCTTCTTCTTCATCAGATTCTTCAAGATTTAGATCATCATCTTCATTGATAAGAACGACCATGTTGTTGATAAGAACGTCGACATCGTTGACAAGCTCGTCATCTTGTCCCAATTGCTGATTCTTATCATCAGCATCAAAATCCTCAAAGATAATTTCCGGCTGCACATTCGTCATCACCGATTGAGTAGAGAAGGCACGAGCACGAGGAGTTTCAGCAGACTCTTCTTCGTTATCAACATCAACAGCAACATGATCCACTTGTGACTTATCAATAGCAGCATCCTTCCTGGAATTCTTCTTATTCTTCTTATTCTTCTTTGTAAAGAATAATCGGCAAAATCGTCTCATAATACATTTGGACTTCTTCTTTGACCTTTGCTTCTTATCAACAGAATCCGCGTTGTTGTCGTCGTCCTCCTTATCAACAACAGCAGCATCAGCTGTGGTTTGGTCAACGGTAAAAGGTAGAGTTGACCTTGTGTTGACCTTCATCGTCGTCGTCGTCGTCATCGAGTGGACAGTTGGGATTTTCTGTTTAAAAAATAAAAAAATAAAAAAATGTAAATATAAGTTGATAAGAAATTAACCCGTTCACTCCTACAGGACCTTTACGTCTTATATATTTGTATATTTAAATAAAATACAAATCTCCAAACAGAAAAAAGTCATAAATGTCCCTGTAGGAGTGAACGGGTTAATAAATTTCAATTAATATTAAGGAATAAAATTTGATAAGAAAAAAATATCCACTTACTAAGAACGCGTCGATACTTCTCGGAAGTCTCGGGAGGAGTAGCAAGTCTGTTCACCCTCGAGACACGTGGTGCTGGTGTAGATAGAGGAGCAGGAGAAAGAGCCGAAGGATCCATCCTTGATAAGAATCTTATCAACAGTCAAGAGTAGTAGAAGAATAGAAGACGAAGAAGTAGACGGGACGGGATAATTTGACTCAGCTAAAATCGCTCAAATCCGAAAACCAAAGACGAAAGAAAAATAAAACAAGACAAAATAACGAGCGTTGATAAGTTTTCGACGGGGCGAGAGGAAAAGAGAAGGCAAACACAACTCGACTCGACCGAGAACAGACAAAAAGTGAGCCAAACTGACAAACCTTCAGACTGAAGAGTGAGTCAGATAAGCGAACGAGGCGCCAACTTGCGTGATCATAAAACAACAACAATAACCTCTCACTTGTCAACCTGTTATTGATAAGAAACTAAACTTTTGAATATATAAAAACAGCGCATGCGCACAACTATCTACAATATAAATAAAAGTAACGTCATATCTGAATGAACAACAACTTTCAAAAATAAATAGACGCGCAAAAGCAGTAATAATAAAAGCAATAATAATACTTTACTTATCAATATAATTTAAATACAAATCGAAACTTTCAGACAATTTCTTTAGGTTAGTCAGTAGTAATTTCTGGGGAAATTTCTTATCAGCACTCTCTTCATAGATGATGTTACTACTTACTTTAATCTTGATTATGCAAAACATTCCACAAGACTTGGTTGTTCATTTCGGATTTGTTTGCCGCTTTCACCCAAATCATCTCGTCTGCATAGAATGGGCACTTCACTTCATTCTTATTCTCTTGATAAGCCTCTTTTTCCTTATCAACATAATATCTTTGATAAATGGCCAATCTTCTTTCATACAGAATGCGTTGTTCATGCTTGGCGATAACCGATTCGTAGTACAACTTCAACTCCTGTACGGAATTGCCACAAATGTCGACCTTATCAACGACAACGACGGCTGCGCTTGATAAGCTACTTTTTCGTGTAGAGTGTAGAGATTCTAAAGATTCGTAATTGGATTCATTGTTGATAGGAACATTCTTCTTTTCGGGTTCATGAGATTCCAAAGTGGATGCTTGATACGGTTGAGCATGCGTCGAGTGCTTATCAATAACGGAAATCTTATCAAAATCGCCATCATCAAAACTGTCATAAAGAGGATTTATCCATAAATTGTCAAATTGGGAAAGACTTTTCGTTTGTTCAAAATAGCTTCTTGATGATTCCACATCCTCTTGATAAGTTATAGAATCGCTCTTATCAATAGCAGATAGATTCACATCAACGGCCTTGATTCTTATCAACAACCGTTGGAACCACATCCGTTGCATTCTCAAGATCCCTTCGTAAGCTTTCTTTCCATACTCGAGCGTAGATAGAATCCTCGACATCGGAACGGTGGTCAAATTCCAATTCGTCCTTATCAACGATAATCGGCTTATCAGCAGTGGTAATTTTCTTAACAACAACAAGCGGAACATCATCCAAATCAGAATCGAATCGTCGATAAGTGCAAAGTGGAACTTTAGCATTTCTCTTCTTTGTAATACAAAAACATCCAAATAGCTTTGATAACGACCATAGAAGCCCCGACTTTCGTGTAGTACGTTGTTGTTGATAAGCTGGTGGGTCAGGCGTAAGGCAGGCTCGATTCGGTTGTGGTTGATAAGATCTGGGTTCGGTGCAAATATCATCTAAAAAAATATTTAAGTATTAGAAAAAGATTAACTTATCAACAAACAAACTTACCGAGTGATTCAAGCAATCCTTGTTGATAAGGATCATTATAAGAATTGCAACAATCCATAATAATGTTAATCTTGATAAGGAAGAAGACTGAGGACAGAAAAAAGAACCCAAACAAAATGAAAAAGTGACAGACAGAAACACAAAACACAAACTAAACATACAGGTTGTGATCGTCGACAACAATCTGCTTATCAGCGGAGGCTATTTCTACCCTTCTATAGTTTATTTATAGATCAAAATGTGACACAAGTGTAAATAGTCACTAAACTAGTAAATAGACCAAACTCTTATCAATCTGCCTATTTATACCCAAAAAACAAATCTATTTATGTAAATGAACTCATTTATCAATTACCAAAAACGCTTATCAACAGAAACTATTACTCCCTAATCAATATTTAAAATGATCAATAAATCACAAAACTTAAGTGAAAATAGTCGCATTTAAAATAAACTGCGCATGCTCAAATAGCAAACAAATAACAAAAAACATAAACCAAATTCTTATCAATTCGACTATTTCTACCCAAATTGTTATAAGAAACACAATATTTTTTATTGTAATAAAATAAAAATCAAGAATTTAGCAAAAAATCAAACAGCAACAAAAAATGAATAATAATACTAAACTACTATAAAGCTTATCATCATCAAAAGCTTATCAACGCACACAAAATAATAAAAATAATATATAAAATACTTGATAATAATTGAAAACTTATCATCAACGGCACTGGCTACAGTTGAGCAGAGTGTCCTCATCGGAATAGCACGAGTTGAAGGCGCTCGAGTTGACAGTACTTTCATTGTCAACATTATCAACAGTAGAATCTTCAGTAGCAGGTGGCGCCACCAATTGGACCGGAGACAACACTTGAGCCGAACCCAGCAGTTTCAGATTCTTCATCGCCTTTTTAGCTTGGGGAGATTGTGGATCCGACTGCAGAGCCTTGAACACGCCCTCGGGTAGACTCTCAAAGATCTTAACCTTGACCAGAATGCTGCTGCTAATGTCGCGTTTGGTTGGTCGACGCTTGGCCGGAGTTGCGGGAAGGTTGATAAGGATTTCGGGTGCGGGAATGGCGGGTGCAAGATGTTCCGAAAAGTCGGATAGGGATTGCATCGAGTTGGTCTTGCGAATGGTGTTGGACTCGCAGGAGCGTTCCATGGCGTGGATCTTCTTGCGACACTTCAAACACTTTTGACAGGGTTGCTTCGAAGACTTGGAAGGCGCAGAAGATTTGGTTGAAGCAGAAGATTTGGATTGCGCAGATTTGGAAGGCGAAGATTTGGAAGGCGAAGATTTGGAAGGCGAAGATTTGGAAGGCTCAGAAGATTTGGAAGGCGAAGATTTGGATTGCACAGAAGATTTGGAAACCTCAGAAGATTCGGAGACCTTGACACAGCTCGCCTCAACATCACCATTGAGCATCGCATCCTTGAGCACTTGTTCTTGTTCCTCGTAAACGGAGTTTACAAACGAAGTTAAGATGGCGACAGCTTCCTTATCAGCAAACCATTTCTCGACCGTTGATAAGGCTTGCTTCTTGTCAACAGATCGACACAGCAGATCCTGGATGCGGCTTTCGGGAATCTTGTTATCGCCTTCGCGGGTTTTGGAAATCACCGAACCAGAAAACGAGTGGTGAGACGGTGGTGGAGTAGCGAACGAGATCAGAGGCTGATCTTGTGAAACAGCATTCTCCTCAGTGGTGAAGGATACCTTCTTATCAGCGGGACTCTTCTTGTGAGTGGCCAAGTGGCGTTCCAACAGGGATTCTAGGGTATGGTGATTCGAACAGAGAGACAACGAATCCTCGCTTGATGAGCGCTCACGAGCCTTCGCGTTGGGCAATTCTTGAAGCATCAAATCGGTTCGAGCCTCAGAAGTGATCGGTGCAGTTGAGTTGAGCGCTGGAGTAGAGTCCAACTTGAACAGAGGAGACAGATCAAAATTGGGACTCTCTGAAATGATAGATAATAGAGAATTAGATATGAAGAGAGAATGGGAAGATTCTAAACACTATCTAAAGATAGAGTAAAGAGAATCCACAAAAAGAATCCACAAAAAGATTACTTACCAGCCACAGTAGCTTTGGAAGACTTGGGCGTCTTGAAGAGAGGGGCCAAATTGTAGTTCTCTGAAACGATAAATAAATGGGAATTAGATATGAAGAGAGTATGAAAGTATTTAGAGAGCAATGAGAGTCTAAAGAGATTCAAAATAGAGTAACTAAAAAGAGTATCTAAAATGAGTCTAAAATGATTACTTACCTGCCACAGGTTTGGAGGACTTTGGCGTCTTGAAGAGAGGGGCCAAATTGCAGTTCTCTGAAAAGATAAACATTTAAAGATTAGATGTGAAGAGAGTATGGAAAGTATCTAAAGAGAGTAATAAGAGTCTAAAGAGATTCAAAAGAGAGATTCTAAAAAGTAATGAGCCTAAAGAGAGTTTAAACAGAGTCTAAAGAGATTACTAACCAGTAACATTAGGCTTAGATTTGGGCGTCTTGAAGAGTGCAGACAAATCGCAATTGGGACTCGTATCACATTGACCGCATTCGAACTTCTTCTGTCCCTTCTGAGACCCTTTCACGGGAGTATCCACCACATAAGTGTCCTTGCCGGGAGACTGTTGACAGAGGACACGATGACTACAGTGGCCACACTCGACCATCGAAATTCCAGGCAAAATGGCAGCATTCGAGGTGACACAGTCCGGGCAGAGACGCAAATAGTTGGTCACCTTGACCGTCTTGCAGCGAGGACACTCGTGCTTGGGCGAACAGACACTCATGGTGGGCGTGGTGGGTGCATGAGTGCACGGACCAGTGGACGAACACTTCGTTGGCGGAGTGGAGGTGGTGGGACTCGGGGTGAATTCGAGTTTGCGATTAATCGGCAGTGAACGCATTGGACTGGCCGCGGTTTCAGGTTCGTCGCGTTTCTGGAATAAATAAAACGACATTTAGTACACTTGAATGCTCGTTAAAACACATTAGAAACTCACTAAATACACTAAATAGTCGCTACATACTCACTAAAGATACACTAAGGATACACTAAAGACACTAAATAGTCACTAGATACTCCCTACAGACAAACTAGATACTCACTAAATACAAACTAGTTACCCACAAAAGACGCTAGGCAATAACTAGATACTCTGTAAATACACTAAATAGTCACTCGATGCTCGCAAAATATACTAAATAGTCACTAGATACTCACTAAAGATGCACAAAAGATACTAAATAGTCCCTCGATGCTCACAAAATTTACTAAATAGTCACTAGACACTCACTACAGACACTAAATAGTCACTAAAAGTACACTTACCAACTCAGGCGAACTATCCGAACCTTGTCCACCCGAACAGTAGGCAGACGAGGGCGAGTGCTCAAAGCCACAGGAATGATGCGGATCGGCAAGACGAGCAAAATTGGCCATAAACTTGTCCTTCTCCTTGAGTGGCAGAATGGGCAGTATCACATTCACCAGCATCGAGTAGTACTTGCACTTGGTGTTGGGCGTCATCGGGGCACTCGGCACAGAGCAGCCAGTACAGAGAGGAATAGCTAAAGAGAGTTTAAAGATAAGATTAAAGAGAGTACCTTTAATCGAGACTTCAAACACTTACTTCGCTTCGGAGTTTGAAGAAGATGCTGCATTGTACCAAACGAGAGATGAGAGAGGAGCTTCAACGACAACCAAAAAGTGAGATTCAAAACCAAAAACCAAACAATAAGACCAAAAGGCGAAAAACGACTTTGAAAAAGTGACAAAGTTGAGCGAAAAAGAAGAAGACGAAAGACGAGGCCAACAACTTCAGTACACGAGAGAGCGAGGCAAAACCAAACACGACAGTGACCGAACACTGACGAACGAGCCTTGACTTTATAGCAGACAGAGAAGGCACGAGAAAGGTAGAGGACATGTGCACAGTTGATAAGTTGATAAGTAGCGGTCATATTGACTCAACTCAAACGACCTTACACTTGAAATAATGACTTGAACTTATGAAGTTCATATTATGAAACTACAAACTAGTAATAAACTCGTATAATATGTACAAAAGACCTACAAATGCACATGCGCAAATTATCAACTTGATAAGATCATAATGTCATAAGATGATGCATGTGCGCCACTCGGTGTACTAATAATTCAAAAAATATAAAGTTCATACTTTGTCACGCAGATGGCGCCACTAGCGGAAAAGTTCAAAATGACAGGCGAAACAAAATGATTTACGGCCAATTCATCAATCCATGATTGACCTTCATCATCTGAATTATGAGGATTTTTTAAAGAAAAATACAAAAGACTAAATTGAATTTATTTTTTAAAAATATAAAAGACAAAACCATCAACTTGATCTAATTCGAGAGAACAAAAAGATTAAAATGCATTTAAAAGAGTGAAATTTAAAGTTCAAGGTAAACCAAATGGGATTTAAGATTTTATATTTAATTTAATAGTTAAAGAACAAATACACACCCTTTGATATGTACAAAGTCAGAACAAGAGAATATTAGTGACAACATTCTCCTCGCATTCCAAACGGGAAAATAAGACACACAAATTGTTCTTTAAATCTCTTTAAAACTCTCTTTGTATTTGAGATATATATCACAACAAAAAGTATCCCAAACACTTGTTTCCCATCACTTTACCTACGGAAAGAAAGGGACACTTCTTTTGTGTGTGTAGAAAAACAATTATCCTTTATCAACTCCTCAGTCACACAGAAAAATCACACATTTTATCATTTTCTTAATTAAATAATTCACATAACAATTTCACTTTAATTTCATGATTTTAATTAACCCAACGCACACCACAGACAATTTCAATTTAGTCAAACAGGATTGACACTGTCTGTCTGTGCACATTTTCTTACCGCGGCACGCGATCATCATCGTAAAGACAAAAGTGCAAATTAGCTAAACGCGTGGCTTTTACTAATTTGCATAAATCAAGCTCCATTTTACGAAGAAGAGAAAGGAAAAAGAGGAGCAAAATAAACTATTTCAATTATTCGAATACGACACAAAAAGGACATTCAAGAAATTTCTGTATTTAAAAAATTAATTAAATTCAATAATAAAAATCATTTAATAATATTATCACTAATCTCTCATCGACAAAATGATTATCCATCTAATGATTCTAATCACGTGATTTATGGTCCGTATAAATATTTATTAACAGTAAAACAAAAATTATTCATTACAAATGATTATTACGTTGTCTGTGTGTGGACCACTCCCTTAGTCTCTTGTTTTGGTAAATGATTTTCCGACTGTGGTAATGTGTCTCATGTGGAGATGAGCAGCAGCATATAAGTGATGTTTAAAGGGGCTCGGTCAGATAGTGCACACAGTCTTATATAATAATCAATTAATAATTGAGAAAAGGAAGAAGAAGTGGTTTTTCGAATTATCATTTTCAATTAACACACAGTATTACTGTCAGTAAATATAAAATCTAGATTTGAGGGACTGTTCACAAAGTTCGTTCATTTGTCTCGATGATGTAACAATCGAAAGTGCTATAAGTCATTGACAATGAGTCTGTCAGGTGTGTTGTGTTATAGTATAACATGTGTTTGAGTGTGGTATTGATGCGCTCAGGTTGATTTGTAGTTCATACATCTGTCCCGATGTGAATCAAAGGAATAAGAACAAGGACACATTCGATGATTTATGATGCCATTATTGTACTCATCATCACTATTGTCTGTTCAATATATTTCTGTATACATTCAAATACATTTACAAATATTTACTGACTCAAATGTCTAGGGAAAAAGTTGACAAACTTGTTGAACGTTGTACACACGATGACATATAACCATTTAACCCATTGATGGAATGGGACACACACAAAACCAATAGTAGTAAGTGGTCATCAAAAGCGGACACACAATTTATTACCTCGTAAGCTATAACTCATCAACACTCAATTGACCGAACGTTATCACAGCAAGTGTTCGACAAATTTTCGAGTACTTTTTTATGACCACACGTTCGCTTGTGTTGAAAATTGAGATTATTTCTTCTGACTACACATTGACATAGTATACGGATGTTAACGAAAAAGAAGAACGAGAAGAAGAACAAGACGACGAAGACGACTAACTATCTTACTCTTTCGGTGTTCTCTCCTTTATTATTATCATTATGAGAGTGTCAATTAAGTGAGGCAGACATGTCTGTGCACAGACCGGCCGCGGTCATAATGTTGATGTGATTAGCGCCCGACTGAAGCGTAATAAGCCACGAACAGAGAGCACATTAGACCGAGCGATCATCATCTACTAATTCTTGTGTGTGCGTTCGAAAGGTAAAACACGCGACGAACGAAAAAAAACCTTCAACCAACAATCACGAACTAACAAGTTCACATCGCATACTACTCAACATACAACATCATTTATTTGTTCAACACTTGATCGATATACACTCGTGTTGTGTTATGCCCTTTGGCTTAATAATTTCTTAATTATCACTCACTTTTTGTGTTTGTTGTTATTAATTTTACTCTCAAAATTCATCATCTAATACAAAAAACAACATTTAATGAACATTTTATTCTGTGAATTAATAATAATGCATTTATTATTCTCTAGATTATTATCATTAATGAGAATGTGAGAGAATAATTCGTGTTTTGTATTTTGTGTATAATCGGAATTCCGGGCCATTGCCATGAAAGTGAAAGAACATTTTATGTGAACGTCATATATGAAAAGGTCGTACAGGAATTGATTGTCTTATTGAACTAATAATCTACTACTCCGTTTATCCTTCAAATTATGCGTTATATTCCCTAATTTTCTTTGTGTTGTGTGTACAATTTGTGTGTTCATCAACAGAATCACGTATTCGCAATTTGTGCGCTTCAAAACAGAAGAAGGATCTAACAGGATTCAAGGATTTACTGTTTTTGTGTGTGTATAAAAGATGTTCGAGTGAACTTTTCTCGTGTTTTGTTTTGATTCTCATTCGATGGTGTTGTGCTGTTGGATTTTGTTGTGTAAAATTCTGCATCAAAATGAATATATTTTCAAGTGATTTCAATTTTCATCTTTCTCATCATAATCGAATTCAAAATTCAAATCCGAAGAAATTCACAATGATTTGTGTTGTATTTACTTTGTTACTACTTTTGTCTTCAATACCACAAACGGAACCATTTCCACAGGGCGCACCTACTGATGGTATGTAAAGTAAAGTTGCACCAGATGGCGCCAAATACAGCAGATCCTAGACCCTAGAAAATATAGAATCTAAATTAGATCTCAATAGGAGAAAATAATATTAAACGCGCCTAGTATAATTTCAAAACACGAATGGTGGCGCCATCTAGTGGGCGAACTCAACACTAAAGTTTCCAAAAAAGAACCTTAATTCTGTATTCTATTCCCGATAGTATGCGAATCCTTTTCGCCTCAACGCGGTCACAAGGTACCACCAACATCACTTCAACAGTCACCCTTCCGTTTCATCCAATACGGGCGCCATTACCGACCGGGTCAAATGATTGGAGGTAATTTGCCACAACATCAACTTCAAACAAAATCCTTTAATTAACCCATTCAACCCCCAACAGTCGAGATCATTCCCCGTGACGACAACGAAGAAGAGATCCTCTTCAAGGGCTTTCTAATTCAGGCACTCGATCCGCACACACTCGAATTCATAGGTCGCTTCCAGTCGGGCGAGGGCCTGAACCTAATGCCCGAGTGCTCCGCAGTGACGCACCAAAACAACAAACCCAAAACATCGGCAGCCTTCCTGTGGATGCCACCGAATGGTCGTGGTGGTGGAGAGGTGGTCTTCAGGGCGACCATTGTCGCACGCAAACAAGTCTACTTTCAGAATATGCTCGCAGAGGTGGCAGAAGACGAGTAAAGTAGAGTAAGATATTGAGGCTGAATGGGTTAACACGGTTATGGTTGTTAAAAAGCACACACACACAAAATGTAAATATAAAATTCCCTTTTAATATCAACAACTGGAAAAAATAACAAAAGGTCACTTGTTGTCCTATGAAGCAACATGGTCGAGTGGAGTATAGAATCGGTAAATGTACTCCACGCGGATTGAGTCATAGTCCTCTGGGTCACCTCGAGTGATGGATCCATCAGTGAGAGTCCAGCAGCGAGTTGATAATAGTCGAGATACTTGCGCTAGGTCGGGCTCATACGCAACTGCAAGTTAGACGTTACAGTTACCATATTAATAAAATAATAACAATAGAACCCAAACACGAAGGAACTGGGCCCTATTTTACAATTTAGGGGAAGAGGGAACGAGAGGAAGAAAGGCCTCAGGTCCTGAATGTCGGTTGGTTGGTTGACGGAGAGAGGTTGAGAGGAACCATAACGGGTAAACGACATACCCGTGAATCAAGATCGTCGTCGTATGAAAAAGTCGAGTCCCGGTGGAAAGTTTACATCAACAGGCGAGAGACCATTCGTGAATCGTCAAAATGAAAACCTTCAAGAGAAATAAAAAAGAATAATTAGAAAAACAGTCTAAAAATAATAAAATCATCAATAAGTTATATCTATTCCTTATCCTTAAATTTAAAATTATATCTAAATTAAAATCAGCAATAACTAAATCGATAAATCGAAATAATACCATAATATGAATTCTCCACAAGAGGTAGGAAAAAACGAAAACAAAACTAATGTCCAAAGATATTTACGAAAATAACAAAAATAAAAGAGGCTCACCATTCGAGACATTCCCAAGGAACAATTCCGTAGAACCAGAGAATCTAGTTGACGGGCGTCACACAACACCGAGAGGAGAGCAGAAGAAGCCATATTAATGGGAAGGAGACGAGGTCACCGCCGAGAATCACAGGTCGTTCTCAAATGTCAATTGTCGGGTCAAGGTGGAAAGCACATTTCACGTTCGACAATTCGGGCAAGGTCAACGTTGTTATAACATGAAGGCGGTGATACCTAAAAAGAGTATTTAGAAAACAGGTTTAAAAAATAGCTATATAGTAAATAGGTAATCATTAATAAAAGCAACCTAATCATCACTAAAATCTAAATAAAATTTTATAAACTCTACACAAAAAGAAATAAAAAAAAGTACGGACAGCTAATAAGAAAACAAAACTAAAACCCTAAGATTCTAAAAATAATGATTAGAGACTGACCACTTGAGACATTCCCGGGTCGATTTCGTAAAACCAAGACCAAGAATCTGTAGTCGACGGGCGGCACACAATACCACAAGAGGTAAATAGAAGGAGAGAAGATGAAACCTCCAAAAACCTAATTATAAAAAAAGAAGTTAATTTAATAATAAAAATAGATATTCTAGAAATGACGAATAGAGACTAATCTATGAGAATCGTAAGAATAATAGACACACTCACCACACGAGACATTCACCCGAAGCATTTTGATAGAGCCACGAATCTGGTTGACGGGCGTCATAATAACACGAGATGAGAAGAGGCCGTGAGGTCACCACCGAGAATGACATATTTCACCGATCGTGGTAGTATGCCATAGTAGGGTCACGGTGGGAAAGTTGCATCACTACTGACCATTCGGGTAACCGTCGAGGAAAGGATGCAATATACCTAGGCGATAAATAAAATAGAAATATATTAGAAAACAAGTTTAAAAATTATTAATATAAAAGCTAATCAAATATCTAATTAGTTATCTAAAAAATCTAAAAAGAAACTCTAATAAATAAGAAAATGAGCTTACCACACGAATCTGGTTGACGGGCGTCATAATAACGAAAAAGGTAAGAGGCCACGAGGTCACCACCGAGAATAGCAGAGTGGTCGTCGAACCATGCCAGATTCCGGTGAAAAGGTTGCGCACCATGTCCGAGACGATCTCGGCGAGACCATTTGAGCAAGGTCAAAAAGGATGGCAATGATACCTAGGAAAAATAGAAATAATTAGAAAACAGGTTTACAAAATAATAAAAGTGATTAAATCTTCTAGAAAATGAGTAAATTAAAACTCACCACACGAGACATACGCCCGAAGTATTTTTCGATAGAGCCACGAATGAGGTTGATAGTCGCCATAATAACGCGAGGACAATAGGTCACCAACGAGAATGACAAATTCGGTATATCGGTCAGTGTCGAATGTCAAAGTAGAGTCACGATAGGAAAGTTACGTCACGTTGAAGACCATTCTCGGGTAACGCCAAAATAATGGAGGCATCGATGCATCGATACATAAAAATAATTAAGATTATAAAGAATAAAGTTTTAAAATAATAAAAGGTAAATCTAAACTAAATCTAAACTAAAAATGTAATCACTAATTCCCCTAAACTAATAAAATATCTAAACAAAAGGAAATTACATAAATAATAAATCTAAATTCTACCATATATAAGAAATACAGAAAAAAACTTCCAATCTAATGTAATGCAATAAAATATAAAAATTAAAATCTAAAGAATGTAGATAATATTCTGAAATTCTAAAATAAGAGAATAAAAAGAAAAGTAACTCACATTCGAGACATTCCCCACGAATCACGAATCTAGTTGACGGGCATCATACACAATACCGAGAGGAGAGATAAGAGGAGGAAAAGACATCCAAAACCTAAAAAATAAAAATAGTTAAAAAAGTGAATTTAATTAATTAAAAAAGTCAATAATCCGAGGAATAGTAGAACATTCTAGAAAATCGGAAAAAGCCGAAAATACACTCACCACACGATACATTCCCGAAATTTCTAGAACCACAAATTTAGATAGAACGGGCGCAATAAAACCGAAAATGTGGATGAGGAGAGGAACGCGCGTGAGATCACCACAGAGAATCACAGATTTACTAAAAATAAAAAAAATGTTAATTTATTTGTAAAATATAACTATATTCCAGTAAATTCAAAACTAACCACAAACGAAAATTCCCGAAGCTACTAGAACCAAAGAATATAGTTAGCAAGGCGCGCACCACAGAGGGAAGATAGGGTGGAGTAGTCTCCCAAAACGAGAATCCCACGAATTTAAAAATAAAATCTAGAAAAAGAAAAAAATTAAATTATTAAAATTAAATTAAAAATCTCGAAAAATCACAAAATCTTAACGGACAAAACAGTAATACTACATAGAGAGTACACTAGTGATACTAACGAATAGTAAAATAATATCAAACAGAATCCTAAAAACCAGAAAAAGAACCAAAAAAAGCAACTCACAAAAAAATGAAAATCGGAGACAAAAATCAGTCTCAAAAGTTGAACTCGACCAAAACAAAAGAGAAAAGGAGCTGCTCGAGCGTGCGGTGGTGGCCGTCTTCTGCATTCAGACAATGCACGTATTCAGAAAGTTACAACAAATGGGCACTACCACCCATAAAATGGTTATTCATGTACAACGTTACTCTGCAGACAAAGGTTGTATGTCCCCCGATTTTGCAGTGGCGTTTTATCATTGTGGGAGCGCGTGATTTTTTTCAAGTGAAAATCACCAAAGTTGGTGTTTCGCTGTCAACTATCAACAATAAACAACACAAAATGTAAATAAAAACTCTTATTTTAATAGTCAAAGTAAATCAAAATGAAGATTTGCAATCGGTGCGCGACCGAAAAACTGGAAAAGAGTACTATTTTACAATAAGGACAGAAATGACGAGTTGTAATCTGCCTGTGACAGAAAACGGGAAAAGAGTACCTTTACAATAAATCAAAAGGAATGTTGACAAATGTTCATTTGGGGGACTATAAGAGCCCTAGCTGACCGAGCCCAACCCGGGCAGCCGTTACCATATCAATAAACATTGTTATTTATTAATATGGTAACTGCAGCGCGGACAGGACACGAACCAGACCAGGGCCCCTATTTACAATTTATAATCGGGCACCGACCTAGGTGGGGGAGTAGGGGAAGGAGAGGGGATAGGTAAGGTCGGGCCCATACGCAACTGCAAGTTAGACGTTGCAGTTACCATATTAATAAATAATAACAGGGCCCAGTCTTTCCTTCCGAAGAATTCCAGAACTGGACCCCGTTTTACAAAAGAATCGGGCCTGACCCAGTGGGGAGGAGGGGATAGAAGAGGACTAGGCGGGTCAGGCCCATACGCAACTGCAAGTTAGACGTTGCAGTTACCATATTAATAAATAATAACAGGGCCCAGTCTTTCCTTCCGAAGAATTCCAGAACTGGACCCCGTTTTACAAAAGAATCGGGCCTGACCCAGTGGGGAGGAGGGGATAGAAGAGGACTAGGCGGGTCAGGCCCATACGCAACTGCAAGTTAGACGTTGCAGTTACCATATTAATAAATAAAAAATAATAGAACCCAGACACACGAGAGGCCGTGTATGTGCTGGGTCCTATTTTACATTTGAGGAGAAAAAGGAAAGAGCGAGGAAGAGTGCTCGAGTTGGTGAACGGGCGAGAGTGAAGGACCATAACGGCCGGACCACATTCCCGGTTGCGGTGGTCGTCGTCGTAGAATGCCAAAATCGAGACCCGGAGAGGGAGCGAGGCTTAGGTCTTGGGCGTC
Organism: Rhizoglyphus robini; assembly: GCA_023373905.1. Lineage (NCBI taxonomy): Eukaryota > Metazoa > Arthropoda > Arachnida > Sarcoptiformes > Acaridae > Rhizoglyphus > Rhizoglyphus robini. The sequence goes on along the minus strand of JAKIJQ010000032.1, from coordinate 739,176 downwards.
GGGTGATTCGTGACTAGCAGAAAGGGCGAAAACCCACCAAAACTGATGAACCACGATCGTCGTCGTCGTCGAACGCCAAAGTCGAGAACCGGTGGAAAGGTTACATCACACTCGAGACCATTCAGAGATCGCCAAAATACCGGTGGCGACAATATCTAGACAAAAATAAAATAAAATATTTAAAAAAAGTTTAATTAAAATAAAATAAATAATTAAATCTATTTACTTAAACTTAATTAACTATTTTAAATAGAATTCTAAATTATTCTCTACACAAGATCTCAATAAGAAACTAATAATCATAAAAATAAAAAATATACAAAAAATATCCTAAAACGCGAAAATTCTAGATTTCTCGAAAATAAAAGAGAAAACACATACCACTCGAGGCATTCCTGAATTCCGTAACGAACAACAAAACTAGAAGACGGGCGTCATAATAGCCAAAAGAGGGATAGGTCAAGGACAGATCGCCACCGAGAATCACAGATTTTCTAATAAAATATTAAAATAATTTATTTAATTAAAAATACTAGATATTCTAGTAAATTCGATACTTACCATACGCGACCATATTCCTTACACTCATAGAAACCAAAGAATCTAGTAAACGGGCGCCGGACCACAGAATGGTAGAGGAAGGAAAAAGACTGAGAATTCGGCGAAACAAAAAGAACAAAGCCGAACTGAACTCAGACAAAGCAGAAGAGGAAATGACCAGCTCGAGCACGCGGCGGTGGTGGCTGCTTCGTTCACATATTTACAACGTATTCAGAATACTCAAACAAATGGGTGCTGCTCCCCAAATATAATTTAAAAGAGTGATTCACAAACAGCGTTACTCTATAGTTTAATAAAGCATGTACCCTAGTTTCAGTGGCGTTTTATTAAAAATAATTGTTTTATTAATAAAATTAATGAGTACGATGTATGAACTGGCTTCAACCGAATTCTGTCATTGTATAAAGGGGGTGTTTTTGAGGGACGCGCGAAACTCGAAACTAATGTCATCGGCATACGATGATTGGCATTTACCGAAACGAATGAAATTACGGATTCGGGCGCATACAACTGACCAATCAGAATGCATATATGAAGAATACACGTTACAAACTGTTGGACAAATCACAGTTGAGTACACATTCGAATGTATACAGAACCAGCCAATCAGATTCGTCCTTTCTTTTGAATGGACAAATAAGAACGCATATAATAATAATATCTTAATCGATTTATTGAAGTACAAAGAGTAAAATGAAATACAAGGTCGGTTCAGCGGGCAAAAAGTTCCAGTCGGGCGTGGGTTTCGAGTCCGTGATTGACCGTTTGGCGGTGGAGTTGTGTCCGTTCGGCCGTTCCTCACAGGTACAGTTGGTTCTTCATTTTGGTTGATATCTTCGGTCTCACCATCATTGTCACTATCGATCACAGTATCTTCATTGCTCTCCTCCACCTTCTCATCCTCAACCATTCCTTTTTTCATCACCGTACTGTGTTGAGTGTTAGCATCATTCGCCTGATCGTCTCGATCATTCTCCCGATTATAATCAAATCGTGGTTTGATTGATTCGAGAGTGTTGGGCTGCATCAGTCAGAAAAATGTTGAATTCTCTGTTTGAGTTGGGATTTGATGATCGTTTGTCGTTTGTTGTTCATAGTATTCGTACTCTTAATTGATCTGTACTTCGGGAACATCCCATCTGTTGAGTTGTCTCATTTCCTACTTGGGTTCGAGACTCTTCTTCATAATAACCTTTGTTTGTTGGTTCGAATTGTTGATTCACCTGTTGCTTGCTGTTCCTTGTTTTGCCGATCGATCTCGTCTTCCATTTCTACAAAATCAAAAGTCGATTATTAATATTATTATCATTTTACTATATGTTCATCCAAACTCACCTCTTTTCACCTCTGCCGAACAGTATACTGGATCGTACTAAGGTTCATAGCCAATAGAATTTGGATAACGGGAATATGGATTGAAGGATGTAGTAGAAGTTGACGGTTGTTGGGCAAATGAAAGAAGTCGGTTGACGTGATTGGGCCAATTGCAGATTCGATTTAGTGATACAAAATACTGGGCAAGGTCACCGTCGCCCGAATTCTGTCCACCTCAACCTCCAAAACCATCCCGGGAAACCGTAAATAGAGATTGTCCTCCGTTCGGAATATTCGGAAATTCCATCACATGTATTCCGCTTCTATTTATTTTATCTATTTACTATCTATTTAAAATAAATAAACATTCGATTATGATTTCACTTTTGATATATCACTCACCTCGTTGTTGAAGTTTGGGTGGTGGGATTCGATACCTTACCAACGAATCTTCACCATCCGCGTATCTGCCCACCATCAACTTTGTCGGTCAGTCGAATCGAATAGCGCGAAATCAACCATCAGTTCCGACTACAGTCGATTTGATAATTTTTCTAATAAAATCTTTAATATAAATAAAAGAGCACTATAGTAAACAATACATATTGCAAACACAATAAAATAAATCAAGTACAATTTTATTTGATATATTTGAATATCATTCGTTTTTGTAATAGGATGAATAGAATGTAGAATATGACGAATCCTCTTCGGTGCGAAGAGAATTCAGGAAAGGGACTCAACACAAAAATCACAAAACAAAAAGATATCTATCACCTAGCAACGATAGTAAGGCCCACTCTTTCCCTCTATACTATACAGAATAGTAATAGTACAGAGTTCCAGTAGTGGGACCTACTTTACAAAAGAAGAATCAGGCACCGACCTAGGTGAGGGGATGGGGAAACAGAGAGGGAGTGGGTTAGTTCGGGCCCATACGCAACTGCAAGTTAGACGTTGCAGTTACCATATTAATAAATATATTAGTAGAGCCCAGTCCTTTCCTCTGTATACAGAATTTGTTCCAGAGTTCCGGTACTGGGCCCTACTTTACAAAGGAATAATCGGGCACGACCTAAATGAGGCGAAGGGGGAGAGGGGAAAGGCTAGGTCGTGCCCATACGCAACTGCAAGTTAGACGTTGCAGTTACCATATTAATAAATATAAAACAATAAGACCCAGGCACAGGTGTGCTGAGTCCTATTTTACAATTGAGGGGATACTTGAGAATAGAGAGGGTGGGAGGAAGAGAGGCTCTGGTCTCGGGCGTCGGTTGGTTGGCGGCAGGGAGAGGGTGATAGACCATAGAACGGGTGAACCACGATCGTCGCCGTCCTCGAATATCCAAAAATCGGGTACCGGGTAGAAAGGTTGCATCGATTCGAGACCATTCGGGGAACGTCAAAATAAAGACGTCGATGATGGTACCTAGAGAAAAATACGATTAGGAAAAAGATTTACAAAACAAAAAAATAAAAGGTTCCCTAATCTTAGAATATCATAAAAATCTAAAAATATATCCTGAATTATTCTATTTATGAGATAAAAATAAATACAAGGAATAAAATCTAATATTAGAAAATATAAAACGGAAAGCAGATTTCTCTAAAATAAAATAAATAACTCACAGTTCGAGACATTCCCAGAAGTATACGAGCCACACGAACCAAGGTTACGGGCGTCACAAAAGTAGGAGAGGAACTATAACAATCCTCAAAATATTCGGAAGACGGGCGCCATAATAACGAGAGGATAGGTAGTGGAGGACGGAAAGGGGAGAGCGCCAAATTTCACCACCGAAAATCACAGATTTCCTAATTTAAAAAATATAATTTATTAATAAAATAAAAATAGATCCAAAAATACTCACCACTCGAGACCCTCCCGAGAACTACTAAATAACCAAAGAATCTAGGTGAGCGAGTGCACCACAGAGAGAAGAATCCCAGAACCAACGGGATTTAATAATAAAAATCTAAAAAATAAAAGTTATTAAAAATCAAAAAAAATCTATGAAAAAACAATAACCATACATAGTACAGTACACTAGTAATACTCACAAATACTAAAATACCAAAAAGAATCGAAAGAATCCACAAAAAGATCCAAAAACAAAACTAACCAAAAAGTATAATTTCAGACAAAAGAAGGCAGCCACACAAAGTTGTTCAAGCGAAAGCAGAAGAGGAAATAAGAAAGAGCGTGCGGTGGTGGCGGCGACGACGACGTCGGCCTGCCCCATTCAAGACGTATTCAGAAAACCCTAAATAAATGTGCGCCACCACCCATAAAGTGGCAATTCACAAACAACGTTACTCTATATGAAAATGTAGCATATCACGCATAATGTGATAAAAGTTCAGTGACGTTTCTAAGACCAAGTTGATTCGAAAACACACAGTACAAACTGGATATTCAACTCCGAATTCGATGTATAAAGTGGGAACTTTATTTGAAAAATGAATTAACCGCGACTTATTCGAATTCGGCTACTACTTTATTTTACTGTATATATGATGTTTTTGGTTGGTTTTACGGTTCAAATTGTTCTTCTTATTTCTCAAAGTCTACTTTCATAATTACCACAACCAAGAACGCGTCTTCTTTTTGTGTTGTGTTCACCTTTGACCTTCTGCTCTTCTCACCCTCCTCACCTCAACCTCCCGCGGCCACCCTCAACATGTCACCCGTACAATCCAATGACCTCTCACCTTCTTCTCTGATACTACTTCTCCTCTTCATGGTCTCAACCGTTCACCCTCAGCCCAATCTTGAGATACCTTCCTGTATAGAATGTCGCTCATGTATTCACTACTGTCTCGGCCTTAAAGGTCCAATCGTGAAAGGCACAATCACGGGCAAGGATGGCAGGACAAGAACCCTGGATGTGGACATTCGCAAAGTGGACATGGTACATGCGAAGAAGAAGAAGAAAGATGAGCTTGGGGATATGTGCTGCCTGTGTCAGATGTGTCCCCTCTGTGCGTACACTCAATGTCCTGGTGGTTGCTGTAAAGATTGCTGCAGGAAGTGCTGTAAAGGCTGGAACACGTGCTGTGGCATGGCAGAATGTCTCCATTATGGTTGCCTTTTCGGTGGTTCACCTGCAGGCCTTTCCTTGGTTGGAATTATTGTGCTTCTTGCGTATGGCCTCGGTTCGTTTGGTGCAGCTCTGGTGAAGGAGTGGTCACTGCAAACTCAACCTAATATTATTGTCTCGCCTGTGTACGAACAGGTAAGGTTTCTGTTGACCTTTGAACCTAATGATCCTATCTTCTTTTACAAACTAGGTCACCACCGAACTGATCGACATGCCCAGTCTGCTCAGTCGTCTATTTCGGTCGCACTATTTCATCATTGCACTCGAATTCATTGTCATACTCGGTCTGGTCGGTGGCTATTTCTACCTGAGACTCAAACAAGCCCAAAAGAACATGAACAACAAGCAAACTGGTGATCGCTCTAGTCGTAGTTCACGTTCTTCCAAGAAGGATAACAAAAAGAATAAGAAGGTCAAACCGAAGAAGGAGAAGGACAAAAAGAAGAAAGATCCCAAGAATAATAAGGAGAACGACAAGAAAGGTCACAAGAAGAAGGTCAAGAAAGGTCACAAATCATCTCACAAGGTATCGTCAGTAGCCTCATCCGCCTCGGGAGTCTCCTCAACTGGTGGCGCCTCAAGTGGTGGTGCAATATCTTCGCGAGTAAACAAAAATTCCTCTGTTGGTGCATCGAGTTACTATGCATCCCGAAAGTAGAGTTCAAAATACAGTCTCGAAATCAGTTTCGAATCCCACAATAATAATAAACTTTATCGAAAATATTGTCATATATCTTATTTATTTGTATCCAAAAATCGAACGGGCGCTCACCTTTCACAAAGTACGTACACAAAGTGGTTTCAAATTATCCAAATCGCTGATGCATTTGGCGCGCATTCTCAACTATCAAACGATTCCAATGTCCCACTGTATGCCAACTTGGATAGGGGTCACAAACAATGGCGCCCACGGTTGTCCACATTCGGTTACTCTTCTTCTTCCCTTCATCGGTACTGTCCTGCCCCAGGACATCAATAGTTTTGAGTTTCCAAATTTGTCTACCGCCTGGCCAACTTTTTCTCCAATCTCTTTCAATCTTCGAATCGTCTGAATTCGAATTACTATATGTTTCAATTCTTTTACGATACTTCTCACTGAGTAAATGGCCAATTTCAATGGGCCAGTCGAATTTCTTTGGATAGACGGACAGTTCGAATCGGTTGAGGTGGACGAATTGGTTCAAGTGCACCGGCGGATCAATCTCCTCGGTGAGTGGATAGTCGAGTTTGAGATAGAGTGACCGAATCGAGGGAAAAATGTGTCGAATGGCGGTGAAAAAGACTGCACAGCTGAGTGACTCTAGTTGGCTTGTCTGCTCAAAGTTGCGATTGTCCTGAATGGTCAAGTGGTTGACTGTGGCCAGTTGTGGCTGTTCCATTTGACGGTGAATGTCACTCAGTGGACGTAGCGAGAATCCTTGTAGCTTCAACTCTTTCAGTTGGGGCAGCTTGCGCAGATTGGTCAAGATTGCCACAATTGAAATCACAGGCAGTGCATCGTCCAACAAGGGCAATGCTTCCCAGTTGTAACGTAGGGGCAACTGTTCCAAACAGAGGGAACTCAATGATCCTGCAAGGCTTGAGCCAATGCGATCCAACACTGTCGCGTGGTCTGGCCATTCGCCAATGCGGCTGGCGATGGTCAAGTGTTCAATGGTGGCCAGTGGTGGTGCTTGAAGCTGACAAAGTTTGTCAAACAGACTGCGTCGATACTGATGAATAAAGATGTACAATTTGGTTTGTGTATTTGGATTCTTTTTCTGTTGTGCATGCGCCAACATGTGCAACACTTGTTCCGGCACATTGTTGGACTCATCGGTAAATAGCAAATAGATTCGTTCCAGTTGTGACATCACTATGTTTAATCCTACAAACAAATTGGCGTAACCAGTTTGTCTCATGGCTTCGTCCGCATGCGCAAACAAAAGTTCAGTGCCAAGATCCAAATGTCTCAGGTGGGGCAATTTGGTGTTCATTACGTCACACAACTCACGGACAATTTGTTGCTTATTTTCTGGTGCAGTGGGGGCGAGCTTCCCACAAAGGCTTAGCCGTACGAGAGTGTTGGACCAACGTGAAACAAGATGTGGAAGATGGGATAGATAGTTCTGTTGCTGCTGCGCATGCTCAATACTGAAAAAGATTAACAAATGGTTCAAAGCAGGAAACATTTGCAACAACCAATCTGAGGTGGATTCTCGAAATTTGGTTCCACACAGAATCAAGTCATCATCAAATTGTCCATTCTTTAGTGCCAGTGCAGTCTCGCCTTCAAGCTTCCAATTGTACAAATAGTTGGTGTACAGTTGTACATCCTCGAAGCACCAAAAGAGCTTCAATGACTTTCGAGTGCCAATTCGGGATTCGATGAGACACTGCATTCGGACGCTGAGTCCTCGTAGATGGAACAGCTCTTGGAGGGTAAAGTTTGTGGCGAACAAATAGAGCAGAATGTCAGTGGGAAGATGGATGAATTTGATCATGATTCGGTGGGGGATTCGAGAGGAAATTGATGTATGGAGATATTGTTGATATGGGAAACGGGGAAGTAGGAAATGGAAGTATTAAATTTCGGGAAAATGCTAAAACGATGAGCTTGGTTTGGTATGTTTTTTAAAATACAAAACTTGCTGCTTTCTATACAGTCCAACCATCATATATATCCATCATATCATCACACAGCTGTATGTGCATGTGTGTAGATCAAGATAATCGCTCAAAAGGGGGGCGGCACCGCCCACTAATACACACACGCACATGTGAGTTAAAGGGGTGAGGTGAAATGTATTTCTCTCTTATCAAACGGACTTTAGAGTCTGGGGGATTTAGTGACAACAGGTCATGTATTGCAATGAGAATAAGGTAAAAGGACAAACTATTCAAATTACTCTTTGCACATTCACAGATGACGTTACAAATTGATAAAAATGACAGATTGTTTGGCCAAAGGGTAGAGAAGGAGATCAGAGATAAAGTGTTTGATATCACAAAATTGAAACTGTCTTCAATCTGCGCGGGTTTACCCAAACAAATGTATGTCTAACAAGTCATATGAGTCATAAAATGTCAATATATCATATATGATAGTTGGTCTACGATGTATACGTAAAATATATCATTAGTTAGTTAGATAGTTACTATGCATCCCGAAAGTAGAGTTCAAAATACAGTCGAAAACAGTTTCATAATAATAAACTTTATCGAAAATCTTGTTTGAATTATCATGATACTTGTTTTCTCACCCAAAAATCGAACGAGCGCTCATCCTTCACAAAGTACGTACTCACGAAATATATACTATCTTATCTGGTCATGCATCATTAAGGAATGATTTTTTATATCGAAAATTTCGACATAATTATTTTCATAAATCTATTATATTATCTAAATTGAGATCTACAAATTACTCTGAATTTAGAATATATAAAGACTGAATAAAAATTGCGAATCAAACACAAAATAGTTTTACTTTCTGTTTAAACTAATTTTACATTTTCGCAACCATGTTCCGACTATTGGTACCAATGTTGGTCATTTCGTTAATGGCAATTTCTTTGGCAAACACTTCACCGCTAGGAGAGGATGCTGATGATGACGATTACGACGATTTGTGGGCAAATGCAACCGATCACGTAATGCTCATTTATTATGCAATTATTGAATAATATAACTTTGAATTTACGTATGATATTTTCTAGGGATACCAGCGAACTGGCGCAATTCTAGATGATCTTGATGATGATGATCCGGCCTGGGTATCTAACGTTTACGTAGACGAAAATGGCAATTTGCGTCCGGAAACTATTGCTTTGCTTGAGGCCAGGGATAGGGCTGATGCTGATGCTGATGCTGATGATGAAGCTCCCATCCAATCCAAAAATTAAAAGACTTGACTCCATAGAGTTATCAATAATTAATTAATAAATGTTAATGTTAAAATGTCAATAGTCTAGTAGACTCTAGTTGTTCAACGTAAGTTCAATGTAATGCGTAAAATAATATTTTTCTCTGAATTCTACAAATCATTTTTATGGATCAAGTGAATCGTCCAAATTTCAACATTTATCTATTACAATTACAGCTTTTGCTCCTAAATTACCTCTTAATTAAACAGAAAAAAAGTTTGAATTTCTGGTATATAAAGACCCGAATAGAAGCTGCTAAAATCAAACTCAAAAATTCAATTTTTGGCTCTCTGTTTTCTCACCCAAAAATCGAACGCGCGCCCACCCTTCACAAAGTACGTACTCAAACTGAATATATATTATCTTATCTAATTATTAATATTTTAGACTCGCAACCATGTTCCGACTATTGGTACCAATTTTGGCCATTTCGTTGATGGCAATTTCGTTGGCAAACACTTCACCGCTTGTTGAGGATCTTGCTATTGATGATGCTGTCGATGATGTTGATGATGATGGCCCTCTTCTTGTTGCAACAGGGCCCACCCTTGATGATTACGTAAGTGATTCATATTTCAAATAATGTAACTTTTTACAATACATTTAATATTTTGCAGAATATCCATCAAACTGGCCACATTTGGGATGATGATGATGATGATGATGATTATGAGGCTTGGTACAATGCAACAGCCCCAACCGATTACGTAAGTGTACTCAAATATTGATGCATTATAAGTTCGTGATTATCAAATTATTTTAGGCTCGTGTGAGAATTAGTCCAGAGGATTCTGATGATGAAGCTCCCATCAACTCAAACATTTAAAAGAATAATTAATTATTGGAACGTACGTGCAATCAATCAATATGAAATTGTTGATATGACATGATGACGATGATTATTATAATTATTAATTATGATTGATTATTAAAATAAACAATTTTGCATGCAAATAGTTTAATTATTAACTAGTTCGATATGTTTTGAGAATAACAGGAATTGGGCGCCACCGCCCCTCACAGTTTAAATTTATTAGGGGGCTGGAAAACATTTTTGAGAATTGAGGGGCGTTTTGGCGCAGTGAATACCGACACTATCGATAGCACAATCGGCATTTTCTCTGTTCTTATTTTGCCTTTGTATTGTAATCTTATAATAAAAAATCAATATCTAATTCGTATCTCCCTAATAAACAAAATCAGAACATCTCAATTGTCTCATAAAAAGGTCAATACAGTTGGTCTACGTAATATAATATTTAATTTTAATTTAATATAATAAAATTTAATTAATAAATTTTCTCCGAATTCGACAAATCAAATTTTCTATGGTTGAATTGATTTTGTGTCGCTATTTCCAAATAATTCGGATGAAAATCAATTAATTTCTCAATTAATGTGTGCATCATTAAAGTTGGCTTCATAAAGGTTTTCAGGTGAAATCTAATAATTAGATTTTAATTGTACGTATATAAAAGGATGCCAATCTAGTTGGCAATTTTATGTTTGAAATTTAAAATTGAAACATGTCCCAATTGACCATTCTGGTAGTATCACTCCTCTCACTGGTGGCACTCTTCCCCACTGGCACGCATGCGCGTGGCACCTATGGCGATGAGCGAGATCCGGTGGACCCGACGGATCCCACTTACCAATCAATCGTAGACGGGATCACTCCCGATCTCTACTCGAATCTCAAGCTGAGCCCGGCCGACTATCGTTTCTCAGTGTCCAGTTTGAGTGCGGCAAGAGAGATTGAAGACCCCGAGGTGTTCATCACTGGAGAGTCGCGACCATTTTACTTGGAATTCAAAATGCATCCCATCTACAAATCCGACACAATTGGACGTCCACCTTTTATGACTTGCAGTGCTACGGTGGCCGCTAAGACTGTGCCACCACCCACTGGATCCCACTGGGAAATTGTCGAGGGTGAAAAGGGTCCAGAGGTTTATTGTACAATATTTTTATAAATTAACTGAACAGGTGTAAATGAAAACCCCAAATTGTCTTTTGTCCTGTGCGTAATATTGTTTTTTATATTAATTGAAATTAAAATCATAAAGAATTTCACTTGCAGATAGTTTTAGTATGCAGTATGATTATTTGGTATGTCTGAGGATACTCGGAATTGGGTGTCACCGCCCCCATTATAGTTTAGAGTTTTTGGGGGCGTTGGGAACAATTTGAGGATGGGGTCGACTTTTGAGGAACGTTTTGACAGTTACGTCTTTCATACGGCAAAGTGATTACCGACACTATCGATAGCACAATCGACATTTTCTGTTTGATGTTTTTCAAAATGAAATGTTTTATTTAAAAAATAATGTGTTTACACTCTTGGAATTCAAATTACTGATACAAAATAACTAGATTCAAAATTTCATTTAATTATTATTCAAGTTCATGTCTTTACCTTTAATTTGATATTTAATTTGATATATCGAAAGCTACAATAGGATAATATGTACTCGGTTAAAAGTGCACCCATCGGAGACAATTTTTCCGTCATCTATCGGGGGTCATCCACATATAAAGGCAAAATCCTTGTCATGGATAAAATTTTAAATATTCTTGTATAAATGTATAAATGCAATGCCAAATTTGCATTCACACAAATTCAATTTTGGACAATCCGATGTATTTAGTTTGATTATTGTGGATAAGATAAATTGTATTGACTTTTCCCCTTTTAACTCGTATGAGCAATATTATATGCTTCCCAGAATTTGACAATTTCATTTCATTTATGGACGAATTATATTTTTTTGTAGGAAAATTTTGAACATATATTTTTCTGATGAAAAATCAATTTATTTCTCAAATAATGGTGCGCATCATTAAAGTTGGTTTCAGAAAGGTTTTCATAAGGTGAAATCTAATTGTATTTAAAGGGATGCCAATCTATTTGAATGTTATCTCTGAAATTTTCGAAGCAACCATGTTCCAATTGACCATTCTGGTAGTATCACTCCTCTCACTGGTGGCACTCTTCACCACGGGCACGCATGCGTACAACACCTATGGAGATGAGCGAGATCCGGTGGACCCGACAGATCCCATCTACCAATCAATCGTAGACGGCATTACTCCCGATCTCTACTCGAGTCTGAAGCTGAGCCCGGCCGACTATCGTTTCACAGTGGGCAGTCTGAGTGCGGCAAGAGAGATTGACGATCCGGAGGAGTTCATGACTGGACCGCGACCATTTTACTTGGACTTTTACATGCAACCCATCTATGCACCCGGCACCATTGGAACTGCAGCCTTTTTGAGTTGCAGTGCTACGGTGGTGGCTATGCCTGTACCACCGCCCACTGGGTCCGACTGGGAAATTGCTGAGGATGAAAAGGGTCCAAAGATTAATTGTGAAATGGCAGTGTAAACTACTGACCTAAATTGAAACCCTAAATTGTTTTGTTGTGTTAAATTATTTAATAAATAAAATTGCGTAGTACATTGAGGAATACATATGACAAACACAGGTGATCAATATATGATGTAATTAGAAAATAAAATAGAATACAAATCAAACTTTAACCATTCACCATCGATATATCGATCGTGTCTCTTCCTTATCGTCGACGATGATAATATCGATAATTATTGATGGTAATAGTACAATTTCTGAATGTAATGTTCATGAAACTTTGATGATGGGAGACTTGAGTGGTGGTTTGAGTATGGGTTTGTGGCCCACGGTTTGGTTGTTGTTGTGGGCGCCGTCGGTTGTTGTTGTTGTTGGGTCTGGCATGTTGGGTTTGTTGATGATGTAGAGGAGTATCCTGACGGACACGATCGCCACCAACATGTTGAGCATCTAGACGATCACGACGGTTTGGTGGGCTACGGCTACGGCTACTGCGTCGGCGGCGTCGATGTTGATTGTTTGGATTGTTGTTCGGTTGAGAAGGATCACCACCAATACTATCAACACTAGCCAGCCAGCCAGCAAAGAGGGCTAATTGACCATTCGCCAAACCTTGCTGACCATCGCCCGATTCACCAACACCACCGAAACGCCCGTCTAAACGACGTCCACCAATTTGACCGCCACTTCGATCATGATGGTGACCACCAACTTGTTCACCATTTCCTCTTCTTGGGACAATCATCATCCTTCGATCCTCATCCTCTTCCTCCTCTTCAGGGTACAGTATGCGGGCGTGACGAGATTGCAATTGTTGTTGATGCTCAGACATGATAATAGTAACGAGAATACGGATTCTTGTAGGACAAATTACAGAACGTGTACGAAATATAGCCAGCACAACAAAACACAAAACAATGTGCTTTTTCTCGTTATAACTGTTTACGCCACCAGTCACGAGATGGCAGCACATGTTTTGTACCGTACACAATTATCATATTGCATCATTATCAATTATTATGTCACCAATTTATATTCTTAACCAAATCTGATGATGAATTTATTGTTTACTGTATCTTTCTCTCATTATAATGTTGCAATCTGTTATTAGGTAAACATTAGCACATACATACGTAACTTTGTCTAAAAGTAATTATTGTTAAAAGTAATAAAATGATTTTTCGATATTTAAAATTGGTAATTTTATTTGTTTAGAGTGGGAAAAATATTAAAATTGAAATTAAAATCTGTTCATCGAATGTTGCTATTGTTGCTGTTGGTTTGTCAGTATCTGACGAGTGAGCAAAGCCCGAAGATCGCCACCACCACCAACAGATTGTTGATGCTCATCTTGTTGAAGAGGCTTTCGACGGCGGAATCGACAGTTCGGTTTGCGTTCGCGTTTGTTATTGTTGTTTAGTGGAGCCTGAGAAGCACCACCTCCACGGGTTCGTTGACCATCACCAGCCAATCCCCGATGACCACCAACAGTCTGATCATCATCACCTCGACCTTGAAGATGCTTTCGACGGCGGAAACGGCGATTCGGTTTGCGTTGATTGTTGTCGGGATTGTTGTTGTTTCGTGGAGTCCGAGAAAACCCACCACCGCTACCATCACCACGGGTTCGTTGACCATCGCCCGATCCACCACCACCCAAACGCCCGTCTAAACGTCCACCAATTTGACCACCTCTGCGGTGATCACCAACTTGTCCCTTTGTTCTTTTTCTACTTCTTCGTACACGTCCACTTCGATCATCCTTCTTCTCCTTTTCCTCATTCTTCTCGGGATAGAGTATGCGACGGTGGCGAGATAATTGTTGATGCTCAGGCATGATGATGATGATAACGATGAGGATGAGTTGAGAATAGATATCGATTTTGTGATCGGACAAAATTACAGTCACAGCACGCGTGCACAACAACAAAACAACGTTGTGCTTTCGTTTGAATCGAAGCACGAGCATATACACAGATGTCGTTATGTACTGCTTTTTGAGACACTAGATGGGAGCACCTGCGTCAAATTTAAATTAAATTGCGCAAAATAATTTATTTAATTAAATAAATCATTGCTTGTTTGTTTATTAATTTACCCAAAATTGCCTTTACCCAAATGTCACTAAACCCTCAATTCGATTTAGAATGTGTGTCCTATAGATCCACTTAAAATAAATGGGAAGTAATATTAATATTAACCCTTTGAAGCCCATGACATTTTTGCCTCCAAAATGTACCAAAATAGATCTCATTACAGGTGGAAAATTGTAATAAATTAACTAATGAAATAATAAAATAAAATCATAATTTCAAAGACATGATACTTTTAATAATAAATATCCAAGTTTCTATTATGCACAACATTCAAGTCCGTTATCAGTTGTAATTGTATTTGTGAATGGTGTTAATTAATTAACTAATTAATAAATTTAAATTTAAATTTAAAATTAATGATTATAATTTAATGTTATTTATTTTTTAATCATATTTTGAACTGGTTTTATTATTACAGAATAGCGAATTATTGTGGTTCAATGAAAAGTGGAGTACTCGAGAGAGTCTTTAAAGTATACACGAATTAATTTTTATTGAAAAGGTGTCAAGAGTGAGATAGTGAGTAACGTCCACTATGAACGTCCCCACAAGTCTGTGACCACCTTGTAGCAATCAGCATTCTTTCGAATACACTTCACGCATTCATCATCACCATCATCATCATCACGAGGGCAAAGATCAATTGGATTAGACATAAAATCGTGTTTAAACTTAATCAGCATATCATTGACTTCATCCAAAGCATCTAACTTGTCATCATCCTTAGAATCCACAAAAGCCTTTAAAGAAACCACAAAATCAGTTGCAATTTTACGTGATTCTTTGTCTATGCTTTTGAGTTGCGCTGTAACAGAATCTGTGGAACAATTCTGCGCTAGAAAATTTGCACAATTGAACATGCCACTAAAATGATCGAATTGCTCCAAGAAAAGCTCTCGTTGTGGGTTGGAATTGTCGTTCCAATTTGTCGTTCTTGGGGCTTGGTTTTGAAAATAAGCTCCCGCTAGAGCAAAAGCTTTCTTCATCTCCTCTTCTTTTTTCTCTTCTTCTACGACATCGCCATCATATTCGACAGATTCTGCTGTATTCTCGCCTGTTATAACAACATTAAACAATAGCAAAAATAAATGTCGGCGTTTTAGTGTACTAAGGATTCGCTAGATGGCGCCACCTTTACAATACACAAACTTTTACACGTACCTTCATTTTTAATTGAAATTACAACTTTACTCGGAAGTGGTGATGTGGCCTGAATGTTAGAATCCTCTTCCAAATTCACTTTCAAATGAATAGAACTTCCATTCGTGATTGGAACTTCCTTTTTCGCCACTCCAGTTTGTTGAGTCACGTGCTCAAATTGACCCAAATACAGACCGAACAGAATGAACAGTACAAAAATCAGGGACCCAACTAGAAGTAGGAGCACGAGCACAGTTACCAGGGAAGATTCCCCGAATTGGGGTTTGACAATTTCAGCAAGTTTCCTCTTGCACTTCTGAACAGCATTCTTTTTCGTGTCTTGGTACTTCATTTTGTCTGTCGAATTTTTTATTTGATTTTAGAATTGACACTGCTCACAAGTTATATATACTCTCTCACTGGTTGAAGGATACTCACAAAAGGATTCAATTTCGAATGATAAGCACAAGCACACTTTGAGTGATGAGTGACTTGAATACTAATGTTTTGTTTATATTAAAAATAATCAAAAATAGAAATTTTGGACATGAGTTTGAGCTTTTCTTTGATCAATCGTACGATGTCTTGGAGGTTTTTTTGGATATTCGATATTATTTCGCTTGTGACGATCGTGATAATGAAGTGAAAACAAAAGTGTAAAAGTGAGTTAAGTACAAAATTTTTGTTCGGGGAAGAAGGTTTGAGTTGTTGCCAAGTGGGTTCTTCTACTTCTTATACAGAAAACGAATGTACAAATATAATATTTCTTCTTTCAAAAGTTTAAGCAAATAATTTGGCCCTAAAATATAATTTATTTTTAAATCCCCTCCACAGTATTTTTTTATTATCATTTTATATTTAGCACATACGAATTCCTATTCTTCTATTTCGTACTTTTCTTCGTAAAATTCTCATATTTTTAAGAATTCTCGATTTGATTTTATAAATTCCAGATTCAAATTCAAATTAACCCTTTGCTTCCTATTGAAAAAAAAATTCATTATGTCTAAGATGCATCCATGGATATAAATCATATTTTTTTAAATTTAAATACCACAAAATACATAAAATTATGCATTTGAGAGATACATAAAATTCATAATAGGCGCTAACGGGTTAATTTTGTTAATCCTAAATGTGACTAAATGAGTTAACCAGTTTTGCCTAAGCCTTTATGCCTTTACATGACAAATGTACCCGCCTGACTATCAAATGTAGATGTACATTGTACAGTGATGTTCAGTGAACATCCCGACCCACTAATTGTGGGATAGGACTAAACGGATCAACGGATACAACGAACCATTTTGGGAAGAATCCCGACATACCAATTGTGGGACGAGATACAACGAACCATTTTGGGAAGAATCCCGACATACCAATTGTGGATTCAAATAACAAAATAAGAAATCATTCTGACTCACCAACTGTGGAGTATGATTCAATAGACCCGTTTGAAAATAATCTCGCCTACATTTTATTTCCAAACAGACAAATTCAACATTACTCCTTATTCTTTTACGATTCTTGTACCCAGAATTCAAAGAATCGATCACATTTTCGGCAACTCCTTGATATACTAGTCATTACGATCATTTTGATACCCTACATGCCAAAATCAGTATGGCGCCCAATTCAGGATTGATTCTGGTGTACTGGATTCAAATTTAGATTTCATCATCTAATTCTCCTCAATTTTCTGAGAATTTTGATGTAACATATGCATTGGTTGATGTGATAACTACATTACTAAAGTCACATTATACAATTGGTGTTTGAGAAAATAAGCGATTCACTCAAATATTACTTTTCTTTGGATCCTGGACCGATTTGAATCACTCTGGAACGTTTTCGAAAAGTCATAACTTACTCAAAATGATGCGCTGAACACGATAAGAAAACAATATTCCAATATTTACGCTGCCAAAACACTCAAAAATCTATTTTTCAATTTTGACACGATCTCCCCGTCATTTTTACGCATAAAATCAAGTGGCCGGGGCAGTATCTAAACATTCACCAATTGACTTCAAATCACTTTTCAGCATTGTTGGGGTGGAAATAAGTTATTTTAGCTCCATAGGTGTTGAACTTTTAACAAAAAATATTCGAAGCGCCTACACTAATGTACACTCGTACATTGAGCAGGATTGAAATATGTCATAAACATTCAAACTCAAAGTCAAATCACAACAATCACATCAATTATCAAGCAACTGACAGTTAGTGCAGTACTGTTCAGTGTACACGAAAAAGGATTTCGAAATTTTTCAAAATCGTGACAAACACCACCGACACAGACACTCGATGCCATTATATGTTGACATCAATCATCAATCAACAATTGTGTCTGTGTGCAAACATGTGATTTGAGTGTGTGCGCTGTCACCAAAATGGACATTTCACACTAGAGAGAGGATCATATTTCCCCTCAAAGACCGTTTCGAAATTGTTTCGAAATTGTGCTAAAACTAAACTATTACACAAAATGGAGCCAATTCTTAACGGCAAGAAGATGGAGAAGGAGATGAAGGAATACTACTTTCAAGATGATTCCTATTTTTGTCCTCAACTACAGATTCATGATTCGCAAGAGAAAAAGGCAAAAGTAAGTGTAACTTAACCCGTTGACTCCTGTACAGGGAGACATTTATGATTCATGATGTTTGGAGGCAAATTTATATTGTCAACAAACGTCATAGGTCACATTTGTCCCATAAGGAGGCAAAGGGTTAACAGATTTTGAATACTTAGCAATTCATTATTCCTAGATCGAAAATCTCTTATCCGGATTTCGAATGACCAGATCCCAAGTCCAGGAATTACGACTCCGTTTTGCCCGCGAACTCGAATATGGTCTCCTCTCTAACCCACCACGACAATCCTTATTCCCAATGTACACTCTCGCAAATGTAGGCCTCAAAATGTAAGTATAGTTCCGACTCGGTAACTATACTTCCAATAAGTGTTGTACCGAGCAGATAACTTTGACTTTTGTAAGTATAGTTACCTTCGTGTAACTATACTTACAACCAAAAACCAAATGTTGGTAAACTTATGTTAAATCTAAAAATGGGCGTTTTTTGGTCATGGCGCCCACTTTTAGATATAAACATTGAGTTAATTGCGTTACGCATAAAGTTTTAACGTTTTTAACAGAAAATGTTCAAATATCACGTTTTTAAATTGGCGCAATCCAAATAGGCGCCATAATTTATGGCGCCCAATGGTATACCATGATTGGATAGATCGTCCTGAAGAATTGGTTAAATAATTCCCTAATTGGTATATTTTTAAGACAATTGAAAGAATAATTTATGATATCAAACCCCTACGGTTTGTGAGCATCGATTGTGCCTGGCACTGTGCTATCGATACTATGGCGAAAAGAGGGGTAGACAGTCAGTGCATATGAATAAGTAGAGAAGGACCCCCCTCACTCACTCGTGCAGTGTGCACTCACTGCTGTGTGTTGGCTCAATTTGTCGGTTGGACATTGCTGTGTTGTGGCAGTTGGCCACTCGCGCTCGGTGCATGTTTGTGTGTGTAATTCTCATTTTGTTGTGATTTTTGATTAGTGATTTTTCGTTTCAACGATTGATTTGTGATTTAAAATTTTTAAAACAGAATTCATTGCATTCATGTGTGACTAAAAAACGTGAAAATACTAAATGACTACTGTTTACTTTTATCAAATCGTACAAGACTTTCAAACTCAAAATGAATTATTTTCAAATGGATTCAACAATTTGTGTAATTTGTTCAAAGTTATTCAAAATTTTCCCAACTATTTACCTGAAGCCTTAATGTAACTTGATCATGTTAGCTAAGGGAAATCTATTACAACTTGTTAAAAGTATATAAATTCTTAAGTCTTGCATTTTTTAATTGATTTTTTAATATCCAGATTACTTGAATTGCTGAAAGTCATATGTGCCATTGTTTTTATGCTTGTGAACTCATAGAAACCATCAAAAAGGAACAAAGTCTTATTATTCACAATTCCAATTTGTCCCGATATATCCCAAGTGAACACAACTCTATCTTGAAACAAAATGCAACAAGAAATTCGACTTTGAGAATCGGCTCGATGAAAAATCAAAGCCCCACCAATTGATATTATTTTTGAATTCAGATTTTGAACAGTATTCATGTAATTATTTCTTTGGTCGTGTTTAATTGTATTGATTTAATATTTGTATAAATAACTAAATATAAAAATAAAATTTTAAGGGAGTTTAAAAGCGATTTTAAAACACTGTGCGCTGACTATAGTTAGCAGATTCGTATGTAAGTATACTTACAAAGTTTGTGTGAGTATACATGTCAGCTGCCGCGCTGTGAGTATAGTTAGGTCCTACATTTGCGAGAGTGTACAACACTTTTATAACAAATTTGGAATTTCCCACCGGAAAGGAAGTTGGCAACTTTCTGGGAATGGACGTTGGTGGTACTAATTTACGGATGATCTATTTGAAGATAACCAAAAATGATCAGAAATTCGAAAGAAACGTAGAAATCGAATATTTCGATATACCAAACGAAATTAGATTCAGTAATTCAGAGAAATTCTTCAATTTTCTTGCTTCCTCACTGAAGAATTTCGTTGAGAAACAAGTGAATTTGAATAACCAGATTTTGAAAAGCCAGAATATTCTACCATTAGGACTATCATTCTCGTTCGATTACAAACAGTTGTCCATAAACAAGGGTCAAATTGTTCAATTTGGTTCGTATACAAACATTCCAGATTCTATAGGAAAATGTCCTGTTGCCCTACTACAGAATTCAATCGATTCTTTAATCAAGAATATTCCTATCAAAATCGTAGCCCTAGCAAACGATTGTACTGCAACGTTAATCTATTCGAAATCTCTCGACCCGCAAACCAACATTTCATTGATCAATGGAACGGGTACAAATATCTGCTATGTAGAGAACGTTCGAAATTCTGGAAGAATTACAGAATTTGATGAAAAAGTTGTAGAAAAATTTGTGATCAATTCCGAGTACTGTGCTTTCGAAGATTTGGACTTTCTACGAACGAAATACGATTACGAATTTGATGGTTCGTTTGTATATGAAAAGGTGGTCGTAGGTGGCGCTTTTCTTGGAGAATTATTGCGAATTATTCTTATCGATTTGATACAGAATGACCTTTTACTTCAAGGTTATCATAAGGTCACGGAAGAATTGACCTTGGAAGGCGCAATTCAGACGGCAGATTTGTCCGCAGTTGAGTTTGATGATGAATTTGAATTTGGAAAAAAAGTTCGAAATTCTGCTGTTGTGAATTTGTTGACACGATTGGGTTATCCTCAAGAATCGATCAGTGAGGACGATTGCGCATGCGTGGTATACGTTGCGCAGTTGATTACCACACGAGCTGCGTTATTCACTTCTTCAGGTAAGGATATTTCGATTTTATGATTTAATTAATTAACCCGTTGACACCTGTTGAGACATTTTTGACTCCTAAAAATCTACAATCATCTAGATCGTATTTGTCGCAATAGGAGTCTAAGGGTTAATTATTATTATTTTTGTTTAAATTTAGCTCTCTCAATATTCGTTGACCATCTCCGTGATGAGCAAGTGGTCAAAGTTGGCTGTGATGGATCACTCTTCCACAAACATCCCAAAATGTCCCGTTTGATCAATTCGTATGTCCGTGAACTGTGTCCTGGACGGGTAATTGAAGTGTTTGACGCATATCAAGGCAGTGGCATTGGTGTGGCAATGATTGCTGCTACTGTCACTCGTAACAAATAATTTTTATAATAAATAATTTTTATAATAAATAATTTTTATATTAAAAAATAAAATTTAAATTCAAAAATAAAACTAAGAATTTGTTTGCATTCTTGCCCACTAGATGGCGACTCTGCTAATAGAATATTATCTACACTGCTCATGCGCAGAAGAATTTCTTTTGAAAACGCGTGCACACACACACACACACACGTGTTGATTCACACATCACTGTTTTTCCTGTTCCTTCTTTCTGTTGTGCTTCTGTGTGACCCGTGACTTTTGTTCTGAGATTCTCTCTATTCACCAAATTCTTGAATACACTCGATTCTTTTGTGTGAATTTATTATTCTTACTACTATGGATTCGGATGACGCAGGCACTGTTGGATTCGGTGGAGACTTCGCGGAATCGTCTTTTCAACGGGACCCGAGTTATGAAAAGAGAGAAGAGGACAATTCTGGCGATTCCGATTCAGAATTTACTGACGATGAAGAGGTGTAAGTAACTTTTTTAAATGTAAAAATTAACCCTTCCAATCCATAGTATTAATTAACCCGTTCAGTCTTATATGTTAATTAACATTTTCAACCATCAGTATATTAATTTAATTAACTTTTCAGTCATATGTAAAAATTAACCCGTTCAGCCCTCAGTATTAATTAGCCTTTTTCAGTTTTTATGTTAATTAACCATTTTAATCATATTATGAGTTTTTTGTAAAATTAACCCTTTCAGTTCTCAGAATTAATTAGCCTGTTCAATAATCAGTGTTAATTAATTTTTTTTGTTTTTTATGTTTATTAGCCATATCCGTCCTAAACATTCAAATTAACACTTTCAATCCTATATATTGATTAACCCTTTCAGCTCTCAGTATTAATTAACTCGTTCAGTACCATGTTATAATTAACCCTTTCAGTTCTTGGTTTCAGCCCTCAGTATTAATTAACCCTTGCAGTCCTATGTACAAATTAACCTTTGCTGTCTTTTTTGTGCATATAACACTTTCCATCCTATATGTTAATTAATAAATTAACCCGTTCAGCCATCAATTATAAAATTAAACCTTTTAAGTCTTTAGTATCAATTAACCCGTTCAGTCCCATGGTCAAAATAACCATTTCTGTTCTAAACATAAAAAATTAACACTTTCGATCCTACATGTACAAATTAACTCATTCAGTACTATATGTTAATTAATCCTTTCAGTCCTAGGCTCTAATTATTTTGTCTTTATTACTTATTTTATACAGTTTAGAAGACTCGAACATTGTGGCTGGTCCAAAAGATCGTAGAATACTCGTATCTGACCAAGGTGGACCTAAATTTCAACCCTCAGGACGTTTTAGACCAACCGAAGAAGAGTCAAACTTGCGTTGGATTGAGAATTGCAAAAGTGCAATTCTGTTGACACTCGGAGAGAAGTGGGAGACAATTGTGGCCATGTTGAAGTTGACCCGAACACGAATTCCTAAAAAGTTTATGGTGTTTGCCGCGTTCTTCCTGATTGACCAAACCATTCCACGAGAGAATCACGATCCAAATCGGGTGCGTGTACTGGCCATTGGTTCGGGCTCAAAGTGGACCATCAAGTCGAATCTCAAGTGGACCATGGAATCTGTGAAGAGTAAAGGAAATCAGGGCAAACGGTTGATGGATTCGCATGCGGAGATACTGGCCCGTCGGGCGTTGCACAAACTGCTGTACGATCATCTCGAAGCACTGAACAACAACAATGGCCAAGATCGGGATGATCTCATTCTTGAAGCCACTCCCACACGTGATGGTTTCCGCCTCAAACCTCACCTCCGACTTTACTTGTTCATCAGTAAGCCGCCTTGTGGTGGTTCGGTGCATCCGGAACAGGTGCTGGCTGGCCATCTCTATGCAAAGGTAGAGAACTATGCTGGAATAACGACACGTGTCCTAGAGTGTCTACCCGATTTGACCACTCCGAGCGCTCCCTACTTGGGCAATTTCATGTCCTGCTCGGACAAGTTGGCCAAGTGGAATGTGGTCGGTGTGCAGGGCGCACTGCTCGCCGGCTATCTCGAGCCAATCTATCTGTCGGGCCTGACTGTGGCCTCCAGTCTCTTGACACCATCCGCGGAGGAGGCTCTCTATGTTCGATTTGAGAAAGATCTCACCCTGGCAGAATCACTACAAGATGCGGGTTATCGCAAGAATACTCATCCTATTGTTTTTGCTAACGCTGAAGAGATGATAAAGGTATGTTATATATGATATATAGTACGATTAACCCTTTGACTCCTGCGCAGAGACATTTTTGACCCCAGATGTTTGGAGGAATTATAAATTAACTCAAAAATATACTTTAAGCATTTAGGGTCAAAAATGTACCTGAGAGCCTTAACCTAACCTAACCTAACCTAAGCTAAACGATACCTTAACTACTCTTAGGATTGTGTTATTTAATGGTGAGGAATTGAAGGGTTAATTTGTAGATTTTAGATTAAACGAGTTTATTAGCACATAGGACTGAATAGATTAATTTAGTACCGAAAAGCTTAATTTACGTATAGAACTGAACGGGTTAAGATATTTTTGCTTTTGCAATTATATTTTTATATTTTCTTTAATTTTTACTTAGTGGAGAGATTATCAGAATTCCAATTTGAAAAAGGCGGTGGCCAAGAATTGGTACGAATTGCTCGATGCACCAGCATCACCAACCGAATCGAACGTTGAAGTGACCCATTCACAGACTGGTGGCCTATTCCATGAAGAGGACTATGACAAGCAAAAACAATTATTAAAACAAATATTGTTTAAACCCCGAGCGGACAAATTCAACTATCTTCACGAGTACTCTCGAATTTCGAAACGTGGACTCATGGAACGGTATATGAAGATCCGTGAAACCCATGTTCCACCTCGGTTGGATCCTGCTTGTTTGGCTGTGTTTGGCACGTACCGTCAACTGAAGGACCAGTCGAGTGACTATCAGGAAGCTAAGCAAGCCATGCTGAAAGTGTGTAAGAAAAGTGAGTTCGATAAGTGGATTCACAATTATGGTGGATTCGATCTGTTCAATGTTTGATGGTCAGTTGCAAAATTTTCTGTTACGGGATTTTTTCTTTCTGTTCTTACTTTTTTATATTTTTCTAATATTTTTTTAATATTTACAATTTTTTGAACACAATAAAATCTTTTTGTTAGCGTTTCAGTTTTTGAATCATTTAAATTTGCAGTACTGATTAGCTTTTCACATTTATTCAGGTAATAAAAATAAATTGGACTAATTAACCTGTGCGACTATATCTACCTACACAGTTTATCTTTTACTATATGCTCATGCGCAGTGATGTTTTTCGAATTCTACTGTTGTCTGTTCGGTTCTATTCTGTCATCTCACTGTTTTGTTTCTCCCGTTTCTATTTATTATTTGGTTTCACCTGGTCACACCGATTCGTTACTTTTGACCTACGAACCTGAATTAACCCGTGTACCCTCTACTCCCAACGATGTCTGTCAACGTAAACGCCCTACCAGACGAATGTCTACTCCCGACCTTTGACCTGATTCCACTTTCGGAACTACTTCTTCTCGATTAAGTCTGTCTTCGTTGGGCATCACTCCTCCCGTCAGCCTGTACTCGACGTCGTACTCTGTTCCTGATTCTCGGTGGAGTGCGACTAGATGAGATGCAACTCCTACATTTTTACAATCCACTCAACGATCGCTTCGATGTGTCATTCGATGGTCGTAGGCCATATTACGATCTTCCACGGGATGAACGTGAAGCTTCCCTTACTTTACCCTACTTTTCGACTAATAACACTTTCGACGAATTTCTATCTGAAAATGATGATAATGCTCAAGGTTTCTTCGATTCACTTTATCAAATTTCTTTTGGTGGAACTACTGAGAAGTTTACCGAAATTGCTCGTTTACGAAATGCTCGTCTGTCTGGTCAACTAATCGGATACCTTACCGAACTCTTTCCGAATGTGACCACTCGCGGGGTCATTCATACTAAATGTGTCGAGAATGAACTACGCTCGATGGCAGCTCTTCTCGAATCATCGTGGCCATCACTGAGCACTCTAAAAGTTTGGATTCAAACTTCGGGCATCGACGAACTATTCAGGAATCTTCCAAAGGAGCATCCTTTTGACGCTCTACTGAAAGCCATCAAGAATCGATCTTCACTACAAAATCTCACTCTGGACATTCAAGATGAATTTACGTTCAAATTTACCTTTCCCGTGAAATTGCTATCTTTTATTGCGCAACTCAAAGTTGCAAAACTCTATTTGTGTAATCATCAAGTCGATAATGGTGAATCGATTTTCGACATTGTGAACCGATTCGGTAATCGAACCCATCTGCGTAACATCAGTTTGGGAAACTCGGATTTTCCCCATATGAGAACTGTGCTGAATCGCAAATTCGAATTTACCCCGAAAGTGGGTCAACTCTGTACCTATTTGACCTTTGCATCTGTTGAACAGTTGAGTGAATTCTGTTGGCGATTCCCGGCGTTGAATGTTCTTCGAATCGAGTGGAGACCAAACATTAGCTTCACCAAGTTGGTCAGCAAGTTGGCCTCGCTTCGCCAGTTGATTCGCCTCAAGTTGGACTCAATTTCTGCTCACGAACATCCGCGCAATGTTTTTGCTTTGATTGATGATGATGGTGGCCAACTTCGAAAGCAATTCTCGCTTCCATCTGTCAAGGTACTCGAACTAACCATTCACAAGCGATCTCATCTCGATTTGGAGTCTCTGTCTCCGGCTATATTTCCCTCAGTCGAGGTGATCATCCTGACCGATGAGCTTTGGCAGCACATTGACGACTGTGTGCTCTGCCCGGGACTTGACCTGAACATCAAACAGCGCTGTCATCGTCTGTTTGTTCGTTCGTTGAAGAACAAATTTCCCCATTCACGACTTTACGTTGTTCGTGAGTATGACGAGCCCTTCGTTGACTACACCAATTTTGTGTTCACCGAAGAAGAAGATGATGCTGCTGCTCTTCCCGAGATTGGTCATGGCGATGTTGATGATGGTGATGGTCAACCAGATGAAGAAGAAGAAGGAAACGACCAGGCTTGAAAATATTTTAATGTTGTCCATCTGAGCATGAGTGCATTTTTTCCTTCAAATCATTTACATTCACAATATATTATAACAATTTGTCAATTCACTTAATAGTAATAATAATAAAATTAATTAAAAAATAACATTTTCACATTAATATAATTTGTCAAATCTAATAGTCATAATATTCTGATATTCGACTATTTAATTGACCATTTGATTTAGACGCTTTTTGATATTTTTATTTTTATAATACACAAAATATATGTTTGCGGCTTTTTGAATTGAGTATATTTGAAAATGTGTGACTATAACTACTCATCCACTTTATCTATTACTATTTGTGCATGCGCATTGTTTGTTTTTCGCTATCAGCTGTTGTGTCTGTTCGGTGTTGTGTCTGTTCAGTGTTGTGTCTGTTCTTCTCGCTGTTTTGTTTCTCTCGTTTCTATTTTTGGTTTCACCTAGTCACTTTTTTACCTGATCTGACCTCCTAACCAAAATTTGCCCTTCCAACGATGGTTATCCACGTGAACGCCCTACCAGACGAGTGTCTACTGTCAACCTTTGACCTAATTCCCCTGTCTGAACTACTTCGCCTTGATCAAGTCTGTTCCCGTTGGGCATCACTCCTTCCGTCGGCCTGTACTCGACGCCGTACTCTGTTCCTGATTCTCAGCGGAGCGCGACTTGATGAGATGCATTTCTACATTCCACTCAACGATAACTTCGATGTGTCATTCGATGGTCATAGACCGTATTTCGATCTTCCACGGACTGCACACGAAGCTTCTCTTACAATTCCCTACATGTTGTGTAATAACACTTTCGATGAGTTTCTATCGGATGGCGATGATGATAACGATGCTCAAGGATTTTTCGATTCGATTTATCAAATTTCCTTTGGTGGTACCGAGGAAAAGAAGTTTACCGAAATGGCTCGTTTACGCAATGCTCGTCTGTCTGGTCAACTGATCGGCTACCTCACCAAACTCTTTCCGAATGTGACCACTCTCGGGGTCATCCACACTAAATGTGATGCAAATGGACTACGCTCGGTGGCTGCTCTTCTCGGATCATCGTGGCCATCATTGAGCACTCTCAAAATTTGGATTCAAACTTCGGGAATCGACGAGCGATTCAGGAATCGTCCAAAGGAGCATCCTTTTGATATCGTTCTACTGAAAGCCATCAAGAATCAATCGCAATCTTCACCACTACAACATCTCACTCTGGAGATTCAAGATGAATTTGCGTTCAAGTTCACCTTTCCCGTAAAATTGTTATCCTTTATTTCGCAACTAAAAGTCGTCAAATTATCTTTGAAGAATCATCGAGCTGATGATGGTGAGCCGATTTGTGACATTGTGAACCAATTTGGCACCGACCAATTACGTAGCATCAGTCTGGGAAGCTCAGACTTTTCTTTCATGACCACTGTGTTGAATCGCAAATACGAATTCACCCCCAAAGTGGCTCAACTCTGTGCCTATATGACCTTTTCATCGGATGAACAGTTGAGCGATTTCTGTTGGCGATTCCCCGCGTTGACTGTCCTTCGAATCGAGTGGAGGCCGAACATCACCTTCACCAAGTTGGTCACCAAATTATCGTCTCTCGTCCAGTTGATTCGCCTCAAGTTGGACATTCACGATCATCCGCAGAATGTGTTTGCTTTGATTGAGGATCAACTCGATAATAACAATCGTCTCTCACTTCCGTCTGTCAAGCTACTCGAACTGACCATTCTAAAGTGGTCTCATCTCGATTTTGAGTCACTGTCCCCGGCTGTATTTCCCTCAGTCGAGGTGATCATCCTGACCGATGAGCTTTGGCCTCTTATTGACGACTGTGTGCTCTGTCCTGGACTTGACCTGAACATCAAACAGCGCTGTCATCGTCTGTTTGTTCGTTCGTTGAGCAACAAATTTGCCCATTCACGACTTTATGTCGTTCGTGAGTATGACCAACCGTTCATCGACTACACCAATTTTGTGTTTATCGAGGAAGATGGTGATGATCAACCGGAAGAAGAAGATTCGGTGGAACAAGAAGAAGAAGATGGAGTCGACGAGGCTTGAAACTATTTTTTTTGAATGTATCGAATGTTGTTGATCGGAGAATGAGTACATTTTACCTTCCAAACATTTTTTTGCAATATTATAATAATTTGTTAACAATTCATTTAATAGTATTAATAAAATCCTGCTAATTTCAAAATTTAAATTGAGTATTTTGATTTATTAGTTATTCTTAGTTTAAGGCAGAACGCGATGCGTTTCAAGCACATATATTGTGAATGGCCCCTGTACTGATATAAACGGGGAAAAGTTTGGTTTTCGTATCCTATTCTTTTTTTTCTCCGCAAAACATATTAACCGATTTTTTATTTACTAAATGTCTTATTTAACAGTTAGAGTGATTGAGATAATCTCAAATTGCCAAAAAATCATTCTAATTGATTTAAATATTCGTGGATAGATTTTCTTGGCTATTTCCATAAAATCAGATCGCCATTTTCCAAGATCATGCGTTTACCTTTAATTTAAGCTATAATAGACAAAAATCGGTGAATTAGTTCCGAAAGAAAAAGGTAGAATACGAAAACCACATTTTATCCCGTTAATATCATGTAGGGGTCATTCACAAATGTTTGATACTTCGTCCTTCTTTAAATTAAAAGTAAAAGTAATAAATGATCTAAAAAAATGACAATTTGAAATTTTTTATTTAGAGCTATTAAATTTTTACTAAATCACAAGACTTTGATCCTCGGTTGGAACTTGGTCTGTTCCACTACCTTGACTTTGTCGTTATCTACAAACAGTTTTGAGAGGCTTTCACGGTCGTGTGAATAGAGAATCCTCGATCCATCTGATAGGTCCTTTGCGTTCACCAGGTTGACATCGGCGGGCATCAACACGTCCTTGAGAAGATCTTTTAGATTTGTTTTGGGATCCACTGGCTTAATACGTAAGGTCGGAATCACTTTCTTGGGTTTAGTCTTTCTTGGGGTATCAATGGGGAACAACAAAACTTTAAAAATTCATATTTCATGCATCATTCCCTTTATAGGCAACAACAATTCAAGTCATTGTGTTGACTGAGATGAATTACAGTGAAAAAGATTTAAAACTATTGTGTTAATCTATTCGAAAATAAGACAATCACATAGGTAGGTGAAATAATCGTAAATGAAAAGAGTCGTGAAAATTTGTGACACAGGTTGACAATTAAAAGATTTTGTTTGACCATTTTCAAATTACAGATAAAGAATCACGGCCAAATGTGAATAAGTGTAATAACCGATTGCCACACGTTGAAACGAAACTAAACATCAATTGAAACTAAAAATGTTGGATTAAAAAAATCGGTAAAAATAAACATGCTCCAATCTTTGGAATTTGCTTCACCGAAATAAATAACTCGTACTCACTGAAACCAATCAAATAGAAACCAAATTTATTAAAATTTAAATCTGATGGCGTCCATTAAAGAACGGAACTGTCGAGGAGCCTCTTGCAAATCTATTGGAATTCGTACCAACACGGGAGCCTTGAGACTGTTGGCACGTACACTCATAAATCCAATGGATAAATGGAGTCCGTCTGGTTTGGGATACGAGTCCAGGAATCGGAGAATGCGCAGCTGCTTCAGCAAGCCCAACATCTCCAGTAGTTCTTCATCATAAAGAGTATCGTAAACGAGGTCATTTCGTGCTTGAATGTTCAGTTCGACCAGTTTGGGAAAGACTCGAGCAATGTTGCGCAGAACGACTTGATTGATCTTTGGAAGTGATCGAAGAGTGAGACTTCGAATGCCTTTTGCTTTTGAGTCGGTCGAACTGTCATCATCGATCAGTCGCTTCAGTCTACCAATCTGTCGGTAGCACAGTCGTTGATTGCGTTCAGTTGGGAAATCATCACAATTCGCATAAAGACTGTAATCGAGGACTAGTGTCTCCAACTTGGGATACATTTCATGGCTTAGTTGAAGGTGAAGAATGTTGTCTTCTACGCGGACGACACGTGGCAGCTTGATGATCAGTTTGGTGAGAGTGTCACGGAAGGCGCCACCGAAGAGGTCGATGAAGAAACGATAGTCGGGCATGTGTTCCCAATCGAGCATCGGAACGGTGAGTTGTACTGAAATTTTCAGTACCTGGAAAATTAAATCAAAGATTAGACACAACGTTAATGGTTTCCCAATAAATATCTTACCTCAACTTTACACTTGATGACTTTAGCCTCTTGTCTCAGAGTGTCTTGAATAATCTTTCCATAATTCTGAATACCATTTCGCTCGTCCACCTTCACTTTGTAGTAAATTTCAATCGCAAGTTTACGCAGCTTGGTCATGTATGCGAGCAACTTGAACACATAGTCCAAATGATGTACGGGAAAGTTGAGTTTCAGTGAGAGTGACTCAATCTGATGCCACTGAACTGAGGGCACAAAGTGACGACAGAAGAGCTCCGATGCTTGATTGCTTTGAAGATAGACTGAGAGAGTTTTCATACGGGAAAAGACTCGAAAAGTCTCATCGTCGGTTTTGAGTGCTGCAAGATGCAGACAGTCGAGCTTGAGTGCGGACAGTTGCGGACCAAATCGGTTGAGAGTGTCCACAAAGGCTTCAATGTCAGAAGACAGGCTAATGTTGTAAATGTTGCCGTAGATGGTCAACGAGCGAAACTTGGGTCCCAGTAGGCTGCGACAAGTTGAGGGGTTTGTACCGAGATAGTACAGAAAGAGCAAGGGATTCTGGTTATTGACCACACAGACGGTGCGAAGTTGCAGCTGGTTGGGCAGCAGCACGGACCACACTTCAGCGCCCGGTAGAATAAGCTTTTGCATCTTTGGTCCCTCAGTCAGAGCCTTTTTGTAGAGATCGTCAATCTCGGGAGCGAGGAGTAGCATCTTGTTCGCTTCAACCAAATCCAACACGCCATTTGAGGATATAGTTTCGAAAAGCTTCTCCTTAAGGGCCAAACCCGAACCTGGATAGATGCGGTCAAACGAGTCCGGCTCGTAGACATAGTAGGCGAGGGCATCGGCGAAATTTTTCACGATAAAGTGCACTTTCATACAGGAGTTCATAGTTGTGGCTGTGCTCGGTTAGTGATTCAAATACTAAAGGCAAAGGGAAACAGAGTTAGCACTGAGACACAAAGAAAAGAAACAATATGACTTACGTTCATAGTAATATTTTATAGGTGGTGGAGGTGGTGGAGTTGCTGCCATCGTTCACACGTGTGCACACAAATAGAAAACCAACCGAAAATGATGTTCAAAATCACAAAAGCAACTATATGACGTTGACGTTTGTTCGAATGTCATAGTAAATCTCGAATATTAAAACGATACGACATAATTTCGATATAGAACAAAATGCCAAGTCTAGACTGTAGATGCCAATGTTCCAAAGTTCCAAGGTTTAGTCATACTTTTAAATTTGAGATTTAAGATCTCCAAACACAAATTTACCTACTAAAAAATGTAAAAAGAAATCTAGTTCAAATAAGGTTTTCATATAAAAAATAAAAACAGAAACAAAATTATTAATCTGTATTATTAGTCTGTATGAAAACTATTTTTAGTCTACTATGACTGTAATAAATTTTAGTCCTG
Source organism: Rhizoglyphus robini (assembly GCA_023373905.1). Lineage (NCBI taxonomy): Eukaryota > Metazoa > Arthropoda > Arachnida > Sarcoptiformes > Acaridae > Rhizoglyphus > Rhizoglyphus robini. Next base: position 707,245 of record JAKIJQ010000032.1, on the reverse strand, counting down.
CCTTTGACAGTGCTGTGGCATCACGAAGACGAACAATTACTTTAATGTAGTTAGATATTTTTATTAACAATTAACAATAACAAAAGTGTAATTAAATAATTTGTAAATTAAATTAATATCATTTTTATATTGCATATTATGCATAATATATATTAACCTTTTGCAGTACATTTTGGGTGAAGAATATACTAATTATTAACTTTGAATATTAGAAATCAAATTCTTACGAAAATTGCTAATCAAAAAAGCCATCACTGTCATTATGATCGTCAGTAGCTGTATAACCGAACTCGAGTTGATCGGAGTGCCCAGCACACTCATACCAATGTGAGTACACCAAACCGAATGAAAGTATCTCTGAATTTTCGATTTAAAATCGTCAAATTTTCTCTCAATCATAACAAACTTGACTACATAATCGTGATAAATCGGCTCCGATATTTCGTTAGACTTTTCTTCAATTCGTCCAATTGCATGAGCAAAAAAGACGATAAGGGCGAGTTCAGTGAAAACGTAACCCAACATTAGAATTTGAGACTGATGGCTGAAGCTTGCGTAGAGGGCTACATATGCGAGGAATATGTTCGCAATTAGGTTGCAGATAAAGTAGATAAGGTAGATTGGTCGTACGTAGGTCATGATATGATAGACGAGGAGACAGGCTTCGGTGTAGTGGGAGTAGTAGGTTGGGAAGTTGGAGTTGCGATTGGAGTTGCGATTGGAGTTACCATTAAAGTTAGGATTGGAGTTGCCAATCATGTTAAGACGGAAGTTACGTTGAGTTGAGTAATCATTAAAGTTGAGGTTGGAGTTTCTACTACTATTTCTACTATTAACAACGAAATTTCGATTAATCTGCCCGAAAATCTCAATACAAACTCTACACAACAGATACAATTCCATCATAAAAGAAAAATTCACACACGTAAAAGTAACTGAATAAAAGACGAAATAAAAATGAGATTGAATTGGGATTCTCGAACTTCCGGGATGACGGCTCTGGTACAGATAGACACCAAAAAACCAACACGAAATCATAATCCAAATTCGAATTCCCACCACAAGTGAAGTGATGCGTTGTATACGCTTTCGAATTTGTATCAATTTTTGAGATAATTCTGGTGTTTCGAAATTCTTAAATATTTGGTTCGATTCGCTGAGCCAATTGAAATTGTTCAATATGAAAGTTGTGACCATTGCTGCGGCACTCGCACGATAGAAGGTACCGACCATGTAGAAATAGTTTCGGTTCTTACCAAAGAATATAAAGGCAAAATCGCCTAGACTTATCAGAAGGTCCACATTTTCGATTGGAATTAATGTGAGAAGAATTGAGAGCAACGAATCAGACCATAAAACGAAAAGTAGAAAGTAGACACGAATGTTTCGTTGGTGTCGAAATTTGCGTTCAATATCGATGCCCAATGGACGAGTAAATCGATTGTGTCGATGAAGAAATGTCACAAGATTTTCCATTTTTTTTGTTCAAATCTTTTTTTTTTGTTCACTTGAAAAAATGAAATACTAAATTTTAATTTTAAAACTGGGTTAGTTTGAATTCTCATTATTATTATTAAAATGCATTAAAGTTCAATATTTGAAATGGAATTGAAATCAAAATAAAATCATTAAATCATTTTGAATATTAACAATTCAAAGATTGACTTATTTTCCCCTGAATTTAATGATTCAACTCCTGAAGATAACATATTCCTAATTATTATTTCGCAATTTATTTTGAGGTAAAATTTAATAATGCGAATTGAATTTATTTTTCATTTGTAATTGAGGAAGATTGTTCAGTGTTTTATTATGTAATAGAATTTATTTTATAATTTTATTGTAAGGACCTTGATATTGTTCGATTTTTTAAATATTAAAAGTTGGCTTTAAGTGCATTTTTATTGATTGATTGAATTAATCGAAATCGAATTGAATTGAAATTGATTTGATTTTGCTGTTGTGTTTAAATATGAAATATTCGGACAGTCAACAAGTGGTTGAAATTAATATTTTGTTATTTTTTCCGCCAATTCAACTCAAATCTTCAATGGAGTAATAAATCAAATAAATTATGTATTTCAAATTTATTATTTGATTTGTGTATATCATACATTGAACCAAACTAAATCAATACAGCGTCAACGTTTTGCCAGGAAAAAGTGTGCTCTCGTATTGTGTACGATTTTCATTTTTCATATTAAATATTGACCATATTGGAAAATTGTGTCGTTCTGACCGAATGTGTAATAAGTTGAACTCAAATGTTAATTCAATTACTATGAGAAAGTAATCGCCAATTGAATTTTTCAAACATTTTGTTTTTTGAATTTGATTTTAGATTTTATTATAATGATTCTATGTAATCGAATTGATAGATAATTTTACAGAATATGATTTTTGCTAAACAAAACTGAGGGGATTGATGAGATAATTATCTAATTGACAAGTGCTTGAGAGTTGGCAACGAGTTGATCGCCTCGAGGTAGCGGTCCATAAACCTGCACTGGAATTCGCTTACGGTCACAATCGATGCGTAGCTTGAAGGTGGTCAATTTGGTTTGCCACAGACTGACAAAAAGGGTGACACAGCACACAGTTGGAAGGGTGAACTCATTTGGAGTGCAACCTCGAGGGTGGTCACAAATTGGACAGTGTCACAGTCCAGCCAATGAGTGCGTTCAAGTCAAACCAACGAAAGTGCACCGAGTGCCAGGAAGGAAGCTTCTGTTGAGTATGAGACAGTCGTGCACGTTAACTTCTTGACAACACGATGGAAAGGTGATCGTGGTCGGGTCAGATCCAGATATAACCAATGTTACTTTGTTCGCTCTCAAAGCAACTTTTCGCTGAATCGAGCGCCATTTGGGAAAGTAGAGGCAGATCACGTATCGGGAAAAAATGGAAAACATCATGTAGAGACAAAGATCAAGAAGATCATTAATGTTTCGGGCCATGGCTGAAACGCTCGTCACTTGAAGGACAGGGTTCGGGTCTGTCGTTGCATGAGGACAGCACTCCATGAGACTTTCGACTTGCACTGATGCAGTGAGGTAAGGCACGAGAAGGTGAGCAATTAAGGCCAAAACAAAACCAATGCCAGAGAGGGCCGAGTCGTGGCGAGTGAAGCACAAACGGTAGCCAAGCCAGAAAAGGTAGTAGAAGACCAAGTCCAGAAGTAAGCAGCCAGTCAAAAGTCGACAATCAAAGGAGCGAGTGTGAGCTGTGAAAATTATAATTTAACTTATTATTATTATTATTATTATTCTTTTTGATAATTTAAATTAAAAATTGGCTAAAATCACCTTTTATAAAATCTTGTCCTATCAATCACCACAAAATCAAAAAGTTAATTTTCAATTTAAAACCAGAAAGTTCAAAACATTCAAAAATTAAGAAATCATAATTTTTTATTCAAAAACCTTTTAAACAGTGAGAATATTCGTCAAATAATGACTTCCAGTTAGCCAAATCAAACTATAATTGTTGGTCTACTTGCTCTTGTTTTGTATTAAAAATATAATGAAAATTCAAATTGTTTTATTGAATGCTTTAGAATATAAAATTTTGGATGATCTTTTAAAAGGACTAATCAGGATTAAGATGAAAATAATATCCTACCATGCTAATACTTTGTAAATATTACAGTTTTTGCCGTGAGCTTTCAGGTAAAAAAAACTTACATTTGGATAATCAACTTGATGGAGATGCGAAATAATACGTAGATATATTAATCGATTGGATTTATTGTATTCTTGAAAACCTATAATAACGCATATAAAACCATTTGGTTCAAATGTGTGAAATTACATATTAGACATTCAGAAAATACTATTTTCTGAAATATTTATAGAAACTAGTTTTTGAACCAGCTGCTGGCATTTTGAAACATTATATCTATCATAAGTAAAAATAGGTAACGCCATTGGCGTGAAAGTCGGAGCGAGAGTGTGTGAAAGATCAAAGTCATTTAGTCACATTCAATGCAAATATGATCGAAGATTCATTTCCACCCAAATCGGTTGCGATACATTTAAACTTTCGTTTGGCAATTAAAAGTTTAACGAATCAATCAAATTTAATCCTCTCATAAAGCAAAAGTAACCTTTCAAAAACTACGGTTTGATTTGAATTGTTAAAGTAAAGAAAGTGTTATTTATCAGAGATAAAGGTTGAACTGCTCAGCTTTGCTAATTCTAACAAATCGTCATTTTTGAAAATTTTATGAGAGCACTAATCTAATTTGTTTCTTCATCATCAATCCGAAATTCAAACAATGTACCTACGTATGTATGCAGGTCATCGCATTTAGTTAAGATCAATTGAGTAACATAAAAATTCTCGATTAACATCATACAATGTGGATCGTGAACATCGCCTTCTTCAAATATGATCACTGTCTGCAACTCTAATTGTTTCTCCTTCCATATGATCTTGAATCACCATATTTCCATGTACAACAACTGTATTTGTTTAGAAAACCTATGATGACAATGCAAGACAAAGAAAGATCTCAACAAAAAGTCTAATAAAAAAAATCGAAAATTGGTACTCAGTTCACAAATCCAAATCAAAATTCAACTATCGGCCAGGCGGGGTTTAAATATAAGAAGATAGATAGAATACGATTATTTAGAATCAATAATTTGTGCAATTATCATTGCCATGGGTTTATCTTCATGTTCTGTCTCATTGTTAAGTGTAGTGGCTTATACAAGAGGTTTATTATGGAACACTTTCCATAAATCTAATACAATATCAAAGTAGTTCAGCAAGACATTTTGGTCTGCAAATAGAAGAAATTTCAACCTTTGCTCCTAAACACGTCAATGGTTATTTAAGCATCGTCGCATAATTTGAAATAAATTGTTTAAGGTTTAAAATTTTGCACCAATTATTTGTGACAAATAATTGTCGAATATGTATAAAAATATAAACAAACACCAACAGACACCTGCCCTCAAGTCAAATGGTCCTCATCCGACCCTTAGAGTCGCATTTTAGTGTGCTCGCTACTGCGTATCTTTAATGCGCACAGCGGGCGTGAGAGGGAAAGCGTGTGCTTGGCTGTGGCACACTGGAGCACACACAATGTTGATTCTCGGTCCCAACACATTTCAATACAAAATTTGGCATTTTTCTCAAAATCACTACTCCTTTGACCTTTGACCTATATGGCCCCAAAACTATACAGCACATCTAGACCCTAACCAGAACACTGTGTTAAATTTTCAGACCGATCCATGTGGTAGTTTTCCCGGATTTTTGCTCACAAGAAATGACTGAAGTTACATTTTTCTCGGGTATATATCGTCGCTCCCGCAATCACTCACACCTCGCTCGCTTCGCTCGCTCAGCGTGAGTGATTGCGGTCGCTCCTCCAATTAAACAAATGTAACCTTTTTAAGCAAAACTTGGAAGACTCTAGAATTTTCCTGTAAACAACAATTCTACTTTCGACTTAAAAGAAAAACAGAATTGTCAGACTGGTTTTATACTCGTAATGAGCTGAGTCATTTATAAATTATGCATTCCATGAAAGTTCTGTTGTCTGTGAGTTTATAACGTATGTTTGTATCTTGGATGTATTTCAATGTCCACCACTTTATGGCCCAATCTACAAGTATGAATAAAATCACAATAAAAATTGCAATTTTGCGCTTTCAATTTTGAGTTTCTTACATTTTTTAAAAATAAATTAATTTGATAAAAATTATTAAGTAAAACCAGTTAAGACGAGAATGGAGACAACAATAAACATGTTTGTATGTAGAATTCTATGAAAATTCATTAAATAATTGAAACAGCAAAAAGTATATTCAGATACTATTATAAAAGCATTGAGATTATCAACAAATAAAATAGCGGTCAATAGAATGACTTAAAAGTAACCTTAAATTACAAAACCTTTTTGATTGCGGTTATTGTTCACTGACAATATTTAAAATTTAAGTTCTTTAATATATCCTTTGGACTTCTTTTGACAGCAACTTTAACTTATATTGGATTTTTGAATCAGAATTTTGGATTCAACGAACTGATTAATAATTTACGTTATTATGACCTTTAAAATGTCTATCGCAAATTTGAGTTGAATAGTTGAATTAAACCGAAATTGAGTTGAAATGTATATTGAAAATGAAATATAAATATAAAAAATATAAAACCATTTTGTTAAGTGGAGTTGAGAGTGCATACATAAAGCTATAGATCAAACGTATTACTTTAGATTTGTTATTTGAAAATTATTAAAATTACAAAAAAATGGTAATCTACTTACCTCTAAAATAATATGTTGATAAAAGAAATTTAGTAAAAAACCAGTTATTAGAAGGAAATCACCAAACATTTATGAACGATGTTTGTCGTTAAGATTTTATACACGATTATCACAAATGTGAAATAGCTGTCAATAAAATGATTTAAAAATTACTTTAAATTACGATACATTTTTGATTAAACGGCATTAAGGTAAACTTAAAATCTTTAAAATATACTTTCTTGGGAGAAAAATATTTTCATAAATTAATTAACCATTTAATTATACCAGAAGGGTTAGGAACTTAATTTCCTGGGATTCAAAGGTATTAACAATCAAAAACTATTGATCCAATTAGAATAAAATTGCGAGTTATCCCATTTTGAATTGGCTTTGAATTTTATAATTGCACAAGACTTTACTCTCTTTTCGTCCTTTTGGAATGCTAATCCAATTTTGACCATTTCCCATGTAAATTGCTTCCCAAAAAGCTCTTATCTTACCTTATTAATGTTATTTAAATGTTTAAGCTTTTATTCTTGAATAACTAAATTTTTAGATTGAAAAACCTTTTAAGCATTCGTCTAAAACAATAAAATATTTAATCATCATCCAGTAACTTCCAATACTTACATGTGAATAAAATCAAACAACTGCTGTTATATTTGCTCTTTTTTGTATAGAAAAAATTTAGATTTGAATGTGTTAGCTTTGAAATATAAAATTTGACGACCTTTTGAAACGACTAACCAAATATGGAACAAGTGAAAGTATGAGAATTGAGGCTCAAATTATGCAAAAATGCTTCACTGCATTGCTTTTAAATGTAACCTTTTGTAACCTTTCATCCGAAACACCGGCTAATTAGTTCTACAGTTTAATATTTATCTGTAAATACATATTGAATTTTTTCCTTTTTCATTGTCAGTTAATGCACAATACTGTAGTTTGTTTTGTCTATAAATGTTTAGTAAACTTTCAGAACAATGAATTTAAATATTCTATTGAATAGAATGGTATACTATGCTATTTTAAAATGTAATTTTCAAAAAGAAATTAAGATAACCTTTTCAAAAACTGAAGATTCGTCAAGTAATAAACCTTAGATCTCCAAGCATCTTCAACTCCATCATCATTCACTTCACTTTAGATTTTTAGATTAGTTCTTGTGTGTTTTTGTGTGCAAAAATTTTATGTAATATCTTTAAATGAGTGAAATTATTAATAAAAACAAAAATACAGATACCAGTTTGAAAACCACTACAATATTACCATTCATTTTATTTGGTCTATCAAACGATTCAAAACTAACTTAAAATAACGAAACCATTTTGATTACATTTGATCTTGAAAAGGCAAAATATTCTTTAGATCATCTTTAGGCCAAGCTTTTGGTGGGTTATTTGATAAAATTTCGTTTTTAAATTTAAATTTGGGAAGCATTTTAAATTGACACTCATGAGGTACAGAGTACAGAGTGAGTAGAAATATGAAAAACCATTTGATATTCCATTTGGTAGTCTTTTCAAATCAAATAAAAACATTGTTTAACATACATTCTTTATATGTCGAAAAGTTTGCAATATTCAAATTTCTCTCTAATTCTGATCTAATAGATCTGATCTGCTAATATATTTTGTTTTTTATAAGAGGAATACGAGCAATGCACAAATGAACAAGAGAAACGGTTAAATAGAAGATGGAAGGAAATGTTAAGAAATTTATCGAACTGAAAAGGATCATTGTTTCAAAATAATTAACTACTAGAAATATATTAATAAACAGAAAGAACCAAACAACAGATTGTAGAGGTTACATTTAAATTATTCTCTTAACCTTTTTGAAATCGGAAAATAAGAAATATGACACAATGAGCGATATAAAACAGAATGAAAATTTGAATTTAAAGTTTTTGATAAATACTCTTTACCTTTATTGCACTTACAGACTTTTAGTCGATTTGCATCGATCGAATCGAAATGCACTTTACAAAAATTTGTACCTCACTTTGGTGAAACTATTTCCCCAAGTTGTGAATCTCGCAATCACTTCGAATTTTTCTAATTTTGTGAAATCCGAACATTTGCCCCTTTTACTCGCTAATTGGTCCACAACTCTAATCACTTTTTACCTGCCACCCTATTATACATTTTCCAAACGTGACCACCCAGCACTGTTTGATGCCATCGACAACAAGTTGACAGGCCTCAAACGACTTTCTTTCTATGACATTTACCAACTTCAGCCCAGCAAAATTGCTCGGCTTGAGCACGCGTGCTGCAATCTTTGTGTCTACCATACACTTTACTTAGTACCTCGTCTTGGTGAGTGCTTTACCAGTTTGTGCTTATACAAAATGAGCAAGCACTTGGACCTGTGTCCACTGGCCCGCCTCAGTGGTCAACTCACTCACTTGCGAATTGATACACAAATTAATCCGCCTAAAGTGTTGTCATTTATTTGTGACCATTTTGGTCGACTTGAGATGTTGGACATTAGCTTTTACCGTGGACTTGTAAGTATTCTACTGTTTGAATTATTATTATCATATTTGATTTATTTGGTATAATAGGATTTCGACAAGATAATCGTTCAACTTGGCAAACTTTCTCAACTCTCCGCCCTGACACTTGACAAATGTCAACTTTAATATGGACAATCTGGCTCGAGCCAACCTGCCGCAACCAACTTTGAAGTCGGTTCAATCACTTTCGCTCACTCGTTTTATGCCTCATACTGCTGAATCAGTGCTGATGCTTTTTGGTGGGTTGGTGCAAACTTTGATGGAAATCTATTCTGCCGGGTACTGTCGAGCGTCATGCCCAGTATTGTGAAGCTCGCCATCAAACACCCTGATCAACATGTACGAGATGCCATTCTGCAGAATTTGCATCATTTCACCAACATGCGCAAACACGAGATCATTACTACTGTATATTGCTACTATGATTAAAATGTATATAATCCTTGTGTGATCACAATATTGAATTTCGGAAAATGGTTGATTTCTCATGACTGATTGTTCAAATCTATATTTCTGTAATTTGAATTTTCTATTTTACAATATTTCACTAACAATAAAATATCTTTTCGGTTACTTCACTTTGATTGCAATCGATTTGAAAGTTATCGAATGAATTGTGAAGGAATTCTCAATTGTTAGTGGACAGTCAGTGATTTGTTTTGTCAGCACAATTTGGTTAGGCTTGAATCACTTGAATCGAGTATCGGTAGGACCTTAAGCTTTTTATTTTATTTTATTTTTTATTTCACTTTAAATCGTAATTAGACATTTGTAAAGCCTATTTACTTACAAGATCATTGTAAAATTCAAACACGGCAAAAGTTGACTAGTGGACGGGCGCACGCGTTCGTGCGCCTATCATTGATAAGTTATCAATTCAACATATACAAATAATAACATAACTAACAAACCACGACCACTGTGAACGACTGCACACGCGTCAGTCTGTGTAGTTACAGAAAGCATGTAAAGCAGTACTGTACTGTGGCTCACTTTCACTTTCACTCGTGCCACAATCACAAAGTGACCACAGCCTCAAAGTTCACTTTTACTTTGATCTGTTTCTGTCTGTTTGTCTGTTACTGTTTGTGTATCTCACCTCACCCAAAAGAATGTCCAAGTTGGCCTTACCGTTGCCAAATTACGTTGTCCAGGGCACTGCAACACTCACCAGGACCTGGTCCATTGCCGAATTGGCCAAACCTGAAGAAAAAGATGAAGATCAAGTCTGCTCGCCTCACTTCTGTCCGCCAAACATCACATCGAATCGTTTTCAAATAAAACCTCATTATTCGACATTTTGTGAGATGGTTTCGTTTTATTTGAGCTTCAATGGAGAAAGGGACGAAATGACTTTTCACTGTGTCCTTTCAGTAGTGGGTCGTAACGGAAAGAAGTTCTACGCCCAAGGTATATATTTTATATTTTTGTTTGGGCACTTTATTATTTTCAAATTGGGCCATTCAATTAATGCTGATGTTACTTTATGATTTAGAAAAACTTTGGCACTACAAAAGGAACTCGAACGCCATTTTGCCTTTGTCTCATCTGTCAAAAGATGAATACAGCAACTTGTTGGTGAATGGAAACATGACGATCTACTGTCAGGTAATAATATACTCGAGTAAATCTAGATAATTGTAATTGACTATTTTGTTTGTTTTATTGATATATTCTCTAACCAGGTGGATGTCCTTGGCCCGACTGTCCTTTCACCAGCCACTCAGTTGAAGTCGCACGGCGAACTGTGCCAGGACTATGAATCGATACTCGACAGTGGCAAGTTGTCCGATTTTGTGGTGGCGATTGGGGAGAAGGAATTCAAGGTTCACAAGTTGGTACTCGCCACTCGCTCGCCCGTGTTTGCTGCTATGTTTGAACACGAGAGCAGTAAAGAGATGAAGGAGGGCTGTGTCGATATTGAAGATGTCGCGGTGGAGGTGTTTGAGATTATGATTCGGTTCATCTACACGGGCAAAGTGGACAAATTGGGCGACAAGTTTGAATATGCAGCTGAACTGTTGGCTGCTGCTGACAAGGTATGTTTGTGCTAATGCATTTGTGATATGATACTGATGCATTGCATCCTTTCACGCAGTATCAACTGAACACCTTGAAATCCATCTGCGAGGATCAACTGATGGACAACTTTGGATTGGTCACCGAGCAAACCGTATCGGGACTTTTTCTCATTGCGGACATGCACAACGCAGACAAGTTGAAGGAACGATGTACCGAGTACATTGTGAATAATTCAGTAAAAGTGATGCGAACAGAAGGTTGGAAGCAGCTGAACAAGGCCAATCGTCCCGATCTGATGGCTGTACTGATGGACTTGATGACGATTACAATCGATTGAGCGTGCTTTGACTAGACTGCTTTGTTTGTTGTGTAATGTTACCTCTATTATTATGTTTCTTAGTTATGTAGTGTTCAATAATAAAACTATGCAATTTCATTTTGGGTTATTGAGTCACGTGATTAAAAAAAACTTTTTCAAAATGGTCTTGAGATTACATACCGTGTGTTCATTAAGTAACAATATAGTTGACCGTCAAAAAAGTTGGAAAACCGAATGTTGCCAATTTTATTTTTGGTTTTGGTTTTGAGACCCTTGACCCTCGTAATGAATAATAGAAATAGTATCCGGATTCCTGGAACACCTACAGGGGTTATACGATTAATCAAATAATCACATTTTTGAGTTCGATAATTATCTTCAATATTTCGTCAGATTTGACCGTATAAAAAATTATCTAAATTTTTGTTTATGCTGAATTAGCATTTAGTTATCTTATTGAACCGTCAGGAACGTTCCAATTGGAACAATCATTGGTCATAAACAAATTTTTAAATCATATTTTATTTCAGTTGCAATAATTTTTAATTATTTATTTTAAAAAGTAAATTAGAACACTTATGTCTTTTAATTATAATTTAAAACTTGAACAAAAATTTAGATATTTTTTTATTCGGTCAAATTTGACGAAATATTGAAGATAATTATCAAACTCAAAAATGTGATTATTTGATTAATCGTATAACCCCTGTATGTGTTCCAGGAATTCGGATACCATTACTATTATTCATTACGAGGGTCAAGGGTCTCAAAACCAAAACCAAAAATAAAATTGGCAACATTCGGTTTTCCAACTTTTTTGACGGTCAACTATATTGTTACTTAATGAACACACGGTACTCAATCACTCTGGACAAGATAAATGCTTTGGTTCGTTAAATGCCAATTTGCAATTCAAATTTAACCACAACAACAACTTGGTTTCCACATTTATTCAATGAACGTGATGGCTACATTGGACTACTACTCAATTTGAATGGCTTTAGAAACGAGTTTGAAGATAAAAGCGTCAATTAAGATGAAGAAATGATTCGACAATTTTGTTGTTTGCACTCGCTAAATCGAAATTCATGGGCACAACTCGAAAAGCTGACCAATATGCACAAATTCACAATTACTAAAATTTTCAATAAATCTTTTAAATAAACTAAATACTCAATCAAACTAAAATTACAATTTTTTTTGTTTGAAAAACCCATCCGGGTATCTTTATTGATTAGACTGCCAGCGAACGGGCTACAAAAAATGTGTTATGAATTACAGTTGGAGTCAGAGGTTTACAGAGGTAGTTTGGTTTTAAGAAAGATTAGTGGTTTTTTGTGATGCTATTTACAATATAATACAACATAAAAAAGGTGGAAATGAAAATAATATTACAAATGTACATATGAGATTGAAATAGGGATGATATTTGCAATGCTGAGGTTATGGTTGATTGTGGAAATGAGATCATAGGTCGAATGTACCAAGTTTGAATCATTGGGACATTCGAAGGTTGGCTGGGACTCGGTGTGGGTTGTCACGGTATTCGTGGAGTCTGTCCACAATAAACTTCTTGACTTGACAGAGCCGTTCGAATTGAGGTTCCGAGAAGATCCAGTGCCTCAGGTTGTCAATGTCGCCGATCAGTTCGCCAGAGTGGCCCAAGTAGCCATCAGACCTTATGTCCTCAAATAGTGGGCAGTGGATCATGATGTGTTGCACAGTTTGAATTGATCGTCCATCACACCAGCAAAAAGGACTGTAGATTCGATTATTTTCGTCGCGTACCTTGAGGCGATTCAGATATTCTCCAAAGGACCCGTGACCACTGAAGATCTGGGCCAGGAAGAAATCTGGAACAATGTACTTCGGAATTTCAGTCCAGTTAAGAAAGAATTCCTTCAAGGTTGCATTTGCGAGTACTTGAAACCGAGTTGTCATTTTCTGGTTGGTGATTGATTGGGCCACCTTTTTGGCGCTGTGCTTCGGGTATTGCTTGTAGCAAGATTCTCTGTCGTTTTCCATCGAAATCTCTCTTGCTTTTTGCTTCACAATTTTCATACAGGCGTCTGAGGGACTAGCCATAGTAATCACCACTGGAAGCTCGAGTAAGTTCAGATATTTTGCGATGGTCACTTCGATTGGGCTGAGTGTGACTGAGAACTTGGACAAGTTGGTAAGGATTGTTCTGTTTGTGGTAACGATTGTGATGGAATTGATGCAGGAGTATTCGTCTAATCGGTGCGCATGAATGTACTTCAGTGCCCTCATGATCGAAAATTGTTCGCTTTGGTTCTTAGGTACGTAAGGATCAAAGTAGAAGGTGGCGGTCCATTTGTCCGATCCTCTCTTGATTGTGGCCGCTCCTCCTGCCGATGTGCTGTTGTAAAAACCAAAAGAATAGATTTGGACTTCGTCTGGTTTAATCGGCATGTGAATCACTGATGTAGATGTGATGATGTCGTCTGTCGATGGATCTGGTTCTGTTCGTTCATTTTCTCGTTCTCGTTCGCTTGCTTGGCTTGTGCTTGCCTTTCTTCGAGCACTTTCTTCGTTTGGATCGGAACTTTCTTCTGGCAAACAGATGATTGATTCTTCAACATTTGAATTTGGCGCGTCAATATTTTCGTGCTCCTCAAAGATGGTGCCATCATCCAGGATTTTGGTAATCAAGAATCCTCCTGGGTCTTGTGGAGATGGTTGAGGTTGCATTGGTCGGTTTGATTTGGTTGGTTCGCTTGTTTCTAAGGGATGGACTCTTTCCGTTGGTGGAGGAGTGTAGATCTGTTTGTATGGTATCGTGAAAAAGAGTTCTCTTTCTTCCGGTCGGGCATTGCTTAAGATGTTCAGTTCTGTACTAGAGCCCGGGGCGGGTGCTTTCCTCATGAGTTCGTATGTTGTTTTCCTTTCGAGAAGGTAGAACCCAATATACGGAGTTTTGCTCAGTACTTCGCAAGCAATTCTACTGATTGTTCGGTAGCCGCAGATAGCATTTCGGAGACATTGGTGTTGGGTCGATTCCAAACGCTTGAGAGTTGTTTTCTGTTTGAGCATCTTTTCATGAAACCAAATCTCGCATCCGTAGGACAACATTGCGATGATGACAGTAAGCACGATTTGTATTCGTTTGCTGGTGTTGATTCCGGTCAGATTACGGCAGTAAAGGAAAAGTCTGTTCATGAGAGGAATCACTTTGTTGATCACTTCGTTGATGTGTTCTGAGAAGGATCGCATTCTTCCCTGAAAAGTCACTCCTAGAATTTTGACCTTTTTCACTGTTTGTAATGGTTCCGTTTGGTTGAACTGGTTTGTTATGGTGAGCATAGATGATAAAGTACAAAGAGGTAGAACTTTTGTCTTTTCCGAGCTCAGAGATAGTTTGTTGTCTTGGCACCAGTTTTGGACAAAGTTGATTGCTTCTTGTGCCATGTCCTTCAATCTTTCAGGATCTTTGTGTATGCAAAGTAAGGAAAGATCATCGGCGAAAGACAGTACGATCACTCGTAGAGTTTTCATTTTCCTGAGAAGATCAGATAGAAGCAAGTTCCAGAGAGTTGGTGATAGGGCTGAGCCTTGGGGGGCACCCCTTTGTGATTGTTTTGCTTGCTCGATATCTGCTATATGATGTTGATACAGTTCTTTTAGCAAAATAGCTTTTCACTAGAAGGATGAGGTATTTGGGAAAGTTGAGTTCATCCATTGTGCGGAGAATGGATGACCACCACGCATTGTCAAATGCACCACGAATGTCCAGGCTGATGACAATTGCCTTCTTTCCATCCATTCGGCTCTTGTCGATGGTCTCTTTGATCATGTAGAGTGCATCGATTGCTGATCTGTTTCTAGTGAAGCCGAACTGGTTTTCACCAAGTAGCTTATGCGGGTGGGCGAACTCTTCTATCCTTGTTTTGATGATTCGCTCGAAGATTTTCCCCATGATTGGAAGGAGGGTAATCGGTCGGTACGAGCTGATTTGAGTAGGATCTTTGCCCTTTCCCTTTGGAATGAAGATCACTTCTCCCTGTTGCCATTCGTCCGCAAAATAGGCCGTTTCGAGACTGTTGTTCAATATTTTGAGAAGCAGTTGTAAGGAGGTAGAACCCGAATTTTTGATCATGTTCACTGTGATATGGTCAAGTCCGGGTGCCTTTTTACATCCCAGCGAGTCAATGATTTGCTCGAGTTCGGGAAAAGTGATACTTCGAGGTTGTTTCTGGTTAGATAGACGGAGGTTCTGGACGTACTCGCGTGTTTCAGTTGATTTCGGAGTGTCGTCTTCAGTTGTATCGTCGGGAAAGTGGTAATCCATCATTCGCTGAAGTGCTGGTTGTCTTTCTCGTGCTTCCAGGGCTTCCAAGTATTCGAATGAAATCATCTTGTCGAGAGCCGCTCTGATCAGTTTGTAGGTGTTCCCATATGGAGTCATGACTCCCGCTTCAGTCAGGAAGTCCATGAGACATTTGTATCGCTTAGTTGAAGCCATCTCACTGAATATTTGCTTTTCGGCAAGAAAAAGTTCTAATCTAATCGACTTGCGATTACTGTTTACATTGCTCTGTCTGTATCGTTTTCGAAGCCAATTCACATGCTTGAGTTTTGCTTCCAATTCAGTGTCCCACCAAGGAATCGGAATGCCTTTTTTGATTTTGAGTTGTTCATATGGTCCTTTGCCTCTCACTAAAGTAGATTCGGCAGTTTCAACAAGATGTTCTCTCAGAATGCGAATGTGGGTTCTGATTAGTTCGTCATTGATGGTGCAGTTTTCCTCCGTTAGGTTATGGAGTAGTAGAGTGTCGATCTTGTTTGCATAATTGTCCCAATTTACCAGGTATGCTATTTCAGACCATTTCCATGTTGACAAGTGGAAAATGCCTCGCTTGATGTTATTTTTTCCGATATTAAAGTCGAATCGTTGTATTTTGTGGTCGGAGAAAGTGATGTCATCGTCGATGTGCCAATTTCGGATGTTTGAGTACGCAGATTGATTGGAGAAGGTTAGATCGATAAGACTTTCCCCGTTGTGGTTACTGAAGGTTTTGGTTCGGTTGTTCTTTAATAATTAGAGGAGCGAACGAAAAAACTCACGCTGAGCGAGCGAAGCGAGCGAGGTGTGAGTTTTTGAGTGAGCGACGATTCTTCCCCAGACAAATCGGGAGAAAACGGGATTCTTCTCAGCACAACTCCTCCGAAACCACCGTATGGATCGGTCTGAAAATTTAACACAATGTTCTGGTGGTGGTGTAGATGTGCATATTCAATTTTGGTCCATATAGGTCAAAGGTCAACGCAGTGGCAATTTTTTGAAAATCACAAATTTTGTATAGAAATGTGTTGGGACCGAGTGTCAACACTGGGTGTGTAGTGTGAGCGATGAGTCATGATGAGTCACGAGTGACACAGACAAGCACACAGCACATGCAGTTCCGCGGGCCCGCTTTGTAGAAGATGCGCACTAACCAACACATCCAAATAAGAAATCACGCACATTAAGAAACTACGCGCGTGTTTGCGTTTACGTTTTTGACTACTCTTGAGTACTACATGGTTACATCATATATCTTATCGATAACATTGAACCACATTTAAAATATTTAAAATACAGGCATTATTCTTGTTTGTGTATTATCTGTGGTCGTTTGAATAAAAAAAATATTTTATTTTTAGTATTTTGGTCCAATTGCGGTCTCATTTTAATTTTTTTTGTCATTCAGTGTCCTTCCGTGACCAATTGATCTTTTATTTTTCTTAATTTGGTCCTATAGCGGTCATTTTTAAAATCCAGACATTTTCAGGTCATATCGCCAAGTTTCGATAATTTTATTAATATTCAATTCCCATCTTTTAATGTGGTTCATTCGTAACTCTATTGTTTAACTCCATTTATTACTCAATATTTTATTTTATTTATGCACGATTCTTGAATCGAATCGCGCGGGGCCGTTTATTTTAAAACATAGTGTTTGAATTAAGTGTTTAAAATGAGTGAGTAAGCACTAGACGACCAACTAATTATTACTCAATAATCCTCTAATATTAATTCAATGTATTAAATAACTAATAATTAACTCAATTATTTAATAAAGCGACCGCACGCTTGCTTATTAGATGAGCAAAGTTGCGTGCATTAAATGAATAAATAAACGAATTAGGCAAAATATTTTTGCATTGGAGTGATTTAAATTGAAAATGGTTTGCCTTTTCTGAATACTTCTTTTACATTCATAACATTCGATTGTTTCTGATGATAAGTCGCTTGACTGCAGCCGCCACCCAATCTACTGACAATAGCTGCTTATGTTAATGAATGCATGTTTTAGAAATGTTTCGAGGCTTCTATCCAAAGTAGACCCTTCTCAAGTTTTAATTTGTATCTGTTTCACAAATAAACGTAATTAATCCAAAGTTGAGAGTGAAGATTCGAGATGCGTAAAGTTCGAGCAATTGTCGGTACGAATCTTTTTACGGAATCAATTTACGGTTTATAAAATCATTAAATAAAACTATTTATAAAAACGCTTTTGTACCTTAACGACTTTATCGTTCGCTCCGATTTCACGCCAATGGCGTTACTTATCTAAAAATGACACAAAAACTGGATTACATTAATCCAGCTGTTGCTTGAAGACTAGTACTTTGGTCCGTAACATCCAGTCTACCACTTCAGTACCAAATCTGTTGTTGACAGGCTCCCACCAGGTCGAGCTTCTCGCATTAAAGTCTCCGGCGATGATGACTGGAGAGTTGGATGATTTTGCAATGTCAAGTATTCGCCTTGCATTGGCTAGATTTTTGTTGAAGAATGTGGAGAAAGTTTCCAGGCGGCGAATAGATGCTAACTAAGTAGATGGTGGATTTTGTTGTCGTGATCTTAAGAGCAACAAAGTAGTCACTGCAATGTTCCTTTATGAGTTCCACCTTGAGGTTGCACTTCTGTGACACTACGATTGCGGACCTTGTTTCCCTGGTGAGATGGTTGCATCTGTAAGTGAGCTGTTTTGGAAACGGAATCAGTCCTCCGTTTGGTCCATCGGAAACGTAGGGTTCTTGGAGCAGACCTATGTCGATTTGGTTGTTGTTCATGTATGTGAGAATTTCTGTGTTGGCATCGCGGCATTTGCGGAGATTGATTGCGCAAATGCGGATTATGTTTTCTTTCTGTTTGACATTTGAAGTCATTTTTATATTGCTGGGTTTGGGATTGGATTTCGGTTGGTTTAATGTTGGCTTGGGTTGGCAAAACCCGAGCTGTGTTCGACTGTGTTGTTTGATTGCAAGAGCAGTTTCTCTTTTTCTATTGAGGCAGCCTTTGCTTCGTTCAAAAGTTTGGCGATAGCTTCGCTTGTTTCGTTTGGCTTGTTTGTTTGTGTTCGCTTGTTATGAGTTTTTAATTAAAACGACTGCGATCAGACCTTTTTTCAGCCTTCAAGCATTGGTGTGTAGTGGCGCACCCAAAAAAATTTGACAAAATCTCGTTGTTAAGCCAACAGTAGCAAAAATCGCTAATACAGGGAAAGAAAAAAATGTGTACTGTGCTCCTTAAAAAGCCCATCATGCTCTATTCACAATTACGTTACGTATTCTGAATACATTGATACCAAATCTCCGCAGAAGCAATACCCGAAGCACAGCGCCAAAAAGGTGGCCCAATCAATCACCAACCAGAAAATGACAACTCGCTTTCAAGTACTCGCAAATGCAACCTTGAAGGAATTCTTCCTCAACTGGACAGAAATTCCGAAGTACATCGTTCCAGATTTCTTCCTCGCCCAGATCTTCAGTGGTCACGGGTCTTTTGGAGAATATCTGAATCGCCTCAAGGTACGTGACGAAAATAATCGAATACACAGTCCTTTTTGCTGGTGTGATGGACGAACAATTCAAACTGTGCAACACATCATGATCCACTGCCCACTATTTGAGGACATACGATCTGATGGCTACTTGGGCCACTCTGGCGAACTAATCTCCGCAGAAGAGTCGAAAAATGCGTAACTGCAACAACATACACTGTATAAACTATTTGTTTTTCATGCAATTTCATCACTCACAAGAACCTAGTTCATACAGTGCTTTTGTTTACAAGTGTGTGTACGTTTGCAAATGTGTACCGATTTGCTTTTTGGTCCACGAAAACCACCAGAATTTGGTTCGAGTTGGGTTCTCTTGTGATGACAATCTCCACGACTATCTCTATTGTGTTGTGGGTGTGTGGGTGCTTTATTGTGACCAAGTTAGCTCACAGCTGACAACAATAAGGTAACGTGTTTTGGTGTGATTTATCGTGTTTGTTAATATTGTGATGAACAATTAACAATACTAGTAACTGCAATAAGGATGCTCAAAAAACAAAACCACTAAGAAACACCACCAACATCAAATCAACCTTTTCTACAGCCAAGGGTGGCTCGGAGAATACTGTCGACGAAATTATAAAAGAAATTAAACAAGCAACTGGCGAAATCAGCACTAAATGTGATTATAATCAAGCTATGGCTTTGCTCCCTACCGTGGTGTTGCTGGGTGTGGACACTGTGTCCAGTGGACAGGGATGTGAATTTACTCGAGCTCAAGGAGAAACTGGCTGAGAGGAACGACATTAAAGGCTTCTTCGTTCTCAACAACCAGAAAACCAGAACCATGGACATTTGCCTTCGTGTCACACCGAAATTATTTCAAACTATAGCCTCACGAGACTTCAAACTTTTTATTGGTCTTCAACAGTGCAGACTTCGTCTGCGAGTGTCAATGTTGTTTTGGGTTTGGTCACTCGACCAAATGGTGCAGCCCAAAACCTAATCACCCTGAGATTCATATGAGCGACGACTGAATCGACCGAAGTTCACCGAACCAACTAACGTAACAATGAGTTAATGAGGAAAGAAATCATTATAATTGTAATATTCCTAGAAGAAAGCGCATTTGCAATAGCAATCAACGCTCTTGGCACCCAAATTTGGTATTAACGTCAATATTAAGATCACAACATATTGTTTTCGTCTTTAACTTTCTATGCAATTCTCATTAAATCATGCATCTGCTCTACCCAATACACAACGAGTCTTTAAGAATGGAATCAAACTTGATTCGGAGATTTGTGCATTCGAAAGGGGTAACATTCGTAACATTAATAACACAGATCGACACCATAAGTGAAGTTACATGAACCAAAAGGCCATATATCCTATCTTGTAGATTTTTCAACGTAGATTTCGAATTTTTACTCAGAATTCCAAGTTTAGTTCATTTTTCAAGGTTTTTTGAAGTTTTAAACTTGTTTTTAGCCGTTTCTAGTTCAAAAGCCTTTAATCTTAAAGTTTTTATTTAAAAATCAAATTCTCCTCGTTTTTCTGAAAATTTTGAGCTAAATAACACCTAAATCGGTCAACATTTAGTATTACAATTTGATTTTTAGTGATAACATCTTGCAGGTAAATCGATTAAAAATAAGCCTACTTACCTTTGAATATATTCAAATCTGCACCTCTTTACATGTGAAATGTAATCTTTAAATATCGAATTAAAATACTAAATGTTGACCGATTTAGGTGTTATTTAGCTCAAAATTTTCAGAAAAACGAGGAGAATTTGATTTTTAAATAAAAACTTTAAGATCAAAGGCTTTTGAACTAGAAACGGCTAAAAACAAGTTTAAAACTTCAAAAAACCTTGAAAAATGAACTAAACTTGGAATTCTGAGTAAAAATTCGAAATCTACGTTGAAAAATCTACAAGATAGGATATATGGCCTTTTGGTTCATGTAACTTCACTTATGGTGTCGATCTGTGTAATTGTAAGGTAATTGTCAGTATTACATTATTTGTAATTTTTTAATGTATCGACCGATACATCTACTGTATGTATGTGCTCTAGCTTATATTTATCATTAATTTTGTTCAAGAGGACAATAAAATACCATTAAAAAAGTGGTAACATTGAAAGCAGCGAGGAATTGGAAATGGAATCAGACTTGTCTTTTGTCAGTGAGTTCTAAAAATTGGGGTTTGATAAAGTGTTCACTGTAGTTATCACAACCCTTATATCGAAAATAATTAAAACTTGTTTGGTAAAATCATAGATTTTACATAAAATTGAGTTTTTAATTAGCGCTTTAAAATGATGTAAACTTGAATGCGCTCGGAAAGGAATAAAACTTGAATTACACCCTTGTTCTGTTGTTGTATAATTAAAAACTCAGAGAGCCAGCAATTAGATTCAGTAAGTAAGACTTAATGAATGTAGTTTTGATTTAATCACCTGAAGTGAAAAAAATATTGCAAAAAATCTGGAATCAGTTAAAGATTTGCAAATTGCCGCCAATAACAAGTAAACAGAAATATTCATGGAATGCTTAAGTTATCAATGCACTTAACATACAGCATGTAAAAGTTTGACATTAAGATTTGAATCTGAATGAAACAGAGATATGCTTTATTGGTAGTGATTGTTACTAAATTTTATTCAGATATTCATTGGGCAGAAATGGGTTATTGTAGGATTGCCCAATCAATAATGAAATGTAAATAGGATGCATTGAGTTGGAGATTTTGATGTCTACAGAATAATACTCAAACAATTTTTCAGAAAATTACGTGATCAATCGTGTTTATAATGACTGGGTGGTCATGTTGAGATTTGAAACATTCTCGTTATTAATATTGTTTGCAATAATTCTTAACCAGACTTCATTTTCCAACCAGAACAATAAGAAAGCATGAACTTAAAACCAAGAACGCCATCACTAAAATCAACATCGCATTGAAACTGAAAAGTGACCAACCAAAAGAGACCAAACAAATCGTAATGGTCGAATTGCTGGCTCTCTGAGTTTTTAATTATACAACAACAGAACAAGGGTGTAATTCAAGTTTTATTCCTTTCCGAGCGCATTCAAGTTTACATCATTTTAAAGCGCTAATTAAAAACTCAATTTTATGTAAAATCTATGATTTTACCAAACAAGTTTGAGTTGGTGAATGTGGCGGTGCGAATCATTCCGTTTTGATCAATCAAAGAACGTTTGTGCTCACTCTTGTTAGTTGACTGGGTGATGGCGGATTGTGGAAAGGGTAGTGGGTGGGATGCTGGTGTTGGTTTGGGTGGGTCATCATGGACCATGTTTGGGTTACCGTAGTTTGTGTTGATTGATGATTGTGAAATGATTGTGAAAATTACAAATTACATTAAAATTATTGTTTTCACCTTTAAGATCTTTCAAATTCTGACAACGAAGAAGATCACCCCCTTGCAACTGGTGGATTCAAATAAAACTGAACATATTCTAGTTAGTAAATGAATGTAACGTTGTCAATGAATAGTCCTGTATTGATAGATAGATAGAATTGACAATATTTAAGAGCTCTTTCTGATTATAAAAAATAATTACATAAAATTTGAAACTTTTATACCTTGATAAGAATACTTGCTAGATACAACAGAACAGAGATATGGCTTTAAATGTCTGAATAAAACATGTTTGATACAATTTTTCAAAGCAATACAAACCTTTTACAACTCTTCAGGTATATGAGTGAGAACCATAAACCTTCACTCAAATATAATTTTAAACTCAAATGTGCATTAACAATACAATCAATAGAATTCCATCAACATTGAAAACACAAAATAAAATACTCACTTTAAAAGTAAATCCTCAATGTATGCTCAAAAATTTCATTTTGTGACAACTAATATGCTTCATTGCATTGTTTTTAGAGTATACCTTTTGAAAAACTAAAAATTACAAGTAGCCAAATGGTGAGATAAAGATATTAAGTGAATTATTTCATTTATCGTGATATATTAGTGAGGGGTAGTTTAGAAGATTTAATAATAATTATGTTATGAATACAGATATGAAAAAAGATATACAGAAATAAATTTTTAAATTATTAACCTATTGCATGATTCTTTAAATATCAAAACTAATGACATATATTTACCCTAGAAACAAATTAGATATTGTTCGGTCAAGATTCAGATGAAAATTTCAATTTTTAAGACAAAAACTAAAGCAAATGTGTATATAACGGAATTTGTGCATCGGAAATAATCGCATTTGAAAAGTAAACACGAAAAAGAGATTCTCGCCTGTTTTCATGATTTATATTGCACAGTTTGATGGTTCGGATGTTTGCCTCGTGTCTAGGCAGATCTAGTTGGTCAACAGGAAAAAGAGATTCTCGGTTGTCTTCATGACTGTCGACACAATTTATATTGCACAGTTTGATGGTTCGGATGTTTGCCTCGTGTCTAGGCAGATCTAGTTGGTCGACAGGAAAAAGAGATTCTCGGTTATCTTCATGACTGTCGACACAATTTATATTGCACAGTTTGATGGTTCGGATGTTTGCTTCGTGTCTAGGCAGATCTAGTTGGTCAACAGGAAAAAGAGATTCTCGGTTGTCTTCATGACTGTCTTCATGATTTATATTGCACAGTTTGATGGTTCGGATGTTTGCCTCGTGTCTAGGCAGATCTAGTTGGTCGACAGGAAAAAGAGATTCTCGGTTGTCTTCATGACTGTCTTCATGATTTATATTGCACAGTTTGATGGTTCGGATGTTTGCCTCGTGTCTAGGCAGATCTAGTTGGTCGACAGGAAAAAGAGATTCTCGGTTGTCTTCATGACTGTCTTCATGATTTATATTGCACAGTTTGATGGTTCGGATGTTTGCCTCGTGTCTAGGCAGATCTAGTTGGTCAACACCAAAATGAGATTCTCGGTTGTCTTCATGACTGTCTTCATGATTTATATTGCACAGTTTGATGGTTCGGAGGTTTGCCTCGTGTCTAGGCAGATGTAGTTGGTCGCCTATCCAATTTTCACCCATTTCCTATGTAAACTGTTTCCCAAAAATCTCTTATCTTACATTAGTTAATGTTAATTATTTAAATGTTTAAACTTTTTTTACTTTTAGCTGTTTAGCTTTTAAATATAAAATTTGACAAACTTTTGAAAACTCTTAACCAATCAGACACAATTGTAAGAATTGAGGATTCAATTATGAACAAATGCTCCACTGCTTTGTTTTTTAATGTAACCTTTTGTAATCCCGCATTCTAAACTCTGATTAATTAATGTTACCGCCTAAATTAGTCTGATCGGTCTAATCTATCTATCAATCTACAATTACACATTTAATTTTCCCCCCTTTGCATTGTCAGTTATTACACAATACCGTAGTTTGTTTTGTTCGTGATGTTTTATCCAATTTTAGAATAATGAATTTAAATATCCTACTATGCTAATTTGCAAAATGTGATTTTCAAAATATCAATATAACCTTTGTAAAGATTGTTAAACAAGATTTCAAGATTGGTCAAAAGCTTTAAAGTCTTCAACGTGGCCGGTAGAATCATTTTGAGCTTTTTTCATTTAATTAAAAAACTTATATTGATAAGACCTTTTAGATAAAACCGAACTGATGACACGATTGATATGATTATTTTTTGATTTAAAATACATTTTAATGATGATTTATGATTAAAAAATCACATTTATCTAGAGTATTAAAAATGTTCAACAACTTTTATGTTTCATTGTATTATTGTTTAATTCTGACAATGTGAGGAAATTTGAAAATCATTAATCTAAAGAGGAACAGAATTGTCAAACTGGTTGGAATGAGTTGAGTCATTTAGGTCATTTCATGAAATCTCAGGTTGTAAATGAGAGATAAAGAATGAATGTCATGGATGTAATTCAATGTCCATGAATTTAAAAAATTTCATTGCCGAAATTATTCATTGAATTTAATTTTGAGCTTCTTGATTTTTTACATAAAAACATTAAATCTGATAAAAGATATTGAGTAGAACCAGTTATTAGGCTCAAAATGGAAAACAACAACGAACATGTTTGTGAGTAAATTCATTAATAGAAATTAATAACAAAAAAATATCAAGGCACCATTTTGAAAAGTACTACAAGCAAACATCGGAATTTATTCGACAATGATTATTACTAATGCGACATAGTGGTCAATAAAATGATTCAAAAATAACTTTAAATCGTGAAACCTTTTTGGTGGCATTCTACAATCGTCTTGATGAAAAATATTAAATTTGAATTGCTTAAATTTATTAATATTAAATATTTTTGCAAATCACAAGAAAAGAAAAGAATTTTAACCGTTTAAATTAAACAGAAAATAATCAGACTAATTTTGTTTGAAAAATACTTGACTTTGTTATGACATCTTCAAGTTAAGATAACACACGATTGAGTTTGTTATATAAAGAAGCTTTTAGAAGAATGTTTTGTAGTTTTTTTTATGGAAGAACAATTTTGTCAAAAATTAATTAACCTTTTAATTATCTGATGGAGGATATCAATTTTCGAGGATTTAACATATCTGTACTTTTGAATGCAAATGATCGAGTAATTTACACACTGAAGTTGTTGACCTTCATCTTAATTCTAAATCTACAGGCGACATCTAAATTATGGCATTTTGACAGTTTTGAAACACACAATTTGATATAGAGCACAATGAACAAAACAAAAATTGAATACAAATTTGAAATGTAATGATTTTACCTTTATAGTTTTTCACTAGCTACTGCAACCTTTCAACAAACTCACTAATCCAAATCTAAGTAATAAAAACCACAATAGAATTTATTTATATATTTTAAGATTTATATTTTATTTAATAAAAACTAACAAAAAATGAATTGAATAAAACCATTTATTGTAAGCGTTTGTGGTAATCTTGCATGCTTCACTGCATTGCTTTTCAAAACACTGAAGCTGATTTATTGTAAGTAATGATAAACAAATATTTTTTTGGTAAATACATAAATGGAAATAAAAAGAAGACATATCATGGTGTTTTACTGAACAGAATTTCAAAAATACAAGAAAATTAGATCATTTAAATGAAGCGCATTACTACATCTCGTTTAACTATTTCTCTGTGTATGATACAAAACAGACAAAACGTGAAAATGTTTTTTTAACTTAATCTTAAGAGTTCACAAATATTTTTAGAAAACAGTAACCTTTTAAAAATTCGAAACATTACAACAAACATTCCAACAAAATTCGAATTTCTTTTTATTTTATAATAGATCCATCCTATAGAATGTGAAAAAAATATTGATCATGTGAATATGTGATCATTAATCACTGATCAATCAATCCTTAGTCCCAATGAATGCATGCTTCGTTTAAAGGATACTTCACAGCTAAACTTTTTGGCTTTAACTTTATGCTTCACCGCATTGTTTTGTATGTGTGCGTGTATACCTTTTGAAATATTCAAGAAGTTAATCTACCTTAATCAAAAGGTAAAAATATGAAATATAAAATGAATTATTTAATACAAGACTATAACGGAACAATGAGGCTCCAATAATTTATAAAATTAAAAATTAAATTCAATAAAACAATTGTAGAATTAACCATTTAATAATGGAACAAACTAACAGACTAAATTCCAAACTTCAGTCCCAACTTGCATAAAGATAGTATCATTTCCAACTTGTTGTTGTCTCTTAATTTCTTATGTTGTATACGAACATGTATAATCATTTAAAATTGAAATTCTAAATTCATTTGTGCTGGTAGTGAATTATTACAAATGACAACAAAGAACGAATAATAACGAACTATAAACAAAAATGTTCCAAAATGTTTTTCATTTTAAGATTACATGACAATTTTATGTTCGATGGCCAGTATTTTGTGACTGTGTTACAAAAATAATTGCATATCTATTATCTAGAGCACTACTTGAAACCAAAATTCTATAAAACTTTCTTTACAACTGAATAAACGCATCAAATCGATATAACTTTACAAAATTTATAAAACCGTTTATTACATCATTAAAAAAACTCTGGAAACAAACGAGAAATATTAATCGTTAAGTAATATTAATCAGCTCAATTTGTTCTGGGCCAACTTCTGAAATGCCACAATTTGTCCTCTTCCAAAACCATCACCGCACACCCACATTTAGTCTCAATATTTTTACTATTTTAATTGAATTATATTATACCACTGGAATATACCTTGCATGTAACAGCGGTTTGCAAACTAGTTCAATAAAAAAATACCCAAGTGCCAATGAAAGGATATTTCACTTTCAATACTAAACTTTTTATTTTAACCTTTAAATTTGACTTTGTCTTGAACTCACATTCGAATTAAAATTGATTTATAAATAATTGAATTTTTAAGAATATTGAATACATAAATTCCAAAATTCCGTCAAAAGATTATGAAAACAATAAATATTCGTAATAACCATTTACAAACCGTATTCGCAACTGTTAAATTTTTCACAAAATAGAATATTCTTCAATCAAAAACATACTTTATAACCGAATATATAAAATCAAATCAAAATAGTTTTACACAAATTTAAAGAATCGACCTTTTATCATCATCTACCTTTGTACCACAATCGTAAAGAAAGATATTAATTGATAAGTAACATGAACGAACTTAATCTGTTGTGAGATAACTTTCTGAAATGTCACAATTTGTTATCTTCCAATTACCATCACCACAACAACTCTACATTTGATTTATGATTAAAGGAGTAACCATGAAACGACACTCAAATGTCAATAGTATTTATATGTATTTTTGTGACATTAATGTTAATTATCCGAAAAATTTATTTTGACCTTTTTGAAAAAATCACTATTTCATATATGGAATTATAAATTCTATTTCCTTTCCAACCATTTCTACCCAACACGTCTTCGTCTGAATTCCTCAGAAAACTAGCAAAACCACTCAAATAGTTGAATTAAATTGAAACCTCTTCAACTCTAGTCCTCTTTTCTCAATTGTAGTTCATTTCCGGTGAAGGGTCTGTGTTGACAATGATAACATAATGATAAATATATTTAACATTTGAATTTTAAAAAATTCTTTATTTTACCTTTCGAAATAGATCGTAAAGAAGAGGACTATAAAAAAATATCACATTCATGAAAAATAACAGAATTTCAAAACCTAAGTTCACTTAGAAATGTAGACAAATTTAGGCAAAAATAAATAAATAAGTTCGAAGAACAAGTCAAGCTAATGGTTTTGCCATCGTGTATGTATGTATGTATGTGTGTGTAGAGGTGGTGTAGGATCGATTCCCACCTCGGGTGACTTTTTATTTTTATTTTTTTAACTACACTAAGTCTCGCTTACTGCCCGGCTTGCCGGACTTTTTATTTCACAACTGAAACTTTAATATGCTAGTTATTGTAATCACATTGGAAAGAAACTATAGAATGGCAGACCTAACACTGAAAATGTATTCAAATAATATACAAACATTATTAAAAAATAAACCTTTAAAGCAAACTTTAAATTACTTTGCTTAAATTAATAGCATTTTATCCAAAAAAATCAACCCTTCAAACAAAACATTTATGCTCTTTCAACGACTTCTGCACAAGGAGTTCTACTTTATATAATGGATTGAATATTAAGAAGTACGTACTTTTGTAAGTGGTACCATTTTGTAGATGCAAGCAGCACAAAAAGAAGAAAAATAAATTTGCTTAAACAATTCAACAATTGTTGGGTAAAATTAAGAAAAATTAAAGACCTTTATTTGACACTTGACCGCACTCGGACGTGTAGATTCTGACGTCACTATAGAAGAGAGTGTCGAAAGTAGATGACAGCCCAAACGAGCTGTCGGCAAAAAGAATCGAAACTCGAGAAGAATTAGCAGAACGAAAAGCAGATAAAACAAAAACACAAAAATGTAAACACTTAACAATGCAGCCCCAGCCAAAACAGACCTGTAAAAGTATAAATGTAGTGGGCAATGCGCATGTCCTATTACAAACTACATTTTGAAATTTTGAGCGCGATCTCATGATGTACCTAACTAATGTTGCATGATGATTTCTCGATTTTTATTACTTTTGAATATCGGTTATTACAACTTTTTGAATTGAATTCATATACCATTGTAAATATGTCAAATATGAAGAGAATAAATTGATGATATAATTGAACTTTTTATGATAATAGATTTAAATTAAATGCTGCTTACCTTTTATAGAAAACTGTAATGACTATCACCACAAAATCAAAAATCATTTAAATTTTTAAATCAGATAGTTGAGACAGAATTAAGATAACCAGATTTTTTTATATTCAAAAACCTTTTATCAACCATGCCAAATGCTTCATCGCATTACTTTTGAATTAAGCTTTTGTAACCTAACCTTCGTTGTCAGTTAATGACCAATACTGTAGTTTGTTTTGTCTATAAAAGATTTGACATGACAAGGACAAAACAAATATGTACATGTTTGTGTGTAAATTTTTCTATGCAAATTTATCAAATGATTGAAATTAATAACAAAAAACAATAATGCAAACACCATTTTGAAAAGAAAGGCAATTTAACGTTCAAACTTATTCGACAATGATTATTCCAAATGCAACATAGTTGTCTTTAAATTGATTCAAAAATAATTTAAATCTGTTAAACCTTTTTTGAACACATTCGGTGAGGCTTTGAATATTCCTTATACATGAATATGTTGGGAAAGAGATATTAATAGTGAGGAAAAGAACTATTGTTTGGAAAAATCGAATACTACGGAAATATATTTTTAAAAATAAATAGAAAGAACCAAACAACAGATGCTACATCTAAATTATTGTTTTTTGGCAGTCTTCAAAAGAATATACGTCTCAAATCGAAATAGCTTTATATAGATTCAAAGAATCAACCATTTACTAAATCAAATCAAGGAGAAAATGAAAAATATTAATCATTAAGTAATATTAATGAACATAATTTGTTCTGGGACAACTTTTGAAATGCCACAATTTGTCCTCTTCCATCATCATCACCAAAACAACTCTACACTTGATTTATGAGTGAGTTAGTAACCATGGAATGACATTCAAATGTTAATACCATTCAATATATGCTTATTAATAGTAAAATGTGTAATATTGAAAACAAATATTGTAATAACCATTTACAAACCGTATTATCAACTGTCAAATTTTTCACAAAATCTTCAATCAAAGCTTACTTTACATCCGAATATATCAAATAAAATCGAAATAGTTTTACAAAATTTAAAGAATCGACCTTTTATCATCATCAATCGTAAATAAAGAAAGATAAGTAACATGAACGAACTTAATCTGTCGTGAGATAACTTTCTGAAATGTCACAATTTGTCCTCTTCCAATTACCATCACCACAACAACTCTACATTTGATTTATGATTGAAGGAGTAACCATGAAACGACACTCAAATGGCAATGAAATTTATTTTTACCTTTAAAAAAATCACTAATGCATATATGAAATTATCAATTCTATTTCCTGTTCTACCATTTCTACTCAACACGTCATCATCTAAATTCCTCATCGAACTAGAAAACCCACTCAAATGTAAACGCATCATTATCCCTCTGTGTCACAAATCGTCAATAACTACAAAAAATCAATTAACAAAATTATACCTTTTTAAAACAACATTTACATCTATTGGCTTTATAACATAACTCAAGATAATAAATTTTGGAAAAGAAACAATACCAAATAAATATTATTACAAATTTCACAAACATACACTGAGAAATTAGATTCGTCTTAAATTATAAATAAATCCTCAAGAACATAGAAAGTGTTAATATTGTTTTTTAATAATTTTCGAAATGTTTGACAACCTTTATGAAAGTGTTAGCAACATAATTGAAATATGTGATTCTAAATTTAATTGCTGATAACGATGATGATGATGATAAGAATATGATTTTATGTTTATAACTTATAAATTATAAGAGAAATACACAAAAGAAAATGTAACCTTTAAATTGAAACAAATTTCCAACATCACTATGTGAGTTACCTACATGAACCACTCAGATGAAAAGCACTTGTTGGGACGGGCCTTTAGTGACCAGAGCAAAGGTCACAAAGATTACAAAAAAACTATACGAAACTATGACAGACAAAACCCTGAAAATTCGTCCATATAAATAAACAAACTTTATAAAAAAATAAACCTTTAAATCAAAGTTTAAATCACTTCGTTTTAAAACAAATATGTACATGTTTGTCTGTAAATTTTCTATGAAAATTTATCAAATGATTGAAATTAATAACAAAAACAAAAATGCAAACACCATTTTTGAAAAGCAAGGCAATATAACGTTCGAACTTATTCGACAATGATTATCACAAATGCGACATAGTGGTCTTTAAATTGATTCAAAAATAACTTAAATTTATTAAACCTTTTTTGAAGACATTTGGTTGTGCTTGGAATATTCTTTATTCATGAATATGTTTTGTTTTTGTACAAGAAGAATGCATTGGTAAACATAAAACCGTTAAATAGAAGAAAGAATGGAAGAAAATTGAAGAAACCGACATTTATAGAGTGAAACAGAATCATTACTTGGAAAAATAGAATACTAGAAATAAATCAATAATGAATAGAAAGAACCAAACAACAGAGGGGAAAGGTTACATTTATATTGTTGTTTAAGTTCAAAAGTATCTAGAGAAGAAGATGGGGAAGGAGACATTAATAGAGAGGAAGAAGATCATTGTTTGGGAAAATTGAATTCTGGAAATGTATTAATAAACAAAAAAGAACCAAACAACAGAGGAAAGAGGCTAAATTGAATGTAAATTGAAATTATTGTTTTAACCTATTTTGATTACCAAATTTGATTAAACACAATGAACAAAAAACAGAATGCAATTTTTGTAAATTCAATGTCTTTTTTATATTTTTTTAACTCAATTTTTTCCAAACACTACAAACATTCACTAGCTCACTAATAAAAATCTAGGTATTTCAAAACCAAAATAGATTCACGATTCAAATTTTATTTGATGAGAACTAATAAAAAATTGTATTGAATTAAACCATTTATTATGAGAGTTTAAGGCAAACTTGCATGCTTCACTGCATTGCTTTTCACAAACTGAAGCTGTTTTTATTATAATTGATAATAAACGAATACTTTTGTAAATACATAAATAAAAATAAAAATGATATATCATGATGTTTTACTAAACAGGCTTTCACAAAATCAAGCATTTTTGAAAAAATCAACAATGAGATAAATAATTTAATTACAAAAAGATGATGAGAGATATGCAATATATTAAATTTTCTGAACCTGTAAAATGGAAAACGGATGACAAGCTTTATAATTATTTTTGAATACAACTAGAATACTTCAACTTCCACTTCAATACGCACCAATTTCCAAAGTCGCTACAGTCTTGTCCCAAATGTGGTTTCAATTGTAAGACGTTTTTTACTTGAAGTAATGAAACATACGAGTGCAATATTCAAATTTGTTGCACAGTCCACTTCAATACGCACCAATTTCCAAAGTCGCTACAGTCTTGTCCCAAATGTGGTTTCAATTGTAAAACGTTTTTTACTTGAAGTAATGAGACAAACGAGAACACTATTCAAATTTGTTGAACAGTCCACTTCAATACGCACCAATTTCCAAAGTCGCTACAGTCTTGTCCCAAATATGGTTTCAATTGTAAAACGTTTTTTACTTGAAGTAATGAGACAAACGAGAACACTATTCAAATTTGTTGAACAGTCCACTTCAATACGCACCAATTTCCAAAGTCGCTACAGTCTTGTCCCAAATATGGTTTCAATTGTAAAACGTTTTTTACTTGAAGTAATGAGACAAACGAGAACACTATTCAAATTTGTTGAACAGTCCACTTCAATGTGCATCAATTTCCAAAGTCGCTACAGTCTTGTCCCAAATATGGTTTCAATTGTAAAACGTTTTTTACTTGAAGTAATGAGACAAACGAGTGCAATATTCATATTATTGGACAGTCCACTTCAATACGCACCAATTTCCAAAATCGTATCAGTCTTGTCCCAAATGTGGTTTTAATTGTAAGACGTTCTTTACTGGAAGTAATGAGACAAACGAGAACACTATTCAAATTTGTTGAACAGTCCACTTCAATACGCACCAATTTCCAAAGTCGCTACAGTCTTGTCCCAAATATGGTTTCAATTGTAAAACGTTTTTTACTTGAAGTAATGAAGCATACGAGTGCACTATTCAAATTTGTTGCACAGTCCACTTCAATACGCACCAATTTCCAAAGTCGCTACAGTCTTGTCCCAAATATGGTTTCAATTGTAAAACGTTTTTTACCTGAAGTAATGAAGCATACGAGTGCACTATTCAAATTTGTTGCACAGTCCACTTCAATAAGCACCAATTTCCAAAGTCGCTACAGTCTTGTCCCAAATATGGTTTCAATTGTAAAACGTTTTTTACTTGAAGTAATGAAGCATACGAGTGCACTATTCAAATTTGTTTCACAGTCCACTTCAATGTGCATCAATTTCCAAAGTCGCTACAGTCTTGTCCCAAATATGGTTTCAATTGTAAAACGTTTTTTACTTGAAGTAATGAAGCATACGAGTGCACTATTCAAATTTTTTTGCACAGTCCACTTCAATAAGCACCAATTTCCAAAGTCGCTACAGTCTTGTCCCAAATATGGTTTCAATTGTAAAACGTTTTTTACTTGAAGTAATGAAGCATACGAGTGCACTATTCAAATTTGTTGCACAGTCCACTTCAATATGCATCAATTTCCAAAGTGGTTACAGTCTTGTCCCAAATATGGTTTCAATTGTAAAACGTTTTTTACTTGAAGTAATGAGACAAACGAGAGCACTATTCAAATTTGTTGAACAGTCCACTTCAACACGCACCAATTTCCAAAGTCGCTTCAGTCTTGTCCCAAATATGGTTTCAATTGTAAAACGTTTTTTACTTGAAGTAATGAAACAGACGAGAACACTATTCAAATTTGTTGCACAGTCCACTTCAATATGCACCAATTTCCAAAGTCGCTACAGTCTTGTCCCAAATATGGTTTCAATTGTAAAACGTTTTTTACTTGAAGTAATGAAGCATACGAGAACACTATTCATATTTTGAGACAGTCCACTTCAACACGCACCAATTTCCAAAGTCGCTTCAGTCTTGTCCCAAATGTGGTTTCAATTGTAAAACGTTTTTTACTTGAAGTAATGAAACAGACGAGAACACTATTCAAATTTGTTGCACAGTCCACTTCAACACGCACCAATTTCCAAAGTCGCTACAGTCTTGTCCCAAATATGGTTTCAATTGTAAAACGTTTTTTACTTGAAGTAATGAAGCATACGAGTGCACTATTCAAATTTGTTGCACAGTCCACTTCAATATGCATCAATTTCCAAAGTGGTTACAGTCTTGTCCCAAATATGGTTTCAATTGTAAAACGTTTTTTACTTGAAGTAATGAGACAAACGAGTGCACTATTCAAATTTGTTGCACAGTCCACTTCAACACGCACCAATTTCCAAAGTCGCTACAGTCTTGTCCCAAATGTGGTTTCAATTGTAAAACGTTTTTTACTTGAAGTAATGAAGCATACGAGTGCACTATTCAAATTTTTTGCACAGTCCACTTCAACACGCACCAATTTCCAAAGTCGTTACAGTCTTGTCCCAAATATGGTTTCAATTGTAAAACGTTTTTTACCTGAAGTAATGAAGCATACGAGTGCACTATTCAAATTTGTTGCACAGTCCACTTCAATAAGCACCAATTTCCAAAGTCGCTACAGTCTTGTCCCAAATATGGTTTCAATTGTAAAACGTTTTTTACTTGAAGTAATGAAGCATACGAGTGCACTATTCAAATTTGTTGCACAGTCCACTTCAATAAGCACCAATTTCCAAAGTCGTTACAGTCTTGTCCCAAATATGGTTTCAATTGTAAAACGTTTTTTACTTGAAGTAATGAGACAAACGAGTGCACTATTCAAATTTGTTGCACAGTCCACTTCAATACGCACCAATTTCCAAAGTCGCTACAGTCTTGTCCCAAATATGGTTTCAATTGTAAAACGTTTTTTACTTGAAGTAATGAGACAAACGAGAACACTATTCAAATTTGTTGAACAGTCCACTTCAATACGCACCAATTTCCAAAGTCGCTACAGTCTTGTCCCAAATATGGTTTCAATTGTAAAACGTTTTTTACCTGAAGTAATGAGACAAACGAGTGCAATATTCATATTATTGGACAGTCCACTTCAATACGCACCAATTTCCAAAATCGTATCAGTCTTGTCCCAAATATGGTTTCAATTGTAAAACGTTTTTTACTTGAAGTAATGAGACAAACGAGAACACTATTCAAATTTGTTGCACAGTCCACTACAACACGCACCAATTTCCAAAGTCGTTACAGTCTTGTCCCAAATATGGTTTCAATTGTAAAACGTTTTTTACTTGAAGTAATGAGACAAACGAGTGCACTATTCAAATTTGTTGCACAGTCCACTTCAATAAGCACCAATTTCCAAAGTCGTTACAGTCTTGTCCCAAATATGGTTTCAATTGTAAAACGTTTTTTTACTTGAAGTAATGAAGCATACGAGAACACTATTCAAATTTGTTGCACAGTCCACTACAACACGCACCAATTTCCAAAGTCGTTACAGTCTTGTCCCAAATATGGTTTCAATTGTAAAACGTTTTTTACTTGAAGTAATGAAGCATACGAGAACACTATTCAAATTTGTTGCACAGTCCACTACAACACGCACCAATTTCCAAAGTCGTTACAGTCTTGTCCCAAATATGGTTTCAATTGTAAAACGTTTTTTACTTGAAGTAATGAAGCATACGAGTGCACTATTCAAATTTGTTGCACAGTCCACTTCAATACGCACCAATTTCCAAAGTCGTTACAGTCTTGTCCCAAATATGGTTTCAATTGTAAAACGTTTTTTACTTGAAGTAATGAAGCAGACGAGTGCACTATTCAAATTTGTTGCACAGTCCACTTCAACACGCACCAATTTCCAAAGTCGTTACAGTCTTGTCCCAAATGTGGTTTCAATTGTAAAACGTTTTTTACTTGAAGTAATGAGACAAACGAGAGCACTATTCAGATTTGTTGCACAGTCCACTTCAACACGCACCAATATCCAAAGTCGTTACAGTCTTGTCCCAAATGTGGTTTCAATTGTAAAACGTTTTTTACTTGAAGTAATGAAGTATACGAGTGCACTATTAAAATTTGTTGCACAGTCCACTTCAACACACACCAATATCCAAAGTCGTTACAGTCTTGTCCCAAATGTGGTCAAAAAGATCAGAATAGCAATCACTAGTTAATCAGTTAATCAAAATGACAATTACGTTTGTAGAAACCATTTACACTTCCTTCCACTGACCGTTTTAATGCATTGCCCAATGTGGACCACTTTGTGTGTCGACCATTTGTACTAGAACCGACAAGAGTACAGAATTTACTTGTTAGTGATCAGATTAGTGTTGTTGAAAACATTAATGCAAAGTTTAAAAGCATATAAAAATTAACCTTTTACTAATCTGAATAAGGGACGAATTGAATGGATGTTTCACTTTCAATACTGAAACTTATTAATTTAACCTTGATTTGTCATGAATCACTTTCGGATGAAAATTTAGTTATAAATAATTGAATTTTTTAGAATGTTAAAGTATTAAATACATAAATTTCAAATTGCGTCAAAAAATTTTGAAAGAAATATTTGTAATAACCATTTAAAACCCGTACTAGCAATTGTTAAAATTTCCACAAAATAGAATATTCTTCAATCAAAACTTTCCTTACAACAGAATGTACAAAATCAAATCAAAATAGTTTTACAAAATTTATAGAATCGTTCTTTTATCATCATCATAATGTACAGAAATAATAAAAGAAATAAAATAAAGATATTGATAAGTAATATGAACGAACATAATCTGTTCTGAGATAACTTTCGAAATGTCACAATTTGTCTTCTTACAATTACCATCACCACAACAACTCTACATTTGATTTATGATTGAGTAATCATGAAACGACACTCAAATGTCAATAGAATTTATATGTATTTTTGTGCCATTAATGTTCATTGTTAATTAATCAAGAAATTTATTTTGACCTTTTAAAAAATCACTATTACAAATATAAAATTATAAATTCTATTTCCTGTTCTACCATTTCTACCTAAAACATCTTCAACTAAATTTCTCATCGAACTAGCAAAACCTCTCAAATGTGAATGCATCACTATCCCACTGTGTCACCAAATTGGTTATAACTACATCTCCTACCTGAACGCCCTCAAACAGTTGAATTAAATTGAAACCTCTTCAACTCTTGCCCTCTTTTCTCAATTAATTGTAGTTCATTTCCGGTGAAGGGTCTGTGTAAGAAGAGGACTATTCAAAAATATCACATTAATAAAAAAAATAACAGAATTTCAAATCCCAAACTTCACTTTACAATTTAGACAAATTTAAACAAAAATAAATAAACAATACGATGTATCAATAGATAAAAGATTAATCAGAATTACATTGATAAGGTCATCCATAAATGACGTAACTGCTACTAGGTAACTACTAGGTGTGTTCAAAACCTTTTTAGACAACTACAGCTATTCTATTAATAACATAATTCAACACCATAAAAAATTTGAATAAACTATACCAATAAATTATTTATAATTTTTTACGGACATACACTTTGAAATCAGATTCATTTTAGATTATAAATAAAAATATCATTGTCAGTGAAAACACATCGTTGGGCCACAAATTTCCATCTATTGCGGTAGAATCATTCTACTAAAATGGAGCACCGACATAGTCGATCAGAGGCTGCAGATTGACTCGAACCAGCCACATTCGGTTTACCCCAACAATACCCGACACTGGTGTAGCATTAAATCGAACGGGTTGAGTGATTTTGATAGTAAAGTCTCTTGTCTAGTCGGAATGGTATGCCAGATAGCGAGATTCTGTCTACGAACGATCGAAAGGAGCTGTGTAGGTAGGCCAGAGAGGATTCGATTTCGAGTACAGCCCGGTCCACAGAAAGAGTAGTAGACGAGAGTCGAGTTGTAGATGACAATCATTTCAATCATTCCAAATTAACCTTTGGAAAATAGAATTGAAACTTGAGAAGAAATATCTAAACGAAAAGCAGACAAAACACGAACACAATAACATGACTATTGGCTGTTACTAAAACTTCTTCAATTTGAAAAAAATTGAAGCACAAATTGGAAGTAATTTTTAATTTATTGCATTTTATTGTATATATAAATACGTCATATATGAGAGGAATTATGATTTGATAAGATATAATTGAACTTATTATTATTCTTATTATAATTTTTTAAATTAAAAGTTAAAATCTTAAAATAACTTTTTAAAAATCACCACAAATCTTGTCAATTATAAAATTATAATGTTCAAAGAATTCAAATTAAAGAACCAAATTTTGATATTTAAAAACCTTTTAATCTGTCTTCAGTCAGTTAACTTTCAGTACTTATTTTGTAAATCAAAGTGTCAGCTTTGGAATGTACAATTTGATGACCATTTAAACAAATAAACAACATATTTCTATTGTAAGTAGAATTGAAGCTCCAATTATATCGTCGAATATATTGAGAATTTACATTTGCATTGTCATTTAATGCACTTTAGTTTGTTTTGTATATTAAAATTTATTAATATTAATAAATGATGAATTTAAATATCCTACTTATTGAATTAAAAATAACCTTTAATCTACTTTTAATGAATAAAATAAATAAATTTTTAAGAATTATCTATAAATAAATATAATTGAGTTTTACAACGAAATTTAAGATCCGTTAACAGGTTTCAATTCACTATTATGATCTGTAGAATCCTATTGAACATTTTGCAATTAATTGTAAAACATTTATTGATAAGACCTTTTAGAAAAACTGCACTCATTGGTTGAACAATTTATATGATTAACTTTGTCTTATTTGATTTATAACGAAATTGCACAAAATTATTTGATAATTTTAATTTGAGTTTCTTGCTCTTTACATTTAAAAAATTAATTTGATAAATGAAAATATTAAGTAAAACCAGTTAGACTGAACCGAAACGAACGGAAAAGAACAAAAAACTTTTTTGTGTGTAAAATTTTATGCAAAATCATTAAGGCATACCAATTTGGAAGCCATAGATCGATGAATGTCAACTTGATCACTTGTTCCACTTGTTCAACTTATTATTTGTTTTGATTTAAATTAAATTAAATAATTATTGTAAGTTGCTTAAAGCTACCTTTTAGCAATCTTCAAGGCGATCTCGGAAGTCATTTCAATTTAAAATTAAAATATTTAAATAAAATCAAACTACTAATATTCTTGTTGATGTTTGACCTATGACTGGACATCGTGAGTTCATTGTCTAGTTATTGCCCACACAGGAGGCAGCACAATGTCACACCATTTGTCTATTTAAGCTCGTTGCCTGCCTGTCAGTAGTGAGAGTGTAATCACCCCTCGATCGTTGTACTGTCTCACCATCTACCTTGACTTATGTACTTTTCCCTCTGACCAAATGCACCTTCACAGTGCGCTGTAATTAACTTAAAGATTAACATTTTTTTTGCTCTTTTTGATATTTAAAAGATTGTAAAAATCAGGAATATAAAATAAGATAACCTTTTAAACGATTAACCAACATGTCCAAAGTACAACTAAGGCTTTAATTAAACCAAATGCTTCATTGCATTGCTTTAGAATTAACCTTTTGTATCCTAACTTTCGTTTTCAACTAATGACTAATACTAATACTAATAGTCTCCTGCAAAAGTAATGAGCCGAGCTAAAGGGGAAAGTGACACATAATAGATGGCGTTAGCGGCTCATTACATTTGCGAACGAGTAATATTTATTTTGTCTGTAATGTTTTATTGAATTTTTAGAATACTGAATTTAAATATCCAACTAGGCTAATTTAGAACGTAATTTTCAAAAGTTCAACTTTTACAAAGATTCCTCTTTGGTTGAATATTCTTAAACTACCTGAGTCAGGTAAATTTCCGACATTATTGTATACTTTCAATTTTGAGTCTCTTACTGTTTGTAAAAAAATTAATTTGTTAAAATAAAAATGAATTTTTGTCTCGACGAATACCTAAGCAGCAATGAATGTATGTGTTGCGAGCAAATTTAATAATTCAGCAGTCTTAACTCTGCCCGGGCAATGTTCAGAGACTTAAGTGTTTATTGAAAACTTTGAACTTGGCCCGGTCATTGTTAAGAATGTCCGGCTAAAGTTAACATTGTCCAATCATGGTTAGGCAAAGTGAAATGTTATTTATTTTAACACCTAATTTGAATGACAAATCAGTTATAAATCAAATAAATTCCATTTAACTATTGAATCTAACGTAAGCTGCTTACGGTAAGCATACCAATTTGGAAGCCATGCTGTTCGCTGGAATAGGTTTTTGTAAATTGATGAATGCCAACTTGATCACTTGTTCCACGGCCACGTGACTTGCACATATAAATACGTCATATATTAGAGGAATTAATTGATGAGAATATTGAACTTATTATTTGTTTTGATTTAAATTAAATTAAGTTGCTTAAAGTTACCTTTTAACAGTCATCAATTTGAGCTCGGAAGTCATTTCAATTTAAAATTAAAATGTTTAAATAAAATCAAACTACTAATATTTTTTTTGTTCTATTTGACATTGAAAAGATTGTAAAAATCAGAAATATAAAATAAGATAACCTTTTAAAACGATTAACCAATTTGTACAATTCCAAAAAGTACAACTGAGGCTTTAATTAAACCAAATGCTTTATTGCATTCCTTTTAAAGTAACCTTTTGTAACCTAACTTTCGTTTTCAATTAATGACCAATACTAATACTATTTGTCTAAAATGTCTTTAGTGATACGAGATTTATCAAATCTTTTTAAACATAAATTGCTACCTTTAATTAATTGAACATTGGTTTTATATAATCGTATTCTCTTTTCAACAATCTGTTTGCTTAAAAGATTATTCTCACGTCTGGCTGGTCACTATTGGGCATTGAGACAGACTTGACCACCTCTCCCGTAAGAACTATGATAAAGAACACGAAGAAGAAAGTAAATCGACAGGAAATCAGTAAACTAGTAATCATTAGTTATCAGATATTTGTGATAAATCTGCTCTGTCAATTGTAGGATTCGATTCAGTAGGACAGGAGGTTGAATGTATCAATAGTTCAAACGAATATAGCTTAGGATTTAGAGACAATTTACATAGATACAAAACGATAATTCCCGTTCTAATCACTGAAAACAAAACACAAACACGTTTGTACGCCAGCAAAAAACTTCACTCGCTCCTCTCGCTCAATCACACGTTCGTTCGTTCGTTTCAATTGATAAAATAACTAATATGTAACTTTTGAGAGATCCCAGAAGCAACTTTTTTTAATATGTTTTCAATGTTTTATAAAATAAAATAAATTTTTATATACGACTAAAATGAGAAATTCGTATAGTTTTTTCAACCTTGATAATGATAAAAACACTGGTTGATATCGCTTGGATTAAGCATTTGTACATAAGTCTTAAAAATATTCAAATGAGGTGTGCTATTTAGTCAGAAAGAATTTTAAATTTGGATGAAGAAACCATTTAATACAGCTAATGACGAACAGTACAAGGATACATCAACTTCATTTTTCTATTTTTATAGAGATTTCATACCGGGCCCCAATGGAGCCACACTATGCTTTTCCTGCAAACCAAATTTAATCAATCAATATAAAGTCTAAACATTAAAGATAATAAATAAACTAATATGTATTTTGTAATAAAATGCATCAAACGGAAATTATCAATAAAACCTTTTAAAACTCAGAGTATAGTTCGAAAAACATGCAACACAAAAAGACAATTTTCTGTATAATTCAAAATATATTATCGTAAAATAATTAATATTCCAATTGGAAATAATATAAAATCACTCAAGAATAGTTTTCACCTTTTTGATTGCTTGTGTACTGTGCAGGGGCGTGCACTGGGCTGTTGCGCCTCTAGGCGAATCCTCCGAGTTGCGCCTTTGGGTAAGGGGGGACCCTTATAAGTTTTTCCAAAAAAAAATTGCACCCAGATTTATAAGGGTCCCCTCTTACCCATTTTCGTCATGCAAAGGTTGCGCCTGAAGGCTTGCCTATTTTCGCTTACATTAATGCACGCCCCTGGTACTGTGTACGTTAAAATGTACTTGTAAAAATGCTTTCAATACTAAAAGATACTAAAAACAAATAAGTAAACTCTGCAAAATATAAAACAAAATTGTTGTGACCTTTTTAGAAAGCACAAAAGGGGTTGTTCAATGTTGCAATAAAAATAAACTGCGTTTACAATGAATCCCAAAATAATGCGATAAGTATAATTAACATTAAATAATTCGAGGACCAGCAAGGTGAAAGTTTGCATGTGAATTATTGTAGTAATTCGAAAAGATTGGGATTACAGATATCATTGAGCACAAAATCAAAGTGATTTTCTGTCCAACTAATTCAAATAATTGAGACCAATTAGGTTGTCGTTGTTTTTATTGTTTAATCCGGACAATGTTCAAACTCAACAGGAAAATCAGATTATACAGATTTATAGTATAGTTATAAATATTATGGTACCATTTTATGTAAGCATAACAACCAAATTTGGTAGTAAAGGTAACCTTTAACCTTTAAAGGTAGTAGAGATAGATAGTATAGAATATATTATTTTATAGTTTTTCAGTCTAGAGAAATAAATCACATCAGAAAAAAAATCAGTCAAACAGAATTAAAATCTGTGATGACACTCGAGGATAACTCTAGTTATTAAAAAAAGTTAGTTAATTAAACATAACTATTAATACTAGTATAGAATTGATATTCATTTTGAAACAGAAAATATTATTTATTTAATATATCACCTTTGAAAATGAATACTTGCAAAGACTTATCAAAAAATCAATTCCAACATTTTATAAAAAATATAATTTTAATTATAAACATTCAATCATTAAAAATACAAGTGCAAATCTGTCTTTTTGGAAGACAGTAAATTTTTATCAAATTGGCAATAAGTATGATTTAATTTAACTTTTTGAGTTTGCCTCTGAAGGTATGCTTCATGGATAAGTTCCGAAAAGGCTTCAATTTACAATCTCGTACAACCCTCGAGTTGCTCGATCAGTAGAACTAGTTAATCACTAGTTAATCAGTTAATCAAAATGACAATAACGTTTGTAGAAACCATTTAGCAAGCGGAATGTAACCCAATCTAAATGCTAAAAACAAAACAAAAACATTTACATATTTAAGATACATTTAGAAAAATCAACAATATATATTAATAGTAACAACAGCAATGCCATTTAAACCATTTTATTATTTTAACAAAGATAAGACACGTATGTTATGAATGACCACCTGATGGAATTGCTCAAGGGGAAGAAGTCCTTCACACTTTGGACTTTGGTTTCTTTGGTTTCACTTTTGATTTCTTTCCCTTGGCCCGAGCTTTTGCCTGTTTAGACTTGTTTCTATTGAGCCTACTGGTGAGCTTTTTCTTGCTAGATTGCAAAACACTTGATGCTGAGCTGGCTAGGGAACTTGTGTTCGGACCGGAGCTTGGATTTGAGACTAACGTAAAGCCAGAAGAGATTTTTGAAGAGGCATTTGAAGAGGCATTTGAAGAGGCATTCGAAGAGTTGAGATTCGAAGAGATACACGAAGAACCAAATGATGATAAGTTCGAGTAATCTTGGTGTTTGTCCTTCTTCTTCTTTCGATGTTCTCCCTGGGTCCAGTAGAGTCCAATGCCACCCAGAACGACAATGCCCAGTGGTATGGCCCAATACACAAGTGGAATTCCCCTTGGTGGTCTAGCAGTTACATTCGTAGTTTGTTGTGACGGAAGGCGACACAGAATGAAACTGGTCAGATTCACTTCGAATCGATTAGTGTACAAATTGGAAATTGATTTCCCGAATTCAGAATCCACGGCTTCAGCATTTTTCCTTCGAGTCACAGTGATCAGTCCACCAGTGTCCAGGAAGTAGTAGTAACCGGCCCGCTCTTTTGGATCTTCCTTGTGATAGAATACAGTGGCCAATTCTGTATTACTAGAGAAATCCATCATATATCCACTCCAAACTTCATCTCTATTAAGAAGAAATAAACCACAAAAATTAATTAATCGAGTTATGAATGAATGAAATACTCACGTCACTTCGAACTCATCTCCATAATCCACTTTGAACTCATACACCAGTTTAAGTAGCTTTTTTTCCTGCACAAATCCATACGTGATGGTCGAATCGATGCCAAGGCTTCCCATCACATGAATTTTATTATAATACTTCTCAGCAATGCCTTTTGAGGGGGACCGCAGTGGTAGGACACCGTTGAGGTCAAACAGTTGAATGGCACTTTTACGGTGTTCAAAACAGTAAAACAGTCGGCCCAGGAATGCGTCTTTATTGTTCCGGTTGGAGACGAA